>CM052897.1:103517460-103598872 GCA_028534135.1 Potos flavus
GGTGGCTGGGTTATGGACATTGAGGAGGGTATATGCTATGGTAAGTGCTGTGAAATGTGTAAGCCTGAGGATCCACAGACATGTACCCTGGGGCAAATAATACATTATGTGTTAATTAAAAAATAAAAAAATTAAAAATTAAAAAAATAAATAAATAAAATGAAGGCAAAATAGAGATAATTCAGATGAAGAAAGCTGAGAGAATTTGTGGCCAAGTGATACAACAAGAAATATAAAAGGAAATTCTTCAGGATGAAAGGAGTACCAGTACAGATGGAAGCTCAGATCTATATCAAGGGGCAAAAAGCACTAGAAATGATATGTCTGTCAGTAAATATTAAAGATATTTTCTTTTTTGTTAACTTATTTAAAAGATACTTACTTAAAAAAAAATTATAACACTGTTACTTGAGGTTTTAACATATCAACCAATTTGACCAGACATTTTGTAACATTTTCACGTATATATAGAAAATTCATCAATTCAGACAATATGCCAGGCCATAAAACAAGTCTATAAACTTTTAAAGCAGGAAAATCATACAGATTATGATTTGGGATCATAATCAAATTATAAATCAATAACAAAATGATTGCAAAATCTTCAAAAACCAATCTTCTCTAAATAACGCACATGCCAGGGCACCTGGGTGGCATAGTCGGTTAAACATCTGACTCTTGGTTTTGCCTCAGGTCATGATCTCAGGGTCCTGAGACGGAGTCCCGCATCAGACTCCATGCTCAGTGTGAAGTCTGCTTGAAATTCTATCCCTCTCTTCCTGCTCATGCACACGCTCTCTTTCTCTAAAATGAAAATGAATAAATAAAATCTTTCAATAACCCACATGCCAAAGAAGAAATCACAAGGGAATTGGAAAATATTTTTAAATGAATGATAGTTAAAACATAAAAATGTGTGGGATGTAGCTCAAACAACGATTAGAGAGAAATACATTTCTATAGCTCTACAAATGCTCATATTAGGAAAGGAGAAAGACTGAAAATCAACAATCTAAGCAGCTTTCCCCTAAAGAAATTAGAAAAATCAGAGCAAATTATTCTCAAAGTGAGCAGAAGAAAAGGAAATCAATGAAATACAAAACAAAGAATAAAAGGAATTCAATCAACACCACCACTAGTTTTTTAAAAAGGGAAATAAAATTGATAAAGCCTAGGCAGACCAATTAAAAGCAAAGAGGAGAAACACAACTTAATAGTATCATTAAAAAAATGGGGATATTATCATAGATGCTACAGACCAACTTAGAGGAAACACAAAATTACCAATGCTCAAAGAAACAAAAAAACCTAAGGAGCCTTGTATCTATGAGAACACTGAATTCATAATTCAAAACTTTTTCCACAAAGAAAACCCAAGACCCATAGGGCTTCACTAATGAATTCTTTCAAACATTTAAAAATATCAATCCTACAAATTGTATCAGAACAGGATATTCCTAAATCAAAAACTGTACAAAGATACTATAAGAAAGGTAGAGACCAATATCCCTCATGAACTGAAGTAGAAAAATTTCAAGAAAATAATAGTAAATCAAATCCAGAAATACTTAAAAATAAAAATACAAACAATGAAAACCATGATTATCTCAACAGATGCAGAGAGAGCATAAACAAAATCCAACACCCTTTCATGATAGAACCATCCTACAAACAAGGAAGAGAGGGCACTTCCTATGCCTGACAAAGGTCGTCTAAAATTACTCACAGAAAACATACTTAATGGGGAAAGATTGGAAGCTTTCCAAGATCAGGAATAAGATAAAGATGTCTGCTCCTGTCACTCCTACTCAACATTGTTCTAGAGGTTGCAAAGTAATTAGACAAGAAAATGAAATAAATGTAATCTACATTAGAAGGGAGGAAGCATAACTGTCTATAATTACAGATGACATGACTTTGTACAGAGAAAATTTCAAGAATCCACTAAAAACTAAAACTAATAAATGAGTTCACCAGCATTAGAGGACAAAGGTCAATAAAATCGATTGTATTTTATATACTGTCAATGAACAACCTGAATATAAGTTAAGGAAACAAGCTTATTTACAATAGCATCAAAAAGAATAAAATGTTTAGGAAATTTAACAAAGGATGCGTAAAGCATATGCTCTGTAATTGACAAAATATTGTTGAAAGAAATTAAAGAGATCTAAGTAAATGAAAAGACATTTTGTGTTCACGGATCTCAAATTTAATATAAGACAGCAAGACTCTCCAAAATAATCTACAGATTCAATGCAATCCCTATCAGAAGACCAGTTGGCTTCTTTGTAGGAATTGATAAGCTGCTCATAGAATTCACATGCAAAGTCAAGGGACTCAAAATAGCCAAAATAATCTTGTAAAAGAACAACAAAGTTGAAACTAATATGTCCCAATTTCAGAATTTAATAAAAAGCAGGAGTATTAAAGACAGTGTAGAACTTACATCGGAAAGACGTATAAATCAATGAGACAGACTTGAAAGTCCTGAAATAAAATCATGTATCTATGGTCAAATAATTGTTAACAAGGGTGGCAAGACCATTCAGTGAGGAAAATACAGTCTTTTCAACAAATGGTGCTGGGACAACTGGATAGCCACATACAAAACAATGAAATTGAACCTTTATTGCACCACATACAAAAATTAAATGGATCAGAAGGGATCAAAACTCTAAACATAAGAGCCAAACTTCGGGAGACGGGTATTGTGGGATGATGGCTAATGAGTATAAAGTTTCTTTTTAAACTAATAAAAATGTTCTAAAATTGTGGTGATGGTTGTACGACCCTTAACATACTAAAAATGAATTGTGTACTTCATATGTGTGTATTACATAGTATGTAAATTATATTTCAATAAAGCTTTCACTTGAAAAAAAAGATAATACAGTAATACCAAGTGGACTTTAGTATAAAAATAAGACACTGAATTAACATGTGAACAATCAATCTAATTTGCCACACTGGCAAATAAAGGAGATGTATTAGTTAACTACTGCTGTATAACATAGTACTCCAAAACTTGGAACTTAACACAAATAACATTTATTATCTTAATACTTTGCCAGGGTAGGAATCTGAGAGTGGCTTATCTGGGTAGTTTTGGATCAGGGTCTTTCAGGAAGCAGTCGAGCTGCCAGTTTGGGGCTAGTCAATGACTGGGGCTGGATGATCTACTTCCAAGTTCACTCAATAAAGGTTGTCTGCAATATGACAACTGGCTTTACCTAAGAGCAAGTGACTGTAGAGAGAGTGAAAGAGAGAAGGGGCAAGAGAGTATACCCAAGATGGAAGCTGCAGTGTCTTTTATAATTTAGTCTCACAAGTGACATGTTGTTATTTCTGCTGTATTCTCTTGGTCACAGAGACCAACAGGAGCAAACTGCACAAGGGTATGAATACCAGGATACAGGGATCATTAGGAGATATACCTTGGAGGATGGCTACCAGAGGAGAAAAATCACATGACTATCTTGAGAGGCAAAAAACAAACAAACAAAAAAAAACTTTTGGCAATATTTAATACCCATTCATAAAGACCTGAAGGAAGCTAGGATTAAAAGGAAATCTCCTCAACCTGATAAAAAAAAATGTTTTCTAAAGACATATAACTAGTATCTATTTAACAATGAACAATAATACTTTCCCCCTAAAATCAAGATAAGGCAAGGATATTTCTTCTCACTGCTTCTATTCCACATTGTAGTGGAGGGCCTAGCCAGTGTAATAAGACAAGAAAAACAATAAAGAATAGTAATTGGAAAAAAAGAAATACAATGGTCTTTTGGGGGAGACAAAATGATGACATATATAGAAAATCTTAGGAAATATGCCACAAAGGAGAAAAAAAAAAAAAGTCAAAACAAATAAGCCAACAAAAACCCTACCAGACCTATAAAGAAATTAAGAAAAATCACAGGAACCGAGATCAACTTACACAAAGCTGTTGTATTTTTAAGTGCTAGCAATAATGAAAAATGAAATTGAAAAAATTCCACTTACAATAGCATCAAAAACCTAAAATACTTAAGGATAAATTTAACAAAATATATGCAAGTAAAAACTATAACATTGCCAAGAGAAATTTTAAAAACCTAAACAAATGGAGAAATATATCATGTTCACAGATTGGAAGGCTCTATATTGTTAAGATGCAAATTCTCTCCAAATTGATCTGTCAGTTCAGTCAAATTCCAATCAAAACCCCAACAGGCTGATTCTAAAATGTATATACATGTACAAAGGACACAGACTAGCCAAAACAATTTTGGAAAAAAAATTTACACTATGTGATTTCAAGACTTCTTCCATAGCTACAGTCATCAAGACAACATGGTATTGCTGGAGAAGTACAACAAGGGAACATGATATACCTACATTTATAGAGTAAATCAGCATTTGACTAAGCACCAAAACAATTCTTTAGGAAAATATTCTTTTCTACTCATGGTGCTAGAAACATTACTTGTACAGAAAACAATTACATCATACACAAAGTTTAATTTCAGCTGATCATAGATCCAAGCCTACAGGAAAGCAGGGTTTTTCTTTCTTCCCCTCACTACCCACCGATACCCCCTAAGGGACTCATAACCACCCATGACACAATGTTGGTGCTGAATAAATATTCGGTGAATCAAAGAACTATGCATGAGAAAAACCACCTCCACTGTAAAAACTAACAGGAAGGGACCAGTGAGTGGGGCAGTGAATGGTCAGGAAAGGGCTCACTGAGAAAAAATGTCATGTGAATGGATGGCTGAAAGAACCACCTCTCCAACTAGTCAGGAGATGACAATTCCAAGCAGAGAGCAAAGATCGTGAAGAACTAAGAAACAGACAATGAGAGTAGCCCGTGAGAGAGCAAGCGAGCGAGCAAGGGGCCAGAGGAGCATGAAAACATGGAGGCCAGATCATCTGGGGCCTTACAGCTCAACAGGGTAGGTTAAAGAATTCTAATCCCAGAAGTGATGCAGCCCACTGTGTGATTTCATGAAAGCACCTTGAGTGCTATGTGAAGAATGGACTGGATGGAGCGAGATAGGAAGCGGGGACACGAGTTAGGAGGCGCTTGCAGTGACCCAGTTGAGAGGAGGGGGTGGCACACTCCTCGCAGGATGGAAGTTCAAGTGTAACACTAGAGCTGTGGCATTCTGGCAGATTTGGGTGTCAGTTGTAATTCCGGTTGGCCATTTTCAACTATTGGTTTCCTTGTTTCCTCCAAAGATTCCCTTTATGAGGGGAGGGATCCTGTCTCCTTCATTTAGTACTGTGCCCCAAACCCAAAAGCTTACAAGAATATGCTGTAAGGAGCCGGAGGTCAGAATCTGACATGGTCAGGAAGATAGGGGCTGTCCAAGGAAAAGAGCCATTCTTCTCAGAACAGCAAATACAAAAGGCAACAGGGAGGGTACTAGGCTCTATTCAAATCACAAAATATGTTGATAATGAGCATGGGGATATTTGCTAATATTAGAATGCGTGTTCCTGCCTAAAAGTTTACAGAAAGAGAAACGGCACCATCAGACCCTCTTGTGCAGCAGGGGGTCAGCTCTCGGAATTACTCAGTTAAAAACGCCAACAACTCAGAAAGGTCTACATAAACATAAATACGCGAAGCCGATCCATGATGAGTTGCGGTAAGTCGCAGTTTCGGGGTCTATCACTCAATTTCTGGTGTTGCCAGCATCAAGGACACCATCCTCCACTTCACCCCTATCCAGCCCTGGCCCCCCAAAACACACTCACACGTACGATACCCTTCAGGTCTAAGTTAGCATAACATGGCTTACTTTTTTTTTTTTTTTTAGTACGGGAATCATATAATATCTAGGAGATGGCTTGGAGGAGAAATGGTACATAAACATAAGATATTATATATGTATTCGGGTAATAAGAATTGTAGTTACAGATATGCCTCGAATAAAAAAAATGAAATCTGGAATCTCAGTACCGCCGGCCTCTCTCCCAGGGCAAGAATACATTTAGTGTCCTATTAAACCAAAGAATGGTCCACTGCAAACAGTGGCCGGCCTCACCAGCTGGAGTTAACGAGATTGATGTACATGTTCAATCACAATGAACCTGACAGTGGGCTTCCTGAAATTTATAATACAGAATGGAAACGTTTTATGTGTTGTAACTCCCCACCCCTTTTAAGGCACTAACTCACCAGGCAGAAATATAATTCGCTGAGGATTTTTAAAATCCACACTTAGAGCATTTTCTGGGGTTAAAAATTCACTGGAATAAAATGTATAAAATGGAACTTGTTAAAAAATATCATGTAGGAGACTGACAGGAATCATTTTTGATTATTAACTAAGACCATGGGAATCAAAGAATAGGAAATATTTCTTGTGGACTATGTTGAAAGAATATTAACACAGAAATAAAATGTAAGAGCATGTAATAGAATTCCAGCCCAAACTGAAAGTTTAGTAACGATTTTTCTAGTTCTGGCATTTTCTTTACTTTTCACAGAATAAAAATTAAGGTGTCTGTCTGGAATCACTCTAATCTGTCATCTAACGATAAATGATTTTTTAAAATTGTTTCAGTATCGATATATTTAGGGATATACTATTTAGCGGGATACTTTTTGGGAGGGTTCTTTAAGTGTCTTCTAAAATTTTTTTTTTTTTTTGAGTATAGTTGACACACAACGTTTCATGAAACTTAGGTGTACGACATAGTGATTCAACATCTCTATAGCTGATCCTGTGCTCACCAGCAGGGGGGCTGCCCTCTGTCCCCACAGGACTCTATTACAGTACCACCGACTACATTCCCTCTCATCTCCATGACTGGGGATCCCCTAACTGGAAGCCTGTATCTCCCACTCCCCTTCCCCATTTTGCTCATCTCCCCAACCCCTTCCCTCTGGCAACCATCAATCTATTCTGTATAAATGATTCTACTGTTTAATTTTTTTTTTTAGATTCCACAAGTGATTCAAATCACATGGTGTGTGTCTTTCTCATGTCTCTCTCATAGCATAATACTCTCGAGCTCCATCCCTGTTGTCACAAATGGCATGATGTCATCTGTTTTTATGGCTATAGGATACCCCCCTGTATGTACACACCACATCTTCTTTGGACGAATGCTTATTTTTGAAGTTGAAAGATCTGAACTAAAAATCTGATTTTGTCTGGATCAAGCCACATCAGTAATGTAGCTTTGGTCAAATCACAATCTCCCTACATACCCTGGTTTTGCCACCTTTAAAACGTGGCCAGGGGCGCCTGGAGGGGCTCAGTGGGTTAAAGCCTCTGCCTTCAGCTCAGGTCATGATCTCAGGGTCCTGGGATCAAGCCCCGCATCCGGCTCTCTGCTCAGCAGGGAGATCAGCCCCTCTGTCTCTGCCTACCTCTCTGCCTGCTTGTGATCTCTCTCTGTGTCAAATAAATAAATAAAATCATAAATAAATAAATAAATAAATAAATAAATAAATAAATAAATAAATAAAAAATGTGGCCAAAGAACTTTCCTTGCCTACATTATAGAGCTGAGATTAAAGTCTATTGAACTATTTTGTAAATTGTATTTCATGTAAAAACTGAGGTATTTATGTAATTCCATCTAGCCTGAAAGTCACTTCAAAAACATGTTTATGATCAACCACCAAATTCAATTTTGTACGAGGAGCATACTTTGTAATTCCATAAAGTAAGGACTCGCCAGTCGCTGCTCTAGTAAACTGCCGTACCACAACATTTGTGCCGTATCACATCACAGACAAACCATTATGTCTTTGGAGGTGTGTGTCTTTGTGAGGATTTCATCCAGAGAGCCTTTCCCCCCTATAAAATGCTGTACTTTTATATTTTAC
Organism: Potos flavus; assembly: GCA_028534135.1. Lineage (NCBI taxonomy): Eukaryota > Metazoa > Chordata > Mammalia > Carnivora > Procyonidae > Potos > Potos flavus. The sequence goes on from CM052897.1 coordinate 103,525,301, forward strand.
TTTGTCCTAGAATGAACGTGAAGCAAAAGCAGCCGAGGGGTGACTGGGTGGCGCGGCCAGCTGAGCAACTGGCTCTTGGTTTCACCTCAGGTTGTGATCTCAGGGTGGTGAGATTGAGCCCCACATCAGGCTCCACGCTCAGCGTGAAGTCTGCTTGAGATTCTCTCTCCCTCTCTCTCTAAAATAAATAAATCTTAACAACAACAAAGAGCAGCCAGTGGTCCTACCCTGGGTTGGCCTGGTGAAGTTATCACAGACTGTGGCAGGAGTTCGTCCCACCTTCCAGCGTAATTTGTGTAATTACAAGTTTGTTGTTAAAATGGTGGCCCTGGAACTGAACGGACGGCAGTGAAACCCTAAGTTCCCGCCAGGCCTCTCATGCACCCTGAGTGTTTGCCACGTGGACCTGCTCCCCTGGGCCTTCAGCCTCCGCTCCCCACTCTGCCCCTGCATGTCCCCCCTCCCCCCACACACCTCCTGTGCTGCTTCTCGCCGTCCACACAGGAAGCTGGTGCACAGCCATTCTTCTACCCACAGGATAAACCAACCCATCAGTGTGCTCCAGAGACCTTGGCTTTCTGACCTTCTTGGTCATTCTTCCTCTCCAGGGACTTCCCCCTGTCAAACGGGTGGGGCTTGGGCGACCACTATGCTTAGACTGTTTGAGATGAGCCCTCGTTTCAGAAAACCATCCCCTACGTAGTCAAAATTTTATAGGATAAAATTCACCATGTGTGTGTTTTACACACACACACACACACACACACACACACCCGTGTACCTATGTTCATGGACCTGGCACTTACTGAGCAGTTCTACTTACTCCTGGCCCGAGGCTAAGTTCTCGATGTGCACTCTTCTTCAATCCCCAGAACAACACCATGAAGAGGGACTACTACAAGCCCCACTCCACATGAGTGCAGAAGGCAGAATAACTTGTCCAAAGTCACAGAGCACTGAACCCTAGCCTGGTGATGAAGAGGGAAGCCTCTACATTCTACAGTACACATTAAAACACGTGCCGCTGTTGTCTTTAAACCTCTGGTTAAGATAATTGGGAAGCAACTGAATAAAAATAACACAATAAACAAGACACTTACAATCTGGGACTTGAATGACTCAAGAATACTGCGTATTTCCTTCTTCCCTGCCTCTGTAAAGAAAGCATTTTTCTTTTGCTCCTCAACTCCCATGAATAAAAGGATTAAGAGGTATAACACAAAAGATTTTTAGACTGGTATCTCCCCTCTTTCTTAATTCTCTTCATTGTACAGAATTACAATTGGAAGAAAATTCTCAATTCCTGACATCACTTACTCTTTGAATAGAATGAGTATTTATTTCCACTCTTCACAAATAGGCTAGAAAGGGTACATATGCTTCTCCTATTTCTGAAAGAAATACCAGTGACTGCTGGCATACAAAGCAGGACGCTATGCCAGCTAGCCCCAGGGGTCTGCAGCACGGCACACGTCCCTCCCACGAGCTACTTACATCGCTGTAGATCCGGTTCCAACATCTAAACCACTTTGCTTTGTTGCATGCCTAGCTGACCAAGGTCCTTCCCTCCTCTAAAGGCAATTACCTGGGTGACAAATGCAGGGGAAGAGGTCCCAGGTCTGTCTAGAAGCCAAGAAACCAGAAATGATTCCAGCAAGAGCAAGTCACTGACCCCTGGACAATTTAGCAGAGACCCTGCAAAGACATACAATTCACATCTTCAGCTCCTAAGGCAACAGCTGTCTCGTGCGGGAGAGAAAACGTGAAAGGGGGAGCGAGGACAGCTCAGGGAGCCACCAGCTCCGACATCACCACGACACTGTCGTCCACTCCGGGGCTCCGTCTGTTTGGAAGCCTGCTGAGGGCGTGTGCCCGTCCGTCCTCCCTAGCAATGCAGGCCTTTTCTCCACTCCACTCACTAATTCTTCCACTAAATAAAACTGGGTGAAACTTCACTTAGTCACATCGCTGTTCTTTTGAAGAGATTGACTACTGGCTGCAAATATGGGTCCCAAAGAGACCTTGGGATTCAGACAGGCTCGGGAGTGGATTTCTGCTGTGTGCATCTCCTACGCTCACTGGCAGAATTAACTGCACGTGTCAGGAAAACCACTTGTCCTGTGAAGCAAAGTGTGCCCGCTGCACTAGCACAGGGGAGCCACTGTGGGGGGAGAGAACCGCAGGGACAATGCAATGCCTGGGAACAGCCTAGCCAAAGAGCACCTGTGTCACCCCGGTCATCTCTTCTGCACCTTGCAGTGTGATTATGGCCCCGCTGCTGACACACCAGCCCAGCGGCCACACGACGGCCATGCGATGGTCCCACTCTTCTCCTGCTCGCCTGGGGAGGCCAGCCGGCACTGGGCTTTAGTCACACTTGGAAACCACATTCTGGGAATCCTTTTGCGGGCATGAATGGAAACAAGAACACCACAGTGGTTAGGAACCCTGACCCAGAGAACAGGCCGACAGGGTTCAAATCAAGCCTCTGCGACTTACTAGCTGTGCCCCGATGGGTGCCCCTCAGCTCCAGTCTTCTTAAAAGAAGTCGGCTTATGAGTCTTAGAATGATTACAGGAGATAGAGCAAGAAAAGCACGCATCACAGCGCCTTGGCATAAGAGGCCTTCATCTGTGCTGGCTATTATAATGGCTATTATTATATTCTCATGTAGTATATTATTCTTGATTCTTAAAAAAAAAAAAAATCACTGTTCAAAAATAAAGAATATATCTGTCTTCATCTTTAGTTTAAATTTGTAACAGCAACTCCCGGGGGCTTATCATTTCTTTCCAGTTAAGTATTTGCCTGTAATTAGGGAAAGCTGCCAGCAGGCAGATGTCGAGATTAAGCTTGCCTACATGTGGTTTAAAAAAAAAAAAAGTCATTTAGTAACTTTCTCCTCGATTCTTGAATAAAAAAATATATATATACAATTTGTTATTGGAGAGCTCAACAGAAACGTTAGATAAATATGACTAGATGCCATATTTAAATAGGATAAGCGATGTGAGTTGAGATTTCAAAATATGTAAGTACATAGGTAGGTGGTCACCCAGGATTATTTTTCTAACACAGTATCATCTGATAGAAATCACTGATTAATGCCCTACATTGCCTCTTTGCTTGCAAAATGAAACAAAACAATGACAAAATACTTAAAAATTTTTTTTCTCCTAATCATAATAACCAAGGATGCACACCAGAAGCACAGAGTGAGCTTTTCCAAATTGCGTAAGAATTAGTCTTGAGGCACCTGAGTGGCTCAGATGGTCCAGTTCTTGATTTCAGCTCAGGTCGTGATCTCAGGGTCAGGAGATCAAGCCCCATGTCGGGCTCAGTGCTCAGCACACAGTCTGCTTGAGACTCTCTCTCCCTCTCCCTCTACCTGCACATGTGCTCTCTTTCTCAAATAAATAAATAAATATACATACATACATATATACATAAAATCTTTAAGAAAAAAAAGCAGAATCGGTCTCATACATGGAGATATTGATTCAGTAGTTCAGGGAAAAAGCACAAGTCCCCTGGGTATTACTAACGCTATCCCCTATGGTTAAGAATCACGGTACAAACTCTTTCTTTGGACAATGAGTTTTTTGCCTAAAAATTTTTGCAGAGGGGCGCCTGGGTGCCTCGGTGGGTTAAAGCCTCTGCCTTCGGCTCAGGTCATGATCTCAGGGTCCCAGGATCAAGGCCCGCATCGGGCTCTCTGCTCAGCAGGGAGCTTGCTTCCCCCCCCCTCCCCGCCTGCCTCTCTGCCTACTTGTGATCTCTCTCTGTCAAATAAATAAAATCTTAAAAAAAAAAAAACTTTTGCAGAGATCTTTTCTTGATCCCCAGCCTGCTTCTAAAGTAAGACGCGTCTACTTGTAACTCTGTGAGGAGAAGGGCCTGAGCTACTTCTCAGCCCCTGAAATCTGTACAAATTCCTCTAGACATTTTACAAGAGTTGCTGAAGGAGATGGCGTAAGGGGGGCTGAAACTTTACGTCGGTCCCACGAAATCACTTGAATGCTTTTCCCTTAGGCCAGCGCTGCCCCATGGAACATCCCGGCTGGCAGAAACGCAGTGTACCTGCGTTTTCCCACAGGGTAGCCACGAGCCACACGTGGTACTGAGCACCCGGAAGTGTGGTTTGTGGCTTCCCTCACTGGAAGCACCGCTCCGGACAGACGTCAACTCTGGCTGCGCGTGGCCATCCCAGCACCTTGCTGTCAGAGGCCCTCGTTCCATTAACCCGTTCAGTACTCGTCCTCGAGCACCCACCTGCAGCCTGGCACATGGCAGGCACGGGGAGAGAGCGGGGAGCAGACACTAAACCCCACCCTCCTCTCATGGAGCTTGCGTTCCAGTTTTTAATAACTGGTCTCTTTCGTACCACTAGACTCATGTGAGGTACTTGCTCCAAGAACTTGGGGTTAAATGTGTTTTTTAAAATTACGCTCTTTTGAAGCAGAAACACAAATATTCATAGTTTGAGGGACACTATAGTTCAGTGGACTGAAGAAGTTAGAGGGCATGGAGAGTCTGCATGAGAGAGAGAAGGAAGCACATGAAACCTTTCCAGAAGGGCACAACAGCCTCAGCCATGGGCTAACACGTCTGAACGTTTTTCCCGACGGAGGGCCTAAGCTCACCCTGGGCCCGGTGACTGGGCGGGCAGAGTGTTAAGAGTCACCCGCCCCAGGAGCAGGACCGGGGGATTCCCAGCGGGAACGTATTTAACAATTCTCACTGGAGACAGAGTCGGAGGAGAACCAGACGCATGACGAGCAAAGGTATTTTCATGCAGCTGTAACAAATACTTTAACTACGTGGGACACGTTTTCAAGGGATTGAAATTAAAAATTAAGAGATGAAAAAAATAAGAGTGATGGTTTGATCAGAAAATTTTTAAAACTCATCAGCTAGCAAAGGAGGGGCCCCAGGTCAGGCCGTGACTACTAACCTCGGGCTCTACCCTCCCCCTCCACCCTCCCCACCGCACAGGGGCTGAGTTGGCTGATCCCCCCTCAGCGGTTTCTCAGGCCCTGAACAGAGCAGCGGGACAGGTCGACCTGTAATGGCTGAACTCTGGTCAAGGACGAGTGCACCTGGAAATGACCAGAAAGGGGCACCTCGGTGGAGGGTGCCTACCACGAGGAGCGAGCACTGTTCAGAATGGCTGCATTTGGATCACTGTTATTAATTAAACCCAGGAACTAAGATCATTCATCAGCAACCTTACCTAGTTCTGGGGGCAGAACGGTCAGGCGATTCCCCTGAATGTGGAGTTCCTTAAGCTGAGTAAGCTCCCCGATTTCTTTAGGCAGCGAGATCAGGTCGTTATCCCTAAGGCTGAGCTAAATACAAGAAAACAAGGAGTTGTCAAAACAGTGTTCACGTCAAGAGGCGCTCACCAGCAACTCTCATCCTTTCCCGTGCCCTCTCTCCTCTGAAGGCTCAATCCCTTCAATTTAGTTACAAGTGCCTGCAGATGGACCAGAAACAGCAGCAGGAGGAGTGCTGGGTTCCCGCAAAACAAACCGTACTCCTGCTCAAATTGACTTGATTCCACTCCTACAAGGGCTGCAGAAGTGAATTGATTTTCTAAGAATTTAGATAAATTACTTACTATCTGCAACTTTGTGAGCTTCCCAATATCTGGCGGCAGGATTTCAAAATCGTTGTCACTTAGATAGAGTGCACGCAGGGTGGCTGCAAATTAAACAGCAATATATAAACAGGGTGGCACGGAATCCAACCATTTGAGGTCTGATCAATACAAGGGAGTCAGCTTTGATTAATAACCCTGGCTCGGTGAAAAGCCTGTGACACACCTAGGGCTCACAATAATAAGAAGCAGGTCAAACTTAGATTTACTGGCTTATTGTGGGGCTGGTGTGTTCAGGAAAACATCTATATCCAAGAGGACTGATGCAATTAACAACTCTGGGCATCAGCAGTGTTTGGCAGAGGGTTTCAAGATGCTTTCAAAAAAGATCGCGGATTTTCTTCCATTATTTCCAATTCACATTTATACTTTGCATCCAAAGGGTAACCAAGAAAACCAGTGTCACTTGCATCAAAGCTGAGGGCAAAAGAGCGCTATCACTGAAATGCAACTCTGTTAAAAATAAATAACTAAAAGGCTTTGGGATGAGGAAGACCATAATCACAGGTCATTGTTTCCGTAATCAGACTAAGTATTATTAACTATTTCTCTAGCCTTAACAACAAAAATAAATGAAGACAAAGGAGCAGACATGATGACATGGAGTTTAAAACTAGAGAAACCCTAACTTAGGCAGGATATCGGTGATCAGTAATTTGTTCACAATATTACACAGTGATAACATAACCCCCAAACTATGGAAGGAGAACGTTCTAAGGCATCTTTTTGATCCCTAACCAAAACGGAGAAGTATAATCAGATGTCTGTTTTGTTTGCTTACAGGTATTCAATTACATTCTAATGTTTTAAAATTCGACAGAACTCTATATACACAACAAAATTTGTTGTCAATATACACAACAAAATTTCCTTCATGGCCCAAGAAAATATTTTAGAATTGGCTTCATGTGCTTGAGAAAGTCTGGGAATGAGAATATGCATAAGGTTATAAATGAAATTTTGGAGACGAGCTCAGAAAATTCAGAATCGCTGGATGCTATACATGTCACTATTTGGAGAAGCAGAACACTCATTTAAGGAAAGCAAATCTTTCCTAAATATTTTGTGAGTTCTCGGAAAAAAATCAGTTTTTCCTCATTTTTTATGAGTATCTGTAGCAAGCAATTTGTTTGCATAGAATACAGGTGAAAAGATAAAGTGTGTTTAGCTGTAACAGACAATTTCTTCATGTTTGATTGCCTACTACAAACAAAACAGACTACATTTTTTTAAAAGACTTAAAACAAGAATCCTGCTTGAAAATGTCAAAAAATTCTGTTACTGGTTTATTAAGGGATTTTTTTTTTTTTTAATAAATAACCGGTTGGAATATCTGTAGGGAAATAGCTTACAAAGAGTTAATAGCAACAAGGGAGGACACATACATTACCATATTTTTTTGGCATGCTCTTTAAAAAGAAAGTCAAGTTCTTTAGCTAAATGTGAGACTTGATCTCATTTAGGTTCATAATCTCCATCCGGAAGTTAATATGACATTACTAAGTCCACTTGAGCGCAATGGTGTCAGGTAACTATATATCAAATACCCATACTGCTGAGCTATGAAGGAATATTCAAAAGAAATGTGTGAAGAAAAAAATATATACGTCCAATAATTTCTCTTGGAGTTGGGGCCCTGGCAAATAAATTTCACTTTCAGAACGCAAAGTGCCATTTTAAGGAGATTTATAGAATTAAAAGTTTCTTACTAAGGTAGAAGAAGTTTCCGGGAAGAGAATTTTCATTCAAGTTGTTGTAAGTCAAATCAAGGACCTCAAGAGCTGGGAGAGAGCCAAATCCTCGAGGCAAAGTGTTTAGTCTATTCATGCTGTGATGGGGGGAAAAAAAAATCCAAGACGTCACACACAAAACATATGTTCAGACAATACTCACATCACCTCTGTGTCACAGGCTTAAGAGCCGAATGTGAGAGACTGAAAGCTCTTAGAAGAGGCCATGATTCTGCTGTCACTTATGTTCTTTTAACCAACACAGCAATTGCAGTCAGAATGAAACATTTGAAAATGGTTACAAAATCTCTGAAAATGGCTCATTTTCTGCGATGGTGATGCTCACTATGTTACAGAGAAACTTTAATCATCACAAAGTATCTGTCCTTCTAGAGAACTTCCTCATGTATGTAACAACAATAATTCCGCAAAAGATGCAGAGTAAGCTTTGTAGTTTTTAGACGGCTGGCTTTATATTTCACTTACTCCCCGCAATGGGAAGGGGAAAAAAATTATTTTGTTGTTCGGCAACCACTAATGTTCCAAATGATCTCCAGTCACGATGGTGGCTGCCAGGAGCTGGGGGGGGGGGGGGGAGGGCACGGAAACAGAGTTGTTTAATGGATATAGAGTCTGTTCTGCATGACGAGAAACTTCTGGAGACTGGCTGCCCAACATTGTGAATATACTTAATGCTACAGAATCATACACTTAACAATGGTTAAGATGGTAAATTTTACCTCATGTGTATTTCGCCATAACTGAAAATCAAAAAAATATATATATGTATCTCCAATGAAACCTAAGGAAAATATATTTTGTTATTCTCTTATTTTCTTCAAGACCCTTCTTTTTCTTTTTTTTTTTTAATTTTATTTACTTATATGAGAGAGAGAAAGAGAGAGAGAGCATAAGCAGGGGGAGCAGCAGAGGGTGAGGGAGAAGCAGGCTTCCCACTGAGTAGAAAGTCCAATATGGGGCTCGATCCCAGGACCCTGGGATCACAGCCTGAGCCGAAGGCAGATGCTTAACCAACTGAGCCACCCAGGTGCCCCAAGACCCTTATTTTTCTTAATGTGGTTCCTTTTGGGCATACTTAAAAGAGGATTTAAAAAAAATTTTTTTAAATCTAATATAAGCTGACAGATACCGAAAGGTCAGAGGGACTGTGATGCTAAACTAATTCTAGGTCTCAAGCCTTCTCATACTAGCTACAATCCTGTCCACACCTGCTAACCACCCACGAGCCAGTGGGCAGCCTGCTTCTCCCTCTGCCTGCCGTTCCCCTGGCTTGTGCTCTCTCCCTCTTTCTCTATCAAATTAATAAATAAAAATCTTTAAAAAAATAAAAATAAAAACAACATAACCTCCATGACCATTTGCTGTAATGACAATAACCCGATATTTTCTACCAATTTACAATCTGTGAAGCACATTTATATCAAGTATTCACCTCAGTCACCAAAAACTTTCGTGTAATACAGGTGGGACAGCGCTTACAATTATCTGTTTAATGCTGTCGTGAATGCAGTAACAAGGACTTCTGACCTGCCCGGTGAGGGTGACAAGTTATCTGGGAGCACCCAGCACCTCACGGAGGCAAAGGCACCCTAATCCTGAGATTCCAGTGCAAGACGCTGAGTAAGTTGAAAGAAAAAAAATAGTGGAAAAAGCACAGAAGTATGTTTCTGTCTTTAAATATTGCTCTAAGCTACCCATTCTCGAAAATCACCAATCAAGGTTTTCCTTCCAAACACAGGAGAAGACGTCTGGACGGTAAGGTGCAGGAAAGGCCGGGTTGGCCTTTCTCAGAGGGAAGAGGCATCTCGGGGCGTTTCCAGCCACTCTCCAGCCGAGAGCGAGCCTGAGACAGGCCACTTCCTGGCGGCAAGAACCTACTGAACTCAAGCTTCTTCTTTTCCTTGAGGGACAAACCAGTCCCCCTAGTGTGTCAGGAACGCCCAGGAGCTGGCAGCAGGGACAGCAGGAAGCTCACTAACCTGGAGGGCAGAAAAGACCTCCCTTCAACAAACCCAGATGAGGGTCCAGAAGTACTACCAGCTGCAAACAAAGCAAGGAGCTGCAGGGCCCACTGGCGGCTTCTCTGGGCACTAGCACACGCGGGGTCTCCAACCACCTCCATCTGCTGGGGGGGGGGGGACCGCTGCTCCCGGGGCCCCTCGGACAGCGCGGGTGCTCCCGGCTTCCAGAGAGCTTAGAGGAGAGGCGGGGGCAGAACAGAGCGAGGTGAGAGGAGCGGCTCTTGCGCTGCTCGCTGGGTGACCTCGGGGAAATGAGTCAGCGTCTCTGAGACCCAGTTTCTTCAACTGTAAAATGAGAGCAGCCGTACCTTCCCAGCGGGATCGGCAGGAGGAGGAGAGCTGAAAAATCTGAAGCCCGGTCGAGAGATCTGTGGCTCGCAAATGGCTCTCAAGGAATGAGAGCTGGAACTACAGTTTTGAGGAAGTCACTGAGAAACATCGTGCCTCAGCCTCAAACAGGTAAGCTCACCCTGGGAGAATTCAGGGGCCGCCTGAATTACCAGGGTGGTTTTCCTATTTGTGTCCTGCTAGCTGACCCTCACACCACTTCCAGTGCTCACAAAAGTTGCTCAGGGCCCATTCATACCATAATGGTATAAATTCTTTTGGCTGCCTCTGGATATTTTTCCAGTGTGTTCTGGAAATAGGAAAGTGCCCGCTTGTGATGTAGAAATTTGTAAAACCAGATAGTTGAAGGCTGGTCAGCATCTTTTCTCTTTCTCTTTTCACAAGCTAGGAAGGCCCTTACTTAATGCTTCCCTTTCTGGAACGTTCTGATCTCCGGAGGTCCTCTCATGCTCTTCTTGCTTCAATAAAACCTTCTTAGCTAAAGGTATTCATTTTTCTCACATCCACGGTGACCTGTTACCACATTTAGCCAAAAAAAAAAAAAAAAAAAAATCCAAATTTGTGAACACTCAACACCATACTTGGTGAAAACCTAAATTTCATGAGATGAGCTCCAGAATCTCACTGGGTCAAAAATTACTCCAGAAGAGTTGGGCATGGTGCTTCGGCAGTCAGATTATCCCAGAGACAATTACTGATAAATAGCCGATGTGGCTTTATATTTTGTGGAAATTAACTCCGTAAAATCAACCACGTTTAAAGAATTAAAATTATAATACAACTTGACTTATTCAGACGGCCTAAAAATCCTCTCAGGCCTTGCCATCATCAGAATAAACAGCAAATACTAGAGAAAATTTTAAAAACTACTTCTAGTTGAGCATGCTGTGTGAAATCTGTGTTATGTGTGGCCCAAATGCTCTGCTGTAAGGTCTCCCATGCGTATAGACATAATTTTTACTTTAATTCCAGTAGAGTTCACATTCAGTGTTACGTTAGTTTCAGGTGTGCAATACAGGGATTCAACACTTCCATACATCACCCTGTGCTCATCGCCACAGGGTGCCCTCCTTAATCCCCTTCACCTATTTCACCCAACCTCCCCCTCCTTTCTGCTCCCCTCTGGTAACCATCAGTTTGTTCTATCTAGTTAAGAGCCTGTTATTTTGGCTGGTCTCTGTTTGTCTTTGTTCATTTGTTTTGTTCCTTAAATTCCACATATGAGTGAGATCATATGGTATTTGTCTTTCTCTGACTTATTTCACTTAGCATCACACTCCCTAGGTCCATCCATGTTGTTGTAAATGGCAAGATTTCATTCTTCTTTATGGTTGAGCAATATTCCATTGTGTGTATATACACCCCTTATTCTTCACTCATTTATCTACCGAAGGACGTTTGGGTTACTTTCGTAATTTGGCTATGGTAAATAATGATGCAATAAACGTAGAGGTGCATGAATCTTTCCAAATTAGTGTTTTAGTCTTCTTTGGTAAAATACTCAGTAGTGCGATTATTGGATCACAGGGCAGTTCTATTTTTAATTTTTTGAGGAACCTCCCTACTGTCTTCCAAGGACGCTGCATCAGTTTGCATTCCCACCAACAGTGCACGAGGTTCCTTTTTCTTCACATCCTGACCAACACCTGTTGTTTCTTGACTTTTTGGATTTTTAGCCATTCTGAAAGGTATGAGGTGGTATCTCATTGTGGTTTTGATTTGTATTTCCCTGAGGATGAGTGACGTTGAACATGTGTCTGTTGGCTATTCTGGACGTTTTCTTTGGAGAAATGTCTGTTCAGGTCTTCTGCCCATTTTTTAATTGGATTATCTGCTTTTTTGGTGTGTATATTTTTATTTGGGCCACTCAGTCTATGGAGTCTTCTATGACTTGACTTACACAGGGCTATGTAGGTGTAATTTATGCCATTTGAGGACAGAAATATCCTTTATTGAAACTCATGTTAATTCCTCTCCCGTTCTCCCACAGAACAAAGAATTTTTGTTCAAACTTTGACAACTGCATCTATACAGCTATGTAATTAAATACAGAAAGCTTTACACAATCAATACAATACCAAGAGCCAAAAATGCAAACAACTCTGAAGATAACAAAGAGGGAACTAAGATGTGTTTGATTTAAAAAAAGAAAAGAAAAGAAAACTTTGTAACTCTGTCCTAAGGTGCCTCCAACCCAACCCAATGACACTTGAGTTCATGATGTTCTTTCCACAACCGTCCTGGTCTTTACTTCCATTTCAGCTGCCCGTGACAGACCCCCAGGCATCACCCCATCCTGTCAGCTACTATCTTGTCGGTTTTATCTCTATGTATTTTTCACATAAAAGCCCTCCCCCTCCCTCACTGCCACCGCCCTAGTTCGCCTGGAACGCTCATCTCCAGCACACTTTCCGGTTGGTCTCCTGACCTTGAGCCCTTCCTACCCTAACCTCCCCTCCGCATGACCTTCCGCACAAAAACCCAACCTCTTCTCACGGCGGCTGCTGGTCTGCTGGAAAAACTCCTCCATGGTCAGCAGGGCACAAGGAGAGCTCCTCCACTCGGCACACAGGGCCCTTCACTAGCTGCTGCCTCCCTGCCGTTACAGACGTGTGTTTACCGTCTGTTTCCCCAGCTGTGATGTGCGCTCCCTAACGGCTGGCTGGCACCCAGGTCGGTGCTGGGCCCACGGCTGGGAGCTCAGGAAGTACTCAATAACTCAACAGCACACATTCACGCTTCTCCAGCGGGCCTCCCCTCTTACCTTCCCACTCCCGGCCTCACACTTCACATTCAGCAACACTCAACGATATGCAGCAACACCGACGAACGTGCGGTACCCTGAGCTTTTCATCCTGGCCTTCCCCCAGGCTGAGACGCCTTCCCTCTGCTTCTGAGTCTGACAAATTCGTTTTCCTGCATCAAGTTTCGGCTCAAATACTGCCCCCTATAGGAATCCCTCAGAGAACCTCACCTGTGGACTAACAGCCTCGCCCCTCTCTCCACAGCCTTGAGACCTCAGGCGTGTCGGTGGCCCCACGCACACTCTCGCTCCTCCACAGCCCACTCTGCCCCCAGACATAAGGCCAGGGACTGTGATTTTCGCCACTGAGCCCCAACACGAGCAAGGTTCCTGACGCAGATCATAATGAAATAATAAATAAAATGACGATGATGATGGTGGTGGGGATAACAGCTAACATTTATGTGCTGCTTACTACCCACCGGGTACTGCTCCTAGCGCCTTATATATATAAGTAACTAGTTAAATACATGAATCAACAAAGTAACAGTAAGAATGTATCGAGTTATTTTTTTTTAAGATTTTATTTATTTATGTGAGAGAGAGAGAAGAGAGCAAGCATGAAGGGGGATGGAGGGGCAGAGAAAGAGGGACAAGTAGACTCCCTGCTGAGCAGGCAGCCCGATGCAGGGCTCGATCCCAGGACCCCGGGATCATGACCTGAGCCAAAGGCAGACGCTTAGTCGACTGAGCCACCCAGGCACAGAATATATTTAGTTTTATATGTCTAGTAAATACAACTAGTTTTAGCTTCTGGCTTACACACGAATTAAACATAGGACTTAATAATTTTCAAAACAAAGATATAAGAGAAGGAATGTTTCTTTTCTGCTTTTCCAGATGGGTGTACAATCTCCATATTTGTGGGGGGAAAAAAGCCACCAGATTTAAGTGACGTCCCCCCCCCACCCCGCCTTTTAAGCTCTGCTTCCCTTCAGACATCAGGAAAAAGAATGCTCATGGATCTTTCCAAGATTATCTCTTAACCAGAGTGAACGTATAATGAGTGTCTCATCAAACTCCCCGTGGAAAGAATGAGCTTGACTAAAAAATCATTCCATGAATAAGGTTTTGTGTGTGTGTGTGTGTGTGTGTGATTGCATCCTATTACATTGATAAATACCTGGCCAGCTTCTTTCACCACTCCATGTAAATCACTAGCTAAACTAGAGCATTTATTTAATGGTTATCATTTAACGAATATATTGCTTCACACGGCAGATGAAGCGTGAGTGGGCAGTTCATCTATGAGCTACAACAGCGAAGCTGGAATTTGGGAGCCCAAGTTCTGGGGGCATCTGTGGTATTTGATAGAGAGGCGTGGACCCTGCATAATGGGGTTCTCCATCTAGTTCGGTCACGAAGCTAGGGGCACCAGAACGATTCACCGAAGCTCTCAGAAAGAGCTTGACTTCCTCTCCACGAAATGAAAGCAGTACCGCCCGCCCTCCCTCCCTCATAATCATTCAGAGGGTCAAACACTGGCATGAGGACTTTGAAAACTGTAAAGCAATAGATGGTATTATTATTATTCACTGCTGCCAGGTTCTGCCGCCTCAGCTGAATCGCACCTCCTCTCTTCACCTTCGCATAAAGAAAGAGGATTATAAAACAACTGTAAGAATCAATGAGGCAGTGTTCGGAAACGGATCCTCCCCACCTCCAGAGAAGGAAGGCGCTTTTGTAAAACGATTTCTACTTAATACAGAGAGAGAGATCAACCAGATTACAACTGCTCTGAACAGTTAATGCTATGCAAATAAGTGCCTTCCTGGTGCATGTTAACTGAAATAAAATTTTGTTGGAAACAAATATGATTAAATAAAAAAAACTCCCTTATGGTACCAACAATTAGCTTTTCAATGACTTCTCAAATAGATATGCACTAATCCAGGCCACTGAAAAGAGGTATTAAAACAATAAAACTTTTGTTAAAAACCTGCAACACAGAAAAAAACTGGAGGTCTGTTCTCCCTCAGTGACAGTACACGTGCTCCCACCTGCCCCCACAGCCTGTACCCCCCCTTCCCTCCCTACTCTCCCTCCCTTCCTTCTCCTTCCACCCATACTCACCCCAAGTTCAGGTGTTTGAGCTTCTGAAGGCTGCTGATCTGTGTGGGCAGCTCTTCAATCTGGTTATTAAAAAAGTTGAGCACTTCCAAATTCTTCAGTTCTGCTATGTTTGGTGGCACGGCTACGGAAACAAAATTGCTGAGTGTGAATACGGGGCCCCGCTCCTCGCAAGGAGTGCCAGCAACACATTTTGTTTTTCTTTCTCAGGAGAGAGAGATGAAACTCGAATATGACCATCTGATTCACATACTCGTCTTATTTTTTTGTGGGTTTTTCTTAGGTTAGTAACTCAGAGTAGAAATGGAAATGTTCCTTCAAAGGGCAAAAGAGAATTTGAGAGTGCCATAAACAGCCCGTGAGTGAGTATGCCCAAGCACAAATGCTTTTATTATTGTCATGAGACGTCTCATAAGTACGACTGCTTCCTTTGGGGTTTTGTGGGTTTTTTTGTTTTTTTGTTTTTTATTTTTGCACCTCCACCAGTAGAAAGACTGCAAATTCCAGATCCTTCCTGGGTGATGATACATTCGTCAAGCTGTTTCAATAGTCAGATATCTGAAGAGGTGTTCTCTTAACACTGCGCTAAGTCACAATGTAAGTTCAACCTTAAATGATGAAATATTCAACCTGTCTCGTTTATGATTTTGGCTTCTGGCCTTTACACCTTGATCAATACACATATACACACACACGCACATACACACACACAGTTTACATCAGATTAGCAACAGATCAATGCACTGTTGTTACACAGAAATATGAAAAACCAACTCAGAAGCATGGTATGAATACCAGCATACAGATCAAAGGTTAAAATAAACCAGTGAGGGCCTAAGAGTCTTCCTTCCCTGGAGTATACACTTGCAAATACCAAAGGAAAAGCCAAAGGCATCTTTACCTCAAAAGTACTAATTCTCCATTGATAGTGGAAAGACTCCCAACAGATGACACTTTATCTGTCCCAGTCTCTGAGTCGGTGTCCCACAGACATTTGTCATTGGCCATCAGCTTGTTCATGGTTCATGTAAAGTCTCCCACGGAGACTAGCCAGGCTACCGACACCACTGACAAGGGCCTTGGGTCCAGCACAAGAAAGTACCATGTCTTATGTCGGTAATTTACTTCCCGTACCAACGGCCCCCTCGGGGGCAGGGAAGGGTGCTCCAGAAGACTGGGAAAGACCAGCAGCATCTTTGCTTTGAGCCACTACCCAGGTATGCGTCAGATTCCACACAGACATCGAAACTATTTCAGGAGGTAGCCACTGCAGGAACCCCGGTGGGTAAGTCCCAGCGGAACAAAAGTAAAGAGGACAGGCACCCTTATTATTACAGTTCCGAGTCCTCAATTTCAGCTCATAAAATGTCTAAGGCATCGGTGACCTGACTTCTTTCAGAGGCAAGAAGGCTTGGTAAAAAGGCAAGAGAAATGCTTTCGCCAGAGGAAGGGACTGTGAAGAGTATGAATCAGTCTGGATTCCAACACTCGGGAGGTGGCAGTGGTCCAGATGGAAAATGAGCAAGGCGTGGATCAGTTACTGAAGTGGCTGGTTGGGGGCTGGAGATAAAAGGACAGGTTTTAATGGGAAAACTGAGGCAGCTGGAAATCACCTCCAGAAACCGCACTCTTAGACACCATCTGGAACGCATATGAACCCTATCTGTACAATTTGGCCTTAAAAGCACACTCCTAGGTGTGGAGTCAGTGACACATTCTCCGGTGAATGAACAGTGTGCACTATGAGTAAATGATCACCACTTCCTCGCGCCCGTGAGTCTCCGGGTGCTGTGCGCTTACCTTCTCTCCCTAGAACACGAAGGCTGAGAGACACAGCTCTGCGATGACTACCGGCCCGCTCGGGGGGCCTCACCCTCTTTCCCCGCTTCGCCCTCCGGCTCCCACTAAGCTCCTCTCACGGCACTCATCTGATTACTTTGAAGAGCAATAAGGAAAGTTAGTGCAACCAGAGAAAATGATGATCTCAATTTAGCCATAAACCAAGAATAATGCAGCCAGAATTACTGCCTGCCTTCCCAAAGTTACTTTGCCAATGCAATTAAATGCTGGTCTGAAGGTATCGCCTTTTGGACAGGATGAGAGATTATTTCAGTCTCCTTGCTAAATCAGTCCAATTTAAGACTACAAATTATGCTAAATGTGATTTAGGACTTTGTTTTGTGGACACAAACAATAACCCTACATTGAATTTACTTGACTTCTCCCAGCCTTTTGTATGCATGTGAATTTTGTGTTTAAGACTCCATTCAAGCTACAGGGGGACAATATTACACAGCTCGTACTCTCTTTCAACTACGGAATTCCCCGTACGTGGCCACAGTGAAAATCAGAAGACATTAACAGTCAGACCTGACTGGATGGGACAGCATTCACTCTTTCAACCAGTACTGACAGAATGCTTGTGAGGTGTACACAGCCCCACTTTTAACACCTAGCATTTCAATATTTCCGGGATAAAGAAAGAAAGGCAAGCTATTTAAACAAAGTAAGTTTACCAAAAGAAGGAGTATCAGAGTCGATAAATGGAAACAGGTCTAATGTTTGGAAAACAAACTAATTCTAAAAAAACTGTCCACAAAAACATAAATAAATAAAAAATAACCAGTTAGCAAGATGAACTCTGCAAGAATGAAATTATATACGTGACTTGAAAAAATTCAGCTGTTCGGGAAAAAACGGGAGCAGTAAGTCCCCAGTCAGAATACTCTGGTGAAAATTTCTCAAAGATCTCCACATGACGCATTTGCATGAAGTATTTTAAAACATAAGTGAACAGTCAGCCTCAAGATACTCCGTATTACGCCCTGGCAACATTCCTTTTCATCAATCTGTCCTGTTTGTGACTGTGACCCCAGCTGTATACACCCACACAGTCTACACACGAGCAGCAGCTGAGCTCATGAGGGAAACAGGGGGGTGGCGTGATGTGTGAACCCAGGAGTCCGGGCTGCACGATGACCCTTTTGAGGTCCTCTCCCACCTGGCTTTAGCAGTCTCCGATTCTCAGAAGAGCTGGATGATGAAAATCAATGATAGGGATTTAAATAATGCAACAAATGGGGCCCTCAATTAGGAAGCTCAGTCATGTAGAACTTTGCTTACGACAGAGAATTTAGTATCATTTTCTGTCAAAAACGACCGCTTTAATTTTGAGACTCCAGTTGCTGCAGTTGAGAGAAAGGTCCCCAGTCACTCTCAGGTGTCCCCTGGCTCCTAAATGCCTCCTTCTGCTTTCGTCGCAGGATCACATGACCGCTGGGAGCCCTCTGGGTCCACAGCAGACAGAGATGGGGTCAGAGATGGGGTCCTGCCAACCCAGGAGCTATGGCCAGAGACCGGTCTCATGTTATCTTCTGGCACTTACAACGATTCAGACTGATACGCCCAGCAGGACCCTCTTTCCCTTCAAGGCCTCCTTAGTCGAGAACCTGAACGTCTTCCAGTTTCATGGGAGAAGCATGTGCCAGCCAGACTTAGCGGTCAGCCCTTGGGGTCTGGGGAGCCCCACAACAAGCAGCCCAAGTCCCTGGGCGAGCTCACGAGTCTGGGCCAGAAGGGGACTTGGCTAAACCCCTACACTGACAACCCCTGGAAAGCAGCTCCGGCGGGAAGCCTCAGCCCGCACTCGCTGGACACGCCGGAGAAACTGGAGCCTACGACTCTGAGAAACAGCGGACGCCATAGCCAGCGACAGTCATCTGCCTCCCCCAAGAGGAAACCCTCAATAAACAATTGTTTCAGCAACAGCACCCTCCCTTTAGGAGTATTTTGTTCTAAGATAAAAAATTCACAACTCCACAACCAGGGACTTATTTTTAAAAACCTCTTAGTTTATGCACACAATGATAAGTAGCAGGGTATGCTCTGGGGCTGGGCTGTCCAACTTGCAGTCACCATGGAAAACTGCATGGAGGCTCCTCAAAAAAATTAAAACTAGAACTACCGTATGACCCAGCAATTCCACCTCTGGGTAAGTATCCAAAGGAAATGAAATCACTGTCTCCAAGAAATTATCTGCACCCATGTTCACTGCAGCATTAGTCACAACAGGCGAGACACAGAAGCAGTGTTAAGTGTCCCCTAACAGATGGATGGACAAGGAGAATGTGGTTTATGTCCCTACAGTGGAATACTGCTCAGCCATAAAAAAGGAAACCCTATTTGCAACAACATAGATGGATCTTGAAGGCATTATGCTAAGTGAAGTAAATCAGACAGAAAAAGACAAAACCTGTATAATCTTATTTATATGTGGAAGCTTAAAACACACACGCACACACACACACAAACTCACAGGAAAATAGATCAGATTTATGATTACCAGAGGCAAAGGATGGGGGCGGGGGTGAGGGAACTAGGTGAAACAATTAAGACAGAAAAAAAAAGAAAGAAAGAAAAAGGAAGTAAATTTAAATCTAAATTAGTTGAAATTAAGTAAAATTCATAATTCAGTTTCTTGGTCACACAAGCCACATTTCAAGTGGTTAGTGGCTACCACGCTGGACGGCACAGATAAAGAACATTCTCTTTACTGCAGAAAGTTCTAGATAGTGCTACTCTAGGGCAGGGGGTTACAAACTTTCGAGTACCTCCGAATTACTAGAAGGCTTGTTAAAACACAGCCTGGGGGAGGGTGGGGGCGGTGGTGCATACCTCAGCGTTTCTGATTCAGTAGGTTTGGGATGGGGCCCGAGCTTCTGCCTTTCCAAGTTCCCAGGGGACGCTGACGCTGCTGGTCCAGAGACCACTTTGGTGCAGAAAACTTAATTTATTGGTGACATCAAAATCATTAATCCGGTATATACGTCCCTTACCCCCACACAATAATGCTGAGTAAGATTATCCAAATTAAGACTTCTCTGTCACCTCAGTAAGTTGAGACTTGGGGTTGATGCAAAGTGGCAAAAAGAAAAAAAAAAAAAAGGAACTCTAAATGGCTGATCCACCCAACCTGGGGGCTGCAATCCAACCATTTCCAGTCAACTTCTGCTTCCCCATGCAACTGGCATCCATCTTTTTACACTAAGGGTCACACTGTCCCCGAGCATGGCTGGGCTGCCAGAGACACACAGACCCAGGCCCAAGAGGTAGGAATTCTTGCTTATCGTTCAAACTAATATAGTCAGTTTGAGCTCCTACAGGCAGCTAATCAGCACATAAGCACCCTAAATACATAAGTACCATCACTGCTAATGAAATCTCTAACATGAAGAAAGAGAGATTTTTCAGATTCCAATTTCGAGATGGAACAGCCCTCCACGGGACCAGATGAAGCGACATCAGGTGTAACTAAGCATATCTGTTAACGTGACCTCACCGGCCTCCAATCAACAGCACCAGACCAACAAAGAGCTTATCTTCCTGCAAAAGCTTGGTGTCAGCTTTTACTGGATGGACAAACTCCCATTTGGTTCCATTATACCCACCCAGATCTTCACCGTGAAATCAGGGCAGAGTAGATGAACAAAGTTCAAGGAGAGAAAGTCCTGAATTTCCTAGTTCATCGAACTGAGTCCCTTAGCAGCAACTTCATCTTGACCAAGTGTGGTTCCACGAAGAGATGCCCCTTGTTAACCTTCCGGCCGTGACAACACCGAGAAGTGAGTGGAGAATGCTGGGGGGCCATGACAGCACAGAGAGACCAGCTGGGGTGCAGCCGATCCGAGGGCTTCTCGAGCAAAAGCATCCCGTGGCCCCCCGAGGCAAAGAAACAGAATCACGAAGAGTGACAGGCTCTGGGAGCAGCAGGCAGCCTGCGGAACATACGGACTGGCGCTCGGCAGCACGCAGCCTACGGAAAGGCCGGCGGGTCACGCGTTGGTCTTTGGAGCCATATGGTTAGCACCGACAGTCGGGTCCTCTACAGCTACAAAAGGGCAGTAAGAGACCAGACACCGCGGTCCACCCCCGGCTGCCGGGAAGCCAGAAGCTGCTCGGAACACATGTAGGTTTTCCTCATAAGCACGGGCATGAGATCCGGAGTCAGGAACCCTACCCACCACCTCCACCAAACTTCTGAGTAGTCAGAACTACGCTGTGCCTAAACTGTTTTTGCAGAAGTTCCCAGATTGGTTTGGGTTTTTTTCTTTTCTTTTTTTTTTTTTTAAATCTCAAGATTCCTGCAAAGGAGAGGCGCCAGGCTAGGGGATGAACGCCAAGGGGATGCTGCCTGCAGGCCTCTTTGGAAAACTGAATTCATGGTTCAGCCATTGCCTCCATCATGGGAAACCAGGGAGGGACCGCAAACCGCCCCGAGTGTCCGAAGAGGGAGACTCAGAGAGGATACCTAATGGGAACCACTGCCCATGAGGGTGAAGACTAGCACGTGGCCCAGCAGTGGGCAAGCTCCCCACCCCACAATGGGTATAATGCTCCAATCTCGTGCCCATCTACAGACACACCTCAGTGCTACTGACCCATGGGCCACACGACCCACGAAGACACCACCGTATGGGATAAGGTAAAGCCAAAAAATCAGATAGCACTGCCTCCCCAAACCTGGCATTATATTATATTCTTATTATATTATATTATATTCATATATTAAGAAGAGGAGACTTGATTGCCGTACCAAATGAAAATGCCCGGTCAAATTTCTGCATGCTCCTGCTGCTTTCTAAGATTTCTTGAACAGAAAAGGATAAGGGAAAGTAGAAGATCATTCGATGAGGCCAGTTATTAGATCCCTAAGAAACAGTGCTATAATAAAGTTATTAGAAAAACTATGAAAACCACAAGAATACATCCAAATAGTGGTGAAAGCAAATATTTCTTTGCCCCAATATTGGATGAGTACAATACTGGATAACAACTGTCCCCCATGCCCTGAATGAGGCAAGGTGGGAAGAAGCCAAAAGAACAGAAACTATGTGAAATATGAATTTGGAGCATTCCTGGTCAAAGTAAAAGGACAGTCCCTTTAATACTCAATTATACTAGCTGGAGACATTAGTCTATTCCTACCACAGAGATGATGTCTAGACTCATTATATAGATGCCAATTCTTTCAGCAAATTAGGAATCATAGTCTTGAATGCCAGTTTAACGATTACCTGTAAAGAAGAATCTCTTTAGTCTCGCATACAAATAATTACACGCTTCAGAATTTTATATGCAAAAAAGGTCATCTGTATTTATAGTGATTAATGACTTTTGTTTTCTGGCCCAAAACGCAAGGTGGGTAATGAACTAATTACATCTTAGCACAAGAATGTGAAGTTCACAAGTATACTAATGATAACTAGGCTTTACAGATTTTATGGGATTTCCCCCAAAGCAGCCATTAAAACAGTGAATTACAGTAGTTACGGGTTATTTAAAAACATAAAGTTTATGAAACAGTAAAGCAGATTCTCACTTCATGTTCCTCAGGGTAAAAATTAAATACCAAATTATCTAAACATCTACCCAATAAAGGCCAACATCCTCCAAATCATTATTAGCTTTAAAAATGACAATAGTAATGCTGTATTCAGTTAAACAACAGTATTTACTGAGCACTCACACCTCGAGGTACATACTTCTTATATCTCATCATGGGCCTCCTTAAGATTCTGCAGCTTAAGTAATTTTACTAACCAAAAATATCCTGACTTAATTCACTAAAAAGAAGCAAAGGGAAAAAAAAAAAGAAAAAAAGACCCTACTCTTTCAGCAACAATGAGAATAATCAATTCCACAAGAAATCAGGGAAAAAAGTTACAAGCAAGCATTAAGGCAGATTTTACAGTATAAAGTCAAACATGCAAAATATATGTCCCTGGGCTATAAAAAATGTGTACGCAAGGCCAAAAAAATCTCCTAAAAAGCTGACAAGCACGGATTTCTGCCCCTCTGAGGATGCAGAATTTACTTGATTTCTGCATCTTTTATTAACAGCCCAGAGACAACCAACGAATGGTCCACTCAATCTTGAGCCCTGAATTCTTCCAGGAACATACCTGTGAAACCACACTCCAGTGCTGAGGCTTGACGTGGGCAGCCCGGAAGTACGTCAATAACCAGACTGAACCAGGGAGCTGGGTCAGAGAAGCAGCAGTAAGAGGAAAGACAGTGGCATTTGATGGTCTGGAAGGAAGTGACATCTAGTGAAGGGCAAGCAACGGGCAGAGGCTTCTCTGGGAAAAATGCCTAAAGAAGTTTCAAGACACAGCAAGAAGGAAGAGGAGAATATGAAAAACAAAAACAAAAACAAAAGCCACTTCACTTATCGCAGAAAGCAAGCTCAGTGTCCTAGAAAGAGCTAGAGCTATTCAGGCTCTTCAATATCATTATAATGCATCATACACACATACACTCAATCCTCAATTATGCACATGAAGAGGGAGAGAGTGGACAAGTCATATTCACACACACACAACATGCTTTGCCAAGAGTTCACATCTTCTTCTACAATTAAGAATGCCTTCAGCAAGACGCCACACTGGGTTACTTCTCTTCTTTCCTCATGTATTTTAATGCTGAGGACAGGAGTAATTACCTGAGGAAGAAAGGGAGCAGGAGTAAATGCCCAGGGCCAGAAAAAACCACGGGATCCACACAGGGCTTTACAAAAGCCCCCTCTCTGATAACAATTCTGCCTTTTAACCTTTGGACTTTTTTTTTTTTTTTTGGAACATGTAAAGAGCCACGGCCATGCTTCCTCCATTGAGCTCCTAGATTTATGTGGGTGGGATATGTAAACCGCACACATACATCCTCGGCAAGGCAGCTGGGTGATGGTGAGCACAGACGCTTGGACCCCATGAAAAGCCCCCCACCTTCTAGCTCTGGTTACTTGACCACTTCAGGCCTGTTGCTTCTACCAGATATAGAAGACGGCGTCAATAAATGCCCTTCCTTTTACGCTCAAGTCACTTTATGTGTAAGGTTGGTCCTTCAGAGTCTAATAAACTCTGGACGGCCTTAATACTTTATTTTCCACATAGTGCAGGTGGCAGGACAGGTGGGCTTTGTGGGGGAAAGAGGAGAATCCACCTCAACCTTTTGACGGATGAACAAGATTTGAAGAGGGGCAGAAACTGCCGATAAGAATCAGGTGATCAGAGAAGGGTATATATGGACAGGAGTGAAAGGCTAAAGGAACGGCAAAAAATTAGACAAGGGGGTTCAGACTGAAAATGTCTGAAAAGGAGGGAGATGAGTTTGTTAACTAGTAGTAGGTCAGTCGCAGAGTGTTTTGTCCTATTAGGCTGAACGGCAAACAGAAGAAAAACTGAAATGGGAAAAAGACATTCTCCTAGGTTTTATGGAAACTGAGATATGTATATACTGTTAAAATTAATAAAGGGAGCCCTCACTCAAACCGATTTGGGAAGCCGGCAGGGGGAACTCTCATGCTCTTTCACTGGTGGTCAATTGCTGACCCAACAGAAAGAGATGGACCTTGCACACGAGTACTTTACTATCCCTGCAGGAGGAAGAAAGGCTTACTCCTCCCCCTGGCAACAGCCCAGCCAATCAGAGGTAGTCATAACTCAGCCAATGAAAAGTCACCATACTTCCAGCTCCCAGTTTACTCCAATGGAATTTTTGTTTATAAAAGCATCCCCAACTTCCTCCCTCCTCCACAGAGGAGTGCTCCCTCTTCTTTGTTCTCCGGACTTGCCTGTGGTTCGGCCACAGCTTGCTTGTTCCATACTGCAATTCTCTGCTATTCCCAAATAAACCCACTTTTGCTGGTAAAATAATGGACAGTTTTATACTTAAACCTAAAAATATATATGCATTCCACTCAAGATTACACATTCTTATTTAACAAAATGTAAATTTCAGTAGCTAAAGTAGGTGGAGCTTCTGAACATTTTTAAAAAGCTATCAAGAGTGAATTTCGGGGCGCCTGGGTGGCTCAGTGGGTTAAACCTCTGCCTTCGGCTCGGGTCATGATATCAGGGTCCTGGGATCGAGCCCTGCATCAGGCTTTCTGCTCGACGGGGAGTCTGCTTCCCCCACTCTCTCTCTGCCTGCCTCTCTGCCGACTTGTGATCTCTGTCAAATAAATAAATAAAATCTTTAAAAAAAAAAAAGTGAATTTCATGTTGCATCGACAGTCATTCTTTTGAAGTTTTGTACAAATTAGCAGCTAACATCTCTAAGAAATATCACCAGTTTATCCATACCGCAAATATACTGTTATCTTTCTCCTACTCCAGGGTTTCTAAATCTGAGTTATATGCACCCCTAAAGAATTCATGGATGGTTTTTATAGGATCCACAAAACCTAGGTGCATTTTTCTAGGGATTAGTGACACAGTTTCACCCCATTAAAAAAGTTCAGTGAGTTATGAAATGTTAAGAACTTCTCCAAAAGAATGTATGTACCAAGGAACTGCACCTCTTAGGATATCCTCTCCCACCCTCCTCCACCGCACACCCACATAGGTGTACACATACACATACACACACACACACACACACACACCACGTTATTTAGGAGTAATAGTCAACAAATGATTTACACATACATTTTGCTACTAAATCAATTCTGAGAATTGTATTGTAAATAGTAAAAGAAACACTTTTCAAGATCAGCTTCCCTAGAGGAGCTAGTTAAGATTTGGAACGGGACAGGTTCAAACTGCCTGCAGGTCATTTTATCCACAGCCTGCCACCATTCTGAAATCCTCATAACTAAAGTCGTTCCATTTAAAAATATACCGTGGCAGCGCCTGGGTGACTCAGTCGGTTATGCGTCCGACTCTTGATTTCAGCTCAGGTCATGATCTCAGGGTCGTGGGATGGAGCCCTGCATCTGACTCCATACTGGGCGAGGAGTCTGCCTAAGATTCTCCCTCTCCCTCTGCCCCTCCCCCTCAATTCTCCCCCCATCTCTAAATAATGAATAAATAAAAAATACTGTGAAAGAATTAATACACTACAGTTTAGCTAGCTTCCACTTAGCACAAACTCCAAGAACAGAGATGCTAGAATAGGTACATTTTGGTTGGTAGTGCTGGATCCGTGGGCCAGAGTCTCTGAGCTAAGGATACAATACCATCCAGAGACAGCTTCTCGGGGTGCCTCGGTGGCTCAGTTGGTTAAGCAACTGCCTTCGGCTCAGGTCATGATCCTGGAGTCCTGGGATCGAGCCCCGCATCGGGCTACCTGCTTGGCAGGGAGTCTGCTTCTCCCTCTGACCCTCCCCCTTCACATGCTCTCTCTCTCTCTCTCATTCTCTCTCTCAAATAAATAAATAAAATCTTACCAAAAAAAAAAAAAAAAAACAGACAGCTTCTCCAACTTCACCCACTGGCCTTGGACTCCACTGGTTCGGGACTCTGGGGCCAATAGATTCTTCCACATGATGACTTGGCAAGTTTACTCACTAAAACCCAAAATAACGAACTCCCAACTGCAGGTATATTTTTTTATGGTACCATAACCACTGGTATCATCTGATAGATGCTGTCTAATTAATAGCTGCCAGACTCAAAAATACTATGTATATAGTTTTTCAAATCCAATCTTTCAAATGGTAGCATAGTAACAAACTGATAAATGTGCACTAATTAAAAAAATAAGCTATTGATCAAAGCCTCTGTATTATAAATACATTTACACTCTCTTAAAATGCAAACAGCAAGTTGTTTTGACATTGTCACAAGATAAATTCATGACACAGAGACGATTTATTTTGCATATTTCCCCTCAGTTTAATTTCATACAAGCCATGCACAGGAACTTTTGCATAAGGCATGACAAATAACCTATGAAAGAAGAACTAGAGACTTTAGAACAGAAAGGTGTTGAACACTGGTGAAGGTCATTCTTATGAGTTGGAACAGTTTATTTTTCTCATACATCTCAATAATCTGTGAGCTCTGTAGAAAGGGGTTTAATTTATTATACTTTTTAAAAAACTACTTAATTTTCTTCATTATAAATGGATCTGCATATTTTGAGGACGTCATATTCCATGTGCAACATGCTCCTTAATTCATTTACAATAACATTTATGGTAAATATCCTATTGATATATATACATCTACGTAAAATTTTAAAATCTTGTATTAACATCTATATATATAGAACATTATCTTTGATAAATTATCGAAGCCGCTAATAAAGAAAATCCTAGCATTTCTTGTTCCCCGTAATTTCAAATTCATCCATAAGCTATAACTAATGGGAAATAGTCTGTTAAAAAAAATAAAACACGTTTCGCCATAAAATGTAGGTTTACTGCCTTACTAGCCATTTCCGATGCATTAAATGACAAGATACCATCACATTAAGGCCTCAAACTGCAGGCAAAACTCCTAAAACCTCAAGAAAAGGTTTTATAGGACAGTTCAAAGTTCAAAGTATAAAACTGAACAATGACACCCAGAGACCCACACTTATGAAAGGTTTACACAGAGCCAGCTGCTCAACGTTCACACAAAGCGAAATGATATCCTTTGTATTTTTTGCGCAAAATGATGAATGCTTAATCCTCAAAATGCATGGGTCACAAAATGAAAAACACAACTGTCATCTTCGAGGTGCCAGCAATATCTGTATGTGTGTTTGGCTGTAAAAATAAAATTGGTTTTAAAATTAAGAAAAGCTTCACATTAAAAAATTATGCTCAGAAACTACTTTGTCCACCGACTCAGAGTGTAATTCACTTCATAAGGCAGAGAACCCATCCCTTCGCAGTGGCATTTAGTAGAAGAATCCGTATAAGTCCTCTCAAAATGCACATTTCCCTGGGTTTTACATGGTTATTTTTTAATTAAAATCTGGTTACATGCATACCTATTTTCAACTTTCTTCCACAGGAATAAAATCTTACATATCCCCAATACAAAATTTCTTCCAATGTAAGGAAGTAAACTTTCTAACTTGAGAAAGTAGCTGTAATAAACTAAAAACTGGCATGTGAGAGAGAATGATAATTACAGGAGCAAAAAAGAAAAGCAATATATATTCTTAAAGAGGGATATACCTTAATCATGGCAAACTGCACCACATAAATAGCAACAGCAACATACCCTACTGGACAGAGAATAGCTTACAAAAAATTTAATCTGATAACACAAATTTGGTTTTTAATCCTTTAGCTGAAAGATCCAAGGAAAAAAAATACGTATCTCAACAGTGACCTCTAGTGGACAAGCCTTAAAATGACAGTCTCAAAATGAAAGTCTCTTAAGACTGAAAACAAGTAGGAAAACGTTTACAAAGCTAACACTCCCAAACCACCATAAAAAACAGGTACGAGCTTACGGGCCAACTGAAAAAGCTCAGCAAACACTGACTTAAAAGGCAGAGTAATCAAAGGCAAGCACTGGAGCAGGGGGGGCGACACAGAGGAAAACAGTCTTTGAAATCACTGCTATGTTCCCTTCTTTCAAAATACTGAGAGCAAGCAAGGCCCTGGGTAGCTCATCTCTGTCTGGCTCTGACTTAGCCCAACTCATCACCTGCCAATCCATTAATCAACCTAGGTATTAACTTAGGGCCGAGGTAATGTTCAACATGCTCTTGGTACTTCTGGAGGTGTGGGCTACAGAAGCACTTCAGAGCCAAGGCTCCTGACCTTCAGGAAATTATAATGCAATTAATTGCATGAAGACATCACAGTAAATAATTGGTGATCTTAAATATATAAATATATATATATAAATATATAAAATATATAAAACTATATATATATATGTGTGTATATATATATATATATATAATACATAAAACTAACTTGAAGTGGAAGTGTAACAGGCACAGAAGCTGTTACAGCTCTAAGAACGAAAGGAGGCTTTATGGAGAAGTGACACTGGTGACCCCGAGCCATCAGGGTCGCTGGGGGGAAGGAGCATCCGTGGGTCATCCTGACACCAGCTGTCCCCACCTGTGGATGCCGAGATGTACCCGAGGGGTGCCATCCCAGCACACGACTCCTCACTATGAAAGGGTCCCCGCGACAAGGAACACGACGTGGACATCGATTCCCAGGACACAGGGTAATGCTTCTTTAGAGCACTCACAGTCCAGCACATGTGACGTGAGCCCTGAGTAGGAAACAGAAGTATGTACTGGCCTCATCTATTCAGGTCTCTGTACCAGTTAATCCTGAGAAAGTCCAGTTTCTACATAGATGGATTCATCTCAGGCCAATTGTTTCCTCCTAGGACCTCCCTGCCATCTACCGCTCCCTTCTATCAATCATTACTGCTTTCTGTAGGCAATTCCTGGGAAGCTACTATGCGCTCAGCGATAGGTGTCAAGGAAAAAGAAGAAATAAATGGTCCCCACTTTCAAGAAAGCTTAAGATCTATCTGGAGAGAGCGAGTAAACATAAAGCAGCAGGAGGAAAAGGATGTGCTGCACTGGTCTTAAGGATCTACGAACCACAGGAGTTTGGAGAAGAACGATTTCCCATTGGCCAGGGCAGCCAGGGGAGCCTGGAGCAGAGGAGGAGGGGGCGAGGCGGTGTGGGTGGAAGGCAGGAGGCAAGGGAGCACAGGTGCAGAGGCACGGCTGGGCATGAGGAGAGACTGGCCAACCTGCCTGCAGCAGCATAGCGGGGGGGGGGGTGTCCTGGCTGGAGGGGTGGGAAGAGGAGATGGGGCAGGTTCTGCTAGTCAAGCAAACAGCACCTTCCACCAGATGCGTGCCTTATCGCGGGGCGAATGGGGTTTTGGAGGGGACAACCTGGTGGAAGAACCTCATCTTTACTCTGAAACCACTCCCCCTGGGCCAGAGAGCACCTCTGCTGGGTTGCCAGCTAGCACGTGCCCCATCAGAGCAGAAGGGAAGAAGGAAAAGATTCGCCTGCTGCTCTGCCTTCCATCTAAATACATCAGCGAGACGCACGCATCCATGTGTCCAGGAAAGTTGTTCCAGGCCAAGCGATCCCCCACCTCCCCACCAAAGCCCATCCATTCTGCCCCATCCCCACACACACCCCCCAGTTTAAATATAAGTAGTGCTGCCGTAGTAATGATGAACCCCAAATAGCGACTAGCTTGACAATCTGGAAATATTTTTTATCAACTCAAATATAGAAAGCTTTAAGAATTTCTGTTCACAGAATCTTGGGGGAACTGAAGGATCACCAGCCTACTTCCGGCTTCCTGTGGCCTCCCTTGTACTATGCTGAGAGGAACTGTCCACGTCAAAACCACCAGCAGGGAAAGGAAAGCCACTCATTGCCCCAGGGCCCGGGTGGCTCTGCTGATCCCCACTCAGTGTGCCCAAATCAAGGTCCCAGTCTGAGCCGGCTAGCCATTCATTTGGTGAGCACACAAGTGGAAATGTCAAACAATAGCATAATTGGCAGACTAAGAGAAAAAACACAAGTACTTTTTGCAAGACAAAAGCAGGGCTGAGGGGTTTAACTTCTGAGTGCACCGGTTTTAATGCAGCACTGTCAGCCAGGCCCTATTAAAAACCACAGAAAGTGAAAGACACTGATTACCATACAAAGTGACAGGAGGGTGTGCTCAGCCACTTGCATTTAATGCATATTTATATTTCCATCAAATGGACATATTTACTATAAATACTTGAAAAACCATAGCGAAGTCATTCATTTAAATGCCAGAAAAATAGTAAAAGATGCTAATTTGACCTTAGTGGAACAGATCGAGTGTCACTGACACGACTCACAATGGCTTGAAACAGAATTTACCAAGACGATTAATTAGAGTTTACTGGATTAGGTCAAGAATGTCTCAAATGGAAAAAGAAAGAAAAAAAAAAAAAAAGAAAAGTAAAGAAAAAAAAAAAAGCCTGGGAAGGAAGAAATTTGAAGTTTGAATCCATCCGCAGTCAACCTCTTTAATAGCAGACATAATTTAACTCCGTTTTTGTGCCTCTCTAAATTCATCTTGTATTCTATGGCTGGAGAAAGAAACTGATCCACTGAGCCCTGAGATTTCTAGCTTTGTGGTCATGTAAAGAGAAATAAACGACTACTGAAAAATCTGAAAGGTTTTTGTTTGTTTGTTTTAAAAAAAAGAACAGATCAATTAATGATGTGATAGGAATGGAGCACGTTTTGCTCCTTATTTAAATGTACACTTTTTTCGCTCTGCTGATGATGCAAAGCTAACCACGGGAAGCTTGGCAATTAAATATTTGTATGAAGTGTGCAACAGCTTCGGGGACTTCTGCTCCCCAAATCTTGGGGGAATTCAGGGATCATACTGTCCACCTTTCAAGACAAACTGCAAATTCCCTCTAAACTGGGATTATGGTCTCAGTGGACAAAAGGATCCTTTGCTATGAAAACCATGAAACCGACAGCATATTACCTGTTACAAAAATGATGCCATATGACGTGGAGCCCTCACTTTCAGCTTCCAGGACCACCGTTACTCAAACATGACCATCGTGCCACTCTGCCTTGGCCCTACCAATGGGTGCTTTTTGCTAAAAATGAACTAAATCTGCCTGCTTCCCCGCACACGAGGGGCCCTAACCGCCCTCTTAATTCTCAATAATCAACAGCTCTGTGACATAGCCTCGAGCAGTATATAATGCACACACACACACACACACACATAAATTCACGCGACAAATCCCTCAACGTGACATTCAGCTCCGTTTCATGGGACTCAGAAAGCGCCCTAACAAATTCTTGCCACAGGATTAGAAAATCATTCAAGTCTGCAGGAAATATGGCAAGCACAAGAAGTGACAGTCAATTAGGAATGAGAAAGGAGAGTGGGTCCCTGTCATTAAAATCTTTAAAGTCACAGCTCTAAGGATAAAATGGCCCATTATCACTCACAGGAGATATTTTCACAAAAACAACTATCCCTTCTCCTGAAGCCATGACACCCCCCAGGCCCCAGAGAATTCTTCTTGGGAACCAGACTCAAAAATGTGAAAAAAGCAGATGCCGATTTACATAACTTACACAGTTTTGTGGAGGGGATTCCCCCCATCCATCAGAGAAAAAGAGCAACAGTTAAATATTCTCCTTTTTGGGGAGGAAGTACAGAGAAAGCTAAGAACTCTTACGCTAATATTTTTCAATAAGTTTTGTTTTTTTTTTCCCCCCACGAAATACTCATGAATC
The DNA here is from genome assembly GCA_028534135.1 of Potos flavus. Lineage (NCBI taxonomy): Eukaryota > Metazoa > Chordata > Mammalia > Carnivora > Procyonidae > Potos > Potos flavus. Next base: position 103,556,982 of record CM052897.1, read on the forward strand.
GCCTGGCAGTTAAGGTCACTTACCAGCCCTGAAAGGAACTATTTCCTGAGAAGCAACATCATGTTCTTCCTTCAGTTTACACACATGAGGAAAGAATCCTCAAAACTAGGCGAAATAAAAAACAAAAACAAAACAGAGCAAAGTACCAAATACAGGAAAAGACGCTTGTGTATCACACTTGTCACCAAAAAAGATTTTAGGTTTCCCCAAATAACATCTGTCCTGAGCGTTTTTAAAGGAAACAAAAGAACTGGCAGTATCACAATATCATCTGAGTCAGAATCTATGTAACCAACGGTAAAGTTAACTCACTTGTTAGCTTGTTGTGGCTGAGGACCAGTTGCGTGATGTGGGATAAGGAGACTGCAAAAGAAAAAAAAAATCACAGTCAGTACATGTACGCAAATTATCCCCACCCTCCTACATACAAGGTAAAGCGTTAAATGATCTTCACAGGGTCAAGTGTTACTGCTCACAAAAACAGAAGCAAGGTTTCATGTAACACTGTCCGTTAAATGTTATGCCAAATTAAGAAAAGTTATGCAATTAGCACAGCGAGTTAGGGCTAATGAGATTAATGTCACCGGATCCAACATGACAAGGGCCAGTTAGCTCCGCGTGAGCGATCCCTCTCCACAGCCCGGGGTGTGGAAAGGCAGGGTGCCCCACCCGTACCAAAGGGAACATCCTATGCGGACAGAAGGCTTGTGTCCCAGTAAGCAGGGAGCACATCACTCCACCTGCACACACGGGCCGCCCAGGAATTCTACACGCTACCGGAGGACCAAGAGGAAAAAACTTTCCCCTCGAATTATTGTGGTTGATGTGTCAAAGCACCAGCAGACTGCTCACGAGTTCCCAACAATCTCATGGAGGTTTACACTGAACAAGATGAGACGTGCCTAAAAGATGGTTTTTCCCACTATAAAGAAAGAAAAAAAAAAGCCCAAGAGAAAAGCGACCTGCCTTCCATTTTGGGCTCTAAAACTTCGCACGATGATCAGCATATGCTTTAAACACTATGTTTTAAATATGTATCTTACATAGTAAACAGATTTAGACATTTTTGCACTATTCTTCTCCCAGAACATTATATTAATGCAGCAGAGATTTTTCCCTGAGAAGACAAAAATGTTTCGCAAGAAGGGCCTTCATGTTGGACCCCAGCACACTGGGAAGAAAATGTGTGTTATCGCTCCTGACCACAACTTCTGAATGTGTTTTTCCTTTTTCCCCCCAACCATGACAAAGTTCTATAAATTCGAACTGCAGTACAGAGACCTGTCTTCCTGCCCCGAACCTTCCGAGAGCACACTGCTGGCCTGATGCCCACAAAGTCAGGGTATTCTGAGGACGCCATCCTCCCATCCAAGCCAGGAACTTCCCATCACACGTCATCACCGCCTGGTCCTCGGCCCTCACCCCAGTGTCACCGGACACCCCAATCACTTCTCCTAGGAAGTGAACAAGCCAGTTCCCAATCCCACTGCGTGTAGCTAGGGGTTCTCTCAGATCACCTCTTGTCTGCATTTCTCTCTCCCTGCCTTCCATGACTTTGGCAACTGTGAAGCCTGCCCGCAGGCCAAATTATTCTAGATCACGACCCCATGCAGATTCGTCAATTGGTTTGTTCATAGTTAGACCGAGGTGAAGCCTCGCAGGCAGGAAGGTCAAGGAAACGCAGGGTTCTCCTGGACGCGTCCCCTCAGGGGGGCACCACTTCCGGTCGCCCTGTCGATGACCATCCTCCCTTGATCGCTGACGTCTGCCAGGCTTCTCCACCGAAAATGCATTCTTTTCCCCTTTGTAATCAATAAGCATTCAGAAAGAGGGGGCTGAGGAAGGGAGGGTACTTCGGAAACCTACAAATATCTGGTGCCACACGCAGCTCATGACCCCTGACCACAGCAGTCTTCACCCTCACGGTACCATTTGGTAATGTCTGGCAACGTTTTTGACTCTAACACCCACGGGCCACCAAAAACCCCAACTTTCCTCAGGGGATCCCACTGTGTCTGTTTGAGACCGCATGGGTCCGAAGCTGAGGCTTCCTGCGGGGAGGGGGCCTGGGATGGCGCCTCACATCCCCCAAGGCATGAGGCGGCCCACTCACTCCTCTGCAGGAATCTCCAGAATGAGAAACAGCCCGGTGCTTCTAGAAGGAGAGGCGGGCAGAGCAGAGTTTCAGCTCCTCAGGAGCATCCAGTCCAAAATGTTAAGACTGGTGCTGCTGAGAAACTGCAGTTTCTTTCTTTCTATCTGGATGGTCCGTGGTTTCCTATGGCAGTCAGTGGGATTACCTCTCCTTATTACTGATGCTGGGGTTCCAACCACCCGATCCGGCCGGCTGCGAACCTACTGACCGGTCCCCACTGCTCCCTAAGCGCTTCGCCGCTTCCTGGCACTAGATACTCAGGCTCATCTTGTCCTTTTTCAGCCACAGCCCTGAAATCACCATTTCTCTAATGAGCTCTGGTTCCTTTTTGTGGAAACTGGTATTTATAAGACAAAGTCTGAGCACCAGATGTGCTCATTGCTATTTGGGGCTCAGTGTTCTCAGCTCCTCTCAGTGGACAGAGCTTGAGAATTCACACACACACACACACACACACACACACACACACACATTATACTGATTTCACTGTATTATTGAAAGCCCTGAGAGTTCACAACAGTGTCTCCAGCTCCAATACAACATCACCCGGTTCATCCCAGTTTCTTCTCTCTCCGTATTCGTGATTCCCTTCTCGAACAGTGAGAACTCTGGCTTCCATTTCCTCTAACCTACTTACTACGTAATCAATAGCCCCATATACAACTGCATGAAATAGAGTCCTACAGCTAAACCGAGACAGCTCTGTGCTCATTTGCAGGGGCCCCTGGAAACGGATTCTTGGTCAAGATCAGGATGAGGAAGGCTGGCCACCGATGTGTGATGTTCGGCTTCAACGTGAAGACACCCAGGAAACCCCCAGGGCCAGCTTGTTTACACTGTTTAGGCATGTGCAGATTGATGGCTTACACCCGGCTATGGGGCACGTGACTGGTGGGGCATGAAAGACATTGCTGGACATTTCTGCCCAGGCTATCCCAAAACTCCAATTCCTCACACACGTCTTGATGGTTCATCACGTGGAGGGCAAACATGTCCTGAGTAACAAAGAAACGACTCTGGGGAGCAGCCCCACTGAGCCTCTGAGGCCCCCGAGGCTCACCCAGGCTTTCTTACGCCTGCTAAGCCAGATCCTGTGCCTTTAATAACCCCATAAGTGAGAAGGCTCTGTGGAAGTGGAGTCCTTTCAGCTCTCCAACCTCAGAATCGATGCGGTAACCAATCGCCCCCACAGCCCTCCCTCCTGCCGGGACCCCTTCACACTCTGCTCAGACTCCCCTGCTCACCCCCCTCCACAGCGACACCCTCCTTGTCCTGCTTATCCTGGGACTTCGCAGGCCAAGCTCCCCGACCTGCACAGATGCTCAACTCACCCCACGTGGGTCCCCACCCCCCGCTGTTCTAGGCCACCACTGCTCCTGACCCTGACCACCTCTCTCTCTCTGTCCCACTCACTGGCCTTAGGACTGAACCATTAGGGAAGGGGAAGCGCAAGTCAATGGGGAAAGAGAAGAGAATTTTCGTGGTTTTTAACAGTCACAATAGCCTCTTCTCACACGACATTTAAGATTTTAAACACTGCAGAACATCTTGCATGTTTTTATTTGTAAGAGTTAAGATTCCTTGTCCACCAATTAAGCGTTCCTCTATCTCTGAAGTATACAGTCTGAGATGGGGAAAAAATATCTCAAAGAGCTACCCTCCTACAACAGCAGATGAAAAAGATCCACAGATGTACCGGTTAAGATTACGGTCACCATCATGTGAGAATAAGCCACAAGTTAACAGGGGTGCACACATGGGGATCTGTCTCTCACTTACCCAGGGGTGATCCAGAGGTTCCTGGTATCTTGCTGCTCAACCATCCCCAACATGTTTTGAGGACAGTCCACATAATCCAAGACTTTCCCCCTCATGCCTCAAGATGGCTGCCTGAGCTTTGCCATCGTGTCTGCATTCCCCTCAGGAAGACAGAAAAAAGAACACTTCCTCCTTTGGGATACTTCCAAGAAGTTACACATGGTACTTCCACTTGCAATCAATTAATCACCATTTTACAATCCAGTGAGGCCTCGCTGCAAGGGAGGCAGGGAAATGGAGTCTATATTCCAGGTGACCATGACCAAGGGCCAGCTAAAAAGGAGGGGTTTTACTACCAGCAAAGATGGGGCAAGCTGACAGTGGCAGACAACTAGCAGCCTCACACACTAGCACACCACTCCCTCCGAGTGTCACAGAAATCAATCCTGATCACAAAAGAAAATGAAGAATCCTCCCATCTCTGTCTTAAGTTTTCCTAAACTATCACAACTAACTCGTTAGAAAAAAACTTTTTTGTTCTTTCTCCCAGCTATCATTCACAATGGAAGACTTAATTAGGGAAAGCTGGTTCTTTTCCACCATTTCCTTGTGTCCCTTCTCCAAGCATCTGGCAGGAGAAAGTGACCAAGTTTCAAAGTTCTTTTTCTGTGTTAATAAAGAGAAATGCAGCTGTTGCATCACCTGATAAGACCATGAGAATGCATTTTTCTTCCTCACTATCCTTATGGAGCGACAATGTTAAAGCAGGTAAGAGGAAGAAAAAAAATTGGAGCGGTCAAGAAAAAGTTAATAAAAGACCTCTGAGAAAATACTGAGGGCAACAAAGGACTCCAGGCTGGCTGGGTCTGCGGGGAGGGCGGTTAAGTTGGACAGAATCAAAATCACAGAGTCAATCACAAAGCCTGTGCAGGCGAAGACTGAGTTGTGACACACACGTATTTATACAGCCCGCCACTCCCCTCCACTTGGCAACGGTGAGTTATTGTGAGTCTTGTATGGAAACCGTGCCGTTAAATAAAGAAGGGAGAAAGTGTCTACCAAAAGAGAACAGATTATCTGAAAGCCCAGAAACTGCCACAGTCCAACATGTTGGGGAAATGGAAGCAGGCTGCACCCGCTGACCTGCCTCGCAGACCTGAATCGCACACAGGGAGATCCTCCACCGTGTGAGTAACGTACTTCCAAGAATGAGCAGCACCAGAAGCTGTCAGGAATGAGCAGCACCAGAACAGTGAGAACAAACTGTTATTAAAATTCTTCAAGCAATATTAAACTGTGCTTTGCGCAGGCATTTTCAGAAATCAACCAAATAACTAAGAAGTGTGTTGACATACACAGTGGAAGGTTACAGTGCCCTGGCTATCCTTCCGCCTCCAGCCTTTAGAAACGGTCCTCGGGTGAACCCCGTTTCAGGCCAAAAGGATCAGTGGAAAACCACATTGCTGGAAAGGAGGAGTTTGTGAGGGAAGGAGGGACAAGGTAAGATGGCTGGCACCGTAACACATGATCTCTGCCTGCTTGTTCTCTAGCCAAGACGGAAATCAGCAGGAAAATGCTCAGAAAGGAACTAGCCGGTTCAATAATTTCACGAGAAGAATCATCAAGGACTCACTCGGGCACTCGCCACACTCGGAATGCCAAGAGGCTCTACCTTGGAAATTCTCTAAGCAGGACTATCTACTGTGTACATCCTGGGGGGTCTGGGAAAGTCTTGGATTGTGTGGACTGTCCTCAAAACCGTCCTGGTTTGGATGAAAACTACACAGTCACTCAATTTAGGCAACAGAGAACATGGACCAAAATGCTCAAACACAAGATATGAAAGGAACGTGGACACGGGAGTAGTCTACCAGAATGGACAGTGGGTAGGCCAGGAGACGTTACTTATTATGGGATGACACATCCAAAAACACCTTAGGGCAGAGGGCACACCCTGCACGGTTGCTGGACCTACAGGACGTGGAAATTGGAGGTTATGGAAAAAATCCCAGGCTTCCCTGAGCAAACAGATGGAAAAAACATAAAGTACAGGACTGGAGGGGGCAGCCAGTATTTTAATGGAATAAATCCAGAAAACTCAAAGGACTAACTAAATATTCCTACAAAAAGAATCATAATTTCTAGATAACACATGGAAGCGGATATTACTTAAAATCAGCTTGGTCTCTTCCTTCTTTTCGGCATAAAATGGGCAGCATAAGAAAAAAAAAAAAGGCATGATGAGATCCACGGCACCCTAAGATGACATTATAGACTTGTTTTCAAAATAACCTAACATATCACAATGATGGGGCACACTGGAAATTATCTCTACCATCCCCTATTCGGCAAATGAGAGAGCAAAGGAGTCCTCTGGTAGCACTTCAGAGGTTAAAAAAAAAAAAAAAAGGTTCTAGCTTTGCAGAACGACATTTCCATCCAAAGGAGAAAAACACAGCCAGATTGAACCAAGGGAATGAGGCCTGAAAACACGGCACATGACGTGGGACTTGAAGGCGTCTGTGATCTTGCCATCTCTGAGCACCAAAGGAAAGGTTAGGTAACTGGTCACAGAAACCGGACTGTAAGCTCCAGTTCACCTCACAGACAGAGCCCCAAAGGGAAGCAGAGAAACACTGCTATCAGCAGAAGGCAAATGATGTGCCCCTTTCGGACAGTTCTTGCGGTAGCAAAGATTGCCGTGTTAGAAGAACCGCCATACTTCTGAATGTTCCAAGAGGGCTGGCCTGGTTGGGCAACTCCAGGGGCATGATTCAAATTCTGGGCAACGACAGATTCCATCACAAAGAGTACCCCTACTAATTCAGTTCCTCCCAAACTTGTAGGCCAGAAAGAATTGATTTCAATTTGAAATACAGGATGGTTCAAATGGTTTTTCCACTCTGGCTCCCCAGTAGGCTCAGAGCAGCCACTGCCCTAAATAACCCTGATCTGGAGACTCCACAGGGATGTGGAAGCCAGCCAGACGTCAGCATCCGATAGCAATGCTGACCAGTTTGGGTTCTGCGTCTCCATGATGCATGATTAAAATGCCTGCCTGTGTCGCATGGCTGAAATTATTTCACCCCTGGTAGTAAGACACAGATTCAGATCTTCTTAAATATGCAGCTTTTGCCAATATATCAAAGTGAAGACAGAAAATAAAATGTTCGATACCAAGATATAATACAAATATCATATTCATCAACACACCCAGAATCATAAAAACATTTTTCTTTTGAATATTGTTCATAACTTAAAACTTAAAAAAAAAAAAATCACCATGATATGAAAGCTTTCCTTTACTTACCAACTAATTATTGCAGTGAGTTGAAAACTCTGTAGCGGCAAGTTTTCAAAATCAGTTATTTGACCAAATTATACTATTCGCAGATAAAGGGTCTAACAACCATAATTAACTGCTCTTTCCTTCAATAGAAAGCGTTTAATATATGGGATGGGGAAAAAAACGGGATACCGCTTTTTGATATGTAAATAAGAGCAGAGAAGTCACATGTGCTGAGAAGCCCCAGGAGCTGGTCACTGACGAGGTGCCTTGTGCTCCCCGGGATGTTAAGTCCAAAGATAACAGACCCATGCCACTGTGTTATGAAAAACGGGGAGCCCGCATCATTCCTGTTCAAACGCGTCACTTCACAGTCTCTCCCTCAGGAAAAAAGACAAAGAAAAATTATATTTCTGAAGATGCCCAGGAGACTCAGAGAGAAAAACACAGCAAGCCCCGGACGGCACGTGGTCATTAATTGCTCCCGAGGTATAAGCAGCACGGTATTAACAAATGCTTCGTCAATTAGGTCTATTTTGTAAGACCGAATGTGGGCACTGTGATGGGCATGGAATATGAGTGAGACACAGTTACTGCCCTCAACGAGATTACTCTGAAATAATAACGGGATGCAATACAACACAATACAGTGCAGTCCGTTACGGACTGTAAGCGCCGTAAAGGAGACACGCTGATTGGAAACTCCCATGAGAGGGGAAATGCTTGAAAGGTTTTTCAGGCCCGGTCAAATCTTCAAGGTCCAGACTCAATTTTATTCTGTACCCACCTACCTACCCATTTTCCTTTGTTTTGCTTATTTGTACTAATTTTTCTAGTATAAACTATGCTACTTGTGTAACACAAAAAGGGGTATTTTTAGAAATCAGTTAGAGAATTCTAGAAATGAAAATGCGTAAGCCCTTCATTTTATAGATAAGGAAACTGCGGCCCAGAGCAGTGAAGTGGTTGTTCTCAAGTTCCAGAGAGCACCAGAATCAGAACAGACTACAACAGAGTTTTCCAGATTCCAGCCTGAGCTGCTTCTTTCCAAACCAGGAAAATAACATTCACCCCTGGACGGGGCATGCTTTTCAAGACGGTGGAAATTCCAATCATAATAAAAAGTATGGAAAACTCCATTCTATCTTCAAGAAAATATGACAGTTACATAAAGTGACTCAAAGCAAAGAATACCCAGATTCAAGCAGTGTGAGTTCCAGATCCCAATCCCATGAGATCCTGAGAAAAATCACTGGAATTTTCTAGAGCACACAATTTCTCATCTTGAAAATGAAAGGCTGAATTAAATTATTTGATTCTCTGAAACAAAAGAGAAAAGGTAAGAATGAACTAGTATTTACGTAATGCCTACTACATCAATGTGCTATGCGGGGCACTTTATAGCCACTCACTAGACTCAAAACTGATAAAATAACAACAAAAACTAATGTTTGCCAAATGCTTAAGACATGGCTGGCAATATAATAGGAACTGTACCACTTCATCCATTCCTCACAGTGACCCTACATAGTAGTACGATTATCTATCACCTCCCCCCCAATTCTAGATCAAAAAAATGGGGCACAGGGAAGTTAAGCAACCTTACCATGGTTTCAGAGCTAGTCGGTACAGACAACCCTTTAAAAGTTGTTTCCAGGGGCACCTGGGTGGCTCAGTGGGTTAAGCCTCTGCCTTCAGCTCAGGTCATGATCTCAGGGTCCTGGGATCAAGCCCTGCATCGGGCTCTCTGCTCAGCAGGGAGCCTGCTTCCCCCTCTCTCTCTGCCTGCCTCTGCCTACTTGTGATCTCTCTCTCTCTCTGTCAAATAAATAAATAAATAAATAAATAAATAATAAATAAATAAATAAATAAAATCTTTAAAAGTTGTTTCCAGACTAAAATCTGATTAATTCTCACTCTGGTTTTTATTGGCCAAATAAAGCAAACACATGTCAACAAACAGCCAACTGTCCAACATTTTCAGACATCCAAAAGATAAAAAAGAGGCTTAATCCATAGATTCATTTTTTTTTTTACCAAAATGAAGAATGGCTAAAATCAACAACAAAAGAAACAACAGCTGTTGGCAAGGATGTGGGAAAAAAGGAACCCTTGCACACTGTAGGTAGTGCTTTTAGACTGTGTTCAAACTTAAACCACCATCAACTTAAAACACATGGGGTGTATACACAGGGCATTACATACAGACCTCTAACACAGATATACCTCAAGAAACAAGAAAAATCTCAAACAATCTAACCTTACACTGAAAACAGAAAAATAAGAAAAGCCCAAAGTTAGTAGAAGGAAGAAAATAAGGATCAGAATGGAAATAAAGGATATAGGAACCAAAAATATAGAAAAGATGAGTAAAATGAAAAGCTGGTTTTTGAAAGATTAAAAAAACTGATAAGCCTTTAGCCAGAGTCACCAAGAAAAAAAGAGAGAGGGCCCAAATAAATAAAATCAGAAATGAAAGAAATTACAACCAACACCAGAGAAAGACAAAGGATTATAAAAGTCTACTATTAACTAATATATGCCAACAATTAGTCAACCTAGAAGAAATGGATAAATTCCTAGAAATATAAAATTTTCAAAGACCGAATTAAAAAGAAATAGAAAATCTGAACAGACCAATAACTACCAACAAAATTGTACTGGTAATCAAAAATTCCCAAAAACAAAAGTCCAGGATCAAACAGTTTCAAAGGCAAATTCTACCAAATATTTAAAGAAGAGTTAATACCTATCCTTCTCAAACTATTCCAAAAACTGAAGAGAAGAAATGCTTGTAAATTCATTTTACAAAACCAGTATTACCGAAACCAAACCAGACAAAGACACTACAGAAAAAGAAAAACGCTAGCCAATAACCCTGATGAACACAGATGCAAAACCTCAATCATGTGTTACCAAACCAAATTCAAAACACAATAAATGGATCATACACCATGATCAAGTGAGATTTAGTCCAGGCATGCAAGGATGGCTCAATATTTGCAAATTAATTGATACACATTAACAAAACAAAGGATAAAAATCCTATCATCTCAATAGGCAAAGAAAAACCATTTACCAAAATTTAACATCCATTCATGATAAGAGACTCAACAAAATGGAAACAGAGGCAACACATTTCAACATAGTAAAGACTATATATGACAAACCCACAGACACCTCCATACTCAATGGTGACAATCCGAAAGCTTTTCTTCTAAGATCTGGAGCAAGACAAGGATGACCACTCCCACCACTTTATTTTAACACAGTATGGAGGTCCCAGCCGCAGTAATCATGCAAGAAAAAAAAATAAAAGGCATACAAAATTTGGTCAAGAAAAAGTAACACTCACTACTTGCAGATGACATAACATAAATAGAGAACTCTAAAGACCACCAAAAAAACAAATTCAGTAATGTTGCAGGATACAAAATTAATATACACAAATCTGTTGCATTTCTATACACTAATGATTAGAAGGAGAAATTTTAAAAACAATTCCATTTATAAAATTGCATCAAACAGAATACCTAGAAATAAATTTAACCAAGAAGCTGAACGACCTGTACTCTGAAAACTGTAAGACAGTGATGAATACAAATAAATGGAAAGATATACCATGCTCATGCACTGGAAGAATATTGTTAAAATGTCCATTCTACCCAAAGTAATCTACAGATTCAGTGCACTCCCTATGAAAATAGAATGGCACTTAAATAGAACTAAAACAAAGAATCCAAAAATTTGTATGGAGCCACAAAAGACTCCAAAAAGCCAAAGCAAGCATGAAGAGGAGGAACAATGCTGGAGTCATCATTCTCCCAGATCTCACACTACACTACAAAGCCGTAGTGATCAAAACAGAATGGTACCGGCACAAAAACAGACACAAAGAGCAACAGAACAGAATAGAAAGCTGAGAAATAAACTTACGCTTATATGGTCAAGTAATTTACGACGTAGACAAGAATATACAATGAGGAAGACAGTCTTTTCAATAAATGGTGTTGGGAAAAACTGAACAACTCCAGGCAAAAAAAAAAAAAAAAAAAAATTAAACTGAACCACTGTCTTACACCACATAAAAAATAGACTCCAAATGGATTAAAGACCTAAACGTAAGACACAAAAGCATAAAACTCCTAAAATAAAACACAGTCAACTTTTGGAGCTGTCTCCTCAGGCAAGGGCAACAAAAGCAAAAATAAACTACTGGGACTACATCAAACTAAAAGGCTTTTGCAAAAAGCAGAAAGCCATCAATAAAACAAAAAGGCAAGCTACTGAATGGGAGAAGATACCTGCAAATGATATATCCAATAAGGGGTTAATATCCAAAATATATAAAGAACTCATAAAACTCAACACTAAAAACAAACTATCTGTGAGGCACCTGGGTAGCTCAGTCGGTTGAGCGTCTCCCTTCAGCTCAGGTCATGATCCCAGAGTCCTGGGATCAAGCACCACACTGGGCTCCCAGCTCAGTAGGGAGTCTGCTTCTCCCTCTGCCCCTCTCTCCCGCTTGTGTTCTCTCTCAAATAAATAAAATCTTAAAACAAAACAAAACAAAAAACCTCCAGAAAAGAAACTGTGAGTCTGTATATCCAATAAAACTGACCTTTAAATAAGAATGGTACAAACACTTCTCTATCAGGAACACGTGAAAACCCTGAAATACTCATCTTTTGGCCCTTCCCACAAATATCTGTCAAGTATGAAGCTCAAGCAATCAAAATAACAAAAGAGACCAACTTGAGGATCGCTGTAAATGCATACAGTATAAAATATATAGATATCTGTATAACTAAGGGTAGATGACAAACAGAGAGTATAATAATGGATATATGCACTAAAAGCTTAGATATGGCCCATGTATTAAAAAATAGGGAACCATATTATGAGAATTTCGATAGTTGTATCTGGTTTCCAGCTAGCATATAAGGAACTTGGAAGTCATCACTCCCATCCTCCCATCACTCCCATCCTCACAAGAAAAATGTTGATTAAACAGAATATAAGCAACCCTTCTTCAATCCATTAGAGAACTGAGGGCACAGGGCAAATCGCCATACTGGAAAACTGTGGTGGAAAATCACAGCTTCCCAGCAGCAGGAGCAGCCACCAGAGCCAGCAACTGGTAGGAACGCTTACGGGGGAGCTGACTCATTTCTGGGGAGTGAGCTATCAAATAGCTTGAGAGAGAAAACTCCTGGGGACCCAGGCTCTAGGAGCCCCACCAGGTTCTCAGGGTGAAAAATCAGTGAGAAAAATCCCTTGTTGCTTTTGAAGAGGAAGGGAATACCTAACAACCCTGAAGTGAGACCAAAGCATTCTGTTCTCCCTAAAAAAGAAATGATTTACTGGAACCCAACCAACATGGGAGAAGAAAATGCCCAACTCCAGTCTCCTCTCACCTTCCTATTTCACCTAAGGAAAGAAAAATGCTGAAAAGCATTTTGGAAAGTCACGGCCCAGGAGCCCAAGCTTACTAACAGAACTTTACAAAACTTCTCCCTTCCCCACACCTCATCAATAGGGTTCTCACATGGTAACAAGATTATAGCTGAAAATCTACAATGATCAGACACTACTAAGAAGGAGTCTCTAGGAAACCCAAAGACAACAGGAAAGACAAAAACAAGAATGGAGGAAATTCTAGCCTATGAATCCTATATATACAGCAAGCAAACCTCACAGTAATGGCCTTTTTATCTCATTTTCTTTTCCCTAAAGCATCATCCCTGCCTTTCAACAAAAGGCATGTTAAAAGGCGAAAACATAGTCTTAAAGAGACAAGGCGAGCAACGGAATCAGACTCAGACAGGACAGATTTTGCAGTTATCAGAATGGGGAGAGAAGATAACTCTGATTGATATGTGACAGCTTTAGTGGAAAATTAGCCAACATGCAAGAACACAACACATAATGTAAGCAGAAAGAAGGCAACTCTAAGAATCAAAAGGAAATGTTAGAAATCCAAACAGATCTGAAAAAGGTCTTTGATGAGCATATCACCAGATCTGACACAGTCATGAGAGCTTTAAGATAAGTCAACATAAACCTGACAAACTGAAAAACAAAGGGAAAAAAAGAATTAAAATAATGGAATAGAATATCCAAAAACTATGGGACAACTACTAAAGGTGTAATATACACATAATGGGAATACCAGAGGCAAAAAAAAAAAAAAAAAAAAAAAAGAGGGAGAGAAAGGAACAGAAGAAATACCTCAAGTTCTAACGGCTGAGAATTTTCCAAATTTAATGATAGACCCAAACCACCATATCAACATATCCACCTTGAGTATTTTACCAAAAGTTAAGGATAGGATAATTACCTATAAGGATAATCACCAAAAATCTACAACTAGGTGTATCATATTCAAACTGAAGAAAACCAAAGACAAAGAGTAAACATTTAAAGAATCCAGAGAGAAAAAAAAACCAAAACACTACCTACCTTATGAACAAGAACAAAAACTACACTGGTTTTCTCTTCAGAAACCACGCATGGAAGAAGAGAATGGAGTGAAATACTTAAGTGTTGAAGAAACAAACCCACCAACCACCAGGTCTATATTCAGCAAAATTATCCTTGACTTTCTCATACTAAGAAAAATTGAGGGAAACTATTGCCAATGGACTTGCCATGAGAAAAAATATTAAAAGAAGTTCTTCAGGGGGCAACTGAGTGGCTCAGTTACACGTCCCACTCTTGGTTCTGGCTCAGGTCAGGATCTTGTGGTCGTGAGGTCAAGCCTGGCATCGTGCTGAGTGTAGAGCCTGCTGAAGATTCTCTCTCTCCCTCTGTCCCTTCCCCGCTCCCGCTCACACATGTATGTGTGCATGCTCTCTCTTTAAAAAAAAAAAAAAAAAAGCTCTTCAGAGGCAAATGGTCAATATCAGATAAAGGCCAAAAACTCAGAACTACATAAAGAACTACATAAAGGAAGAGAATTAGATAAGTTATATAAAGTTATTATTAACTAGTCACATAGATAACTGTTTATAATTATAGCAAACAATGTATTGGTTGATTATTGCTTATGGATACATAAAATGAATGACAGCAATGTATTAAGTGACAAGAGGTAGAAATGAGGATACTGTTCACTAATTCGAAAAGATATATGCACCCCTATGGTGTACATATATATACACACCCATGAATTATTACACAGCCATAAAAAAAGATGATGTTATGTCATGTGAGACAACATGAACGGACCTAAAGTGTATTACGCTAAGTGAAATAAGTCAGACTGGGAAAGACGAATTTTATATGATTCCACTCATAAGTGGAATTTAAAACATAACAATAATAAATGAACAAACAAATAAAAAAAAGAAACAGACCTATAAATACAGAGAACGAACTGATGGTTGCCAGAGGGGAAGCCAGGCAGGGGGCGGGGAGGTTGGACAAAATGGGTGAAGTGGACATATGGGCTTCCAGTTATGGAATGAATGAGTCATGGGAATAAAAGGCACATTGACTATAAGGAATAGAGTCAATGACATTGTAATAGTGATGTATCAGGACAGACAGCATCTACCTTGTGGTGAACACAGCATCATGTATAACTTTGTCAAATCACTACGTTGTATACTTGAAACACTGTGTGTCAAGGACACTCAAATCAATCATTCATTCATTCATTAAATGACATTATAAAAAAAGAGAGAGAAAGAATACTGTTTATGGTGCCTGTACAATGAAGTAGTATACGTGAAACTAAACTTAAATTAGCTGTAAAGTATATTGCAGACTCTTGGGCAACCACTAAAAAATCAAAAAGAAATATAACTGATATGCTAAGAGAGGTAAAAAAAAAAAAAAAAAAAAGATCTAATTCTCCACAAAAAATAGAGAAAGAAAAAGACAAAATAGAACAAAGAACCACGATAACAAATAGAAAATCTATAAATAAGATCACAATTAATCCAAGTATATTGGTAATCACTTTAAATGTGAATGGACTAATATACCAATTAAAAGATAGAGACTATCAGAGTACATAAAAAGTAAGATCTGATTATATGTTGTCTGAAATAAACCCACTTTCAGAACAGAGAAAGATATACCTGCTAACACTTAAAAACAGAAAGGAAAAGCCAGATAGGCATATTAATTCCAGACAGACTTCAGAGCAAAGAACATTATTATCAAGGATAAATAGGGGATTACATAATGATAAAGGGGTCACTTACCCAAGGAGACTTAACAATCTTCACTGGTCATGCACCTAACAACAGAGCATCCAAATACATAATATAAAAGCTAACAGAACTGCAGGGAGGAACAGGCAAATCAACTTATGGTCCTCGGACACTTCAACACCCCTCTATCAGGAAATGACAGGTCCAACAGGCAGAAAAACTAAGCAACATCAATCAACCATACCTACCTGACGTCTGTAGAATGTCATCAGAAACTACATCAGCAGAATACATCAACAATACAATACACATTCTTCTCAGGCTCACATGGAGAATTCACCAAGAGAGATCACGTTCTGGATCATACTACACACCCTAACAAATTTAAAATAACAGGAGCACCTGGGTGGCTCAGTCAACTAACCAACTGGTTTTGGCTCAGGTCACAATCTCAAGGTCCTGGGATCAAGGCCAGTGTCAGGCTCTGAGCTCAGTGGGGAGTCTGCTTGAGGATTCTCTTTCTCCCTCTCCCTTTCTCCCCCTGGCCCCACCGGAGCACTCTCTCACTCTTTCTCTCTCTTCCTCTCTCTCTAAAATAAATAATAAATCTTTAAAAAAAATTTTAAATAACAGAAATCAGGGATGCCTGGGTGGCTCAGTCGGTTAACTGTCCAACTCTTGATCTCAGCTCAGGACTTGATCTCTGGATCGTTAGTTCAAGCCCCAAGTTGGGCTCCATGTTGGGCCTGGAGCCCACTTAATTAAAAACAAAAACAAAACAAAACAGAAATCATGTAATGTATGCTCTCAAACCACAATGAAGTTGAACTAAAAAATAGTAATCAAAAAATATCCAGAAAAATCCCAAAATATGTGAAGATTAACAACATACTTCTAAATAATACATGGGTCAAAGAAGAAATCTCGAGAGAAATTTAAAATATTCTGAACAAGTGAAAATGAACTACTACTTAGTAAAATGTATGGAATCCATGAAAAGCAGTGCTTATTAGGAAGCTGATAGCATTAATGCATACACCAGAAAAGAATGAACATCTAAAATGAGTAATCTAAGCTTCCATTTTAGAAAACCAGAAAAATGAGAACAAATTAAATCCAAAGCGAACAGAAGAAATAATAAATACTAGGGCAGGAACCAAGATACTGAAAACAGGAAGTCATTAGAGAAAATCAAGTTGGTTCTTTGAACGATCAATAAAATTGATAAACTTGCAGTCAAGTTAGCCAAGAAAAAAAAAATAGACCGAAGCACAAATTACTAATATCAGAAACAAAAGGAAGGTCATCACTACTGATCTGTCGATGTTAAAAAGAATAATTAAGGATTATGAAGAACTGTATATCCACAATCTACAGATGCAATGCAATCCCAATTAAAATCACAGCAAGTTTATTCTGTAGATGTCAACAGATTAAAATTTATACGGAAAGGCAAAAGACCCAGAATAGCCAAATAGCCAACAAAATACTGAAGAAGAAAAACAAACTCAGAAAATTGACCCTCCCCAAGTTCAAAATTTACCATAAAGTCACTGTAATAACGACGGTGGTACTAGTGAAAGAACAGATAGATCAAAGGAGCAGAAGAGTGGCCATAAACAGACCCACGCGAATACAGTCAACCAATCTTTCACAAAGGAGCAAAGGTAGTTCGGTAGAAAAAAGGCATCTTCTCAACGAATGGTACTTAAAGAACCAGACATCCACGTGCAAAAAACAAAAACAATCTAGACACAGAACTTACACCTTCCACAAAAATTAACTCAAAATGTATCACAGACCTAAATGTAAAATGCAAAACCTTAAGACTTCTAGAATACAACACAGAAGAAAATCAAGGTGGCCCCAGATTTCGAAATGACTTTTTAGATACAGCACTAAACATACTATCCAAGAACAAAAAGGTAATGAGACTTCACTAAAATTTAGAACTTCTCCTTCGTGAAAGATAATGGTAAGAAAATGAAAAGAAAAACCACGGACTGGGACAAAATTTTTGCAAAAGAAGTATCTGACATAGGACTCCTATCTAATATACACAAATAACTTTTAAAACTCAACAACAAGAAAACAACCCGATTAAAAAAAGGGCCAAAGAACTTAAGAGACACCTCATTGAAGAAGACGTACAAATGGCAAATAAGCATGTGAAAATACTGTCTACATCATATGCTGTTAAGGAATCAGAAATTAAAACAGTGAGATACCACCACACACCCATTAGAATGGTTAAAACCCAGAACACTGATACCACCAAATTCTGGCGAGGAGGAACAGAAAAGAACTCTCATACATCACTTGAGGGACAACAAAATGGCAGAGCCACTTCGGGAGACATTCTATCAATTTCTCATTAAATGAACTATACTCTTACCATATGATCTAACAAATGTGTTCCTTGGTATTTATCCAAACGAGTTAAAAACTACAACCACATGAAGATCTGCACAAGGATGTTTATAGCAGCTTTGTTCATAACTGCCCCAACCTGGAAGCCACTCTGAGATGCCCTGCAGGGTAAGTTAACTGTGGCACATCCAGACGATGGGGCATTATTCAATAATACAAAGATATGTGAAAAACAAATGAAAAAAAAACCAAAAAGCAGATCGGACCTATAAATACAGAAAACAAACTGATGGTTGCCAGAGGGAAGGAGAGGAGCAGATACAGGCTTTTAGTTATGGAATAAGTCATGGGAATAAAAGGTACAGCACAG
Source organism: Potos flavus (assembly GCA_028534135.1). Taxonomy (NCBI): domain Eukaryota; kingdom Metazoa; phylum Chordata; class Mammalia; order Carnivora; family Procyonidae; genus Potos; species Potos flavus. The sequence goes on from CM052897.1 coordinate 103,575,083, forward strand.
GGGCGCCTGGGTGGCTCAAGTGGTTAAGCGTCTGCCTTCAGCTCAGGTCACGGTCTCCAGGTCCTGGGATCGAGCCCCGCATCAGGATCCCTACTCAGCGGGGAGTCTGCCTTCCCCTCTCCCTCTGCCTCTCCCCTCCACTCATGTGTGCGCGTGTGCGCTCTCTCTCAAATAAATAAATAAAATCTTAAAAAAAAAAAAAAAGGTACAACACAAGGGGGTCCCTGGGTGGTTCGGTCGGTTAAGCGTCCGACTCTTGATTTGGCTCAGTTCATGATCTCAGGGTTGGGAGATCCAGTCCCACATTGAGGTCTGCACTGATTGTAGAGTCTGCTTAAGATTCTCTCTCTCCCTCTGCCCCTCCCCCACCCACTCCCTCTCTCAAAAAAGAAGGGAGGAAGGAAGGAAGGGAGGAAGGGAGGGAGGAAGGGAGGAAAAAGCTACAGCATAGGGAATACAGTAGGTGATACCCTAAGAGTGTTGTCCGGTGACAGATAGTAGCTACAGCTGTGGGGAGCCCAGCACGAGGAATCTAGAAGGTTGCATCACTGTCGTACACCTGAAGCTAATACAACATCATATGTCAACTACACTCCAAAACGAAAAATTCTAAAATAAAAATATACAAGCCGTCCAGCCAAGAAAGACAGAGAAGGGCCTTAAATGCACACCACTAAGTGAAAGACTTTCTGTAAAGATTACACAATATAGGATTTCACCTGCATGACATTCTGGAAAACACAAAACTACAGAGACATAAAATCTCAGTGGTTGCTTGGGGTCTGCAGGGAGGTAATGAGGGAGAGAGAGAAAAGTAAGTGGGTTGCAGGGGCTATTGAGGGCAGTGACGCCATCCTGTAGGATGTTACACATTTGTTAAAACCCAGGGAATGTTCCAACACGGAGGAAACTACGAACTACAGTTAGTAATAATTTCTGGACGCTGGTCCACCCATTTTAATAAACCACCACACTTCTGTCAGATGTTAATGGCAGGGGAAACTGCTTTAAAAAAATAAAGTCCGATAAAAACAAAAATGGGAGGGGAGAGTATACACACAAAACAGCGCGTTTCACCAAGATCAGCGAGGGTCTTAGGACTAACAATTGTGTGTAAGGGACCAAATCAGAAACTCTGAGCCATTCTACTTCTCTCATCATTTGTATCCCCTGAGAATCAGGATTCTCAGCACAGGAGACACGCAACAGACGTGTAATGTGGAAGAAGGAAAAGCCTTGCACTCCCATGTCTGAATCGGAACTCTTTAGCTATTTTATCTTTAAAAACATGGTTTTCTTAGCCCTATTCATTTACAAAGTCCTAAAAAGCAAAAACGGCCCAGCAGTGAAGAGTGCCCCTGGAGCCTAGGTTGGGGCTAAGGCACTTCCCACTAAGACAGACAAACAAAAACAGGGTTTTTTAGAGGACTGACTGATTCTAGGCCTGGGGCTGGAATTTAGACCCATCGGGAACAGCCTGGTACTGCAGACGGCAGGGAAGCTGTCAGAGACCATCTTTCAAATGGAAAGACCGTGTCAAGTGGACGGGAGAACCAACTAGAAGAGGCTCCCACAGGCCAAAAATGAACAAGAGGAGTTTGAGCAGTGACTGCACAGCTATGGTGTGCAAGGAGGCAAACTCCCTGGTTTAAGCAAAACTTGTGACACTTGTTTCCACACTCTGGGCTTCTTTAATCAGTCTGGGGTGTGGCCTTAGTATTGGGGAGTTTAGAAGCGCCCTAGGTGGGTCTAATCTGCAGCCAAGCTGGCAAGCTAGTCGTACAGAAGGTACTGACCGACCACAAGGTACTTCTCAGAGGCAGGCCTGAGGTACAAACAAGCCTTCTGGCAAGAGGGCAGCATACACAACAAGCACCTGGCCTGGCCGGCACGGGCTGTGAGATCTCATCGTGCATTCACAACATTCACCCTTTGCCTGTTGCAGAAGGTTCGAGAGTCTTGCCCGTTTTGGTGATTCTTGTCTTCCATTTTTACACATATGTGAGAGCACGTTCCAGACCCAACAATTCTATTCCTGGGTCCATAACCCACAGGAATGATTTTGTGTGTTCACCCAAGACCTGGGTTCGGAGGTTCAAAGCAGCACCGTTCTTAACTGCCCTCATGTAGAAATGACCCACCTGTTCGGCAACAGCAGAGGGAAGGAATGAACTGAGGCAGAACTCAGGCGCTCGATCTAAAGCCAACTTTACAGCACAAATGAACCTCACGTGAGGCTAAGCGAGAGAATCACGCGACGGTGCGCACATATAACCCTCTTTTATTTAATGATGTACAGAAAGAAGCAAAACTACGCTTTCCAGAGTCAGGACAGTGTTCATCCTTGAGGGGATAATGAACAGGAGGGGAAAGGCTTTCCGGGCTGTAGATTATGTTGTTTCTTGGTTTAAAAATGTGTCACACTGTACCGTGACGCATGCAGGGATCCAAATGAATGCTCCATAAAGTGTTTCTGAAGTGGATTTTTATTTTAAAGTATATGGAAGTGTTTGAGGAAGAAGGTTCCTGTTTCCTTGGCCCAATCAATGCGAGCATGGGCCGGTCAGCATCCTCGAACGCATTCCTACATCAGTACAGAACTATCAGCCCAGACAGCAGGGACCACGGCTTCTAGAACAGGACTGGACGGTCAGGAGTCACTCGGTGTGTGCTTGCTAAATTAGCGGTTTCATCTTTGTGTGTACACGTGCCTGTCAGAAATAGTGGTGACATGAGGCCACACAGCATAACCTAAGAACAGTTTCTAAAGTCTGACTGCCTGGGTTCAAATCCTGGCTCCATTTTCTTCTTAGCTGTGTGACCGGAAGCACGTTAACTTTAGTTCAGCTATAAACCAGATGATGATGACAAAGACAATCATAATGAAACTATGGGTTTAAAAGAAAGAATCCATAAAAGGGGCACCTGGGTGGCTCAGTTAAGCATCCAACTTTGGCTCAGGTCATGATCCCAGGGTCCTGGGATGGAGACTGGTGCTGGGATCTACACTCAGCGGGAAGTCGGCTTGAGATTCTCTCCCCCTCCCGCTGCCCTTTCCGTTTGCACGTGCTCACTCGTGCTCTCTCTCTCTCAAAAATAAATAAATCTTAAAAAAAAAAATCCATAAGGAGAGCTTAGTACAATAACCTGGCACATGGTATGCAATGTGTTTGTGTATCTGTGTATTAATATACTATGTATATATAGCGTATTTTAATTATGTTATCAATTGGCTTCTAGGAAAGAACGCACAATCAGAAGGATACAAATATATAATAGGTTAAATAGGCATCTTCCTCATAACCTGAGGGCTTAAATACTTACAGCTCTGAAAAAAAATCACTTTACACATGAGTATCTGCAAAACAATCATTTGTATACTGTGGCTGCAGAGCAGGTCACCAGTCTCTGGTCTGAGAGGCCAAGACCCCTTCCCAGTCACCTCGTGTGATGTGTGCCTTTCATCGGACTCAGTTTAGCTGTAAAATTATAAACTCTTCTCAGTCCAGATAAATAATTAACAGATATCAAAAGAAATATAGTAAGTGAAAAGGCTCTTTATGAAGTACAGGTAGATTATAACTAAAGTTAATACTTCACGCAATTCAGGTTTATTCTACGAACCCATATTTCCCCAACAGAATCTCTCCAGCACCGTACTTCAGTGTTTTTTTTTTTATTCATTTGAGAGAGGGGCAGAGGGAGAGGGAGAGGGAGAAGCAGACCCCCCTGCTGAGCAGAGAGCCTGACATGGAGCTCGATCCCAGGACCTGGAGATCATGACCTAAGCCAAAGGCAGACGTCCAACCACCTGAGCCACCCAGGTGCCCCCATACTTCAGTGTTTTAAGCTGAAGTTTTAGTTGGGGATAGAAAAAATGAATTCGTATACAGTATAAAAAGATCTCGCAACTGATCATTAAATTCAGTTAAAGTTAACGGTTTTTCAGAAAACCGTAAGGAAAGGGGGAGGGTCACACTGACCAGATAAAAGAGTAAGGTGCTTCTAGTGTTTTCTTCAACCATTAAAGTTCTGCAACAGCATGATAAACCTATGTTTCCAAGCTGGCAAGGCTGGCCGAGTGACACATTTTATTTGCCTAGAGCAGTGTTTTTAAAGAATTCTGAAACTGAAGGCCTTGAGGTCAGGCCTGTGGCCCCAGTCAGCCCTGAAAATCGCCACTCTTTCCCATCTGAGCCGGCCCCTGTCACACTTCCGGGGAGCAAACAACACGGTGCAGCATATGGAACAAAAGTGCCAGCCACACTTCGGTGTGAACTCCGACTCTGCCACTACCCGTGTGATGCTGGGGCTCTAGAGAACTTTCTGCTTCCCCACCCTGTAAAGCAGGGACAAGTACCATCTGCCCTGAAGGGTGGTATTATAAAAGCATAAGCAGCGCTCACCCCGACCTAAGCACTCGCGCAGAGATCGTTCAGAACCTCTCATGCAGATGCTAGGAGCTGAGCCCCAGCCCCCAGTGTCTCGGAATGTGACCCGATGTGGAGACAAGACTCGTAACGAGGTGATGAGGTGAAAATGAGGCCATGAGAGTGGGCTGTAATCCCAGCGACTAGTGTCCTTCTGAGAAGAGGGAAGTGGACACGCAGAGAAACACCACAGCCATGGGTCCACAGGGGAAAGGCCACGTGAGGACACCGCCAGAGCCGAGGGGAGGGGGCCTCAGGGGAAACCAGCCCTGCCAACGCTGTGGTCCTGGGACTTGCAGCCCCCAGCACTGGGAAGTAAATGCCTATTTACTTCCCCCGCCACCCCCCCACCTGTGGTATTTTGTATGGAAGCCTCTAGCAGACTAGAGAATGTTACACCTTCCTGTGTCTTCCTGGCTTAACCAACACCTCAAATCCCAAATACCGTTTCGCAGTGTCAAGCCTCCCACCCGGAGACATGTGCCCAAGGCGGGCCCTGCAGATCCCATTTCTCCCTCATGTTTCATGGGGCAAATCCCCTGACGGTCAGCACCTCTCCATCCTGAAGCCCCTGGGCCTCCGGCAGGCCTCAAACGGCAAGGCGGTTATGAAACACGCCAATACTAAAGATACCCCGGGCCAGACAGAACCTAACAGAGATGAGGTTTCTTTGACTGTGAGCTTCATGCGTGAAGTACCGTAAAAGGGGCGAGCTCCACCCAAAGGAGGCACGAGAAAGGAGGCACGAAGAGAAGGGAAGCAACTGCCCAGGTCCCAGCAGAGGATGGGGCAGGAGATGGCATGGAGGCTCCCAAGGAAGCTCAGAGCTAACAGCAAAACAGAGGCTCAACACTGACCCCTGCTGGCGGCCAGGCCCTTGATCTCCCCGGACTGCTCCTCGGCCACATCTTTATGCTCTAAAAATTAAAAAATAAACCAACCTGTGCAAACTTGCTTTCGAAGAAGTGAAGGTGATGCAAAGAAATCATCTCTAGCTTTTGCTTCGTAACAGTGGATCTCATATATCGAGATCAAATTTCTTTGAACCAGGTTTATGTAAATTTATGGAAAAAGGAGGCAGGATGTGAATATTATCCATACCAATTCTAGCACTGATTATCACAATGAAAGGCTGGTGATAATGGCAAAGGAGTAGGTGTTACAGTTTCTGACAATAAAAATCTAACTACTTCAGATTAATCAGACAGCTTACAGTTTTCTTAATGTAGCAAATATTAACTTATCAACGGACAATGTAAAGATTCAGTATTTAGGAAACTCCCAAAGAGACTTGGCTTGGATAGCACCATCCTGAAAAAAAATAATAAATTCAATAAACAGCTATTGGAGAGTATATGGTATTTCGCTTATTAGTTAAAAAAAATGGCTAACATTTTTTAATGCCTGTTGTTCTCAAAAGTCACAAGGGCATCACAACGGCAATCCTGTGAAATGCCCTCTGCTGCTTCCCCAGCCACCGCCCACATTGTCCAGGGCTCAGAATTTGCCACGTGAGGCCACCGTTTCCCTCCCAGCCCTGTCACATCAGACATGCCCATCCTACTTCCTGGCAATTCTCAAGCAGGTGAGGAGTGAGGCACTCGGTGCCCAGACGAACTCAAACAGAGAGACAAGCAGGTGAAGGCCACTGAAAAAGCACCATTACTGAGAATCCTACAAACTAGAGAGACATGGTTTTCCATTTTTTACACACAGATAAAAGATTTTTAAAATACCAGTAATAGCGCATATTAAGGCTAATATGTGCCATGCCGCTGAATCAAAGTCTATGTCCCCCCAAAATTCGTAGACTGAAACCTAACACCCACCTGTGATGGGATTGGGAGGTGGGACCTTTGGGAGGTAACTAGGTCCTAAGGGTGGAACCCTGGGGAATGGGATTAGTGTCCTTATAAAAGACACCTGAGAGAGGTCCCGCACCCTTTTCACTCTGTGAGGACGCTGAGGACACAGTGGTCTATGAGCCAGGAAGTGAATCCCCACTGAATACTGAACCTGCCTGTGCCCTGATCTTGGACTTCTAGCCTCCAGAACTGTAAGAAAGAAACTTCTGCTGCTTATAAGCCACCCAGTCTATGGTCCCGTTATAGGAGCCCCAGCGATGGAGATAGGCCGGATGGCATACTAGCTACTCGACAGATGCTGATGCACAGCAATTCTATGAGGGAGCTAAATTTATGATTCCCATTTTATAGATGAGAAACGTGAGGCACTGAGAAGTTCAGTGACTTGCCCAAGGTTGCATAGCTAGAAAAGAAAATAGCTGCATACCAGAAAAGAGGCCATGGCTGACAAGTCCTATCATAGCTGAAATGTCAAGTGACTGAAAAATAGTGAAAGCTCATTATTAGTTCAGTCGCACCAAAGGGGTCACAATCGTTTGTAGTTTATTTCCTCTGTGAGGGAGACCTTGTCAGTGTTTACACTGTCCTGAAATCAAAACCTGAACTCGGAGCAGTTGGTATCCTGTTCCTGCTGGCTCTAACAGGCTTTCCCTCTGGAGGGTTGGGGAGAGGGGCCTGCGAAGGGGAGGCCGTGGCTACTTCCCTCTCTGCTCCACTTTCTAGCCTAGCTCACCCCAACCCTTAACTGAGAGCGATCCTTCTTTGGAGAACTTTCTCCAAGCACCGGGACAAGCACAGAGGTAAACAGAGGTATGCACGGCAGGCCCAGAAGAGCTGCTCAAACCAGGCTGATGGGAAGGTGGGTTAAAATTAGCACGAGGGGAGCTTCTCGGAGGAGGTGACCCCAGGCCGGAGCCATGTGGATGGGCAGGTCATTCCTTCCTTCAACAAACTCTGACAAGGGATGGAGGAGGCTGGCGGGGGGGGGGCGGGGGGGGCTCCCAGGCCAAGATACCGCAGGTTCAAAACCACAAAAGTGGGCATATCTGAGCAACTTAGAAAAATAAAAAAGGAAATGTCTTACTAAAGATCACAGCTAACAGGACGTGGTCTTGCCAGCTCCTTTTCCTTTCCTCAGAGGCAGCCTGCGCTGACAGAAACCCCTAATGGGCCAACCACTTCCAGCTTGAACAGCACTTCTGAAATGGCCCTTCCAGAACACCCGTGATTACGTCTGTTATTTTATGTGGTCCTTTAGCAAGAACATGGCCTCGAAGGCAGGTTATTTTTCTTTTTTGTAATTTATCTGAAAGATATTTTAGTCTAACCTGAAAAAAAGAAAAAAAAATACACTACCAAAACCTGATAAAGGTTTGACCATCCAAAGGGCAATAAACTTGAAGAGATTAAAAAAAAAAGTCACAAAAGACTTAAATAAAAGAAATGAAAAAAGTCTCCCTGGCTGCTAATGGGATACTCCGCCGCCGGGGAAGCGGATTACAGGGGCCTTCGAACGCAGCTTCATCACGCGGGTGAGGACAGCCGCAGCTGGCACAGTTCCTCCGTGAGATCTCAATAAAGAGAACAAAATTGCCACCATTACTCTTGGAAGCGCTAAGGAGAACGGCTGTGTGGATTTCATGCCGTGTGGGAGGGGAAAATAGGGAGGAAAACAAAATGAGGGGGTAAATTCAAAGAAACAGCAATCTAAATCTTTAAGAATCCTAGGCAAAAGCGCCGAACGCTCCAGGCTTGATTAAGCCACCAGAGAAAACATCAACATAGGGCACAAAGGCCTGACCCAGTCGCATTCGCCATACTCTCCTTGGTCCAGCCCACCAATGTCTACGTCTGAACCGGTTCCATCCGAGGCTTCCTGGGCTCTGTCTGGATGTTCCTATCAGAGTTAACATTCAGCACGTGCTCACTCAGGACCAAGCTCCATGCTAAGCACTTGACAGCCATCAGTTGCCCTTAGCGCTGATCCAGTCCTAACAAGTGGGCACTTCCAGATCTATTTGCCGAAGAGAACTCGAGGCTCAGAAAGGTTAAGCAGTTTCTCTAAAGTTACACAGCACTATGCAGAAGATGGAGAATATCAGCCCAGCCTATGCAACTCCAAGGCCCCATCAGTAAGCACTGCCTCTTGGGGGGAGCGGGGGTGGGGGGCTGCATCCAGAATCTGGCTCGACGGAAAACTCTAGAATCTGTCTGGTATCTGTCTCCAGCCTATGAAGGTTTCCCCATCAGAAAGCTTTCGGTAAAAAAAAAAAAAAAAAGCTTTTGGTACCTGAGCTCCTGAAAACATTTTTTCAAGGCCATTTACTATCTCCGAGGAAGTAAAAGTACTGCATTTATATGACACAAGTCTCCCAAGCAGAAAGAAAGACAATTCACGAGCATAAGATTCTTATTTTCAAAACTTGAATTCTTATCTTTCGAGAAACTCAAAACAAAGTAAGGATAATGAAGGAAGGGCTTGAGACACAATAACCATTCTCTGTCCATGCGAGTGAATGGTCCCCTGTGTTTAATCTTCATGCTAAGACACAAAACCTTGTGATTACAGTTAAAACCTTACTAGTAAAGAAATAAGAGAAGTCTTATGCTATAGTTTATGCAACCATGTCAAATACTTTAAAACATTAAGATATTAAAACAGATCCAGGAAGCATTATGTGCACTACCAATAAGTGAGCCCCAGCTGAGGAATGGGCTTCTGAAGGCATCCTGGAACCTTCCAGGCTCCACGAGTCCAGAGGTCAGGGAGTACGGCAGAAAGCAGCCACTCTTTGGGTCTACACACACCACAGAGGCTGGAGAAAATCGTGTCTCCAAATTCACTTCCACCCAACTCCCCAAGAAGCAGCCTTGTTCTTCCTGAAGCTACTTCTCTGGGAGAGTAGAAGAAAGATCTTGCTTTTCACCACTTAATACAACACCGGAAACATCTTTTTCAGGAACCAAGTGGCTATCTTTTCTTCTTCGGTACAAGGCAAGGCTTCAAAGAGATAATGCAAGTGAACCAAAATAGCTGCGCTGCTCTCCCTACTTATAAATATTACATAAAGAACCCTCTTCGCAGCCGAGGGCTATGAAGTTCTTTTGCAGCCCTGAGGAGCAGAGAGCCATGGGGCCAAAGGTACAGCGGAGCCGGGCCCCCTGCTTGCGCTCCCCCGCCTTGAGTACAGCAGGGCTCCCAAGGCTCACCACGACCTAGGCAGAGCCGGGAAGGGGCAACACAAGCACACATCCAGATCTGCAATGGCCAATTCAGTCCCAGACACAGTGGCTCTGTCGCCACCCCCAAGAAGCCATCACCACTTGAGAGAGGCCAACTCAAGAGGCTGAGATGCTAACAGGTACAAAAGCTAAAGCTCAATGGCAGGAATCGTCCTAAGGATTACCAAATGCAGACTGCCTAGGACTTCTCATCCCCTGTCCTTTAGCAGAGATGTGTCAACAGCCCCAACAACAATCTGTCCTGGGCACAAAGCATGGGTTCACAGTAATTGTGACTCTGCTCTCTCCATGCCTAACAAGCAGTGCATCATCTTTTAGAGTCTCCTGGACATCTCCCCTCCTTCTCTAATGTCAGGTCCTGGTCTGGATCTCATCAAACCTCAGGCCTAACCCATCAGGCTTTCCTACATCCATCCAACATTTCGGAGCACTTACTGTGTTCCAGACACTATAAAGAAGGTAAATATGAGGAATCCTCAGTAATACTCCCCCCACTCTCCGATGTGGATGAGAGACACCTAGATTAAGAACGCATCGCAATCATCACAATCCCGTGTAACAAGAGCCATGAAGCAAGACATATCCAATTTCACAAGGGAGGGAATGACTGTCAGCTTGACACCGACAGAGAAGGCTTCACAGGCTACGGCGTCTGGGCTGACTCCTGAGAGGTAAGTGAGAGGATCCGGGGGGAAGAGGAGAGGAAGCAAACAATACTTCTAAGGCACAAGGACCTAAAACAGTGTGTCCTGGTTCAAGGAGGGCAATCCGTTCAGTATGGCGGGGACAACAAAGGCATGGAAGGGACGGGAACTAAGGCAGGATTTGGTCAGACTCAGAAAGGCTCTGTATGTCACACCAAAGAACTTGGGGCGTTACTGTTGGTAATGAACAACCAGAAGTGTTTAAGGGAGAGGGTCCAAAGTGAAGCCACATTTGACCTTTAGAAGTGTTTTATTTCACCTATAAAGTATGTTTCAAATATTGGAATTAGTTGCCAAGTCTAAAAATAAGGAAATTTCATACCAAAATCTGGATTCTTGGCTTCTTAACAACAATAATTATGGCAACACGAGGCCAACATCCCCAGGTGGCAACAATCGTTTGGATGTGAGTAGCAGGAGTAGCAGCTGTCCCTCTTCTGACAGGATAGCTATTGTGAAGCTCATGACCATCCTCACCTGGCCCCAAAAGACATCTGAGCCGCAATCTCTGGTTTAAAGGGGAGAGTTACACGGTAAGATATGTTGCAGAAAAATAACTCTAGAAAGCAATACAGTCAGTAAACCAAAGGTCAGCAAAACTGGAGGTAAGAGACCAAGTTAGGGAGACATCACAGTAGCATGAGGAGGTAAACGACTTAACTAAGGAGAAAAACCACCCAGAAAAGGGTAAGGAGTCAAGAAAGGTTTACCATGCTCCAGGCATAAGAACAGTTATCACAGAACTTTTGTGTGGAAATTGTTCAAGGGTCAAAGACTACATTAGGAGAAAGGAAGCATGATTCAAAAGTGACTTTCAATTACAAATAAATAAACCTAATGGTTATTAGGTAAACTATGTGGGAAACCCACCCAAATGCCAACAACTCGCATAGACAACAGTGAGGTCCAGTAACAACTGTCTGTGTGATTCTTACCCTGGACACTCAGGTTCGTCTTCCAGTCGGGACAGAACATATCTATTCCCTGATTGCAAACTTTCTGAGCTAAGCGCGCGCTCGCTCGCTCTCTCTCTGGACAGGCGATGCTTACAAGCGGGGCGTGGGATGTGAATCATTATAACCTCTCATAGCACCGCCGGCAGCTACTTGGAAAACTTATAAACCCTCCAGGTGCTGCAAGGGGAAGGCGGAGCCCCAGAACTTACACAAGCCGTTGACATCCAGCATGTTGGAGATGCCCCGGTCGCTCATGTCCACTTCCGGTTGGTTCTTCTCCCGGCTCTCCTCCACCAACTTTTTCAAAGACTTGGACATATTCTGTACCAAACGACAACAACAATGCACGTGGACGACGGCCAGAGGGGTGCAGGGATAGAAAGGAGAGACGCCCAGGGCTGGCAGTGTCCACTTTTCCCCTAGCCTTGGAGGGTGGGCATCAGCGGGCAGGGTCCGGGGGCAGGGAAGAGGGGGAGGGGACGGGGCGCGGCAGGGGAGTGGGCGGCGTCCGACACCACTCCGGCGGCGCGCAGAGAAGCGAGCCCAAGTGCGATGCCACACACTCACCGCGGAGGGCAGAACGTAACAGGTTGGGCGAGGGAAGCACAGGTTTCCGCGCAGGGCACACTTCAGTGGCAGGAGATGCACTCGGTCAGTGCAAAACGCGGACCGGAACGAGGAACACGCCCTGTCCCGGAGCTCAGCGCAGGCGCACACCCTGCGGCTCTAAGCTCCACGCCCCGCCCGCGCCTGACCCTTCCCAAATTAGGAGAACAGTTCACTAGACGTGGCTCTAGGGTGAGGCTCCGCCCACAAAGCAATAAGTACCCACGGCCGACCAATCACGTCCGTCATTAGACTTCGAGACTCCGCCCCACCCCGAGGTTTGGGCGTCCTCCTGGAATGCGCTCGCGTTTGCCATTCGGAGAGCACGCGGCTTGGCGCAAGCGCACTACTGTTCGCGCTGGCTCAGTTCGTGGGCCGAAGCGCGGAGAGCTGTGGGCGGAAGCGGGAAAGTTTGGGGCGGGACTTCGGGGCGGGAGGATTGTAGCTGAACTTGGAAACTGGGAAAGGGCGAAGTTTCCTCTTTGTGTGGCGCTTCTTTAATTGTAGTTCAGTTTTCAGAAGTCACTGTCCTGAGTCCCGTCCCTACAGTCGTGCCTCTTGCTGTATTATGAGCTTCTCGAATACAAGAACTGCAAAGTCTGTATTCCCAGCACCCAGCTGGGAGTCGTGGACCTCTGTGTCACGTGAAGGGGAATACACACAGATAAATGACTTCTCTTTTCTCATACTGCACTCAAAACTATGCCATATTTCAGTTTGCTTTCTATTGAATGATGAATTTTTTATATAATCTTCATTGTTTTTTTTTTAAGATTTTATTTATTTATTTATTTGAGAGCGAGAGCATGCACAAGCATGGGGGAGGAGGGGCAGTGGGAGAAGCAGACTCCCCACTGAGCGGGGAACCAGCCTGGGGGCTGGATCCCAGGACCCTGAGATCTTGACCTGCGCTGAAGGCAGCTGCTTACCCACTGAGTCACCCAGGCGCCCCATCAATGAATTCTTCTTGAAGACTTTAGGAACCTACTAATTTTCTGCTCTTAAACTATTTATTTCTGCTCTTCCAGCTGAGAAGTGTTCTGTGGTTTCTTTCACTTGGTTCCTGAGTTTAAATTGACCTTTCTTGTATACATCTTGCTGGAGTACCGCGCAAGTAAACCTCTCTCAAACGGTGTACAGGAGGCACAAATTTTGAGTAGTTGTATGATTTAAAATGTCCTTATTTTGCCCACACCTTTATAATTTGCATAGCATGGAATTTTAGGTTCAATATCAGGTTCTTTTCGATCTCAAAAGGCATAGTTCCACTGACCTATGCTTCTAATGTTGATGCCCAGAAATGTGTCGATCTCCTCAGGTCTTTGCAGGGAACTGTCGTTTTCCCTTGGAAAGCATTTGTGACCTTTTAATTACTTACCATGTTCTGAAATAACACCATAATATCTCCAGTTGGGAGCCTTTTTAAATTTAATCTGTTTAGCACCCATTTGGCCCTTTTTCAGCTGAAGGTTCATTTCTCTCTTCCTCTCTGGAAATTGTTTCTGTTAACTTCTTTGAAATTTCTTTCCTGCCATTTTCTCTGATTTAGCATGTTCAGGAATTAGACAGATGGCAGACTCCTAGGTATCCTTTTCCCCCATCATATATTTTATTTATCTTCTCAATTTTGGGGGAGATATCTCGATATTATCTTATAAACCTTCTGTTAAAATTTTAAAAAGCAATTTTGGCTATTAACCAAAAATACTTCCTAAGACCTCTTTCTTGTTTAATGCACCAGGCTTTTGTTTCATGAGTGTACTGTTCTCAAATATCTCTGAGGATAACAATTTTTTTTTTAAGATTTTATTTATTTGAGGATAACAATTTTTAAATATCTCTTCTGTTGGTGGAATTGTGTTCCTTGTGCCCTTTTCTGTTACTTTAGTTCTTTCCCATTCATACTGCTGTAATTCTTCCTGTCAGGTGAATCTTGGTTGTTTTTTCATATTCAATCATGAAGATCTGATATGTTTTTTCTAGATAGCCGGTGTGGTTTTTTCCTTTTCTATTAGTGATGTGTATTTGTTTCCCTCTTAGGTCAGCATTAATTTTCCTTGGGCTATTGGTTAAATTTCTTCAGAGGTGAGATCCCAGTTTTATGCCTCCATGGAGTCACTAGGCTGCTTCTGCCATTCACCAATTGCAAACACCAACTAATAACAGTTCTTGTACTTTGGGTCTCATCTCCTCACACTGCACCTGCCAGCCCCAGATCCAGATAATGCCTGGAAAGTTCATTCCCAATTCTGCTGCATATCTTTCTTGAAATTGCTTTGGGCTGCAGTTTTTCCCTCCCACTCCCACCCCCATTTCATTTGTCAGCATGCTTTTATTCACTTCCTGTTTCCCAGAAATTTATTTTCATTTCTTTATCGTTCTCCTCTCATTCTCTTCACTGTTGCCAGTACAATTCTTAATAAAATGTGTCCCTGAGTTCCAGACTCTTATAGCATAGAAATGGGGCCAGCTTCCTGGGTATGTGACCGGTGCAGTAACACAAATTCCATGCTTAGCTGGGCCCAGTGCTTGGCTTAATGCTCTGCTGTCACCATCTTGAAATGTTCGATCATTTTGGAACAAGGGGCCGTGAATTTTCCTTTTGCACTGGGCCTGCAAATTATGCAGCCAGTCCTGCATGCAAAAGTTAATATTTATTAGAGCTTAAATAGCTTCCACAGCTTCACTGCCAAGTGCTCTGTGCTATGTACAGTCTCTGCTGTAATGCTTCCCATGAGAAGAAATGTATTATCCCCACCCCCAGCCCACAGAGCGGGCCAATCAAAGATAGAGTGTGAAAGATGCCTGGTCCACACAAGGCACACCAGATCATGACAAAGTAAATTAAGTAAATTTACATTAATTATTGCATGTATCATTAATTTTAAAATTGCCTTCTTATTCTCCAAGCTGTATATAAATTTACATTTAGTTACTGAACTGAAATTTGAAAAGCAAATCTTTCATCAAATATCCAATAGTTATATCGTTTTTCTTCCAATAACTTCCCTCTTTAAATTGATACCCATGGGGTGATCTGTGGTAATACCAATAAGTAAATTAGTAATTGGTAAGTAAATTGGTAATACTAATAAGTAAATTTTGCATTAATATTATTTTTGGTGCTGTTGTTTTATCTCTAAGTTTTTACTAAACTGACAGCAATTACATTAAAACATTTTTCTAGGTCTTGTACAGTGTTGATCGTTTTAAATAACTTTGATAAGTCAATGAAAATAGTTTATTAAGTTGACATATTTGATAAGTCATATTTCATAAGTTCATACCTAGTCCTTCAGGCTGAATGGGAGGCACACTCTTGGGTGGTTGCCGAGGTTAGAATCAGAGCTCTGTCACTCAAGTTTTATGTAAGTTTTCATACCTCATGGGGGTGAGGGTTCTTAGTATTCTATTTCAGTGAGTGATATATGACAATGACACCTTACATAGGGTAAATGTTATATAGATATTAGTTCTAATTTTTCTTAATACAATTAATATTTTTAATATTCCCTTGGTAAGTAGGTGGCAGATTTTTAACAAATTCTGTCCATTAAATGGAGTTGAAATGTAATAGAAAATTGTGACAACTAGAACCCATACTCCTGGCATCTCCTAGCCCCAAAATGTCATTGGCCCCAACAATTCCCTAGGGCATTCTTCACAAGAATGCCTGGAGTACCTAATATTCCCTGGGTCCAGGGAGAGCCTGTGGTGGCCTCTTGCTGAGCTATCCCAAGGGTATATCCCAAGGCCATTACTCTGGCCAGTAATGGCTAGACCAACACTTCAAGACTGAAAGGATGAGATTTGTTCTTCCTGCTAAGGTCCAGTTGTTTAAGGAGACAGAATCAGAGGAGAGAGAGATCAGGTAGATGGAAGCCTGGCTGTCCCCAGTCTTGGGTTCCCAGGCTATAAGCAGCTGGGAATAGATATTCCCAAGAGAACTGAACCAGGGAACAAGCATTAGCCCTTTGGTTGCTGGATCATGGGGAGGCTGGAGGGACAAGGTGGTGGTGGAGTTTGTCTCTTGTCCCCACCCTACTCTTCTCAAATCAATGTCTGAAGTTCCCATTCTCACCTGGAATGGGATGGGCTTAGAAGGTGACCATGAGACTTTCAGTTCAGAATGTGATCAGTTGTGAAAAGGAGTAATTTCCCTTTCTTTACATTTGTGCTTCTTTGTATCCCTTCAGACCCATATCATTTTCCTTTAACTTCCAAGTAAGACTTCCCCTCACCCACCCCTCAAACACATTCATTTTACATTATAGCTTTCTGGATTCCACTTATGGCCTGAAAGCAGCATTCTGGCGTATCTCAATATTTAATGACCAGGACGTCTGTACCGGTGTGAACTAGTTGATTGTTAGCTTTGTGCAAGGGTAATCGCTGAGAAGGGAGCTTCCTGATGATGCGATTTGGGAGTAAAGAACTTATCACTTAGCCATTTGATTGGGGAAGCTTGGCTTAATATAAATCTCATCAGATAAGGAAATTGAGAATTTTGCCTCGGAAACCAGACAAGATGGCCCTAGGAAATGGAAGACATCAGTCGATATATGGCTGTCATGTCTACCATTTTATCCTTGGTGTGCTCACCACATGTCACATTGGAAATATTCGATAAACATGTATAAATGAGTAAATTAAATTAAAGCAGAACCAGAGGAAATGAGATGGGTCTTAATAGTGAGAGATGACATGACCTTATATGTAAAAAACTCTAAAGATACCACTAAGAAACAAACAAAAAAACTGTTAGAACTAATAAATGAATTCAGTAAAGTAGCAGGATACAAAATCAATGTATAGAAATCAGTTGCATTTCTATTCACTAACCACAAACTATCTGAAAGAGAAATTAAAAAGCAATCCCAATTATAATTACATCAAAAACAATAAAATACCTAGGAATAAATTTAACCAACTGAAAACTGCGAGACACTAATAAAAGAGATTGAAGAAGACACAAATAGATGGAAAGATATCACAGGTTCTTGGATTGGAAGAATTAATATTGTGAGAACAGATGTGCTACCCGAAGCGATCTATAGATTTAAAGCAATCCCAATAAAAATGCCAATGGCATTTTTCTTAAAAATACAGAAACAATCCCCAAATTAGTTTGAAACCAGAAAAGATTCTGCATAGCCAAAGCAATTCTGATAAAAAAGAGCAAAGCTGGGGGGGCATCATACATCCTGAGTTCAATCTGTATTACAGATTGTATTACTGTATTACTGTATTACTTGATTACTGTAATCAAAACAGTATGGTATTGGCATAAAAACAGGCACATACATCAGTGAAACAGAACAGAGACCTCAGATATACCCCAGTTGCCCAGTCGTTTATGGGCAACTGATTTTTGACAAAGGTACCAAAAACACACGACGGGGAAAGGACAGTCTCTTCAGTAAATGGTACTAGGAAAACTGGATAGCCAACATGCAAAAGAATGAAACTGGACCCCTATCTTATACTACTCAGAAACATTAACTCAAAATGGATCAAAGATTTAAATGTAAGACCTGAAACTGTAAAAATGCCAGAAGAAAATACAAGGGAAAAAGTCCTTAACATCAGCCTTGGCAATGATTTCTTGGATAAGTCACCAAAAGCACAGGCAACAAAAACTAAAATAAACAAGTAAGACCACCTTAAACTAAAGAGCTTCTGCATAGCAAAGGAAACCACCCATAAATTGAAAAGACAACCTCTAGAATGGGAGAAATTACTTTTTTTTCCTGTTTTAAGTTTTCCAATTTAAAAAATACATTATAATATTGACTGCTTTCTTGAAATTGGTATATATACCTGGATATTCTAATATGCCTCCTAGGAAAGTGCATCTTTCTGACTGAAACTGACTCTTGTTGATACCATTACTCTAATGATACAATCCGAGATCAAATCTTCTTTTACTATTTGGCAGCTGCATATGTTAATCTTGCTTTTAAATAAAATTCCTGTCATTTCATATGTTACCGTCAAACTTTCTCCATTTTCTGTACCTTTGTGATTCATTTTAGGTAAAAGAGCAAAATATTGTATCTCCCCCTATGAGATTTCATCCTGAGTTTTTGTCCATTGCTCTGGCTTGTCAGGCCCCTGTGGGCTGGATGGGGCTTGGCATCACATTCACCATTCTTTCCAAGAGGGAGTCAGCTATAAAGTTGATGTATCTACCCATAACACAGAATTAAAGAAAACAAGAATTTTATTTTTTTAAGATTGTATTTATTTATTTGAGAGAGAGGAAGAGAGACACCAAGCATGAATGGGGGGAAGGGACAGAGGGAGAGGGAGAAGCAGACTCCCTGCTGACTGCAGAGCCTGACTCGGAGCTCTCTCCCAGGACCCTGGGATCATGACCTGAGCTGAAGGCAGTCGCTTACTGACTGAGCCCCCCAGGTGCCCTAAGGAGGCAGGAATTTTAAAGGTGGGAATATTTTATTTATGTGGCTCTGTACTCTGTGCAGAAATAATTTTTCTGGCACTTGAGTATTCGAGTAAGATGAAATAACACATTCCACAGCTTCTTTCATTCACTTTGTCCCATGTTGTTATTAAGACTTAACTTTGCATATTTAATGTAGGCACTCTTGCTTTGTTAAAGGCCACAGAAAACTTTATAAAAGCTTGGCTAAGCTATTGTGACTCTACAGACTGTGTTATGAAGCTAGGCGTAGACACTGGTGGGACTTCTGGAAATGAAAGCATAGAGAAGTTAAGGCAGCACTGCACAACGAGCGCTAGAATGCAAGTTCAGGCAGCCTGGCTCCGGTGTTCATATCCTGAAGGATTTGCATAGTTCATCCAAATGTAAAAATTCAAGTTGAAAACTTACATAGACCTGCTAGTGAAAGACGAAACTTTGATGAGTCAAAAATTAATGCAGCATCATTGCGTACCATTCAAAAAGGTTCATTACCTCTGATTTGAGATTCACCGGGAAAATCATACTACTTTATCATTAACTTTTGACAACTGACATCACATATGCCATCATTATTTCCAGCTCTTTAAGGAATTTTAAAATAATGTTCAGCTCAAAGTGTTAGAAGTACGAATGACATGCAGAGCCAAGACTAAAGAAGCTACAGTTTCTATTTTTTTTTAACAATGTGCAGACATTGATTCCACACATACTTTGGTGAAAAAAAAGTTCAGATTATTCCCAGCGGGCCAGGCAGAATGCTGTATCAGGATTCTGTCCTGACTTCTGTCCAGAGTCATGTTCGATGGGCCCCACAGTGGAGCCAACACACCGCATTGCGCCATTAGCTGTCCCAAGTGAATCGGAAAGCTGATGGCCGCACCGCATACTCTGCATGAAATTTTACGAAGACCTGATGCGAAGAGGCTATAAAGGGAGCTATGTTGGTGTCCTAAAATTGAAAAAAAAAAAGTAACAAATTATATATTTCACAAATTTGAACATTTTCCTGGAAATGTTAGCCTAGTAAGAAAGTACTACACAAAGAAATTTAATTTACAGCAAACCTGCATCTTTTTCTAGAAGGAATCTTGCTAAGAATTAATAGAGATACCTTACAAAAGAATATTGGTGGTGGGGAGGACAACTGAGGGGAAATGGGGATTCACTGCTAGTGGATACAGAGTTTCTTTTGGGGGTAATGAAATGTTCCAGAATTGATTGTAGTGTGAGCTACATAACTCTGAATCTGTTAAAAACTACTGAATGTATACTTTAAGAAGATGAATCATTTGTGAATAATATACTTCAATGAAATTATTATTAAAAATTGAATTGGTTTGTGAATCTTATACTACAATGAATATTGGTCTGTGGTTTGTGAATAATATACTTCAATGAAATTGTTATCAAAAATTAAGTTTCCAATTCAACGTCTTACCGAATTTTTCTGATGGAAACACATACCTATTTTTGTAACTAAAACAATCATATCAGTAAAGCATACAACTTTCCCTTATTAACATCAGTAGTCTCCTTTACGATTTATTTTCGTATCCTTTCTGTCTTTAATAAATGACACTGTGAAAAATGGATATCCACATACAAAGGAATGAAACTACACCACACACAAAAATCAACTCAAAATGAGTAAAAGACCTAAAACCATGAAACTCCTAGAAGAACACATAGGCAGTAAGCTCCTTGATGTTGGTTTTGGCAATGACTTTTTGGACTTGATACCAAAAGCAAAGGCAACAAAAGCAAATATAAACAAGAGGAACTACATCACACTAGAAAGCTCCTGTACAGCAAAGGAAGCCATCGACAAAATGAAAAGGCAACTTACTGAATGGGAGAAAATATTTGCAAATTATTTATCTGATAAGGTGTCAACATCCAAAATATTTAAAGAACTCACACAACTTAATAGCAAAATCCAACAGTCCTATTAAAAAATGGGCAAAGGACCTGATTAGTTGTTTTTCCAAAGAAGATGTGCAGACGGCCAACAAGTACATGAAAGATGCTCAACATCACTAATCATCAGAGAATGTAAATCAAGACCACAAGGAAATATCCCTTCATACCTGTTAGAATAGCTATTATAAAAATTACAAGAAATAACAAGTGTTGGCGAGGATGTGGAGAAAAGGGAACCCTCATGCTCTGTTGGTGGGAATGTAAATTGGTGCAGCCACAAGTGGAAAGGGAGTTTCCTCAAAATTAGGGAGTTTCCTCAAAAAATTAAAAACAGGACTTCTATATGACCCAGAAATTCTATTTCTGGGAATTTAGCCAAAGAAAACAAAAAACATCAACTTGAAAAGAGATCTGCACCCCTATGTTCACTACAGCATTATTTACAATAGCCAAGATGTAGAAGCCATTTAAGTGTCCATCAATGGACAAATGGATATATATATGATATTATAATATAATAATAAAGGAGTATCATCCAGCCATCTGGAAGGAAATCCTGATGGTTGTGTCAACATAGAAGGTCCTTAAAGTCATTATGGTAAATGAAATAAGATAGAAGGATAAATATGATCTCACTTATTTGTGGAATCTAACGAAACAAAGCCAAACTCTCAGATAGAGAGAACAGATCGGTGGCTGCTAGGGACCGGAGGTGGGAGTGGGTGAAATGGATGAAGGGTGTCTGTCAAAAGGTACAAACTCCCAGTTATGACTAGGTCTTAGGGATGTACTGTATAGCAGGGAGACTGTAGTTAGTAACACTATGGTGTATATTTGAAAGTTGCTGAGCGAGCAGATCTCTTAAACATTCTCATCACCACAAATGTAGTGATCCGAAGGAGCACGTGCACCCCAATGTTTATAGCAGCAATACCCACAATAGCCAAACTATGGAAAGAGCCTAGATGTCCATCAACAGATGAATGGACAAAGAAGATGTGGTATATATACACAATGGAATATTATGCAGCCATCAAAAAACAAAAATCTTGCCATTTGCAACAATGTGGATGGAACTAGAGGCTATTATGCTAAGCAAAATAAGTCAATCAGAGAAAGACAATTATCATATAATCTCACTGATATGAGGAATTTGAGAAACAAGACAGAGGATCATAGGGGAAGGGAGGGAAAAATGAAAGAAGACGAAACCAGAGAGGGAGACAAACCATAAGAGACTCTTAATCTCAGGAAACAAACTGAGGGTTGCTGGAGGGGAGGGGGGTGGGAGGGATGGGGTGGCTGGGGGATGGGCATTGGGAGGGTATGTGCTGTGGTGAGAGCTGTGAATTGTGTGGGACTGATGAATCACAGACCTGTACCCCTGAAACAAATAATACATGTTAATAAAAAATTTTAAAAAGTTCATCACCAAAACCCCCCCAAATTTATGTTATACACCTGAAACTAATATGTTATATGTCAACTTTATCTCAATTTCAAAAAAAAAACCAAACAACTCTTTAGATTTCTAGCTGCTGTAATTCCCTATCCTGTTAATTAGCAAGCCTAACTAAGTAAAGAGCAGAACAGTAGGAAACAGATGCACTCTCAGCAGTGGTCCCATTTTCCTTCCTGGAAAGCCCTGCATCTGCTTTCATACAAAATGAGAGGAGGGTGAGGGCAGACACAAGAAATACTGAGTCACTGTCAGAATCCTCACTTGATAGTTTAGGGAAGATCTATGACATCAGCACTTTACAAAACAAACTAGTCACTAGAACCACCTTCAATCTCCCTTTTTATTTCTTCCAAAAATTCCTGCAATTTTCAACAAGAAGTAGACGAAATGGAGCCAGGTGTCCAAATTGTCCATAGTTGCCTTCATGGAGACAACAATACGGGTATTCAGCCCTGGGCAGCACATTGAAGTCATGTATGGAGCTTTCAAAAGACAAAGTACAGTAGCCCCTGTCCCAGGAATTCTTTTTTTTTTTTTTTTTTTTTTTGTCCCAGAAATTCTGAGTCAGCAGGTGTGAGTGGCCACGAAGTCTGGACGGGAAACACCTGCACAAGCCATTCTGATGCAGTGGTCTGGGAACTAGTACTAGTAATTTCATGCAATCCCCACTAGGTGGCACTCATGCTCCCCAAATAGAAAGGAAAATCAGGAAGCTGCTGAAATTTGTTAAAAGGTTTGTACTATGTACTTTGCATGTGTCTGCCTTTAAAAGTGTATACTGTTATTATTTAAAAATAATAAATGGAAATTTTTTAAATGTTTGTTTTACTCACTGCCCCACAATATGGTCCAGAGGATGGAGAATTAGCATCCGGTCCATTGTAGAGGATGAGGTAGTTCTGGACACAGTCTCCGGGATCATCAATGCTGATAAAGTAAAAGCTGACGGCGACAGGTCTTCCAGCAGGTGCAATGATGGTCCATTCGCAGTGAGTGTTGTTTGGGTAAGTGTCTGGATAGCCGGGGCTGGTGAAGGAGCCGCTGTCTCCATAAAGAGTTCCACCACAGCCTGCAAGGAAACCAACGCAGGATGTTTGATTGAACAAAGTGGAAACCATCTCCTTGTAAGGCAATAAGATGATGGCTGTTTTCTCAAAATGCTGACACCCTTGGCAAGAATAGAGGAGGCAGAAACACCTTTCCTGCTCCTATTGTGGGCTACATCCCTCCCACGCCCTCACCACCGCCTCCTCCCACCCCTCTCCCTTCCTCCACCACAGGTTCTGTTCCTTGTATCTCATGACATTGGGACCACTCCTTCCAGGACCTTTCTTTGAAAACAGTGGGTTGAGAACACAATGGGAAAACAAAGAACCTGATAAAGTAGCTAGAGGAGAGAGTAATTAATGTCCTTCTGTACCTTTGACTGTGTAGGGCTCTCCATATGCCCTCAGTTGATGATGATGATGGGAGTGAAGTAAAGTTAAAAGTGAAATTCCACGGCCGAACCCAAGGAGTGTGTCATTATAGGTTTTGACAATTATTATTTTATCGTATAAGTGACTTTCCTGAGCTTAGACCGTACCAAGACTGACATGCTCAGAGCCAGAGCTCTGCATTAGTGTTAATTTGTATATGAACACTGTAATAGCTTAAACCCCAGACCCTGGGGACCCAGATATCCTGCTGCACAGGAAGAAACTGCACTACACCGTAGGATTAAAAGGCGCTGAGCTGGGTGTCTGACCCCTGGAGGTGTGGTCCTGCTTCTATCACAAGCTAGCCGTGCATTCTGGAAAACTCATTAACCTCGTGTTTTATTTCCTCCCCTGTAAAATTAGGGCATTGGAGATCATCTGCAAGCATCTTTAGCTGCCAAGATTTAAATTATTCTTGTCCCTCAGTCTATTGAAAATAAGTCATTTTTATCATTCTTATTTGGAAAGTTTTTAGATATTTCTAAATACCTAAGTGGGACATCTCATAAAGATATTCCTCCCCTCTCGAGTTAAATATATTGACATGACTTAAATTTCTTTCAGTTATTTGATAAACTACCAACCAAGCATGCAGGAAGTTACTTACTGCCCTGAAAAAAGCAATTAACCTCCAAGACTGCCAAGAAATGACAGGCGCTGCAAAGGGAGAAGCTGCTTATT
>CM052897.1:103599372-103706154 GCA_028534135.1 Potos flavus
GGGAGATGGTGGTAGGAATGGCTAACAGGTAGAAAAGAAAACCAAAAATCAAATAGAAAATGTCCTTAGGGCCCTGAGTCTTGGATGTTTGCTGTGGTAATGCTGATTGCACCATCTAACACACCAGTTGTTCAAATATGGGGGCTGGGGAGGGGGGGAGGGCAGGCACACTCAAGGGCTCTCAGGTTAAACACCCTTTCCTGAAAGATTGTACAGAGGGCCCAATGACCAGATAGAATCTATTGTCCGAACAAGTATAATTGCGAGCCTGAAGGGGGCACTGTAACTAAGTAATGTTTAATGATCAAGACCATCCCAGGCAAACTAGGATGTAGTCACTCCTGCAGCCAGTCCTTTCTTCACTCCTGCACTGCCCCCGCAACAAAAATGATGAAAATCACAGCCTGAGTTCCTTAGCACTTAGCCGCGTCTGGCACTTAGGGGGGCTTTGCATTAACTACCTACTACTCCCCTCAGCAACTCGAGAGGCAGAGGCAAGCACCTAAATACGACAGCAAATGCCTACCACCTCCTTCCTGGAGGAGAGGGGATAATAGTTAGACAGGAAATTGGGACATCAAGAAGTCCAGGGTTTTTGCCCAAAGGAGCTTCCCTCAGAACACACACACTACCAACCATTAGGATTCTACAGCCTCTGGGCAATACCCTCCCCCTCTCTCCACCCCTCCTTTATCTCAACTCTGTCCATCCTCCAGAGGCCTGAAGCTCTTCCGGGCTGCATCACTCATTCTGAGCTCGAGGTTTTCTAACCTTGAGGGGACTTGTCCCTTCTCTGCATCTTGCTAATGAGACACCACAGCCCCTCCACCCTGACCTTGCCCCACGTTTTAACTCCCACAGTGGAGTCTGGGCTACTCCACCTGCTGCATGTGACCCCAGAAGCTCCTTTTAGCCAAAGTCTCTAATTTTAGAAAGTCTATTTGTCAGAATTGAAATCACACATGGGCATGGCCCCGGATGAACTAAAAGACCTACCGTTTTTGTACAAGTTCTTTTATTATAGGTCATCTATTTGTAAATTTCAGTAACTTCACTGAAAAGTGAAATCTACCTATAATGACCAAAGTAAGAGTGATATCTTGAGTAGAAGTAAGTTGAATTTATCCTGTTAACCTAAACTTATTTGTGGCAAATTCACCAGTAGGACCAAAAAAAAAAAAAAAAAAAAAAAAAAAATTCACTGACACATATATTCTCATTAAATCTAGAGAACTGCTTTGATAGTAGCAAGTAAGTAACACACCAAGAGAGTTTTCCAAAGATTTATTGAAGCAGAAACAAGTTGGTCAGATACGTGTTGGAAAAAAGCAGTTTTAATGGTATTCAAAAATACTTTTTAAAAAGTATTCTAGCACAAGTTTTCTTGGTAAACTAGATTATGTTGTAAACTTTTTCCTAAATCTTTTAAGAGTGTTGGTTCTTAAGAACTAGAGGTTATTCCTATTCCAAATCTAGCTTGCGCTCCTGAAAAACTGCAGAAAGGCACTTGAAAGCTGTTTCTTTAAGATACGGATTTCTGTTTTTATTCTTGCTGGTAATAACCGCTGCACCGACTCTGTGCCATCTTTACTCAAGGTCATCATGATGCTGAGAAGTTTCATTGATAACCTGTTAACAAAAAAATTCGAATCAAACAGACTGCCTGCTGAAGATTCGGTTACCCCATTAAGCACGACGAAGGAAATATTCCTAAGTAGGTGTTGCTTATGGTGAAAATAGGCAGGTTATGTTGGTTGTGCAAGGCCAAGGTCACAGCTAGGAGGGGTAGATACGTGTGTACCATGCTCTTCACCTACACTCAAAAGAAGTATCCTATGGAATGTTAGCACTTGAAAAAAGAACACTTAAAACTGCATATGAAGGATGCTGTAATAATCCTATGCAGCCAAGTTTAAGAGCGATGGAGACAGACTAAAATATACAGTCAAGTATATTTTACATGTATGTGCAAGGGGAGATTCCATGAAGATTACAAGAGATTTCGGCCATTTCTTTCCTGGCATAGAGAAGTAAGGAGAAAAGTGATTATCCGGCATGTTCTTGCGCTATGCCAAAGGGCCTAAGAGTATTCGGGTGGCAGTCAGTACAGAAGGACTAATGTCCAGCATGAAAACATTCCTGATACCAACGGAGTCTAATGAAGCAGCTCATGGAGTGAGTCTAGGAAGTAACTTAAAGAAGCTGTGCTTTGATCTAAAATTAAGGAGCATAGAAAAAAAAAAATCACTTGATTTTGGGCAGTAGGAAGATTGCTATTCAGGAGCCAAATAGTTAGTTGGCTGTGTGCGGTGCTGGGAGAAGAGGCCTACTCTCTCTCGAGGGGTCATGAGTGAAACCTAAACCTCCCCAGTTAGCCAGGTTATTATCTGACATAGAGCCTTATTGATTCATGAGGCTATCGATGTCTGCCTGAGATGATGCGTTTTGACTGAAAGATACCAACCTGTCCATCTCTAGTCTCAACCGTCTTAATCAGAAGTGTCCTTTTTGAGTGAGTATCAACCAGAGGGAGGGAATCCAGATTGGTTTCTGAATAGAGAACAAAACGCCCAAAATTAGCAAAGGTGCAATTTTAAAAAGACGAGTAACTGTTTTGCCCAAAGAATTATGATCGCTGTTCAGAACTGTCGAAAGTGTTCCTCCCAAAATAATTCTCAAGACTCAAGACCTGTTTGAAAGGCCGAGGCCGGGTAATCCGGTAGCTTCCTGGATGGACTATTTCAGCGTATACTCCAAAGGAAGAAGTCCCATAGAGTCGAAATTTAACTGGCAACACAGATTGTGAGATAGTACGTGGGTCTAAAAATTATGGATGTTTTAGAGGAGTTTATCTTGTATGGCATCTTCAAAAACCACTTAACAAATTAGTGCTTTATCATCAATGGACTGGTTATGAGCTGCTGAAATTTTTCATAAGGAGAGATCAAATGCTTACCCCTCAGGTTGAGGGAAGAAAAGTTTGGAAGAGGCAGAGCAATCCTGTAAAGGGATAAAGAAAAACAGTAACATTTTTGGAAAACAATAACAATAAAGAATGAATTTATTCAACTTCTTGTTTTCATCAAATAAGAGAATATATTCTTGTAGCTCATTAAGCGAGGGATTGGCGTAAGAAGTATTTACCTAGGACTGGTCTCATTAGTACATTTAAAATCTTTTACTTTTGAGCGTTTTCTCCGAGTGTTGCAGAGTGGGAAAAGCGTTGGTGCTCCCAGAGTTGTGAGTTCAAATCCCAGCTCTGCCACTGATTAATGCTGACTGGGGCAAGTTACTAAAGCTCCCAAACCTAAGATTCCATAGCTATAAAAAGTGGTCAGCAGCTACCTTGAAGAAATGTTCTAAAGATGAAGAGGTAACGCACGTAGGCAAAGCGAGGGGCATAATTCTTAACAAAGGACAGCTCTTAATTCACGTGCAGAAGCCCTTGTACCACACCTGCTCTCCTCGCCTTCCAGCAGCTTCCTGTAGGTGGCAATCTCAATGTCGAGAGCCATCTTGACATTCAGCAGGTCCTGGTATTCGCGAAGGTGACGGGCCATTTCTTCCTTCATGTTCTGAATCTCATCCTGCAGGCGCCCAATAGTGTCCTGGTAGTTAGCAGCTTCGACGGCAAAGTTCTCCTCCATTTCACGCATCTGGCGTTCCAGAGACTCGTTCTGCAGGAGGGAAGAGAGGCTTCCGTCGTTACTTCCCAGGAAACCCCCAGCTATTCCCAGAGCCATTTAACAGACCGTTTGCGATCTGTTCCCTTAGGGGCAAAAATGGGGAGCGCTCCAGTTTCAGGTGAAGGACCCAAGCATCAAGTATTAGAAGCGAGAGTACAGGTGGAAGGTAAAACTGTCACGTCTCAAAGTGCTCTCTGAATCTGTCCTGACAACTCATTTTCTTTGGATTAAAACATAAATTTGTCTTCAACTGAAGTTTCGTTCAGAAAGCACCATTAGCTTGGTCAATGTGAATGATGCAAGCGGGTTATGTCCCCCCGGTGAGTGGGGTCTGATACTCACAGTCCCTTTGAGGGCGTCCACTTCGCAGGTGAGGGACTGCACCTGTCTCCGGTACTCATTCGACTCCTGCTTCGCCTGGCGCAGGGCATCATTGTTCCGGTTAGCAGCCTCAGAGAGGTCGGCAAACTGTCAGAAAGAGAGGAGAAAATGTGGACCCCGCCCGTGACTCGGTCATAGATCCTCTAAGATTCTCCATTGCCTAAAAAAACGGGAAAGCTTCAAGATGGTAAGCAAACAAATAAACAGCACATAATCCAAACCAAATTTTGTATTTTAAGTTCGAATCTCCACGTCCTCCAGACTAGGTCTCCATTTCCGTTCTGAACAGCGAAGGGAGAGCGGCGGAATGCGGACGGTGGTATTTTCCAGCAGAAATTTGATGTGTTACCCTCATTTAACAAGGGTGAGGGTCACGGGTGTGGTTTTGGGATTTCCTCTGCAGTAGGGTTCAGAAGGGATTGGAAAGAAGGTGTGAGTGATAGGGAGGCTGCAGCAACAGATACAACTTGAACGACAAGTTTAAGAAGTTCAAGCCAACTTTCTGACTGGAGCTAAAGGGTGTGCAGGGATCACGGGCAGGTACAAAGCATTTTTAGAACAAAACGCTCTTCTTTTGTTCTAGCCATGCTGACTGCTTTCATACCTTGGACTTGTACCATTCCTCAGCCTCCTGAAGGTTCTTGGCAGCCACGCTTTCGTACTGCTGGCGTACGTCACGCAGGGCAGCCGTGAGGTCAGGCTTGGAAACATCCATATCGATCTGGACATGCTGGTCCTGAATCTGGGCCTGCAGCTCCTGGATCTCCTGCCGGACAGAACAGACAGAGGGTCAGCCATGCCCAGGCTGGGGGCAACTTCACCCACATTCATCCACGAAACGTGGCTCCACTTGCCTCATCATGTAGTTTCTTCAAAAAGGCAATCTCCTCCTGCAAGGATTCCACTTTGCGCTCAAGGTCAAGACGTGCCAAAGATGCATTGTCAACATCCTGGTTTGAAAAGAGAAAAGGGCAGATGGGAGGATGCTGAAGTCAGTGGCTTATCTCATTTATTCACTTTAAATGAACCATATGAGCTTAGGCTCTTTACTATTTAAAGGTTGTTGACAACTTTTATGGCCTTTGAATAAGTCTATAAATCACCCGATATAATATACTTTCTTCTCTTCATTAATACATTTGAATTGTGACCCACTGTATTGTATTCAGGTGGCTAATAAGCAATTTAAAAATAAATAAATGTTGGACTGCAATCAGACATCACTGAATCTCCACTACACTATTGAAGTTTTTCATTATTTTTTAAATTTCAATTCCAGTATAACGAAGGGTTGCATTAGTTTCGGCTGTACCATATAGTGATTCAACAACACTGTCCATTACTCAGTGCCCATCACAGTGAGTGTGTTCTTAATCCCTGTCTCCTATTTCACCCATCCCCCACCCACCTCCCCTCTGGGGACCCTCAGTTTGTTCTCTGTACCTAAGACTCTGTTTTTTGATTTGTCTTTTTCTTTGTGCATCTCTTCTGTTTCTTTAATTCCACATGACTGAAATCATATGGTATTTGTCTTTCCCCGATTGATTTTATTTTTTAAAACTAGAAAAATCAGTGTCACCATTTTTAAGATATCTTTTTTTAAGAATGTCATGAAATAACATGATATAATAGGGTTGACCAGATTTCACTTTGTGTATATTTGAGTACACGTAAAACAGAAATTTGTTTGCTTCCAAAATTTCAGTGTGTTTCTGAGCTCTTTTATATCTGAGTTGGGCGTGGAGCCCAAAATGGGACTCGAACTCGTGACCCTGAGATCAAGAGTCAGAGGCTTAACTGACTGAGCCACCCAGGCGCCCCTCTACTCAAATCTTTGAACCGTATCCTTAGAATGCAAAGCTAGTATGTAGTCATCTAGCAAAGCTAGATTTATACTCTAGTTCAAGACGTATGCTGGCAAAGATGCAGTTCAGGCACATAAGGAAAAGAAATGTCATTCTGCACTGTATTTTCTTTGCTTCCAAATCTGGTAGATTTTCTCTTAAACTCCCATCTCATCCTGCAAGGGTGTGTCCCTCCTTTTCACTTAGCACTCTGTAAATTCAGTTACTTAGCTTGTTTCAAAATGACTGGTCAAAATGCACGTAATGAAACTATATGCAGAATTCTTGCTGCTCTGGCTCTCCTGTGTTCCCATCACTTGCAAACTGCTCTGTCCCAAAGACTTTATTTCCCCTCAAGGAAATGTTATGAGAATTTTTATACCTCTCATCTTGTAAGCAATTGTATGTGGAGTATAGTTTATAGCCCTGAAGTCTTAAAATGTTGAGAGAACTCTCTCACCTTCATGGAAACGTGAATGAGGAATGAGTGGTAATAATTTAAAAAAAAATCTGGCTTGGGAAAAATTCATTTTTGCTTGTTAAGCCCTAAAAAAAAGACACAGAAGATAATTTACTAACCTCTACAAAAAAGTTGCAGGTGACATTTCTACTTCCTTGGTAAGAATATGAGGGATTTTACCTAATCCCTAAAAAGGAGATCATTTATACTCAGTTGTTTTATATTAACTCCCTACTCTGCAGAGAACATTGCAGATACGATGATCACAAATACTCAGTTACTAAAATGGGCCACACACTGCAGTGCTTAACTTAATTTGGTAAGTGTATTTCTGCTTCAAAATGTTATTCTAGATTCTTCATCTGAGAGCTTAGATAGCCATCCCAGTAAGTGTCCAGGACTGGTAGCTCTTCCTGCTTTTGAATTCCAATTCAAACTAAAAATCCTTGAAGTCTATCTAACTTTAGAGCAAAAAGTCCTTTACTTAAAAATCCATTCTCCGGCCTTAGTTTCATTCTTCATTTAAGGAAAAAGTGCTAAAGAATAAAGAAACCAAATAAAGAAAGGCCTTTCAAAATGTGAGGTATGATTGTAGCTTTAAGAACTTTTCCCATCACGTACTGCACCAAGTCTGGGCCTGATATTAGATAACGGATGTTAGCAAATACTTGTGTCCAATTAGAACTGCGCTTACATCATTACATATTCAGTAAGAATGTAGCCTGTTGCAAAGCTTCTCTGGGAACACAAAGACTCCTATTATTTCTGTCCAAAGCCACCACACTTGCCAGAATGTCTGTATCTACATTCCATAGTGAAGCCCGTAGAAACCATTAATACCTTTCAGCCCAGGGGACAGATGGCTCCTTTTCACCCTTATTAGATCACAAAATAGTTGTGCCTAGTGATACTTCCATATAACTTTAATGCCACAATGGCACTTGCAGAGAAGAAAAGAAACTTGCCGGCTTAAGTCCAGTTAAACTAAGTTTCTTGTCTTCCAGTACGTTTACGTTTCAAACTACAGGGCATAACTGTGCTTTTCGTGGCCTTGTAGAAGTTAGCCAACTTGACTTTAGCAAGCCTTAATCTACATCAAACTGTAACTGTTCACAATCAGAATGTCAATGTGTTGCAGAGACAAAACGGAAAAAAATATTTCTTTAGAAAAAAATCTCGAAACAAAGTAAAAAGTTAGAGACTTTCTTTCTGTCCTCAGGAACGGCTTCGCTCATTCAAGAGTTTTCACTGGGAGAAGCTCCAATCTGTGCTCTTTCTGCCACTAGGGGGCTTTGTGCACAGACGTGAAGTTTTGCGCTATCTAGACGTGGGGTAAGTAACTTTGAGTACTGCTCGGGGTTGATCGGGTGGGGTCCGGTGGCTGCAAGCGGAAACAGAATCTACAAACCTGTCTGAAAGACTGCAGGGTGCTCTCGGCTTCCTCTCTCTGAAGCATCTCCTCTTGCAACCTGAAACAGTCGCATGTTAACCAAAAGGGAACTGGGAAACCGCCAGGGGCGGGGCGGCCACACCCAACTACCACGTCGCTGTGCCTCGAGACAGAAGCTGCTGCGCCACCTCGGCGGACAGCCCGCGACTGCGGCTTTTAGAACCGCTGCCCTCCAGAAGTTTTAGCGGGTCCTCGGCGGCAGCGTGCAAAAGCAATCACGGTCGCCACCCTAACCTGTTATGCGAACGCCGCCCCCCACCCCCCGCCCCCGAGGAACCTCTGCAATCCCTTTGTCTCGCTTCCGCCACATCCCTCCTCTCTTCCCTCCTTCCGCCCCATGATGGCAGCCCGCCAGAAGGGGCCAGGAAACTTTCTAAAAGTTTGGGGAAATGGCGCTCGTCGCTTACAAGGGCCTTCGGCTGCGGACAAACTGGTAGTTTTAAGAAATCTGTAATCTGAAGCGGGGTGTTCTTGGGCAACCGGGGGGGGGTTGAGGGGAAATGCTAACTGCAAGGTCTGGGTTCAGGGCGGGGCTGCGCCGCCGCAGCCACGGCCCCGCTCACCCGCTGTCCCCCAGTCCGCCACCGCCCCAGCCACATCCCCAAGGGCGTGGCAGCTTCTCGCGGGGGCCCTGTTCCTCTCTCCTTCCCTCCCGCACCCCCGCGTGGGCGCCGCCTTACTTCTCCCGCAGCCGCATGATGTCCTCGGCCAGGTTGTCCCGCTCCACCTCGACGCGGGCCTTGTCGTTGGTGAGCTGGTCCACCTGCCGGCGCAGCTCCCGCATCTCCTCCTCGTAGAGGTCCCCCAGGCGCGATTTGCCCTGGCCCTTGAGCTGCTCGAGCTCGGCCAGCAGGATCTTGTTCTGCTGCTCCAGGAAGCGCACCTTGTCGATGTAGTTGGCGAAGCGGTCATTGAGCTCCTGCAGCTCCACTTTCTCGTTGGTGCGGGTGTTCTTGAACTCGGTGTTGATGGCGTCGGCCAGCGAGAAGTCCACCGAGTCCTGCAGCAGGCGCACGCCGGGCACACTGCTCCGCAGGCGCACCGCAGAGGAGCGCGTGGCGTACGCGCCGCCCGGGGACGAGGCGTAGAGGGTGCGGCTGGTGCTGGGGCGCAACGCGCTGCCCAGGCTGTAGGTGCGGGTGGACGTGGTCACGTAGCTGCGTGTGGAGCTCGGCCGGCTCGCGGTGCCGGGGCCGCCGAACATCCTGCGGTAGGAGGACGAAGACACAGACCTGGTGGACATGGCTGCAGAAGGTGGCGGTGGGCTGGGCGGCGACGGCGGCACGGACCGGCTCGGGGAGCACAGGCGAGCGAGGGCGCGGTGGGTGTGGGCGGTTGGAGCGCTGCTGCGTCTCTGGCGCGGGGGATCCCGGAGCTAGAGTGGCAGAGGACCGGACCCCTCCGAGGGCGCAGTTTTTATAACCCGTTAGGAAAGAGGGTCCCCACCCACTGCCATCCCAGCCGCAGACCGCGCCAGCCAATGGGGACCCGACGAGTAGAGGAGAGGGTGGGCGGGGGTTGGGGCGGGGGCGCCCTCGAGCCTTCCTCCCGGTCTCTCTGCAAGCCTGGGACTGCGCACCGTCCCGTTACTTTTTGGTTGGGCTGGACTTTCGGGGGCTTTCCTGATGAGGGCTCCCCACGGGGTGCTAAAAAAGGCGGGGTCGCGCGGTAGTGGGGGATCCTGCCCGGGGCTGGACCAGAGGGGTCGCGGGCACCGCGCGGAAGAGTCCTGGGAGGAGGCGGGCGGGTGGGAGGCGCGCTGGGCTGCAGGGCTGCGGTCGGCTGGGGGCGTGTGGGTGGGGAGACCCGCGGGCAAGAAGCAGGAAGCGGGGGGAGTCAGGGATACCAAGGATCCGAGGGCGCCGAGAAAGAAACAAAGAGTGCCTGAGATTGGAGCGCGAGGTGGGGGCGTGCACCGCCCAGGACGCAGAGCTGGGGCCCCGCGCAGCCTGGCGCACCGCCCACTTTGGCCCACGAATCTTTTCAACCTCTTGTCTTGGGGGTTCCCGTTCAGGGACCTAACGGGCTCGGTCTGGCTTTGGACCGCGCGAGCTTCGAGGCGGCGGTCGGGGAAAGCCCGGGGGAGAGGGGTGGGGTCACTGAGTCAGTGGCAGTGAGTCACTGAGCCCTGCTGTCCTCCAGCGTCGAGGGCTCCTAGCCGTTCGGGAACCGCTAGACGAGATGGACTCGAGTCTCTTCGCGCAGCGCGCGCACTGTTTGTTCTAAGTTTTTCCTAACTTCGAGTCGGGCCTCAAGTCGGGCCTCAGCTTTCTTCTGTGCAGTTCGCGTGCGGGGATACCTATGTTCTTAAGGACTCTCCAAAACCTGGTTTGGCTCCAAATGTGAGGACTTCCCATTAGCAAAAAATTTCTGCAGACCCCGAATAGCTGCCAAACACGGGTCTCCAGCTTCAGGAACGCACTCGGGGAAGGGTTTTCTTTGCAAAGTTTCCTCCCAACCTTCCCTCTGGGCTCCTCTCAGTGCCCCCCACCCCCATGAAACCACACCCGACTTTTAACACAATCTGAAAAGTTATGGGTGAAAGAGGAAACCCAGCGTCCGTAGTTTCAAAATCAAATCGAGAGATCAATGGTTTTTCTGCTATAGTGGAAGTCATTAAAGGTATAATCTATGCCAATTATAGAATTAATTAGGTGTTGCTTTAAAGCCCCGATTTGATTAATGAAAGGCAATTATATAACGCAAGTGACAATGTTTGGAGGAAATAGATTTATGTGTTCATTTTGGTTCAGCGAGGCACAGTGCAGGATTCTTGGTGACTTGTCTGGGAAATGTCACAGGTCCTTTTGGCCTCTTTTCCAGAAAAATTCGTGCAATTGGCCTTCCAGTGAGGGAGATAAAACTGTCCGCAGAACAAACAAAACTTCTGGTCTGGGGCATCAGGGAGTGAGTGTTCAGATTCTACCACCAAAACCCATCTAGGGTAAATCACTCAACTCAAGGGCTATTGTTGCAACATTAGAAAATACAAAATGGAGTGTTTATCCCCAAAGGGGAGATGAAGGGAGGAAAGGCAAGCCAGTCTTACTGGGATTAAGGAGCAATTTAAAAATCATGGGTGTTTTTGTTTGTTTATTTAGAAGACCTACTGAATACCGGATGGATTAAGTCCAAAACTAGAGTGAATAGTTAAGAGAAAAAAGGTAAAATCCTTCCCTCTGATTTTGTTTTTGTTTTTTTGGAGTGGGGGGTGTGGGGGTGGTACTGGACGTTACCTGGCATTTAAGAAAAATAGTGTAGAACCAAATGAAGGGTTTATCCTAGCTTCTTGGTACAAGCCTCGTCTAGGCAATATTTTGTTTACCTCATTTCAGGTATTTCTGGCAGATGGCACTGCCAAAGTCAAGCTGCAGGACCTTTGCTGCACAGCTCCCCTACTGTGCGTTTCATTTCTTCTCTCCTGCGCGAGGGGACCTCGGGGTGCTCCCGGGAGCATGCCTGGGGCTCCGTGCCCTGGCCGACTAGTTTGTCCTCCACATCGCCATCTTGCTCCCTGAGAACTCTTTACTCAAGCCACTGCTCGGCAAAACGCCACCATTGTGAGTGCGCCTGGAATATTTAGGATGAGGAAAAAAAAGCCATCTCCCCATGGGGAGGGAGGAAGAGAGGATGGACCCTACTCCCACCCGAAATGCTGATCCCAGGGCAATGAGGTGGTGCTGTCAGGGGATGCCCGCTGACTCACTCACCACAGAAAATGAGGGCAAGGATCTGGTGTGGTGCGGCAGGGTGCCCTGTTGGTGACCACAGCAAATTCCTCAGGGCCATGGTGCCTTCCTCTGGGATGGACTCTGGCCTTCCTCATCATCTCAGGGTGTCCCTCCTTTCTACCCTGACTGCGATCCATGTTATCAGGTGGGGCTGTGGGGCACTCGCTGTCTTAGCTCCGGCGCTGTAACAAAATACCATGGACCATGTGGTTTACCCAACAGACGTTCATTTCCCACAGTTCTGGAGGCAGGAAGTCCAAGATCAAGGTGCTGGCAGATTCAGTGTCTGATAAGGACCTGCTTTCTGGTGCGCAGATAGCCCCCATCTTGCTGTGTGCTCAGATGGGGGAGGCAGAGCTCACTGTAGTCTCTTCCTTTTTTTATAAGTACACGAATCCCCTAATGGGGGCTCCACCATCAACACCTCATCTAGATCTAATTATCCCCAAAGGCTCCATCTCCATATATGGAAGCATTGGAGACTAGGGTTCTAAGATTTGAATTTGGAGCTGGGGCGGGGGGTGGGACACAAACTTCCCATGCATAGCACTTACCATACAGCACACACACACACACACACACACACACACACACACACACACGGTATTCAGGGTGTCCTTCCTATTAGAAATGGCCGTAGCTAGCAGTGGGCTATATAGCATAGAAAACTGGAGGTTACAAAAACACTCTTAACTCTGTCATGTAGAATGCGGGAGCCTTTGGACAGAATTAACTTCATTCAGAGATACGGGTGCCTAGCGCAGCGCCTGAGCCAATGGGCGGCCAGTCACCAGTGTGGGAAATCACTATGCCTGCACTAACGTCTTTGAGTGTGATCGTTAATCCTGCCCTCTCTGTGTCCCCACATTCTTGGTGACCTTTGAGTCGACAGTTTGGAGACCTAGCTCTCTCGGTTTTCCTATTCGTTTATCTGAGTGCCTTGAAAACCTAGCTCGGAGGTATTTTTAAATGCCGGACCAGGAAGCCGTTTCAAACACTGCGCGGTGCGGGGTGTGTCTCCGTAAGGACACGGCGGTCCGACTTGTAGGCCAGGCGTGAACATGACCAAATCTAAAGTCCTAACGGGGATTTGGGAATTTGCAAGCTGTGGTGATGTCAGTTGAATGGGGTGATTTGAGCTGACGGAGCGGCCAGCCATGTGCAGAGGAGCTTAGCTGCCGGTGGGGGCTTTGGGAAGACTGGTTGGCAGGAGGCCACACCGGGAGGACAGCTTCTAGCAGGACGGCCTAGGCAAGATGGGAGAAATGAGGAGGTGGGTAAAGTGAGATGCGAGAAGCGTGACAATACCTAGAAGACGTGGTCGTAAAGAGAATAATCATCACTCATCTCGCCGGTGCTTTCATTTTGGTGCCTCCTGGATGACAGGGAGTTTGCACACATGTTACTTAATGTCTTCAGAGCCTCTTGCAAGGGGCATTTGACTGTCCATTTTACAGCCAAGGGGTCTAAGACGCGGGCTCACGATTTGCTCACGGTCTGATGACTAGGAGGGGAGGGAGGAAGGGGCAAGATTTTCAGGGGAAGCCTTTCTGACTCCAAATGTACTTTTCTTTTCCCTTTGCCTTCCTCGATGATGAAATTTTGCTCCCTGTCATCCAAACCCATTCGCAGGTATTATTTAGGGCCTACTGTGTTCCAGGAACTGAAGAGACTGATTCGTTATCAGATTACGTCATGAAGGAGCAGACTCTGAACGGAACTTGGCAGATGCCTAGCCCATCATGTTTTATGTTATTCAGAGGATATAACAGTGATTCATAGTAGATACGAAGTTGTTTTTTTTTTTTTTAAGATATTATTTATTTGAGAGAGAGAAAGAGAAAGAGAGAGAGCACACTAGCAGGGGGAGGGGCAGAGGGAAAGAGAGAAGCAGGCTGCCCGCTGAGCAGATAGCCCTACTTGGGGCTCCAGCCCAGGACCCCAGGATCATGACCTGAGCCCAAGGCAAACGCTTAACCCACTGAGCCACCCTGGTACCAGGGGGTTTGGTTTTCACTTGCTCCCTACATTGTTACTGGGAGAGTTAAACATTTTCACCTAGATTTCTTTCCATCTCTTCAGAGGCATCATGTCCAAAATTGGACGTAGCTCATCTCACACCCTAAAACCCACCAGCCCCAGCGGCTTCCACTCCCAACTTCCGTGTCTGTTCAGGGCAACCAGCACACTATCAAGACGCCAAACCTTCATCCCCATAGCCACTCCTTCCTCTTCAGTCCCTCAGATCCAGGGGCCCTCCTGGCTCATGGTCTCCTGTGTCCACTCCTCAGTTTCATTGCTGTCACTCTTCCAAGCCATTTGGTCCCTCAGTCCTGCAACACTGGAATTGGCTTTCCTTCCTCCAGGATCTCCTTACCTCCACCAACATGTCTGTCTTTGAGCCACAACCTCTTTTTCTTAATGACTACATTCTTAACACTCCCCAGAGATCCAAAGTGAATCACTTATTCTTTCATTAGGATGTAGGCTCCATAAAAACAAAAAGAATGTAAGGTCCATGAGGGCAGGGATGTTTTTTCTCTTTTGTTCACTGTCCTATCCTCATGTGCCTAGAGAAGTCTGGCATATTCGTTGAATGTATGGATTGATGCATGAGTAATTCATAGAAGAAGGAAGGAAGGAAAGAAGGGAGGGAGGAGGCTAATATTTCTAGGGCTGTTATGCTCAAGCCTTGTGCCAGTCACTTTACATGTAACTGCATTTAATCTCTTCAGGACATTATGATCCACAAATTCACTGACTCGAAATGTGTTTGTTGAAGAGTTACCATGGGCCAGGCTCTCCGCTAGACACTGGGGGGAGAGGGAGAAGTGAACCAGGCACGCGCTCTTGGAATGTAGACTTGAGCTGTGCGTGCGCAGACGTGATTCAGAGAGACAATACTCAGGTAAAGGAATAAGCAAAGGATTACAATTTGTAATAAAGGTGGTGAAGGAAACAGAAGTTTTGCTGCAAAAGGGGTTGAGGCTCATGACATTCAGCTGTGGCCTCTGAGAGCCAGGCCGAGTGTGCCCACCCATTCTTCCTGCTACTCCTCACCAGGCCACAATTTCAGGGGGACCCTGAGCTTCTCTCTGTTCGGTGAATATACCGCATTTTCCCACGCTCAGGTCTTTTCTCATATTCCGCTCAGCAGATAGGTGTGCTCATTTTCTGCACCACCTGCAATGCATTTTAGTTCAGGTAAGTTAGAAAATGTTCATTTCTCCGGGGAGCTCCCAGCCTTGTAAAAGGACCAGGAACCACAGAAAGAGCTGTACTACATAGTGGGATGTGGTGAGTACTCTGACAGAGATATGAATGAGATACTAGTGCTTTTAGATGGAAAAATGATTCGTATCCACTTGGGGGAGACTGGAAAATATATTTAGAAAAGGTGGTACTCGAGGAATGGGTACATTTTTTATAGCTTATCGTGGTAGAGAAAGAAGGTTCAAAACTGATGAAATAGTCTGAGCAAAAATCGCCTAAATGGCAGGGTTCCGGGGGCAGGGGCATTTAGGGGAGAGCAGGGATCCCAGTATGGCTGGGCTGTAGAGCAGTGGTAGGGGGGAAAGGGAATCGGATGCTAATATGGGACCATGCGTTGGAGGATGAAATGCCAAAGAGAGGAGTTTATAATTAATGTGGTGGGCAGTGGGAATTCACTGCCATTTGTGGCTTGCTTTAGGAAGACGGTTCTGGCATATTTGTGGGGGTGAATCTAGGAGACCGATTGGAGGGCTGTTTGCAGTAGATCAGGTGAATGGAGGCTCCAGGGATGGCCCAGGGGGATGACTGTTCCAGGCTGTGAGGTGAGAAGACAAGCAAGTCAAAGGACTCAGAGCTTTCTGGATAGGAACTGAGAGAATGGATGTGGGGTACGTAGAAGAAAAATATTTAGGTGGGAAAAATACTTCGGGAAAACGAAGTATCATCTTCGTAGTCTGTATACAGCGAAACCTCACGAGGTGGCTGAAGTATCAGCTGGATCATGCAGTTCTGCCTTTTACGGCACTTCCAGAATGTTCACAGAGTTAATATCCATTGCTTTATGATGGTCTGCTTTCCACAGTTGGTATAAAGTGGGGACTTCTTCAGTATATTCTAGAACAGTTTCTAAAGTTCAGAGAAGAAGCTTAAAGACAAATTCCTGGAAATCTCTTTGAATCTTTTTGGGGGAACTAAAAGCAGATCATAGTTCCCCGTAGAACTATTTATTATTTATAATTTCGTCGAAGTCTATTGTACAGTCTATGACAAAGGAAAGAGAAGGCGGTCAGTATGTAGGAGGGAAAAAGAGACGTTCATCAACATATGGAGGGAAAACCTAGTGCAGATATTTCCGGCTAATGTCAAGACAGACAGGAAGCTAGATTTTCAGTATTGGTTTACTGGATGCAAAACACAAAATGAAACCAGCCCACTTATAAAAACCAGACCTTATTTGAAAGTGACCTAAATGACACTGTCAGAGTTTAGTTACTGGCCAAGTGAGATTACCACAAGAAAACAAGCAGGTATTTACTC
Source organism: Potos flavus (assembly GCA_028534135.1). Taxonomy (NCBI): domain Eukaryota; kingdom Metazoa; phylum Chordata; class Mammalia; order Carnivora; family Procyonidae; genus Potos; species Potos flavus. The sequence continues at coordinate 103,615,455 of CM052897.1, forward strand.
GTGGCCTCTAATGTTGTTTTTACCATGTTTCAGGGTAGAGAAGGTCATCCCACTACAAGAAAATTTGCCCAAGGGCATTGACATTCTGGAAATTGACTCTGCCTATCTTGAGGAGGTCCCCTAGTTTTTGAGTGGTGGAAGTTTTTTTCAGGAGATATTTTGGTAATGGGCCTAATGATAATAATTGTTTAATAGCACAGTTTGCTCTTAAAGAACTGAAGAAGAAAAAAAAAAAGAACTGAAGAAATTTTTCTTTTTAAATTCTGATTTTTCTTTATGGTACCCTGTAAAGTTGAAATGGAAATATATTAATTATATATATAGCCATAATGTCTTTCCTATATATTTGGGACAAATAAAATAACTTTATCGCACTTATCTTCCAACTGACTAATGATTTAACCAATCTTTCCCAAAAATGTGGAGATGTTTTAGCTTTGGCATATCATGTTCTTTTAGCCACTGAAAATGATTTTCTTCAGAACCTTGGATATTACATTTAGTTTTGGATATGTTTGATAAACTCAGTGTTTAAAGTATACCCCGTCAAACTTTGGTCTTGTGTATCCTGACAAAGATCATTATGATCTGTAGAGATGAGAGATGAAAATCAAAAGACAAAGTATCCGAAAAATAATAAACACATAAGCCAAAGTAACCCTAAATGCAAATGGAAGGAAATATAAGATGGCATAATAATAAACTATACAAGGCAAAAGATTAAGAAAATTCATTACTACAATCATGAGAAATAACTAAGAAAGACCATTTTGAGTTAACTGTAGCAGAATAAAGGGATTGGCAGCCCTCTCCGCAGTTCTCCTGCAATGATTTCTTAAAATACTGAGTAAGGTTTTGTATTTCTAATTAGCTAAGTCTTAGAAATATGGCCTCTAATGTGACTCATGTGGATATATGGAGTAACTACAAAAATATTATGGAACTTGAGCTTAATATAGATTAAATATGTTTTCTCCATATCATAAATTGTGAAAAATTGTTCTGATACAGCACTGTAGTGCATTCATCTGTCAGCTCCAGAACTTTAGGAATTTAGACACGTGTGATTCGCATGTCAAGATCAGGGTTTTCGTTTTGCTGATTCTGGGTTGGTTTTCACAGTCCATGATTTGTGAACTCTAAGCAATGATAATGATAACCAGACATGCCATGATATCATGACTAAAAATTGCACTCTGGCCCAGATGGGAAAGCTAATGGTAATCATAATGAGACCATGCATGTATTGAGTGCCTGCCGTATGCCAAGTGTGAACCTATTTGCCACGCATTAACTTATTTAATCCCCACAACAGCCCTGTTATACATAAGAAGAAACTGAGACACAGAGAAGTTAAGTAACTTACTCAAGCTCACACAGCCAGGCATGGCAGACCTGGGATTTGAACCCAGGACTTTTGGCTCCAGGTCCCACACTCGAAACTTCACTGTACAATAGTACCTCACATGTTGTGGTATTTTTATACCACTGTTGGTGACATCCCCAAGTCTCTTTAGCATTCTTATCATGGTATCTATCTCTCTGGACATTTTTTTTTTTTTCCTGTTCTGATACAGCAACAGGACCCTTTTTTGATTCAGAGAATATGGTGTCCTTAATGAATCATCAAAACGTCCATGGACAATTTCAGGGGTTTTCTGTAGAGATGTCATTTCTTTTCTTTTCTTTCTTTCTTTCTTTTTTTTTTTCGAGATCTCATTTCTTAATTCTGACTCAACCCACCAGAATGATTTGATAGTGATAGAGTATGACTCCTGCACACAATTACATGAATGAAAATCCTCAACCACGTTCGCTAGTGGAAAAGAAAGAAACTAACGTTTTTGGAACGCATAGCCTCTGTAAGTAAGAACATCTTCTACTCATTCTCTATTAGTTGGAGTTTTAGGGAGATTTATTAACGTTTAGGGTACTAACATCGCATGGGCCAAAACTAATGGGAGAGATCTGTGATCTGAGCGATAATGGTGAATCACAGGACAACCAAGATTATCAAGGCCAAACTAAACAATGTTACTGAGAATACAGACAAGCTTACTACCCAGTTAAAAAATTTCTTGTGCAGTAATCATCTTACTGCTTTTGTGTAACAGAGTTTCCCAAATAATGCTCGTCAACACGAGCTTTGTTTTAAAATAGAGCCTCCTTAAAGCACTTCATATGTGTAAAAGGCGAGAGCAACAAATATCACAGTCCCATTGTAGATCCAAGGGGAAAAGAAGGCACGGAAGTGTTAAAAAGCCTGATGAAATCCTCTTAGTAGTGGCCCAATTCCTTGGTGGATTGGATTATTCTGGAGAGAACCAGTGACCCTCTTCAGTCAATGTGTTTTGAGTCCTAGTGTGTGCCAGGCTCCTGGTTGTGAGCTAAGGACACAGAATTGAATAAACACCTTCCTTGCACTCAGAGGGCCCGTAATTGACTTCTCTCTTCTCTGCTAAATCTTTTTGTCTCTAAGTCTTGCATGATTGTGCAGCCACATCGAGATCTAGTCTAGTAGTTTCATAATGCCCCCTTCTCTCTCCAACACCCTCTCCCCCCACTGGCTAGAGTCACAGTGCTTTTGACTCAAAAAGCCATGGAAATGTGAAGTTTACTGTTTTGCTGTCCCTGATAAAATATAGCATAATAACTAGTTGCTGGGTTACTGCATAAAACACAGGCCCCAAATGTAGCCGGGAAGAGCAGTTAGCAATTAAGTAAAGGAAATGACTAGTGGGTTTGAAACTCAACACAGGGCCCATGTACTTCTTAGCATAGGAAGGCATCTGGGTTACTTAGGCAACTTTTATCACTAAGGAAGTAGTTTTGGTGACTCACGCTCATACAGAACGACTGCTTTCAAAATCTGTGTATTTGGTGCCTTTACCATTAGGCTTCTGTTTTCCTTTTTCTTTGGACTGGGACAGAAAAAAGCTACATTTGGATGGCACGGGTTTATTACTTAGTAGTATATGATTCACTGGCTGGCCCATGTTTTGAAATTTAATGGACTCGTGGTGATCAGAGTAAAAGGTCAGTAGTTCTTGCCCCGTATTGCTATATTAAATGTAGAGCTAAGCTTATCTTCTAAGCAGAAATGTTATGTCTTATATTAACAGTGTTTCTTGTCAGTTACTTTTTGTTATTTGATGTAACAACATTGCTATTGAAAATACTGGTCACACTAAAGGACTTTATACCATAACCTAAAATGCCTTAGTTTTTCCCCCAAGGAGATGAAAAATGGAATTAAAATTGTCCATGGAGAGCTGTCTGGACTATATATTGTATTGTATATATTATTGTATATTGTACATTGTATATATTGTACATTGTATACATCTTGTATATTGTATATATTGTTATATACAGAAGTAAAGGAACCGGCAGGCAAGTCTTCTGCCAGCTTCTCTCTTCAGATTATCTATCTACCTCCTTGATGTCCTAATAGTATTTACTGACAATTGATATTTTTCTGTGTTAAAAAATAGCAGAGAAGTTGTAGAAGAAGTGAGTTAATTCCAAGAGCGATGGGCCGATAATGTGCTTGGAGAATTATGGAAGAACTTAACTATTAACAAAGAAAACTGGGAGCCAAGACCAAGTGATTGAGCTCGTGGGTTTGTTTACAGAGGCTCTGGGTTTGCCTGGTCGCCTTCTCAATACCAGCGTTCAGTGCGGTCAGCATAGGGCTCGCCTGGATCGTCTTTGTATCTTTTGTTCTAACTCCAGAAATCCTGCTGTAAGTCTCAAAAATGTAGCTGTTTTCATTTTGCTTTTAACTTAGCCCTTTTCTGTTTTTAATTTGGTGGCTGGAAAAGCTTCAAAAAGGCACTGAGTCATGACAACCATTTCTTTTTCTTCCAGATAGAAGCCTTCAGTGTGAGGCCAGGGCACGGAGCACCATTTGTATGATTCGTGAGCCTTAGTAGCAGAGCCCTTTTCTGTGGGGCCCCTTTAAGGGAACCTGGGAGAAGGGCTAGTCCAGTGGTTCTCAAAGTGTGGTACCCAGACCAGCAGCATCAGCATCATCTGGTGTTTGTCGACAATACTATTGCTTCCCACCTCAGGCTGACCGAGTCAGAACTCTGGAGCAGAGGCCCAATGATCTGCTTTTTAAGAAGACTTCCAGATGATTCTGAGGAGTGCTGATGTCTGAGAACCACCATGCTAGTGAATTATTAGTATTTGTGGCCATGAAGAGTGTGAAAACTACAGTGGTTGGAGAGCGGGGACATTTATGAGTCTGTTGATGAGGAAATGAGGACTAGATAGAAGAGAATGTTTTAACTTTAGAATTCAAAAAATAAAAAGTCTGGAATTTAACGAGGAGGACTGATTGCTTGCAAGAACCTTTGCTTTCTCGGAGAAGGGCAATCCGGATGACTGGGGTACTGTGAACTAACTCTATGGGCATGGTTCTGAAATTCTCGAATGATCTCTCTTGAGAAAAGGCATGCCTTTTCGTATGAGGACATACATTCAACTCAGGTTTATAAAATCCTTTAAGACTCTTATGTTCCATTGGCTTCCCCAACTCATTGGGGAACTCATTCCCCAACTTGAGGCCCCTGTTTCTACATCTGAAAACCAGATGCGTTGTTACTTGCCACAAATGATCTCATCAGAATGAAGTCAGAGATTTGGGATATGTAAGAGGATTTGTGAAGTGATTTGATTACTGAAAAATGTGAAGTGTAAGGATGAAGAATAATTACTATCGATATTGATAGTAAGGAGGGGTTTAGAAGGTGATACAAAATGGGTGGATATTTCAACTTCCCTTTGACACATATACCCCTTTAATCCTTATTCTTTCGTGTAGTAGTTTTTGATGTTAAGTAAATCACAGTTTTTCAAAGTTTTTCACCTTAGTTTCCTCAAAAAAAATATAGCATCAGTGATAACCTACTCAGAGGATTGTCGAGAGAAAAAAATTATATTAAAATATGAAAATGCAGCTTGTAAAGGTCAAACGTTACACATTTTAGATATTCTCATTAGGATTGTTGTTGTTTTATGTCTGACTTGAGGAAGCTTCGTGATTATTGACATAATGACATCCAGGAGTTTGGAATAAATGTGTACGTCAGCAGATTTTATGATTACAAAAAATAGCTATGTTTGCTTTCCTACTAATTCTCCTCCAGTGGAATGTTTTCATTTTCTCATGAAATGAGGGAGATCTACATATGTTTTATTAAAGAAAGCAAGCCTGATATTTTTTATCCTTTGAACAGAGAGACTACATTTCACTCATTCTTTCAGGGAAAGATGACAGATTCTGGAGTCCAGGCTACCTGGGTAAATTCCCAAGTTCTGTGTAAGCCTTAGTTTCCTTGTATATAGAAAGGAGGTTTAATAATACAGAGGCGTATGAAGATGAAGTGAGAAATGTATATAAAATACACAGTAGAGGAGCACAAGGTAATCACCCAATAATGTGGGTTGTTATTAAAACTATAGCATGAAGAGGGCCGATGTGTCTGAAAAATCAAGGGCAGGAGAAAATAAGAAGACAAGGGTACAGCTTATGAAATGGCCCAATCATTTTGCAAAGGGGGAAAATTCAAGCAGGTCCCATGACTTTTCCGGTCACCCTTACTAAATTAAACAATTCTCTGTTTCTAATAGAAAAAATTAATCATAGTGATTTATAATCTGCATGTCTACCTAATAATAAAAATTTCCATCTTGCTTTAAAGTTACACGTCTTCCCTCTCCAGGCTTGAGTGTGCTGGGTGCAAGGGAATGGGATTACTAGATCTCTCTTCACTAAGTGCTTCTCCTCCTCCTTCCCCATCTTGCTAACTAAGATCTCCTGCTTCAGGGTTAGATCTCATTGAGAAGAGGTGAGGGAGATAAGAAAGTTCTTTCTTGACAAGTACTGTTGGTGATCTAGAGTTTACATGTCTGCATTGGGCATGTGTTTAAAACTGGCCCTTTCTCTAGCAGGTGCATCTCTGGGGACTTCTCATCATTGGGATGGCTCTCTCAAAGCGTCCTTAACTTGCAGAGGCTCATTCGTATTTGGTCTTGCACAGTCCCTAGACATCATTCAGAGGTCTACTCTTTGATTGTTTTTGCTGTGGTAACTTCTTTCCAAGGGCTCATCCTCCCACAGGGTCAAAAAACACCGAGCTCTCCCTTGTATGGCTCAGGTCTGGTCCAAGGGAAATACTTTACTTTCTAGAACTCAGAGGATAGAGGATAGGTACAGTTGTAAACTCCCAGGGTGGTCCTTTGAAGCCCTTTGTGTGGGGCCTGAGGTGAGTAGCAAACATTTCCACAGACCTTCTGGGGAAAAATTTCAATCCACACAGCATGCTGGCAACCTTCTCCAAAAACTTTCCTCTTCTGGGCTCCTGGGTGACTCAGTCGGTTAAGCGTCCAGGTCTTGGTTTTGGCTCAGGTCATGATCTCAGGGTCATGAGATCAAGCCCTTCATTGGGCTCTCCATTCAGCAGGGAATCTGCTTCCTCTCTCCCTTTCCACACCCCCACCCCACACTCGTGCGTGTGTTCTCCCTGTTTTTCTCCCTCTCTAAAATAAAATAAATCTTAAAACGAACAACTTTCCTTTTCAATGATCTCCAACTCATTCATACCTTCATTTTGGATACCTTCAACATGGATAGACAGATGGTCGTAAGAGTGATGTAACTCTTTCCAGAACCCTTCCTTTGCAAACTTCGCATTAGAGTGTTGTATTTCACTTCGGAATATGGTTTCTAACGTGTGTGGCTTCAGTTGAAACTTGTACTTTAACTCCTATGAAAGGAAAGGGGAAAGGATCACTTTGGGGATGCCCTGATTGGAGAATACCCTGACTTCTCAGACCATCACCCCCAAGTTGTTGTTGCTGCCAGGGAGAAAATGGTTTGTCCATGAACGAGGGTCAATGGTTTGACCCTCATGAGTGCCCACATCCCAAAGTAATCCCAGAGTAAATCTTTAAATGTGAGCAAGTGTTTTTTCAGATGTTCATATGTAATCTTTTTCTCATAGGCAGCTTTTTGTTTTTTAAAGTGACTAATTTACATTATTCCTGACTTACATGATCAAGCTTGGGGCTGACTCATGATATTGTTTTAGGAGCTAAAATGTGTTTAAAAATGGTGTTCAGATGAAGTTGGAGAACTGTTAATTTTTACCAGTTGTAATCTGATCCTAAATTCCCACTTGCATTTAAATAAATCATCTTAAGACAAATTTAATATTATTGTGTTTAAGTTTTTAAATTATTGTTACTAGTTGTTACTGTTTTTGCATTTCAGGCATGACATTTTCTAATGTGAAAGCTCACACATGGATGCATGCATACAATTAAGTGCAGCTCTGAACTCAGGCCCAAAATGTCTATGACTGCCTTGTGGTAGTTCTGGAAATGGGTATCTAAGTACCCTATGAATATGGACTTGGACTTGGAATGTTTTTGTAGATACTAGGCACTATTGTGAAAATTACGTGGACCTCTGAAAAATTGCTAGGAATTTGAAAGTTGCGTATGTTAAGTATATGTGTCTATTAACCTCTTAATATCAATTTGGTTATTATTTTCAAGTATGCTTGATTGGCATGGTGGAGTTAGGATAGCCAAACCTTGAGATAACAACTAAATGCCCATCTATGCATCCATCCACCCAAAGGACTTCTAAAATTGCCAGGAATGGCCAGCAATCCCTTTACCGACGGATGAAAGATTTCTCCAAACTTTGCTGTGAAAGAGAGGAGAAGGCAAGGAGGTCAACACTCAGAGACGAAGACCCTTTGCTCGTCTTTGCTCCCACTTTTATTGGTCCTTCAGGATACTCATAAATCCTTATCACTGTTTCTCATGATAAGCCCATGATATGTGACAAGGGGTCTTCCAGGAACTAGAAAGATCTGTTTACAGGAAAGATACGGAAAGATAAGGTATGCTAATCTGCATGTTCTATGGGTTCTGCTAAATATAGGCTAAGGGACAATGCACACATCTCTTAGAACACAGGCTGGCTGCTTTTGGGCTTAGAAATTTTAGAGGAAGGCGACTTCCCTCGGCCTTCCAATGGCAGAGTGGTCATGTGGGCCTGGGCGTTCCAATGCCCTACGCCCTTCTTCTGAACCTTCCTTTGTCCCCAGCAGCGTTTGTGTTACATTTTAGTAAGCCAGATATTATGGCTGATTTCATGCTCTACGTTAACCCCAACATAAAATATTAGAATTTTGTACTACAATTGCTCATGGTTAAACATAAAACATCATCATAATAAAACATTGGCACTAATCTGAATTTAAAAAAAAGCAAGATCTGTATTTTGGTTCCTAATTGTGAAAAATGAGAGGAATATTTTATTTTTTACCCTTGAAATACTTTCTATCTGATGACTTTTTAAGTAAGTATATCGGAACAATATTGGCAAGGCCAAGTGCCTTATACCTTAGTGTTCTTTTCTTTCCTCTCCCCTCCTTTGTCTTCCCTGTTCTCCTGGTCTCTTTCTTTCCTTTTCTTTCTAGAGAGCTGGGGCTGTGCTCAGAGGAGATGATGATCCTTGGAAAGATGACCTGAACCTGTCAACTTTGAGCCAATTTGAGGATATGGAAGTAAAGAATCAAAAGGAAAGAAAGAAAGAGACTCTTCTAGATTTTGTGCAACTCTGTAATTTAAACAGGATTGAGTGTGGCAACAGGCTGCCTGGTATATCAAAGTGGATGCAAAGATGGTAAGCTGGAAGGAGGTCTGGAAAGGAGGGAAATGGGCAATGAACGCTACTTGAGACAAAGCGAAGTGTGCGTGTGTGTGTGTGTTGTGTGTTTTAGCAAGTTTAAAAAGGTTTTATTAAATCGGAGGCATCCAATTTAGGGGGCACCTGGGTGACTCCATCAGAAGAGCTTGCAACTCTTGATCTCGGGTTCAAGCCCCACCTTGGGCATAGAGCTTACTTAAAAAAATAATATAAAAATAAATTGAAAGCATCAAGATGAACTTGCAACTTTAAAAAGCCCTCTTCTAAAGCTGAAAGAGTCTTGACTGCCCCTGGTATCACTCTCTCTAAAGCTGGTTGTGTGGAACAGCTAATGGTCTGTTACTCTTCCAGTAAAAGAAGGTGTGTGTGGAGGGGGAAGGTAACTGGTACCAAATCTGGGGCAAATATCAAAATGAGCTTAGAACAGGAAGGAATAGCCAAGAAATGTTTGCAAAAGAGGAGGAATTCTGGAGGTTCCTAGTAGTTGTGAAAATGTATTTCAAAGTTCCAGTATTCGCCAGCATGGTTCGTCAGCAGGAACAGCGGACATGCCCCAAGAAGGGTGGGCATGGGGACGAGACTGCCTTAGAATATAGTGTGTGAGTGAGGAAGTATTACAGACAACTGTGGAAGGGGAATCTAGGTATTTGCAGAAAAATTGGGTTTAAGACCTCACCTTGCATACCAATCAAAATAGATTAAAAAAATGAAATGTAAAGGAAGAGAACATACAGCTGAATGTAGCTCATTTTTTCCCCAAGTATAGGACTTCCTAGGCTTAAAAAGACATTGGATAATCACACAGGAAAACTGTGTATATTTGACTGCAGAAAATTAAATACGTTTGTGTCATAAAATATTATAAACCAAATCCAATGGAAACCGATGAACAGGAAGGCGTTTTTTACAACACACATGGCTGACAGCTTTATAGCAACAAAAATGACATTGTGGTAATGCAGTCAGAAACTCATATTATCCCAATAGCAAAAGGACAAATATGATAAATAACTGACAAAAGAAAAAAATTACAGATGTCCCATAAACATGTGATAATTCATCCTCAATATTAATTTAAAAAAGGGAAAATAAAAATAACACACTAATTTTTTTGGCTATAAGATAGAAAAAGTTTAAAATGACGACACTTGTTCATAAGGATAAAGCAGGTGAGCGTCCTCAGCCATTGCTGAGGGGCTCGTAATTGTTTTGGAAATGCATCAAGAACTTAGGTAATAATTATGTCTTTCACCTAGTAACCCCCCTTCTAGACTCTAGCCGATGAGAACATCAGAGCATTTGAATATTTATATGCAAGAATTTCATTGCCCTGTTCACGTAGGAAAAAATCTGAATCCTCTTAAATGTTCGATACGGAGAGACTAGAGAAAGAAATTATGGTTGTTTATGTACTACAGAAACTACTAAGGCAGGAAAGCTATCCAGCGAACAGTTGAAAGTGGCTGTTTTTTAGGGATGAGGGTGAAATCAAGGTGTTTTGGAAGCTGTATCTTTTTTTTTTTTACTTTCGCAATTTGCTTTACCCCTCCAAATTAGCATGCATTATTCAGAAAATTCAGAAAAAAGTAAAGACGACATGTAAAAAATGATATATCCCTTTGATAGAAATGCAGAACTGGTCATGATAAAATGTTAGATGGAAAAAAAAACAGGGCATAAAACACAAATGCAGTAAGATTATGATTTTGGTCAAATATAATTAGTGCAAAGACTAGAGAAAGAAATACTACAATGTTAGCTATAGTTATCTCTTGTGGCTTTTAAAATTTTCTTTTTAAATATATTTTCCTATTTTCCAGATTATGTGTGAGGAGCATAAATATTTTATTGTGAAAAAAGAGGAAGAATGGTCTTCTTACAGTTGGATTGGGCTTTCGATACTCTGGGCATTTCTGATGTTATGTTTATTAGATCTCTTTCACTTTGGGTGATAATCAGAAAATTGTTTTTCAGATAATAATGTCTCACCTCTATAGAGAACAAGTAATATGATGGAACTGCAGTCTTAAGCTTTTGGGTTTTCAAACTGCAAGGAGAAGTAAATACCTCTCTTGGTTGCATTCTTTTCCCACCCTATTCTTGGAGTGAGCCCTACAGTAAAAGGAGTGAAAAAAGATAGGCCATGCAGATTCCTGACATTCTTTCCTAACCAGAATGATTTTTAACCCCTAATGTGATTTTTCCCCTCAAAATAGATACCAGCTCTTTCATTTATTCTTTGATACCTTCCAGATTTTTTTTAATTGGTGCTCTCTCCTGATTTCTTTTTAAAAAGTGCGTCTGTGATTTGTAAATAAATCGATTTACCTGGAGAATATTGATTTATGTGATGGTCAGCCAATCACATGAAATTTTCCCCTTTTGATTCTTTGTAAAAAAAACAAAAACAAAAACCAAACCCTTGAATATTAAAAAAGAAAAACCGATAGGGCCTAAATGGATTTATGAGCATTTTAAACATTCATAAAGCTCTTTGAAACTTACAGACCTACATTATCATTTATGATTGATACTGTCCTATTCTTAAAACATACTTTGCCATCCACTGAAATATAGTCTATTTTGGTCATTCTGTATTCTTTGAATGACTAAACATAGAACAAATCCCTTTGAGACTTGTACTATATTTTAACTCCGCAGTGATTACCTTAGATGGGAATGAAAGACTCAGTCTTCATCTTCAGGAGTCAGGGTAACTCTGTTAATGACCTCTGGGGCATTCCCAGTGTGAACAGAAAGTTTGGGGGAATCAGTGGTACTTGAGTTCTATGATGTTTACTGGAGTGACTTTGAAAGATTGTAAGGTCAATTTCAACAATTTTAAGTAAATACAAAGTTGCATTGTTTTCGTATGGAGTGACTAGACCTAGTAATAATGTTATGACGTTTCGGTTATTTTTATCACTATTGGATCCTATGAGAATGGTCTTAAGTGATATTGTTGGTATCTAGACTAGTACCTGAGTAGCAAGGGTAGGCTGAAAAAATCCTTTTATTTGACTTTTCTCTGCAGTTTAGTTTGTTGGTCCTGAAAACTGTAGCAATGAAAAAAAAAGGCTATGAAGACGAATGAGGGGTTTTATGGGGCATGTGTGTATGTGTGCGGTGTCTGTAGGGTGTGTCTGAGTGTGTGTGCAAGCACGTGTGTTTTCCTCTTCCTCGCCTTACTGGATCTGGTTAGGAGGATTTGGTTATCTCAAACGGTTCTGAATGTTTGGTGAATTAGCAGAGAACAGGAACAACGTAGTAAGAGCTCTCTTTCATTTTTATCTCTATTCCCATCATGGGTCTTGTTTTCCCACCTGAAATAATGAAGGCTGTAATAGACAATAAGGAAAGACATCTTGTTAGAGAATATGCAAATTAGTCTCTTGGTAATATACACTTTTTGAAAGCATACCAGGAAAATAATTCTCTGTATGTGATTGTTAGAAAAGAATGGATTATAGCTTCCATTATGAGTTGTTCAGATAGGGACGTTGCTGAGATAGGAAAGGAAACCAGTATTTATTATTCTAGGCATATCACCGAGTGTCTCTCTTTCTCTCTCTCTCTCTATCAATTAATTATTGATTAAATACAGTTACCTTGCTAGCAAATATTACCCTTGTTTCATAGATGAAGAAAGTATTAGAGGCAGGATTCGTATTGCCTCATTTATTCTAAGGACTATATATATTCCTTGAACACCATCAAGGTGTCTTTGTAGAGGTACCTGGGCTGAGAATCTAAGTTTTATTTGTGAGTCTTTGAGGTTGTCTCTCTTTTGTGAAGCAGAATTAACCTTTTTGTCTAACCTTTACAAAACACATTGTCATAGCAGTTCAGGTTACCTTCTTTGAGCTCTATAGTTGCCTTCATCCCTTAGGCCAACCTGTTCTCAGGAAGCAATATATTTTAGCAACCAGGACTGCTCTGGTTTGGACCCTTGGCTTTCCCTCCGGGTGTAGAGGCCCAGCAGGCATGGGACAGCCGAGCCTACCGAGTAGCTTCTGTACTAAGTTATGGTATAGCCAGTCCTGGGAAGACCTGTGGAGGACCCCTGAATAAAAATTCCCCGTTCTCCACCTGGCTATGGGCTGGGGCAAGTTACCTCAACTTTCTGAATCTCCGTGTCTTCACCTGTCAAACTAAGATTGGGTGAAATTAGCGTGCCCCGGAGTCACTTGGAGGCAGCTACGGGGGTGGGCGAGGGCAGGGGCGATGATCTGGTGTTCTTCTGGGGCCCCTACTATCCATGCTTCAGCAGCAGAACATCTGTGTGTGTGTGTGCGCGCGCATGCGCAAACAGACTCGACCTCACCCTCTGCCCTGATTCTGGATGAGATTTTGTTTGAAGAAAAGGTTCTGTATCTAAAAATAGTTGGAAAAACACAGGGAAATAGTCCTTAAGATTTCTTCCAGCTCTAAATTTCTCTGGGTTAGGAGAGCCGTTTTAAAGATAGACAATCCCACTATCTTTAATTTAACTAAAACCTAATCTTTAAAATTTACTGCCAAGCATTTTTAAATTAGAAGTTTCAGAAAAAATCTGAAAGAGAAAAAAACCAGTGTCAAAATCTATGAGTACTTTGAGATGGCAAGCTATAAGCGAACTGCATGATTTCTATGCTTTTCAGCAGAAAAATCTGTCATTAAGTTTCCTCATGGCTCCAATTTTTTTAAAAAGCATTTATTCTTTTTCTTCTGAGGTGAGCGTAAGATGATATTTATAATCGGAAGTCACTAGAATATACTTCACAAAGGAAAAGTACCATTCCTTCAAGACATCGTGAAGTTCATCATTTTCCATCTGTTCTTTTTCTCTTGGGAGCTTGTCATGCCATTAATAGAACACACCTGCTGTTTCCTGTGTCTTTTCTTTTGTGACAGTCTGTGAACAAGGTGACTGGACACTAGAGGAAGAACAGAAGTGTTGGGCTACAAGCTTTGCTTTTGTGGGAGTTCCTTTTACTCTAAATCTTTGGGGCACTTCTTTAAAATCTGTGTTCCAAGTACAATCATTAAGCACTTGCTGCATACTTCAACACTGCTCATTTATGGATGGGCTACCCATCAAGGTCATGACTTCAAGAGGCTGACTTCGAAGCAGCTATGTCCAACAGAACTTTCTATGAGGATGGAAATGTCCTCTCTTTGCTGAGCAGTACTATAGCCGCCAGCCACACGTGGCTATTGAACACTTGAAACGTGCCTAGTGTGACTAATGAACTGATTTTTCAGTGTTAAGTAAGCCAATTTAAACTTAAATCGGCAGATGTGGCTGGTGGTGACCCCACTGGACAGTGTAGCTCTGGAGAATCAATAGAATGGGTAAAATCGTCTTATGTTCAAGGGATAGAAGGCAATAAGTTGTTCTTTATTATTGGCACTTGAATAGCTTAGGTTACAGATTTTTACATATAAAACCATTTTAAAGGGGTGCCTGGGTGGCTCAGTGGGTTAAAGCCTCTGTCTTTGGCTCAGGTCATGATCTCAGGTTCCTGGGATCGAGCCCCGCATCAGGCTCTCTGCTCAGCGGGGAGCCTGCTTCCCCCTCTCTCTCTGCCTGCGTCTCTGCCTACTTGTGATCTCTCTCTCTGTCGAATAAATAAATAAAATCTTTAAAAAAAACTATTTTAAATTAAATATTTCTTCAGTGCTTGGCACATAAAGCAGTCAGTGAGCGATGGGATGGTTTTAATAGGTTTCCCCTTACTCCACCCCTAGTCACAGAAACTCAGGCATCCTGTTCATCCTGGGCGAGGTTCCTAAGTTTGCCCTAAGATTGTCAGACCTGTAGACTCACCTTTCAAGCTACCCTGGTCTTTGTGGGAGTTCTGAGTGAAGCGCTGTCTACGCGTGCTGGTGTCTTTTTGCTTACTGCCAATGCTTCTAGACTCAGCATCCGCTCAGTCATGCCTCTGGCTTGCAGATGTTCAGCCTTCCTGCTCCCAGCCCAGGCTACTCCTGGACACCTCCCACAAAGTCCCCCTGGGTCCTTAGAGGTCTATGGCTACCAGCACCACTCTGTAGCATGCTGACCTGACCTCGTTTAGGGCCCAGTGTTCAGTTATGGGTTCTAACACCAGCATTGCCAGCCTGCAACATGAGCAATTCCAGGGGTCAGAATCATCCCATTGGACACAGTTGAAGGGACTGGGAATGCATCACTCTGAGAATGTCATTAGATGGATACCGTTTATTAAACATGCTTTTATATTGTGCCAGGCATGGGGCGAAGTGCTTGCAATTGTCACTTCATCCTTGTAGCAACCACATGCCCTATTTTTACACGTTTGAGATGTGTCGGTAGGCTCAGAGAGGGTAAGTGACTTTCCCAAAGTCACACAGCTAGGAGGCAGCAGATCTCCGATTTCCTATTTAAACTCTCTGGCTCTCAGGCTCGCAGTTTTAACCACAATGAAATTCATTATTCAAGAAGGACAGTTCTTCAAAATCAGTGCAGAGGGCAAATCTAAAAGGAACTGGATATTGAGGGACTGTAGAGAAGGATTTTCTACTAATTCAAGCTCTTCACCACAAACACCTCACTCTATGAAGCCTGCTGTGCCCAGGAGCAGCCCACAGCTGAGACCTCGTGCTGGCCCATCAGGGCGGTGGTAAATGGCCTAGAATAAGTGGGAGCTCACGAGTGATAGATGAACTCTCAAGGCCTTTCTGATTCAAATTTCTTCTGAATATAATTTCCTCTCTTGAGGACATTTACTGCCAATTTATTCCCATTTGACTACTTTTTTATTTTCCATGCAATTCATAAAGACCCTTCTTTTTCTGTGTGAAACCAGAATGTAATGTATTCATCACTCAAATTTGCATAAACAGGGTATTCTCTCCCTGCAGCAAGCCTGTGTAAGAATCCACATCACGTTTCACTGGGGAATAAAGAATGGCCTGGATCATGGAAACTCAAAGATGATTGCCAAAAGTATTTTAAACATTTGGCAGACTTTGTTTAGTTCTGTTAGATATTAATGATCAGTGACATGACAGCCAGGAGAGGAAGAATAAAATATCATTAGATTTCAAGTTCTACAATGAGCTCTTAAATCATTGAGATATGCTATTATTATTCTAATATACTCTTGGTGTTCTATTGTGCTCCTTAATTATTTCTGATATGTGTTGTATGTGCCAGGTGTTAACTAGCATTTTGGGTTTCTTCACAAGTGCATTTTTTGTGTTTTGAGGGAAAAGACACTGAATATCCTAAAAGTATTTGTATTTTCAAAAAGTGTGTTGAGTGTCCATGATTTGAATATAAGCTCTATTGGACGTGTCATTGAGGATAACTTTATGAGAAACTATAAGATTAGAAAGCTGGTTTTCTTCTGTAAGAACATTTGGGATTCACTTTGGGAAAGAGTAATCAATGCGTATCTTCACATTCTCTATATGTGCCCATCCTACCTTCCTCCTCAACTCCTCCTGATTGTGGCATGCCCAGCCCACATAACTCGTGCCAGGGTTTGGAAGCGAATGTATACCTAATCCGAGTGGGCCTGACATCTACAGGTGCTCGCATGGAGATGGGCATACATTATGATTAGGGAGAAAATTTTTATTCTTGAAATGATTATCGCACGGGATAAGCCTTAACAGAGGAAATACTGGGCAAAGAGAAGATATATATAAGGTAAAAACTGGGCTGGGAAGCACTGAAAGGATTTTGTGATGGGAATAGGTGGGATATGTATTTCAGAACACTGAGGGGGTGGGGGGAGTGAGGGGGTGGATCGGGGAATCAAACAAGTGAGGATTTCTAGCCTGGGAGTCTAGAAGGAAGGTTGCACCTGGTAGGTCTGGAAGAAGGTTAGGATTTCTGGGCAACGTAAAGAATGTGAGCAAGGAATGTAAGGAAGGAAACTGAGGCACGAAGGAGGGAAATGCCGACCGTTTCAGTTTGCAGCAGAGCTGAAGAAGGGGAGGAAATAGAGATCATAAAGAAAAGTAAGTCTGGTGCTATCCTGTGAAGACCCGTAAGTATCAGTGTGAACAGTTTGGAATCAGGCTGTGAGGGGTTGAAGGTCTATCTCCCTTCCTCTTAGAAGACTGGTATTTTCCATGAACTCTTCTACATATTTTTGGCCTGTCTCTCCCCTACAGGGTTAGATCCTTGGTCATATTTATTTTGATTTATAGTACTAATGCCAAACAGATTCTAGGTATGTTTAATATATTGGTAGTTAACTGTACATAAATCATTGTGACTATATAGCCCCCTTTATATGTACTGATATATTCGTTATACTAATATTATGTAATAAATACAACAAAAGTTTTTTCATACGTTATGTATGTGATGTTAGTGTGCATGTGATTTCTAGAAATAGAGTTGGTTTAAGAGTACATTTGCTTAAAGCAGATTTTAAAAATGTCTTCTAGATAATTTCAATTTGAGCAGATAATTAACATGTGGCCAAATGAGGACTCAACTTTTGCAGAAATGAATTCAGCTCTAGAATCTTAGAGCTGCCGGGCCCTCAGCAATCATTTCCCCTTCTTCTTTCCCTTTTATTTGACAGAAGGGGAAACCAGGCTTAGTGCAAAGTCTTTGGGAATGCCTGGGCTAAGATTCTGTTCTGTTATCTTTCTGCCACCTTTCTTTTCTTTTTTTTTTTTTTAAAGATTTTTTTATTTATCTGACAGAGAGAGAGAGAGAGAGAGAGACAGTGAGAGAGGGAACACAAGCAAGGGGAAGGGTAGAGGAAGAAGCAGACTCCTCACTGAGCAGGGAGCCCAATGTGGGGCTCCATCCCAGGACCCCGGGGACCATGCCCTGAGCTGAAGGCAGAAGCTTAACCGACGGATCTACCCAGGTGCTCTTTCTGCCACCCTTCTTATCTGAAGTAAGTGACCAATAAAAACAAAACATTTCAAGACCAATACACATTTCCAATGAAAAAATTTCAGAGGAAACTATTCAAAATGGATCAGTTCCATAATCCAGATAGGGCAGTCCTACTTTTGTGTATAGTATTTCATTAGCACAAGCGCGAAGCTTCTAACAAACCGGTTATTAACTTATTACAAGTAGTACTGCCCGGTTTTTCCTAACGCAAGTTAACGTGTGGTGGTAACGGGAACAATAAGAAGCCGCGACCTGAGATCATTTCCTCTCGTGCCTATGGCCGTTTTTTACTTCGTGATCCAGCTTCTAACAAGCCTGGTCACCGAAGCATATTGGAGAAGCAAGGCCCTAGCACTGGGAGGGGCATAAGTACTTCTACCTTAGAGTAACAGTAGATCTGCTTTGGGGCTACTCTCCGAGCTAGGATACAGTGAAGCCCAGGAGCAGTGAGAGCAGGCGTCCCGTCCTGGCGCCCGGGGGCCCGGCTGCGCGGGCGCTGGTTTCCGTACTTGTAACTCTGGGACCTGCTCGCGGGACAAGGCTGATTTATCTCGGTAACCCCGGCACAAGCACAACATCTGGCACGTGGTACGTGCTCAAAACTAACTCTAGTAAGGTCTGGACACTTCAGGCTCCAGGTGACGGAAAAGCAGTACGCCTGGAAAACGACTTTTTCTGGCGTCTAGCCCGTGTTAATTCACTTTGGGGCAAAGGGACATTTCGCTCTCTTTCCTTCCAAGGTCCCTGAATGCACTCTAGAAGGGAGATGGAGCGTAAATCTGGCTGCTATTCACTTGGGAGGCCCTATTGTTTTGTGCCCATTGTCCCCCCGCTGACCCCTGCCAGCCCCGGGGGCCCCGCGCAGCTAGAAGCTCTTCGAGCCGGGAGCGGCGGGAGAGGGGGAACTGAAAAGCCGCGGAACCAGAGGCGAGGGAGCAGGGCGGGCGGAAGGAAGGACGAGAGGGAACGGCAGGCCTAGCTCCGAGGCGGCGGCAGCGGCGTGGGCATGGAGCCCCTGCGCGTCCTGGAGTTGTATAGCGGCATTGGAGGCATGCACCAGGCGCTGAGAGGTGAGAGCGCACACCCCATCTCTCTCTCTCTCCTTTCGCGCGGCGCGGCGGGTCCCCGCTTGGGCGAGGGGGAGGGGCGAAGCGACGAGGCGCCGGGGGCGGAGACTGGAGCGCGGGGTGTGGGGGGGGGGGAGAAGGGGGGCCCGGTTGTCGTGGAAACCGCCCCAGCGCACAGTCCCCGCCGGGCGACACCGGGCGAAGACTCCCTTCCTCCCTCCCCGAGGCTTTTCCCAAGGGCCCACGCGAAGTCTGTGTGGACTCAGTTTGTGAGTCCTGACCCTCGAGGCGAGGCTGGAGAGTCAAACCAAGATGGTACCGGCGAAGGGGGATGGGCGAGTCCCTGCCTGGGGCCATTCCCTGGCTGGGGCCAGTCCCCGGGTTCTAAGTGTGGGGCCACCTAGAGGCGTGGCCACCCGCTTCTTTACCCTCGAGGAAGTCGCGGCGCCGAGGGGAGGTCGCTGGGGGGCTTGGCCGGTGAGGGATGGATCTTGAAGGGGGTAGCTACAGTGCCGGGTAGAAGTTAGGGGAGCCTAAATGAACTGTGGAGGGAAAGCACTGAGGAAAAACGTGTTCCTTTCTGATCATTGAAAAGAAACAGCAGCGTGTCTTGTCTGGATACATTTAGGCGCCAGAAGAGCTGAGTTGAAACTTAGTTGTGACCTTGGGCTGGTTCCTTAACATCTTTGAACCAGTTTCCTGGTTTTAAAATGGAAAAGTAAATTTTTCAGAGAAGGATTATTATGAGGATCAAAGATAAGGCGGGTAAATTGTTTAATAGTGCCTCATACATTGTAGTCACTCAAAACATTATTAATTACTACTATCACTATTACTTGTATGAACCTCTTTCATTTTGAGGTTTTAAATTTCTTTGGTGATAAGCTGGAACTGAAAGGTTTCTTTTCGGTGATGTTCGCTCAAAAATATTTCTTGAACTCCTATTCTGTGCCAGTTACTGTCTAGGTGCTGGAGATACAGAGTGACAAATAGACTTTGAACATGTGTTTATTCTTAAATTACTATGACAACCATAACACTGAAACTTGCCTGCTTCCTTTTTTTAGTACCAAGGGCAACAAAAAGCTAATAGTGTAAGATACAGACAATATATAACCAATCGAACATGACTTTTCGGAGCCTATGTATTGAGTTTTGATTATAGACTAGGGTAGTGATTATTAAATTTTTATTACCAATTTGCTGGCTCTCTACATTCAGTTCTCTTATCAAAACTTAACCAGCAAGAAAACAAAAGAAAATTCTAGGGGCGCCTGGCTGGCTCAGTCGGAAGAGCATGGGACTCTTGATTTCAGGGTCATGGGTTCCAGCCCCATGTTGGGTGTAGAGATTACTTAAATAAATAAATTAAACTTAAAAAAAAAAGGTAAATTCTAGTACTCTTTGTTCTTCGTTAATTTTGTAAGATTTTGTAATGTCAGCATATTTTCCCGTATCTTGAAACCCCTTAATGAACATGATTTTAAAGTTTGCTTAGTGCTTTATCATAAGCTATAATTCAACCACTCCTTAAGGGTTGAACATTAGATTATAACCCAATTTTTTTCAATATAAATGTGCTACAATTACAGCCTTGAGCATAAATCCTAATTTTCTCTTTAACCGTGTTTTCTAAAAGTAGAATTAATTCATTTAACAATCTGAAACTATGTGCTAGTTATTAAGTCAAAAATTAGGATAATTTTTTTTAAACTTGCTAGATAACATAGCAAATTGCTTTTCAGAGGTTTATGAGTGCCTCCCTCAATTACATATTCATCGGGATCTGTATTAGCCATTTTTAACCTTTGCTGATTTGATTAGGGAAATTGTATAATTTTAACTGGCATTTTTTTGATTAATGAAACAGTCAAGTATCTTCTCTCCTATCAGCCAATGCAACCTGAATTTGTACATATACTTCTGTTGCCACTGCTACATCCTGAATCTAAACTTTATTAAAATAGTTTCCCAATTGCTCCCCTGTTTCTACTTTGCTTTCCTGCTCCACCCTTTCTCCACATAGGAAGAGAATGATCTTTTGCACAGTAAACTGGATCATGTCACTCACTTCCCTGCTTACATGGCTTCCCTTTGAGCTTTGAATCACAGTCCCATCTTTTTACTCTGCCTGGGAGATCTGGCCTCTGCTGCCTTCCCTTCCCTTCCTTTTTGTTCTGGTACAGCTTCTAGCACAGTACCACACTTGTGACACGCTTTCTGTAGATGACTGCTGAGTTTATTATTGAGTTGGTAATCATTCTACCATTATGTTGATAAAAGCACAGTTTGCCAGCCCCAATTTTTGTATAATACAAAACTCTTCGTTGCAAACCAATAATCTATTCTCTAGCTATCCTAAGCAGAAAAAATATATATACATTAAAGGACATTTGGAAGTTCACAGAATTTACAAGATACCCAACGAACAGGTTAGGTGAACAGGAGCACTGCTCAAATCACACTCTGGGCCCTGCCCCCACAAAACTTCATACTGACATCACAGCTTTCATCAATGATGCTGGGGGCCAGATCTGAGAAGTGCCATCCTGTTTTCCTTGAAGGGTGGATGCTTCTATCATCTCTGTCACGAAAATGATGGATTTTTCATTTGCTGCCTCTTGTTGCGGCTTCTGAATTAAAGTAGTATATGGATGCAGTTGATTGGTGAACATTAGATCCCATTGCCAGCAAAGGAAGCTGGGAAAGTGAGTTCTGGCTTCTGTTTTGGAAAGAAGAGACTCAAAATATGGTAAAATTTTCAAACATAGAAAACACAGGCAAGGTTCTAAATGGCCACAAGTATAACAAATATCTTTAACATTTTTTAGTACATGTTGTCCTGTATAGGAAGCACTTCTTTTTTTTTTTTTTAAGATTTTTTATTTATTTATTCATCAGAGAGAGAGAGAGCACGAACAGGCACAGGCAGAGGGAGAAGCAGGCTCCCTGCCGAGCAAGGACCCCGATGTAGGACTCGATCCCAGGACCATGGGATCATGACCTGAGCTGAAGGCAGCCGCTTAACCAACTGAGCCACCCAGGCATCCCTAGGAAGCACTTCTTACTTCTTTGATATTATTTATGCCTGCACAGTCTATAAAGTCTTGGCTAATGAGAATCTTCCAAGGGAAAGTATCTCCTTTCAGAAAGCAGTAGAAGTAGTTTCATGAGTTATATATTGGTGGGGCCTGCAAGGCACCTGCAAATATAAATGGGTAGCAAATAAGATTTTGTTTTTCTCATAAAGTATAATATTAGAGAAAGAATAAAATGTGGTGTAAAGTAGTAAATAAAGAAAGCTCTAGCTGATTACTATCATATATATGGCCAACTACTGAGACATCCTTAAAATTAAAAAGGCCTGCCCTACCAAATAATTTCTAAAGGTCTTTTAAGGTGTTAGTTTTGAGTTTTAGTCACGTAACAGTCATATTTACTAGGAATTACTGGGCCTTAATATTTTCTGTTAAAATGTCAAGCAATTTGCCATTCATTATTTTCTGAATTTCTTTTATCTTTATTTCTCAATGACTTATATGCCAACTTGAGACCCTACTGAACCACTTTGTAATTAGGTGTACTTATAACTGAATCGGGCAAGTATATTATGATTAAATGTAGATCTGAATGTTACCTGGGTTGTTTTTGGAACATCAGTTGTAAAGAACTAGAATTTGAACTGCTTAACTTTTTTATATATATACTTTCTTTGGGATTGTAAAAATGTCCTCTTCATGCCTCTTTTCCCATAGTTATTCTTATATGACTTGTTGCTAGATTTGATGTGAAGTGAGGTAAAAATTTGTCCCGTTTGAAAATATGTATCCTTTGTGCTCTGTTAGCCATGGGAGTTACTAGATTATTTTTTCCAAACTTGAAATACAGAGATGAAATAGGTAGGATGAGTTTTGTATATTCAGCAAAGGAGAACCCTCACTTTCCATTGGATGATAGAATTACCTTTCTTTTCTGTGGTGAAAATGCTTATACCGCTGCAGAGTATTACTATTTTCCATAGATCAGATTACTTACCCTGTCCTAATGTGTTAGATGACCAGTTTAATTTGTATTATGACCTATCTATTGGGGCTTTTGGGGGGTCAGTAAATAATACTCCTCTTCATAATTCTGAACAAAAAGAGAAAGAAAACAGAAGAGTAAGGCAAATAGGAAATACAAACTTGTATGATTTTTGTTACTAATAAAGGCTGACTGGGAGGATGTAGCTTAGAGGACCAGATGGGTCAGCTAGTGTTCAACCAGACAATTAGGCAGCATACCTTTTAAGCACAGCTGGAGACGCAGGCAGAACACATGTTGCCTGTGGGTAACTTTTCCCCAAGAGGAAGACTGGTGGTGCTGAGCAAGCATGCCTAGTTTATTTTTCACAAATTAGCCAATTAGAGAAGTCACTCTGTCTTCCATGGAAGAAAAGAGATAAGATGGGTGAGGAGTTTAAAATGAATAGAAACCACTCACTTGGAAGAATCATCAGTAGGGGGAACACATACACTCACATGCCAAATGCTTGTAGGAATCTTTCAGATGTCACCGTTTTTCGGTTTTGCAAATGCTATCTCTTTCTTTTAATATTTGATATTTAAACTGCCTCTGACAATCATTTGGTACTGTCAAATAATTTGAAATACGATGGCTTGTTTTCATAGTAGGCTGGTCTTAAATCAGTATGTTCATAGCACTTTGAGATAGTAACAGCAGACAGTGTTTATGTAGGACAGTTTCAGGGAGAGGTCATTTCATCTCCCAGTTAAGAGCACAGTTTTATTGTCAGAAGGCCTGGTACCTCCTGGCTTTGTGAACTTGGGCAAAAACTTAACTTTCTGTGCCTCAGTTTCCTTTTCTATAATAGTACGTACCTCGAAGGGGAAGTGTGAAAATTATAAATAAATGAAAATCAAGCATGTCAGTAGTGCTTGGATGTGGTAAGTGCTCAGTAAGTATGGGCAGCTATTAACAAAAATCTTAAAGTTATAGAAAGTTATTACATGTTAAAAATGGCTTTAGAAGAGACCGATGATTAAATATTCGAAGTTGTCAAAGAGCTTTCAGACTAGATTTGAATTATTCAGGAATAGATCAGTGAAGGAAAGAATTATTTATAGCCACAGAAGATGATATGGAATGAATATGTATGAAGAGGTAAAAGAGAAGGGCAATGAAGAGAGCAGAAAATTCTATTTTGCCCTTTTGATTCTCTAGAAAGCTTACTGATCCACGAGGGAATAGATTTCCTAACCCGAATCTACTTTGTGTTCATTTCCCTGCCCTCCTATTCAATGATTTTGGAATTACTCCATCTATTTCTCTGAGTAATAAAATTTATACCATTATTTAGGAGTAAGGCAGAACTGGCATATATTAGCTGCGTGAGTACTAGAAAGCTATTTGACTTTCTGAGCCCGGAGACCCTATCTGTGGGATGGATACCGTAATACCTTCTCATAGGGTGTGCGAATGTTAACTGAAACAGTTGATGTATGACTAGCTCCTTTTCTTTTTCAAAACCCACTTTGTTTTGTAACTAGCTTTCCTTACTTAATTGTATGGGATGTCCTTATTGATTCAAATCAGGATAATACTACTAACAGGCTTGATAGGAGCGTTTAATGAAACTGTATACATGGAGTTAGTACAATTCCTAGTGTATAGTGTATAAGTAATACTGCTGATATTACTTAGGAAGTTGAACATTTTCATATACTTATTTGTATTTATTTTGTGACTTGTTCATGTTGTCATTGGTATATTCTTTTTTATAATTGGTGATTTGCTGTTCAGTTTTGTTAACGATATTTTTTCCATGCAGGATTTTGGAAGATAATAGAGTTTTTCAGAAAGAAGGGAAAGATTATACCAGACAGAAAGAAACTTCCCAGACACACACAAACATGAAATAGCATGGTCTATACAAGCATGGAGAGCTACAAGTTTTAAAATATTATTGCAATTTAAGTGCTACAAAAAAGTAGATGTTTATGAGGTACCAAATCATGAAATACCATGATATCACAACCTGATAAGGTGCTTGGATTTTTATCTCCTAGGTCTGGTTAGCAAATGAAAGTTAGAGAAGCTGTTGATTAGATTCTAGAAATTGTACCGTGTGACCAGAAGGTGGTAGTGGTGGGGAGTAGGGTATAGAGGCATGGTGGACAGTTAGGAGATTATTGTTCAGAGAAAATGAATTTAGGCAGAGCCAATAAATGGAGAAGATGACTCAGGTAATATTTAGAGGATCTAAAAATCAGCAAAACCTGGTAGTCATTTGGGTGTTAGTTACCTAGGTTTCTGACTTGGGTGATTTATCAAATGGGATAGTCCTAAATCAAGGTAGGGGAGAAATAATAGTTTCCATTTTAGAGTCACAGAGTTTGAGTTGTCCGTATGACCCACAGAAATGCCCAAGAGGCAGCTGCTTGTGCATTTTGGTCCGGGAGATCAATGGGGTTAGAGATAAACATTTGTTTCTATATACCTGTTGAGTGTAGAGAAGAGGCCCAACAGTATGGAATACTGAGGAACAGTGACATTGTGGGGCTGGGTAGAGAAATAGTATTCACAGAGGGAAACTGAGCAGGAAAAATTAGAGAGCAAGGAGAGCCAAAAGAACACCGTACCGTGAAGGTAAAGGGAGGGGAGGATTTCCAGGAGTGATTTGATATTACAAACAAAGTAAACTAAGGACTAAAATGAATTCTTGGGTTAGTCGCCATTTCCTGGCTGGTATCCTATGTAATAGTCTTCTCAGGGATATTAATAAGTTTGCCTTGGTGGTCAAATAAGTTTCGGAAACTCTTCATACGATATTGTCCCATGAGAGTCTCAGGACACATTAATATACCAAAAGTGGTGAGAAGCCCTGCAAAACGGGCACCGTCTGGTTTAAATCTGCACTTCCCATATGTATTTAAGCCATGAATACGCTTTTGTGTGGGGGGAGGTGGGGAAGGGGATCACACTTATTAGCATCCTGTAAAATAACGTTCCTTAGAGCATATGTTGGGAAATGCCTGCTGGGCAACAGGAGGGCGCTGAGGGAGCTGTGGGAGAAGGGCGGGGACCAGTGAGTGGGCGAGTGAGAGGAAGTGCCAGGGTCCCCGCACAAGGACCGGCATGCATCACCTCTGATGATGCTGACAGCGCTGACCAGATCTGAAGTAAGCTTCCCTGTAGTTTTTATATAAGGCCAGATTTGTTCATGTTCTCATTACCTCTGTTTTTTTTCTAGAGGTGTACAAAACTGAACTCCTGGTTCTCTTTACCCCTTCAAAACTGAATGCTCTTGCAGCCTTCCTCCTCCCAGCAACAGGTGTCACCTTTCTTCCAGGGGCCCATCCCCAAGTCTTGGAGTCATCTCTGTTTCTTCTCTTTTGCTCACTTCAGCAAATTTCATGGGATCTCCCTCCAAACTCTATAATTCTACCATTCCTCTCTATCCTCACCTTTACCACCTCATCCATAATCTCGCTCCTGTTTTGTCAGATTTAATTTATGTGCCACCCCAGATTCACTTGGCCCCACCTGCCTCCCAGGCCCTGAGCTGCTTGTTCGGCATAGGCCCCCAACTCTGCTGTTGTTGCCTCACCCCGTAACACTGCCAGGCCACGCTTCTTAACATGCTCAGGCCACCTCCAGTGTCTGGACTGAAATGTTGCTCCAGAGGCTGGCTGGAGGGGTTGGATAACAGAACCCTAAGTGGAGAGGAGAGGAAGAGTCATGCCTGCACAATAATAGAAAATACACATATATTGGTCTCTGCCCCCAGTTCCTGGCACAGAGCTCCTACAACCCTTATAATTTCCTCAGCGATAAGAGCACTAGGAGCCTCTTTTGTTCTCAGAAGTAGTCTTAGACCCTGGTTCCTGACACAGAGCTCCTAAATCCCTTGGAATTTTCTAGGTGGCTGGAGTGTCTTTTGTTCTAATGAGGCAACTCTTGATCTGCTCCAGGATTGATTCAGGATGGGGGCTGGTCACTAGACAGACTGAGGGTAATTTGAAGCTTGGAATTTTCAGCCCCACCCCAACCTCTGGGAAGGAGAGGGGCTAGAGATTAAGTTGTTTAGATCATGCTTATGTGAAGAAACCTCCATAAAAATCCTAGAAGTTGTTCGGAGAACAACATCCACATGCCATAGGGATGGTGCACCCCAGCTCCATGGGGACAGAAGCTCCTGTGCTCGGGACTCGTCCAGACATTGCCCTATGTATCTCTTGATCTGGCTGTTCGTCTGTGTCCTTTACTGTATAATAAACTCTCAAACCTAAGTGTTGTGTGACTTCTGTGAGCTGTTCTAGCAAATGATGGAACCCGAGGAGGGGGTTGTGGGGACCTTGGATTGGTAGCCAAGTCGGACAGAAGTTGTAGGTAACCTGGAGCATGTTGGTATTACTTGGGATTGGTGTCAGACTTGGGGCAGTATTATGGGTCTGAGCTCTTAACTTAAGGGGTCTTGGCCAACTCCGGTTAGCGTCAGAATTAAAGTGAACTGTGGACATCCACCTGGTTACAGAAGTGTTGTGAGTATGTAGTAGTGTGTGAGTAAAGGAGAACCACAGGAGTGTTTTCCTACACGTGCTTCGTGGGGTGACTTCTGATCAGGAAGATACATGATGAGGAAGGAGTCCGCAGATACATCCTCTCTCTTCCTCCCCCTACCAGGGACATCCCACACGGGGATGTGGGAAGTGTTGCTTTAGATCAAATAGTGTCAGGGCTTCTGTCACCTTCAATACATCCCTCCTCCTGCCGCTGTGAGGAGTGTGGTCCATCAACAACAGCAGTTAGCTGGGTTTTCTTGTGAAGCTGTGACCAGTTGAGTACTGCGCTGCCTTTTGTTTGCTTTCCCTCCTCCCTGCCTCACTACCCCTTACTCTTGCTACTTTGGGGTTTTGCCTCCCAGAAAGAGCATCTCTAGCTAAGCTTTGCCTTGGGTTCTTTCTTAGGAGACCTGGGCAAAGGATTATTGCAGTAGCCTTTTTACTGGTCTCCTTGCTTCTGCTCTGTCTCCTTTAGTTTATTTTGACTCCTCTAATGTCAGCGTGACCCGTTATAAATGTAGTAGATTAAGTCATTCCTCTGATTAAAACTTCTGAGAGGTTTCTTATATCACTCGGTGAAAACTTAAGTCCTCCAGCCGCAGTCCTTCTTGGGCTAGAGCCAACCCCTTTCCCTCTCTGAGCATGTTTCTTGTGCTGTCCCCTTGCCTTCTCCATTCCAGGCTTGCTGGCTGTCTTAGTAAGTTTGTGCTGCTGTAACAGAGTACCATAGACTAGGTGGCTTGTAAAGCACAGACATTCATTTCTCCCAGTTCTGGAGGCTGGGAAGTTCGAGATCAGGATGGCAGTGTGGTTGAATTCTGGTGAGGGCCCTGTTCCAGGTTTCAGAGTCCCAACTTCGGCCTTCTCTTCGCATGGCTGAGAGCAGAGAGAGGAGGTAAGCTCTCTCATGACCCTTAGAAGGGCACTCATCCTGTTCATCCGGACTCCACCTTCATGGCTTCATCTGAAGCATTGGGAGGCAGAGTTTCAACATAAGAATTTGGGGGAGCACAAGCATTCAGTCTATACCAGTCTTCTTGCTGTTCCTCCTACACAATAAGCATGCTCCCAGTCTCTGGGCCTTTGCAGTGTCTTTTCCTTCTGTTCTAGAAAGTTCTTCCAGATATCTGCCTGCTCCTTCATTTCCTTCAGGTTTTTGCTATTGAGATATTCTCTAACCATCCTATATAAAAATAGAACTAATCCCTTCTATACTATTTGGCTTACTCTGTTGTTTCTTTTCCCATAATACTTTTCATTGTTAGACGTATTACGTACTTATTTATTTATCATTTGTTTCCCCCCACCCCACTAGGATATAAGTTCCATTATCAGATAGACTTTGTCTAGAACATTGCTTATACGTACTTGTTGGATGAATGTACAAGTGAATGAATGAACTAGGGTCATGTTTGCTATGAAATATGTATAGCTTGAAGTAGGTGCCATTGTACTGTGATAAGTTTAAACTTAGGTATTAAATCTGAGTCACAGAGGTCATTTTTCTTTGGGGGGGATGAACTAAGTCAGCATTTCCCGAAGTGTGGTTCATGGGTAGTGTTTTGAAGGATGTTACTAGGTATCATGTAGGAGATAAACGTGTACGCATGTGCGTGTGTGTGTCCATGTCCGTGTGTGTGTGTGTGTGTGTGTGTGTGTGTTGGAGAGTGGCCAAATAAGTAGAATCACAAAGGGTTTTATATGCATGACTCTTTGTGACATTTTAATAGATGACAGAGATTTTTTTTGTGCTGCATGATAAGACGTGAAATTTTCTCAAAATAATCAAATGTATTGAGATAAGTTGGTTTTCACTCAGTGTAGAATTTTAATCATATGTTAAAATGAGCTATGGTGAAAATAATGAAGTTCAAGGGTTTTATTTTTTACTCTTTTATTCCTCTCAAGAAATATTACCTCTTTGTATGGAAAATTGAAAAGAAGAGGTTGATATATGATAGCAAATCTGTAAGTGATTACAGGAGGATTATTATCATAAAATAGGGACATTAAGGTTGCATGTAGAATTCAGTATTTGTTGGTGTCTAGAGTCTTTTTAGGATTTCTTTTAGCCTTTTGCTTTGCTGATGAAAGATTATCAGGAATATTCCCCAAAAAGTGCTTTTCAGAAATAGTGCCATCAATTCTCACTCTGCCTAAAAGCCAAAAATTGCATCTCAGTTTTGGAAAATAGAATGTAGTTGAGATTTTAAAAAAATACTGTAAGTACCATTACTTTACCCAGACCAATAGTTGCTTTTACTGTTATCCACTAATTCTTTCCATTCTAGGACTTTAAATCACCACAAACTGAGCAAAAACCCTTGGACTAAAGTAAAACAACTCCATCAGAGAGTTAGTCATAGTAGCTCTTTAGCATCCATTAGTAAGTTTTTGTTCAAAGACAACAGTGAACTTAATAATTCCTTAGTATTTAATGAGTGAGACTTAATTTAAAAAACAAGTGCCTGAGTCTTTTAGCACATACACGACCCTCATAGGCTTTGGCACATGCCTTAATTATTGGAGAATTTGGGTCCAAGAAGAACCCATATTACGAAGGATTTATAGTTACACAATCTAATTAGGCTTTGAACTTTCATAGATCAAATTAGAGATACTAAGTAAGTAGTTTTGCCTTGCTTACATTTTTTCCTGAAAACCCTGAGATTTAGATGATGATAAAGTACCAGAGTAATTTCTCTGCTTCTTCAGAAGGCATTTATTTTATTTCTGTGGCTTCCATTTATTTTGTGGTTATTATTGCTGTGTCAGTTGTTGAAATTATATTCTTTGACTGTTTAGACTTAATGGCAGTCTTTATTGATTTGACGTAATACTGACCATTTATCTGTACTTTGCTCTCCATCCAGTGAGATTTCTCTCATTAATTTTGAAATGTCAGAATGTTGGTGACTATGGCTTGGGGGAAAAGATGTGAATCTATCATTTTTCTAGATTGTTTTATGGGTTGGCATTTTTAGTATTTGGCAAGGGAAACATACTTCAAATCCAGAATTCTGCTTCTGAGAAGAGATTGTCTTTTACATTTCTCCTGTGATTGTGAAGGTCAAAGGGCTTGTGATTCCATTGTTTAAAAGAAAACCAAAAACAAAGCCCAAACATACATACATATGCCTTTATAGACATATTTATCATACATTCTTCAGTACAATATATTCATTTTTCCCAAACAAGTTATACTTCAAAAAGAGAATATAGCTTTATATTTTAGTCTTAGTGAAGGATCTTCATATTCCTCAATTTGCTATATTTTGAACAGCAAAGTAATAAAATGTTGCTTCAATAAGTTACACTAGCCTGAAAAAAGGTAATACCAGTGTTGGGTGCTTATTAAGTTCACTTGATGGAATTGATGACAAATCCTACAGATGAATTTAAAGATTTAGAAATAATTTTCAGAGGGATGACCTTGTAGTTATAGGGGTTAGATATCATTGTCAACAAACCTTCTGGAAATTACAAAGTAATGTGGAAGAGGGTTACTTTGTAGGGATCACAAATCAAGATTTATGTCTCACCGTATTATTTTTTTTTAAGATTTTATTTATTTATTTGACAGAGAAAGAGAGATCACAAGCAGGCAGAGAGGCAGGCAGAGAGAGAGGGGGAAGCAGGCTCCCTGCTGAGCATAGAGCCGGATTTGCGGCTTGATCCCAGGACCCTGATATCATGACCTGAGCCAAAGGCAGAGGCTTTAACCCACTGAGCCACCCAGGCGCCCCAGTGTCTCACTGTATTAAGAAAGGGGACTATTTGGACTTGGGAACCATAACTCTGCTAGAATCCCAGAAGTCCCAAAGGTCGAAAACATTAGGAAATACTGAAAACATACTCATTTATTCATTCAGCACGTAGTTTTTGAGTGGTTTCTGTGTCAGTTACTTTGCTGCACAATGGGGATACAGCAGTAACAAGACAGCTATATTCTTTTCCTCGAGATTATGGTTTACTGGGAAATACTGATGCTACACAAATGAAGAAAATTTAAAAATAAAAATTATACACGCTGTTCATGCAGGGATAAACACTGTTGTGAGAATTTGTATTGTGTCTTTTCAATCTTTATTTGACAGGTGTCCATTAACATTAAAATAAATTATAGCTTTTTTTTCAGTGAGAATATTTTGAGGTTTTCCATGTTACTAAATGTATTTGTAGACTTGGTTTTTAATTGTGGTGTGATATTCCATTTTATGGAAGTTCCACTTGTTCAAAGCAGTCAACTATTTTAGGATATTTCGGATGCTTATGATTTCTCACCATTATAAATAAAATAGCATTTATCCTTCATATAAATCCTTTCTTAACATCTCTGTTATTGCCTCGCATATTGGTTTCCTGTTGCTGCTGTAGCACATTACCACAAACTTAATGGCTTAAAGCAACACAAATTTTATTTTCTTAAAATGCTGGACATCAGAAGTCCTAAAATCAAGGTTTTGCCCGAGGTGTTTCCTTCTGGAAGCTCGAGGGGACAGGTGTTTCTTTGCCTTTTCCAGCTTCTAGAGGTCACCTGTGTTTCTTGGCTTGTGATTTCTTCCTCCGTCTTCAAAGCCAGAAGTGCAGCATCCCCAGTCTTTCTCTCTGACCTCTGCTGCTTTTATCCCTTCTCCCTCTCTGACTCTAACCCTCCTCCATACTTCTTGTGATCACACTGGGCCTTACCTGCATAACTTAGGATAATCTCTTTTTAAGATCTTTAGTCATCTCTGTTGCCAGGTAAGGTAACATGGTTGCAGGTTTCATGGATTAGGATGGGAACAATTTGTTGCGGTGGGGGGGTGGAGGGGAGAGGAGCTCACTGTTCTGCCTGCCACACCTTAGGGTGTGTGCCCAAATATAAAATTGCTAAGTCCAAGCAGTTTTGAAGGCCTTAGACACATACTGCCAAACTGCTCTCTCAAACACTGAATCTTCCATTGCTACACCTGCAGTGATGAGGGTTCCTGTCACACCGGTTCTTTCTAGCATTTGCTATTCTAATTTTAAAAAGTCTTTGGACTTTTGATAATAATCATAGCAAAAATTTATTGAGTAATTACTGTACGGCCAGCACAAATGTAAGCTTTCTAGGTATTAGCTAATTTAATCCTCAGAAAACCTTATGACATAGGTACTTTATTATCTCTATTGTCTCACTTTTATGGATAAAGACACTGAGGCTTAGTGAAGTCAAGTAACTTGCCTAAGTCACACAGCTGGAAATGGTGGAGCTAAACTTCAAACACAAGCAGAGAAAGAGCTAGATAGCTAGATACCCATATCCTGAATCTTTCTGAGGACCTGTGAATAAACAATTATGCGCACACACACCCCCACACACACACACATTGAATAAAGAATCTGTGTAGGGTGAGCCTATGATAGTCTTGATTGAAAAAACAGTGATAGCTAATATGTGCTGAATACTGTGTGGCTTAATGGAAAAAGGTTTGCAGAGAAATGTATAGTTGGGAGGAGACTCAGAAAAGGAATATCAGGAATGAAGTAATTGAAGTGCTTCTTCCTCTAAGGTCTTAGGACAGATTGTAAAGAGAAAATTGTAAACTTAATTCTTGTGCATTTTTTATTTTTATTTTTTTAAAATATTTTATGTACTTGAGAGAGAGAGTGAGCGAGAGAGAGAGAGAGAGAGAGAGAGAGTGCATGAGCAGGGGGAAGGGCAGAGGGGGAGGGAGAAGCAGACTCCCAGCTGAGCAGGGAGCCGATATGGGACCTGACCCTGGGATTATGACCTGAGCCACAGGCAGGCAGATGCTTAACCGACTGAGCCACCCAGGTGCCCCTAAACTTAATTCTTTTAGAGATGCCTGTAGCAGAAATTCAGAATAGGGCTTAAAACTATGAAGTGAATAATGATAAAGTAATAAGCTTTAAGGAAGGTTTACTATATATAAAGCAAAAAGGGACTCAGGATGGCAGGGCAGATTTAGAGAGGAGTTTTTAGTTTCATTTTTGGAATCTTTATGATTGATAACATAATTATATTTTTACAAGTCTTTTTTTCATTCACGGTTGAGTAGATAGAGAGTAGTAGTAAGCTTATATCATTTCTTCATTGACTTCCATGAGTATATCAGAAGTCATCGTCTTTAAAAAAAAGAAATCATCTTTTAAATTATAAGAAAATATCAACAAAAAATGTTTTGACATATTTATGGTGATGAACCATTCCTAGATGTTCAGTCATTCAAAGTAAATTTATGTAAAACAAAGTGTTTGTTGTTTAAACCTGTAATAGGCTGGATCACATGTGTTTATATTGCTTATTTTTTAAACCATTTAAAGAAATGTTTTTAATCACTGGTATTGCCTTTAAGAGATTAAGAGGAAGGTCTTAAATCTCATGGGAAAAATGGAGAAGACAGATTTATATCCCTTGAATTCTAAGTATGTAAATAGGTAGCTTTCAACTCATTACATTTTTGGCCATATGCCATACTTGTTGATCTCTAAAGAACTATGGCAATGTAGTTTAATTCTTGTTCTTTATTCTTTTGACTGTTACTGAGTTAGTGGGATAAAATAACGCATTGAGTTATGACTGTATACTGGTGTGTGTGTGTGTGTGGTCTTACAGTCTAATGGGCATGTTTTGAGAATGTATCCAAAACTTTCTTATCTGACCTTGATACTTTCCCTTTGTGATTTCTCAGGGTCACAACCAAGAGAAATATTTAATTCTTTTGTTCCAAGATAGAAATAGTTTTGTTTGCCTTTGACTGATTTTAAAAGCATTCCATTCTTATTGTTAAGAAAAAGACCAAGTAACCCAAAAAGTTTAAGGAAAGAAATAAAAGTTACCTCCAAATTCCTCTACTACCAAG
The DNA here is from genome assembly GCA_028534135.1 of Potos flavus. NCBI lineage: Eukaryota > Metazoa > Chordata > Mammalia > Carnivora > Procyonidae > Potos > Potos flavus. Next base: position 103,649,540 of record CM052897.1, read on the forward strand.
AGATAGCCCCTGTCAACATTTGCTGTTTTTTTCTTAATATGGGTACATACACATAACACTATACAAAACTTGGATTATTACTGAACAGGATAGTGACTTTTTTTGTGCTTAAAAAAAAATCTATCACTCCACATTAGTATATATGGGTATCATTTTTAATCTGGCAGTCTTACACTTATATTGTCCAAATACCTCCTTAGCATAAGTTGTCACAAGTGGAATAGCTGGGACTAGTGATAGAAGAGTTGAATCCGTGTACACTACAGCCAACATGAAGAAAGGCGCATTTTTTTCAAACACTTGCTGGTACTAGACAGTGTTCCTCTTATAAAGCCTTTCCTAGTCTGATGAGTAAAACTGATTAATGTGGATTTCTGTCATTATTGGTGAGGTGCAGCATCATTTTATGTTGACTGATCATATAAAATTCTTTATTTTGGATTGCCTGTAATTGGAATTTCTATTTGACTGTTTTTACTTTTAGAACTTGATTTTTTTTAAGAATTGATAAGACTGTTCAACTGAAAATATGTGCTTCTTAAAAGACATTGGGGATACAGTTGGCTCTCTACATATTTGTTGTATTTAGAATACATGTATGGGATAAAGTAATTAGGTAGACCTACAGTGAAGTCCTTGCCTTCCAAATTGGGACTCCTGAAAATATTGCCTCAGTTTAGGACACTTGGGGAGTGTTTGATCAAGAGAAGTGTTTTTGTTTTGTAGATATATAGTTAATTAATTTCTTATTCACAAGGCTTTTGATATTCATATTGTTCTGCTTGCCAGGTTGGAATTTGAAATGCATTTCCTCATAGTGACGAGTGATATTTAAGTATGTGTTCTCTTAAATAATGCCTTCTAGAACTATTATTTCCAAGTTACAGAAAACAATCCAAACTGGTTTACATAAAAGTTCTGAATACTCATGTAATGACTAAGATCAAATATAGACTTGGTTTGGGGTACAGCTTAAAGGGGCTCAAGTTGTGTTACCAGGAATCAGTTTTCTCTCTCCATGTATCTGTCTCAGTTTTTTTCTTTCTGGATTGGGTGCATTTTTTTTTTTTTAAGATTTTATTTATTTATTTGTCAGAGAGAGAGATCACAAGTAGGCAGAGAGAGGGTGGGGGAGGGGGCAGGCTCTCCACTGAGCAGAGAGCCCGATGCGGGACTCGATCCCAGGACCCTAGGATCAGGACCTGAGCCGAAGGCAGCTGCTCAACCAACTGAGCCACCCAGGCGTCCCTGGGTGCATTTTTTTTAAAAGAAATTTTTATTTATTTATTTGAGAGAGAGCAAGCACAAGCAGGAGAGAGGGGCGGAAAAAGAGGGAGAAGCCGACTCCCCACTGCACAGGGGGCCAGACATGGGGCTTGATCTTGAGACTCCGTGATCATGACCTGAGCTGAAGGCAGAGGCTTAACCAACTGAGCCACCCAGGTGCCACATGGGTGCATTTTTATACACACTCTCCCCTTACTGCATAAAGAAGGCTGTAGTAGCCGCTAACTTATATCCTTCCATGGTTAAACTCAGTAAGAAAATCAAGCATCTCTTCCTAGTTGCCCAGGAAAAAGTCAGGTGTTCCCTCTTACTGTGCCTCATTGGCTTATTTTGAGTTGTTTGCCCTCTCTGAAACCACTCTGGAAGTCTTGGCTCATGCTTGACAAATGCTTTCAGAGTGGTTACTCTGAAACCCCCTGGGGTGGGGGGCTGAGGCCATCTGAACCACTTGACAGGAGGAAAGTGAGTGCGGTAAGATTCCCAAAAGAAACTGGGACTGTTGCTAGAGAAGCCTACTGGATGCTGGTAAAGTACGACACAGATGTCCACTCATCTTGTATTCTCAGTACCCAGCAGAATAGGCACTCTAATAAGTACTTATAATTGTCTGACATTAGCACTATTAGTACTATTATTTAACATATTTGTTAGATTAATAGAATTCTATAGGTCATTCTGGAAACTTCATTGTGTTGCCAAGGTAAGCATTTGACCTAAATGTCAAACGATCTAAAATTGGTCTTTTAGGCGTTGATGAACACAGAAGTACAGGATTATTAGACTTTTTAAGCTAATCCTGTTTTGAGGAACAGAACATTGAAGAGGGTCATGAACAATAATCAGGAGTTGGTTTTAGAGATCAAATTCACTCATTTTCATACTATTCAGTCGGAAGATGTTTATTGGAGGCCAAGTGGGTGCCAGTTATGGCAATGTCTGGGTGCTGTGAGTACTCTGATACAAGCCATGGCCTGGGCTCTCACAGATCATGTAGTCTCGTGAGAGGCAGTATCCTGGGATAAATGTGATCATAGTGTGACCTACCCAGCACGATGACACCCCGAGGGACTGGCCCCCATTTCACTCCAGCAGGCTCAGTGAAAGCCTCCTGGAGGAGTCATGCCTAAGCTGAGTGAGTCCTGAGGATGATCTAGGACAAGCGAGATGGTGTCAGAGGTTGGACAGGGTAGGATAGGCTTTTTAACTATATACAGAGGCACTAGGATTGAGAAATTATGGCCCATCTGGGGCATGATAAGAATTATAATATAATTATATATAATACCTGGGGGTATTACCTGGGGGAAAAAGTGTATGTGTATGAGTGTAGTGGGTGTAAATTGGAAGAGAGTGGGGTTGATCGAGGGACAGTGTCAAAAGAGGAGGCTAGACAGGTGTGCAGGGTCCAGATCATGCTAAGAAGTTTGGATTTTATTGGGAACACAGTGATGAACTATTAGATGACTTGGAAGCTATAGAATGATTTCATTAGAACCCAGGAAGAATCCTGGGAAACCCCATAAGTGCAAATTTACTGATGTGAGTTCAGGAAAAAAAGCATTTGATGCTACCTTTTTTTTTTTTTTTTTTTAACAGTTGACATTGTTACATATATTGGTATGTGTAGCTTATAAATAAATATGTACATGGAACACTGACCAACTCTCTTGATAAGGTTTCTAAAATACAGACTTTTCTATAAGAAACAAAAAGAAATGAAGGTTTATCTTTCCTTCAAACAAAATAGAATTTAAAAATAAGCAATCTAATATCACTTTCCAAGTCTTAAAACTTATCAAAACTTGATGGAAGGAGACATTTCTTTATCTTAAGACAATAAATCATTTCAAAACACCAAGCACCTTTTATAAAAAGGACTTATGAACACTTACTTAGTAATCAGAAGATCTGTTGCATGAAAACCTGAGAAGTTAGGGTTTTGTCTTTTCTTTAGTAATCCTTATCAATATTTATAGTTTGACCTTTGTTTTATGTCAAGAACCACAGAGGCTGTTGGGTAACACTCCAGCCATCATTCCAAAGGGAAACCAGAGCTTCCTTAGCGGTACCTTCATGTCACCTTCTAATCAGTATTATGATAAATCATCTGAGGAAGTCTTGCTGTGCAAAAATATTTAGCAAGAGATTACTGGGGTTAGGAAATACGTGGGGCTGATTATCATTGTTGCAGAGTTTCAGAGGTTTTGCTTTTGAGATTTCGAGTATACCGTGGTGTTATTAGGACTGGTATACCTATTAATATTGTTCGTATTAAATTTTTGAGTTACTGAATATATGAATTTGAATATATGATTTGCTTAGTTTTCTAAATTTTTTATATTCTCTTAAATTAAGGCTCCAGAGGTTTTCTACTCAGAGTAACATAGATGTGACTTTTAAGAAATAATGATGAAATAACATTATATGGTGACAAATGGTGATGATACTTACAGTGGTGAGCACTGAGTGATGTATAGAGTTGTTGAATCACTATGTTATACACCTGAAGCTAATATTGTATGTCAATTATACTTCAGTAATAAAAATTTAAAAATAATGAAGAAAGTATTTGGTTGGTAGAAATTCACTTCATAAGGAAAATTTGGGGAGAAATCATCTTTTATATTAAAGGAGGAATTCTTATACCTTAGAGAAAAACAATGTTGCTTTAATTTTAAAACTTCCCTAACCTCCATAAATATAAACTTTATATATCCATCCCTGTGGGTCTAGCAAAATGCTTGGCACAAATTACTCAATAAATGTTTTTTTGAATTATATTGATCCGGTATAAACATGAATTGAACCTGAAGTTACTTCTCATCACATACACAGACACACAGACAGATAGACACACGCACACACACACCATCTAAACAATCGAGGAACTGTTAGGATTAGGTTCATGCATCTGTTAGCATTAGGTTCAACTGTCAGTAATAGAAACATCCAAAATAATAGTGACTAAAAGGAGGTAGAAGTTTGTTTTTTTTTCTCACATAAAGTAAACCTAGGAGTGCCTAGGTGGCTCAGTTAAGCATCTGATTCTTGTTTTTGGCTCAAGTCATGATCTCAGGGTCGTGAGATGGAGCCTCATGTGGGGAATCTGTGCTCAGCGGGAGTCTGCTTGAGATCCTCTCCTTCTCTCTTTCTCTCTCTCAAATAAATAAATAATCTTTTTTTTTTAACATTTTATTTATTTATTTGACAGAGAGAGCACAAGCAGAGGGAGCAGCAGGCAGAGGGAGAGGGAGAAGCAGACGCCCCGCTGAGCAGGGAGTCCAATATGGGACTCGATCCCAGGACCTTGGGATCACGACCCAAGCCGAAGGCAGACGCTTAACGGACTGAGCCACCCAGGAGTCCCTAAAATAAATAAATAATCAAAAAAAAAAAAAAAAAAAGTGAGTCTAGACACAGTAATCCAGGGCTGCTACGGTGACTCTGTGAAGTCCTTCAGGACCTCAACTCCTTCCAATTCTTTGCTTCGTCAGCTCTGTAAAGTGGCCCTTCTCTTCATGGACTAACATGGTGATTAGAGTGCCAGCCATTACATTTATTTTTCAATAGTAGAAACCAACAGTAGAAACAAACCAGTAATAAAAAGGCCAGAAAGCACAAACTATCATGTTCTTTTTCTTATACCTTTGTTCTTTCTCAAGGTCCTCCTCAAAATGGAGGAGGCAGTCTTCCTCTTCTCCAAATTTCATTGTATTATCTGGCATAGCATCTTTATTTTCCTTTCCCTGTAAATTCAGTGTGCTCCTTTTTAAACATTAATTTGGTACCTTTTTCTCTTGTGCCACTTCCCCAGCTCTGGTCTGTACTTAGATGTCAAGCAGTTCCTATCCACTCTCTGGTTGATGGGCTCTTATATTTAGTTAGATTTTAATAACAATGATCTATTGTATGTCTTGACCCAAACTAAGTTTTTTGTTACTGTTAGCTAAACTTCTAAGGAGATTTTCTAAGGAAATAGGATGAATTTTGTAAAAAATTTGAAACTTATTTTAAATTTTATTTAACTCAGAGAAATAATTTATTTGCAAGTTGTTTTTTTCTTTATTTAAAGATTTTATTTATTTATTTGACAGAGAGAGAGATCACAAGTAGGCAGAGAGGCAGGCAGAGAGAGAGGGAAGCAGGCTCCCTGCTGAGCAGAGAGCCCGATGCGGGTCTAGATCCCAGGACCGACCCTGAGATCATGACCTGAGCCGAAGGCAGAGGCCTTAACCCACTGAGCCACCCAGGCGCCCCTATTTGCAAGTTTTGAAAAGCAAGAATCTTTAAAAAAAACGAGAAATATACTTTGCCAATAGGGATAAAACATTTAGCAATTATTTTAAAATCAGAATCCTTTCAGATGTTTTTGCTTAGCACTTTTATTCTTAAGCTATCACTTTGAATGAAAAATAGACGTGAGATATGTTCCACTGATCTTCCATTTCACAACTAGATGTCAGTGTTAACATACCTGATTAGGTGTCTCAGGTGTGATAATGAGCTCATTCAAGTAGTTACTCACCTATATAAGACACAAATCAGAAAATAAATGAAAAAGGAAAAACAATAGGCTACTTTCCTTATTTCAAAATGGGTTGGTTAATTTTATACTTACATTTTTAAAAATTGAATTTTTCCCCACCTTAATAACTATGCACAATTAAACTTTCTGATTTATTTGGTTAGGAAAGGCAGGTAGAGTATAAACTTGTACCCTTTCATCACTATTACCAACCAGAGGTTCTTCCCTACAACTTTTCCAGAAAGAGTGATCAGAAAAAAGAAGGAAAATTATTACTATTCAAATATAGTGTGTATGTGTGTGTGTGTTTGTGTGTGTGTGTGTTTGATTCTTGCCTACTGCAGTAAGAGACATACATGAGAGCAGGAATTATGCATGTATTGTCAGTGACATTTCTTACATCTCCCTAGAAGATGTCTCGTGGTGTAACGAAATCTGCCTTTTTAAATTCAGTCCGTGTAAACAGGAGCATGATACCCTTTGTCCTTTCCTTGTAGATCCAATCTGACTATCTTTTAACATCATCTATATGCATTTCTTTAACTAGAGTGTCTTACCTCCTATATCCATGCTTCCTGTTGATGAATATGCCATCAGAGTAGTAACTGAAATATCATGAATAATATCCAGGTAGAACAGTAGATCACAGTGCTGAAAACGCATTCCTACCCTCCACACTACTAAAATATCTGGATGGGTTCCCATTTCCCAATTCTCTCTTCCCTGCAAGAAATACCTTTGCTGCATGATTTAAGTAATAGAGATCACTTATGTAAAGTTCTACTGAGTTATATTCACTTTGATATTTTTAGTTAAATATTTTCAAAATATGTGTACGTGGCTTGACAAAGATTTTTGGAGGCTATAGATTTGAAGTATACAGTAGAAAATGTCAAGACAACTTCTCTTTGGATCTCAATTTCAGGTTTCAGTAGAATTGACAGTTTTGCTTATTTATTTATTCATTTAACTTAAATTTTAGTCAGTTAACATACAGTGCAATATTGGTTTCTGGAGTAGAATTCAGTGATTCATCACTTACATACAACCAAGTTTGCTTTTTAAAATGGTTGCTTATAAATCTAACTTAACTTAGAAACAAACATATCCATACACCAGAACAATTCTGTTTTAAAGAGGCAAGTTGAAATATTGTCAATAATATCTTAGTACATTCATTTCTCATCGTGGAAATAACTTTTTAGGGCATGCACTGCATCCTGATTTTATAATAACCTAAAATAATGCATAAACAAATGGGTTTTTGCTTACTGACTTTTAAAATCTGTTGTTTTCTGAGAAAGAATTTTTGGTTCATCGGTTCTTGGATAGCCACATAAAACATTCATTTGGCAGTTGGTTTTTGTAAGTTTTTATGTCTTTCAGGCACACAACACAAGAACATAAAATCAATTATTGATTGTGGTACAGATTCGGCATATCACTGTGTACTGACAGTCGGCCTGAAAAAAGAGAAAAGCTGTATTAACCAACTCCAGGCAATCCCAGATTGCTGCATATATCGTGGAAATGCTCGCAGGCTTCATCATGCTAATAACAAGATAATTAACAAAACAGTAAAATGATTCAGTGAGGTTTATGTAATTCTGAGCTCTCTTACAATGCTTAGTAGTAATTTAATTCTTGATCTGAATTACTATAGGTTTGTGATTTTGCAAAATAATCCTCATATACTAATTTAAAAATTTTTTAAAAGCCTCTCTTGATTTATATTTCAAGATTTCTCTGATGCCTTTGACAAAGGTGTTATTTATAACTTCATACTAAGGCAAATAACTAGTTTTTGATTTCTAAACTCAGTTGGAGGCAGCTACCCTGTGGTATTACTAACTGGACCTCAGTTTCCAGGGACCTACAAACAAGGCCGCAGAATACCTAGGAAATAAGTGGTCCTAGCTGAGTGTCTTGAGCCTAGTAGACATTCGGCAAATATTTCGAGATATTTATGCCCTTATTTGGTCTTCTACATCATCTCTTTTAGGCCTCAATATATGGTTGTGATTATTTTTTGATTGTCTGTAAGCCTTCCTCTTTACCCCATCTTCTGTGAACTGAGTTTTATTTCTGGTGCCTGCTACCAGAGACCTAGCTCCTCACATCTAAATTCTTTTGTCATTTTTTGATATTTGGTCTACCTACACTAACTCTTAACAGCAAATACATGGTTATTAAAGAAATAGCTATTTGGAGGTGCTGTGCAATTTCGTAATTTTTTTCTGGTGGTTTTCCTAAGGAGTCTCAAATACTTTTATTTTTAAAACTTCATATCTTCTCCTAATTTGGGACAGGGAAATACATCATTACTTTTGTATGTGTTTGGGTAAGAAGTGCAAAGGGGATGGTAATTGCAAAATGTAATAGCAGCTATGCATGTTTACATAGTTCAGATTTTGACTGCCGTTGGAACTATAGTAAAACTCTTTGACACCACTTTGAAAATTTTTATTTTTTTTAAGAGAGGGAGAGTGGGGGAAGGGTAGCAAGAGAGAGGAAGAAAGAAAATCTTAAGCAGACTCCGTGCCCAGTACAGAGCCCAACGTGGGGCTCGATCTCATAACTCAGATCATGAACTGACTAGAAATCAATGGAGGCTTAACCGACTGAGCCACCCAAGCACCCCTAAAATTATTTTTTTTTAACAGCAGGAGAGAAGGGCAGTGAAGGCATGCTCTTGAAATTATTTCTGTTACTCTTTTCACATTCTGTCTTGGTCTGTTAGATTTTTAATTTTTAGTCTATGTAGTTTTTATATTTGGACACCAATTAATTGTTCATTTTAGTTAAAACTCACCAAAATCTTAAACAGGTGAATTTTGTGGTATGTGAATTATATCCCAGTAAAACTGTTGTTAAAAAATTTCGAAAACTTACGTAAAAGCATTTTTAGTGATATTGGGAAGCAGCTTTGTATTAATGTTAAAAGGTGAGGAGCAAATAGTAGTTAACTTATTTATATAGAGTTCCAACTATGGTTTTTAAAAATATACTTACCTTTTCTATTTTTGGTTTGTTTTAACTTAGGAAAACTTTCTATTTAACTCATTAAGTGTGTATCTTAATGGAGTGAGAAAGGCAAATCTAAGAGATAACGACTAAAATCTTTCGATCTTATTTATAGTACCAGAAAGCTAGTAAGAGAGATGAACCAGAAGTTGCAAATATTCCACTTCATACCTAACTCCCTGGCCTGGTCGTCCATTAGAAATCTGAGATCTAGCTAGATAATTGCAGAAGTGAGGACGTGTACTACAAAATTTTGGATTTTGACTTCTCTGTAAAGTGACCAAGTTGATATTAAGGACTTTACATTTTAAGATATTCTACTTATCATTACAGAAAGCTGTATACCTGCACAAGTGGTGGCTGCCATTGATGTAAACACTGTCGCTAACGAAGTATACAAGTATAATTTTCCTCACACACAGTTACTGGCCAAGACAATTGAAGTGAGTAATATTGCTTCTTGTTTTATTAAGTATATGGCAAGGAAAATGTGATTGAAAAACACTGTAAGGTACTGGTTTCTGGTGTTTTCATTGGAGGGTAAGTCATATATAAATGAAAAAGTTTAGGAGAAGGGAATCAACATTTTATATTGTGAGAAGATGGCATGTTCTTTTTTGCTCTTATTTTTAATTTTCAGTTTGAGAGAGTGAGAATGAGAGAGGTTAGTATTTTGGTCTCTGAGACAAAGGAATGAAATGTAAGAATATGCCTGACTCCTAAATACATGGTTCTGTAATGATATTAAACTTTGTTTAATTCTTTACTTTCAAGCAATAGTCGGTCACAATATTTATGTAACAGGAGTAAAAACAAGAGAGGCAGTCACTGGCTATTACTTATTGAATGCTGCTTCTTTTAGCAAGCCTGTCAAAATTTTTTTTTTAATTTTTTAATTTTTTTTTTAAGCCTGTCAAAATTAATGGTTAAAAGTACATTAATGAACTCTGTAGAAGTATTTAACATTGATGTACATTGTTTTTAAAATAATATGAAATAGTGTGTTTCTCCCATTTTCTTGTGAAAAATTTTACAACAAATTTCTCATGAAGCTATAATTTATATACAATAAACTGCACTCATTTGTGTGTAGTTTGAGTTTTGACTAATATATACAAGTGTGTAACTACCACAACCAAGACTTAGAACATCCATCCACTGTACTGTTTCTCAGTGTCCCAACCCCAGGCAATGACTGATCTGCTTTCTGTCATTACAGATTAAATTTTCCCTTTCCATTATATCACAAATAAAATCATGAATGTAATTTTTCTGGGTGTAACTTTTTCATTTAGCAAATGTTTTTTGAATTCACCCATGTCGTTGTGGACATCAGTAGTCTATTTTTTGTTATTATTGCTGAGTAATATTCTGTACAGTGAAATATTATGAACTATGATGTATATATCCATTCACATGATGTTAGACATTTAAGTTATTTCCAGTTTTTGACTATACAGAAATGTTGCTGTGAACATTCATGTACAGGTTTTTGTGTCATAAATGTGTGTCTGTTTCTGGACCCTCTCTTCAGTGGTATCTATCTATATGTTTTTCCTTATACCAATAGCACAGTCTTTTGATTATTATAGCTTTATAATATGTATTGAATTCAGGTAGCATAAGTTTTCAAATTGCTGTTGTTTTTTCTTTCAAGATTGTTTTGGCTGCACTGTCATTTACATTCCTATGTAAATTTCAGAATAATCTTGCCAATTTCTACAAAAAAAGATATTTTGATTGGAATTGCACTGATTGGTTTTAGAAGAATTGGCATCAATGAAATTGAGTCAGGCCACAAACATGGTATCTCTCTTCATTTCTTTAGGTATTCTTTAATTTATATCAGCAATATTTTATAATATGCACTGTACATATCTTGCACATATGTTAATTTATCCCTAAATATTTGTGGGTTTTGATGCTATTGTAAATGGTATTTTTAAAATATCACTCTTTTACCACTATTTCTTATTGCTAGCATATAGGAATACACTTATTTTTGTTTATCAACCTTGACCTTGTATCTTGTGGCTTTGTTATATTGACTTATTCTGATAGCTTTGATTTTTTTAGGATTTTTTCTACATACACAATCATATTGTCTGAGAATAAGAATTTTACTTTTCCTTTCCAATCAGTGTGACTTTTTTCTTGTCTTATTTTTTTATTGTCTAGGATCTTCTGTACAGTGTTGATTAAATAGGATTACATTGGATATCCTTGCTTTCTTCCAGATCCTAGAGGCACAACATTCGGTCATTTACCATTTGGAATGATGTTAGGTGTAGATTTTTTACAGATGTATTTTGTCAGGTTGAGGAAATTTCCTTTTATTACATTTTCTGAGAATTTTTATAATGAATGGGTTTTGAATTTTGTCAGATGCTATCTGTCTTGCATTTTTGACATGATTATATCATTCCCCCTTTTATTCTCTTAAAATGGTGATTATATCAATTTCTTTTTTTGAATGTTAAGTCAATATTGCATTCCTGGGATAAATCCTACTTGGTCATGGTCTAGTACCTATTTTAGGTAATGCTGGTTTCAATTTGCTAATATTTTGTTAAGTGTTTTACATTTAGCTTCATAGGTGATTTGTTATTTCTCCTCAGTGTTTTAGTATGGTTTCAATATTAGGGTTATATTAGACTTAGATTTTTTGGAAGAGTTTGGAAAAAAAAACAAGTATTAGTTCCTCTATAAATGTTTGATAGAATTTAGTTAATGAAGCCATCTGGGCCTGAAGTTTTCTTAGTGGGAAGGTTTTAAACTATGAATTTAATTTATTTAATTGCTATGAGACTAGTGAGGATTCCTATTTATTTTTCTATTTAGTTTTAGAAATTTGTGATCTTTGAAGAAATTATCCATTTTATCTAATTTTGTCAGGTGTATTCACTTGATTTTTTTCATATGTCCTTATATCCTTTCTCTGTATGTGAACTCTGTAGTGATATACTATAGGTCATTCCTGATGTTGGTGATTTGTAAAATGCTAGTGAAGCTGTAAGCTTACCAATTTTATTGGTCTTTTCAAGTAAATAGCTTTGGATGCAATTGATATTATCTATTGTCCATTTGTTTACCGTGTCATTAAATTCTGCTCATCTTTATTATTTCTTTCTACTTTGCATTTAATTTATGTTTTTTTAATACTACTTACAGTGGGACTTTAGATGACTGACTTGAAATTGTTTTCCTTTTTTCATATAAATATTTAATGCTGTAAATTTTCCTAAGTTTTGGCTACATTCCATAAATTTTCATATCTTATATTGATTTCATATAGTTCAAAATATTTTCCAGTTTTCCTTCTGATTTCTTCTTTGGCCCATGTGTTATTTTTAAGTATGGGTTTAAATTTCCAAATAGTCATAATATTTTCCAGGTATCTTTCTGTTATTTCTGTTATCGATTTCTTATTTCTGTTTTGTTTTGGTCATACTTTGTATAATTTCAGTTATTTTAAATTGTTGAGACTTGTGTTATGGCCCAGAATTCAATTTGTCTAGTGAATGTTCTACATGGTATTGAAAAGAATATATTCTTTTTTTTGTGGGGTGGAATGCTCTGTAAATGTCAGTTAGGTCAAGTTGATTGATAATGTTGTTCAATTTTTCTGTATCCTTACTGATTTTTTCTATCAGTTGCTGAGAGAAGGGTGCTGTAATTTCCCACTACAGTCATGAATGTGCCTCTTCCTTCAGTATTGTCAGTTTTTGCTTCATTTTATCTTGAAGTTCTGTTATTAAGTGTTTACACTTTATAATTTTTTTGATCGAGTGACCCCTTTATCATTATGAAATGTTCCCTTTTTTCCAGATTTTATTTAAATTCTAATTAGTTAACATACAGTGCAATATTGGTGTCAGGAGTAGAATTCAGTGATTCATCACGGCACCCAGTGCTCATCATAACAAGTGCCCTCCTTAATACCCATCACCCATCTAGCCCATTTCCTGCTCACCTCCCTTCATCAACCCTCGGTTTGTTCTCTATCATTAAGAGTCTGTTATGGTTTGTTGTCTTCTCTCTTTTTCCTCCCTCCCATAGTTCATCTGTTTAGTTTCTTAAATTCCACATATGACTGAAATCATAGGTTATTTGTCTTGCTCTGACTGACTTATTTTGCTTAGTATAATACACTCTAGCTCCGTCCACATCATTGCAAATGGCAAGATTACATTCTTCTTGATGGCCGAGTAATATTCCATTGTGTGTGTATTTGTATGTTTGTGTGTGATCTTCTTTATCCATTCATCAGTTGTTGGGCACTTGGGCTCTTTCCATAGTTCGGCTATTGTTGATAATGCTCCTTGAAATGTCCCTTTTTAACCCCAAGAAGTATTTCTTGTTCTGAAGTCTACTTTTCCTGATATTAATATAGCTAGTCTGCTTTCTTATGATTAATGTTTACATGTTTATGTTTTTCCATCCTTTAAATTTTATCCTATTTGTATCTTTGTATTTAAATTAGATTTACAGGGGTGCCTGGGTGGCTCAGTGGGTTAAAGCCTCTGCTTTTGGCTCAGGTCATGATCTCAGGGTCCTGGGATCAAGCCCCGCATCGGGCTCTCTGCTCAGCGGGGAGCCTGCTTCTCCCTTTCTCTCTGCCTGCCTCTCTGCCTACTTGTGATCTTTTTCACTGTCAAATAAATAAATAAAATCTTTAAAAAAAATTTTAAAAAAATTAGATTTACAGTAGATGTGTATAGTTGGGTCTTGCCTTTTTATTCAGACTGACAGTGTCTACCTTTTAATTGGAGTGTTTGTACCATTTACATTTAATCTTGTTATTAATATTGTTATATTTGATTCTACTACCTTGCTGTTTGTTTTTTTGCCAACCTGTTTTTGTTTATCCCTCTTTTTCTGCCTTTTGACATGTTAATATTTTATTATTCTCTACTAATGGCTTATTAGGTATACCTTATTATTTGTATCTGTTTTATTTTCTTAGTGGCTACTCTAGGGTTTACAATATGCTTGTAAACAGTTTTCTTTGGGATTTCTGATTGTGGCATAAAAAAAGATACTTCTATTCTAAAACTCTATCACTTTTCCTAATAGAAATAAGAAAAGAAGGGAAAGGGGGATGGAAAGCCATCAATAATAAAAATAGGGTTTAGAGATAAGGCAAGACAGGAAAGAAAACTGTGAAGAATAGTGTCTAATGCAGTGGAAATGGGACAACTGAATGAGGATGGCAAAATCACAGGCAAACCTGTACATATCTTGTGCAGAATCCAGAAGGAGAGAATGGCAAGGGAGAAGACCAAATGCACCTGGCAGTTGTTTGTTCCAAGTCAGGAGAAGAGAGATTTGAAAAACCCAAATCACTGGGCTGAACGTGCTATCAAACTTCGAAAGACTACCTGCTTGCCCTGAATGTAAGATCATGGGTTAGGGACAGAGGCGTGCTCTTACGTTAAAGGCTAATGCAGGTTCTTCCCAGAAACACTGTGGCCACAAAGTACCTATTTCACCTCATCTTCCAGCAAACTCGTTGATTCAAGTGGCCTCCATTAAAAAATGAATAATAATGAGAAAGGAACCAGTGCGAGGCTATACTAATATTGTACTTTTAAAATAAGGTATGAAATGTAAACAAAAAGCACAATATACAACAGAAAATTATGTGAAGAAGCAGAAGAAAAATTCAAACATACATGCCTTCATGAGCTTCAGGCATTAAATAAAACATGGTATCTTCAAAACAAAAGCTCGAATAAATACATACAGCAGCTCAAAAAGCAATGGTAAGACAGTAATTGGACTGGAAGTGTCAGTGGTCAGGGAAAAAAGAAAGTGGAGAAAAATAAAACCATTATAGAAATGAAAGTCATGTCAAAGTAGCAAAAAGTAAAATGGACAGTGCTGCAAACAATCATGAAGGACACAGCTTGAGAAAAAGAAAGCAAAATAAAACGGAAAAGAAATACAGATCAAATGTTGCAAAATAAATGATAACTACTGAAGACAAAAATGATCTACAATAAAAATAATTAGTACCTCTGGGGAAGACAATAAAATAAATGGAACAAAAATATTCACAGTAACAGAGGGAAGAAATTCCTAAAATAAAACCTATAACAATTCATGAACTGTAGTATTCGTGGGCCCTTACTGAAAAAATGACTCATTCACTTAATCTAACTAAGCAAGAGATGAATCAAGTCAAGAACCCAGGAATAAAGCTACCATGTTAGGAAAGAAATTATGGTTAGAAACTGGGTAAAAATGTTATAAATCTTTGCAGTGTGGGAATAGTAATGCAATTGACATAGGAGAAGAAAGTGAGACTCAAAAAAAAATGTCTATTTGAAATATAAATGAAGCTATGGATTTTTGGGACATTATTTAATGTTACTGTTAGGAGCTTGCCTGAGCTGAGAAAGACAGAGTAGCTAAATAAAGCAGCAAGACAAAAATGAAAGAGTAAAGTCTTTATCACTTACTGCGGTGATAAAAGTATGTCTGTGAAATAAGAGAAAACGCCAGGGCCCCCTGCTCCATTTCCCCATGCCACAGCACACTGGGGGAGAGGGGGTGTGTCAGCACAGATGTGGGGATCAGCTTACCATCTGGAGCAGTCCTGGCCTTGAGGAGAATCATTGTAAGGGAGGAGGGCTAGGAAGGGAAAGTGCTGAGTACCAGCCAGAATGGGGAGAAGTGTCTTCCAGATTTCCACCACCTTCTTCCATAAGGAGGCCTTGGCAGAGCTGCGTGCAGCGGACCTCTGCCCAAGGGCTCAGATAAAGAGAACTAGACGTGCAAATACATGAAGGATGTGCTGGCCAGGGCACCTGAATCCTTGACTGCAAAGGCCCACAGAGACTCGATGTGCTTGCTGACCATGTTCCAATTCTGGAGTGTGAAGGGAAGTTCCCCTCAAGGCCTGGGGAGAGGAGCCTTTCTAACTGCCCACAGTCAGGCCTGAAAAATCACAGAGAGGGTTATAACCAGGAGCTGGACTCCTTGGGTATAAAATAACTGGTAAAATTAAACTTAAGTCTGTAATTCATCTAGGTAGAAAATGAGGAATTACTAGTCACTACTATATCAACTTCAGGTGAGCGAAACCTTGTCTGTTGGTTCATTGTTGTCACAGACTCAGCACAAAGCCTGGCATATAGTAGAAACTCTGAAATGTTGGTGGATTGCTTTCTGAACGCTATTGAACGAACAACATATTTTGGCTAAGAAAATGGACAAATATCAGGCAAATGGTCACAAAGGATAACAGTTTCAAAATAGATATTAGTTAGAATGGATTTCAAGGCAAGAGCATTTAAGAGTCATAGAAAGTTACTTTATAATGATGATTAACACAGTCCTCAAGAAAGATCTGACTGTCGTATTTACGCAAAAGATAACATCAGAGTTCATAGAGCAGGAAATGGTAGGAAATATCTACTCAGTTTTTATTGGATACATACTGTGAGCCACAAAATAGGAAAATCATTATCTTATGAATATAAACTCAGTAATTCTAAGTAAAATATCAAATAATCAGAAGCACATCAAAAGAATAATGTAGCATAACTAAAATGGATTTTGTTTTGGAAAGTATAATAGTAATTTAGTACTTAGGAATTCTATTACTATTATTCAACATGTTAATAATTGGAAAGAGCAAAACTATGTATTAGAAAGTATTTGACAAAATGCAGGGTTTTCCAATTGGTTTTAATCTCTGAATAAAATTAGGACAAATGCATTCTACTACAGATGTTTATGCCATTTACTGGCTTTGTGTGTATGTGCGTTTATATTTCTGTATAAACCACAAGCATGCACATGTATCTCCTAATCCAGTAGCATGCTACATGGTAAAACTTTAAAAGCATTCTCACTGAAATAACAAATAAAACAAAGATGTCTACCTTTGGCACTGTTATTTAATGTTGTTGGGGATTGTTAGGTAATGTACTCAGGTAGGAGAAATAGCATATAAATATTAAGGAGGATTCCAAAGAATAGTTGTAGAGGCCTGGAAAACAAAAAATGTACTGTCCTTAAAAATAGTATGAGGAACAATTAGTGCATTTAAGAAGGGGGTTGTTTACAAAAATATGATAGCCAGTAGCTTACTATATATACAAACAAAGACATGTTAGAAAATATAACAGAAGAAAGTTTCTATTTCTGGTACCGACAGGAAACTTACAAGCAGTGAGAAATAAGTAACAAGAAATCTGCATGACCCATGTGGGAATAAAAGATATTTGAAAAATTGGAAGTATGACAATATTGTACAAATTTTAGTTTTCTTTACATAAACTAAAATTTATTAAAATTGTCAAAAGTTGTTTTCTAAGCTACCAAGTCTTTCCTAAAGTGTATATGACAATTAAGTATAAGCATAGCCAGGAGACTTTCTGCAAAAAGTAATAAAGCTAGTAGGAAGACCAGTAAAACTGCTCATCAACATGTGATAAACAGTGCTACCACACTGAGTTGACCTAATGTCCTCTGAAAGCAAAGGTGTTTTTATGACTTGTATGGCCAGGTTATAGGAAAAGAATAGATTTCCATTAGGTTTCAAATATCAACTTATTAAAGATAATTTGTGTATCTCCATAACTACTTTCTTGAGTTTCAACACATTTAATGCCTTTGAATGCCAGGTTAAATAAAGTTGTGCATAGTTTGAGTAATTATTTCTTGCATACCTGCCCTATCATTTGAATTTCTTAAAAAATCACTATTTTGAAGAATCTTTTAAAATTCTAATTTTTTGTGCCAACCTGTATTGGAGGCAGTAACTCTGTTTACTCCCTCCAGATTCTAGACATAGGATGTTTCTGATATAAAAGATTGTTTTATTTTTACTTTAGTTTTAGAAATGTAGCTTTAATCCATCCATATTCAGTTAGGACATCAGTAAGTTGCTGATCACAGTAGCACTGTGCTGACAGGCTCTCTGACTTGAGTATGATGTGCTGTCTCATTGAACTGCCCTGCCCCACATTTTCTGACAGGCTAGTCAGTGCATGATTTGCACATTGTTTTCCTGAGAACCCAGGGATTCAGAGGTGCTGTAGGAACTTTTCAATATTTAATTTCATTTTTATGTTACATAGACACCTTAAACTACTTCAAAGCCTGTGATTTAAAAATGATAGACACATACATTCAAACTTTTAATACAGTAGAGACAACCGATGTGTTCCCCAGGTTAATTCACTCTCTACAGGACTCAGAATAAAGCTCGTCCTGCCTTATTCATGTCCTTGAACTTCTTAGAAGTTAATTAGGAAAGTTGTGATTCTAGTCTTGTTGCTTGTTTCTGGCTAAGCATATATATACTAAGAGTGCTTAATGAGAATTGGAAAACCCATGACTTGTTTCTGTGTACAGCAGACCCCCTTATCCACGTGAGAATACATTCCAGGACCCCCAGTGGATGCCTAAACCCTCAGATAGTACCAAATTCTCTATATATACCATGTTTATTCTTATATATACATACCTATGATAAAGATATTTTATAAATTAGGTACAGTAAGAGATTAACAATAATGATAAAATAGAACAGCTATAACAATATACTTCAGTAACAGTTCTGTGATTGCAGTCTCTCTCAAAATATCGTATTGTACTCACCTTTCTTCTTGTGATAGTGTAAGATGATAAGATGCCTACATGATGAGGTGAAGTGAAGTGAACGACGTAGGCATTGTGATGTTAGGGTTAGACTACTGATGACCTGACCATAAGTCAGAAGGAGGATCATCTGTTTCTGGACCCTGACTGACTGGGGTTGACTGAAATTGGAAAGTGAAACCACAGATAAGGGAGGGACCACTATACTGTATTTATCTTCTGATATATAAAATAGAAGCAAAATAGCACATTTTTCAACTGCTTAGCCCAATAGGGATTATACTGATTAATCTTATATGTTACCTTTTGAAGTTTTTTGACTACACACAGCTGTTAAACAGTATAATCATTGTGGATATCTGAAAATGGGGCCTTTTTTCATCTAGTGATATTTTAACAGAGACCTACATAGACGGGATGGTGACTGGTCAGTATATTACATTTCCTAAATAAAAAATATTGATAGAGAGGTGTTAAAAATTTCCTTAGGCCCTATGCTAAAAATTCATTAATTATAAAATGAAGTTCTCTATGTTTGACTCCAGAAAACACAGTGGTGTTAGACTTGAGGTGTCACAGAGGCACGAAACACTTAGGATTCAGGAAATTAACATTCCAGCTCTGCTTTGGCCAGCTCTGAGTCTTGGGGGAAG
This sequence comes from Potos flavus, assembly GCA_028534135.1. NCBI lineage: Eukaryota > Metazoa > Chordata > Mammalia > Carnivora > Procyonidae > Potos > Potos flavus. The sequence goes on from CM052897.1 coordinate 103,668,644, forward strand.
TCACTTAGTTTTTCATAGCTTCAATTTACTTCTCCAACTTCCTTCATAAGATTGCTTTGGAAAGTTAGTTTAACTGAAGTTAATTTGAAAAGTGTTAAGTATTATATAAACTTTGAGTATTATGAATAAAACTATTAAGGGTTATAATTTCTGATATATTTAGTTATAATTAGTTAGCATTTTTCCTTCTTCCCTATTCTATGCATCTTTTTAAATTTTTTTCTCCAAATGTTTGTTCTTAGGGCATTACACTAGAAGAGTTTGACAAATTGTCTTTCAGTATGATTTTAATGAGCCCTCCCTGTCAACCATTCACCAGGTATGTATAATAAATATTTCTCTGTTTAGGAAGAGTACTTTCGAGGGTTTCCTTAAATCAAATTATACCACAGTTTCAAGCATGGACACTTTGAAGATTATTAGCTGCATTTCATAAATTTGACAATTTTCATAAATAATTCCTTTTATCTACTCATTTTTATAATTCAGCATTAATCATAAAGGAAATAGCAAATACTACCAAATGAGCAAATCAGTTTGGTCAATAGAAGATATGCAGAGACCGTATGGGATCTCTTTTATACCTGTCTAAGATACAATATTTATTTCTGACCTAAGTTACCTTAAATTAATTAAACTAATGAGTATTCAGAAATATATTTTTAACTGATTAATAAAGTAAATTTTCATAATATTCAATTCCTAAATTACTTAACTGTAAAATTTAAAAGCTAATCAAGAATGCATTCATGAATTTTATGTTTCTCAGAATTCATATGTATACTGAATAATTCTGACTTTTTATAACTATTTTGCAGTTCATTTTTTATTATGTAGTATTTGGCTCTGTGTTTCAGGGAATTATGTCTTAGATGAAATCTTGACTGATCCATCTTCATTTAGATATTTTTAATTATTTTAAGTAATAGTAACAATCCTCTGTCTTACATGGAGTATGCCATTTAATTTAATGAGCCTATGGGTTATGTGTTAATATTATCATCATTTTATACGTGAGAATCTGAGGCATAGAAAGATTAAGTAACTTTTTTAAGGCCATACAATTAGAAAATGTCAGAGCCAGGATTTATCAATTATTTTATATGTTCCTATGTAAATGTATAAGATGACTTTAAGTGGGATATCACATGTGATAAATATTCTAATTTAAATGAATATTCTCATGCTTAATTTCCATAGAAGTTTTGCTTTATATAAACAACTCTCTAAGAAATTAATTCCCCAAGGATTATTGTGCACATATAAGCCAGGCATTGCTTTTGATACTATAGTTCCTATCCTCAAGGAGCTTATAGTTTGAGGGAATGACTGAGAAATGATTATCATATAATGTGATATAAGCTATATAATAAATGAATGCTAGAAGTCCCATGAGAGCACAGAGGAGAAAATGGCTTGCTGCATGCCAGGAGACAGTTCTTTAAGAGACACTATCTGTGTCTGAAAATAAGATTGGGAATTTATCAGAGAAGACAGAGAGCATTCCATGTAAAGATGCCTCCAAACGTATGGGAGCATATGGCCTGTTTAACTACAATAAGTAGGACCTACAGAATAGAATGCAGCCCCAGCACTGTGTAACCTCGTCGCTGCTGCACTGGGCCTCCAGTGTCTTCCCTACAACCAGCAGCCCAACTCCAGCTGCTGATGGCAGCAGTAATTGGTTCTGTAATACTGCCGTCATTGCAATGCTGAGAGGAAAGGGACACAGTGAGAAAAACCCAAGATTTCTGAGGTATCTATTCAAGTCCACTCTAGTGTCCATCTGAGCCCCAGATCCACAGATGATTCTGGTCCTGCTGGAAGGTATGAGGGAACTGACAAGTGATGTCAAGTAACTCATCTAAGGCAATGAAGCTAGTAAGTACCCAAGTCTTAAACCCTGGTCCTCTGTTTCTACTACCCAGGCCCAATCCAAGTCTTCATTTCTGCTTGATTCTTGATCACATTGACTCTTACTTGTAAGATCTAATTGCTAGTCCAAATACTGCCTGTTTACATGTCCTGTTCTGACCTAGTTAGTCTAACCAAGTTGTAACTCCTGCTTATAGAATCAAGCATTCAGGTTAAGTCTCCACCTTTTGCCAAATTGGTCAAAATTGTCTTAGTCTTACCTACTATGGTCTGCTTAGGTGGTGATTAGTTATCAATGCCATTACGCTATGTTGCCACCCTACCCAACCAGCTCATTCATCTGAACTTCTGTTGTCTCATTTGGGACAGAGCAAAAGGTGTTATCAACCAGTTGTGTGTGTGTGTGTGTGTGTGTGTTTTCTAAACAAAGTGATTTTAAGAGGGTAATTGATTTTATTCTCTATTGACTATTTTGTTCTTCTTTGCCTCATGTAAGTCATTTGGTATATTGTTTTATAATAAACATATTTATTAGATTAGGCAAGGCTTTTTTCATTTTAATTAAGTGAATAAATGCATTTTGTTCTCTATAGCAACAAAGATGATCATATTTTTTGTGGAGACCAACTAATTTCAGTTCTCTCAGTTTTGATGTTTTAAAAGTGATTTGGTATCTTTCTGTAAGGAAGATTCTTGGTGAATTTTATTTTATTTGTACCTTCTTTATCCTTTAGAATTGGCCTGCAAGGTGATGTGACTGATCCAAGGACGAATAGCCTCTTATATATTCTAGATATTCTCCCAAGGTAAAAATATCTTAGATTTTCGTACAAGCTTACCTTAAATTTAAAACTTTGGATCTGAGAGAATGTGATATTTGTCATTTTATAGAGATTAGCGGCCTTATACTTGCAGCCTTCAGATACTGTGCATGTCATTTATCTTATTCTGCCATGACTGATAGAGTAACTGCAAATGTTTGCCAAGTCCGTGGTTGCCACTGTAGTGAGTGACAGGGAATTACAGTCTAATAGCTGAATTCTGTTTCCTCTCCTTACAGTATTAATGCTAATGTTAGTGAATGCTGTTGTGCATGGCCTGGAAACTTGTGCTAACCCTAGAAGCTGCCATTCTATATAAATGGCAGCCCTTTGAGTTGTGCAGTTCAGAGCCTCTCTGTGAAACCATGTTTTCTGATAAATTTCAATGGAAATTAACATTTCAAATGTTAACTTCATTACCTATGCCATTTTATGGGGAAAATGAATGAAATATAAGTTGTCTCTGTCCTCTATAAAATCCTTTTATAAAAAAGAGAGAGTTCAGAAAATTACTCACCTCATATCTCCCACGAGTAAGGATTTTCTTTACTTCTTGCTTCTTAGTAATGGCATGTTTAGAATTGTATTTGTTTTTGTTTTTGTTTTAGATTACAAAAATTACCGAAATATATTCTTTTAGAAAATGTTAAAGGCTTTGAAGTATCTTCGACAAGGTAAAAATGTATTTGCATTGTGTTCATCTTAGACTTGGGATATTGTAAGAGCCATTGTGAAATAAAGATCTTAAAAATGAACCCATATATTCTGACATTTTACATATATATTTTATTCATTAATACTGATTTTGCCTAATTAAATATAAAGTTTCAAAAAGTTAGGTTCACCTGATTCCCATTTTGATATGTTTGAATTTTTGCAGAATGAGCACTCAATTTTAGCTGCTAATATTGTTGCCTGTTTCTTTGGAAGTAGGAATGTTCTCAGTAAGAAACGTTCCTGTTGATAGGCTTTTTCTGTCCTGCAGTTAGGAGAAGTAAGCCCTGGGTCAGAGCCCTTTCAGATGGTAGCCCAGCCAGAAAATATCTGTGTCCTTGAACCGGCTGCTGTCTGATCAGTGCTCCCCCATCTGATTTGCTACAGATAGAGTTCCATGGCAATAGCAAATTTAACATCAGTAGACTAGTGATTCTAACTCTGGATAGAATATAGCCCCAGTTCGGATAAATTATCTGGCAGCTTTACTTATTTGTAATAGAAATCATCTCTATCTTTTTCTGAGAAATACAATTTCTCAAGTACTGGACTTAATTATGACCTAGAGTCATCCACTTTCTAAACAACTTGAGTGGAGATACAGTTTTCATATAAAATGAAGTTATGTATAATTTTTTATATAAGAACCCCATTTCCAACTATAGGGTGAAAGCTTTTCTTTTTTCTCTCATTTTTTTCTCCTCAGAGACCTGTTAATACAAACATTAGAAAATTGCGGTTTTCAGTACCAAGAATTTCTATTATCTCCAACCTCTGTAGGTACCACAATTATTCACTTTCCTATACATTTTTGTAAAGGGAATTTGACTCAATAAAAAAAAAAAATAGATCTGTTTTGAATACTATTATATTTAAATCTTGAAATTGTTCAGGCATGGGTCTTACTTTCTATAGAATATTGTACAGGCATATAGATTTATTTATACATATTTTATGGAAAATATTATATAGCTTGAAGAGAGAATATACATTTCTTTCTTTTTTTTTTTTAAAGTTTTTATTTATTTATTTGACAGAAAGAGCGAGAGAGCACAAGCAGGGGGGGAAGGGCAGGCAGAGGGAGAAGCAAGCTCCCTGCTGAACAAAGAGCCTGTCATGGGGCTGGGACCCTGGGATCATGACCTGAGCCAAAGGCAGACACTTAACCGACTGTGCCACCCAGGGGTCCCCAGAATATAAATTTCTTTTCACACAGAAAATAAAGGATAATTTGTTTTGAAAATTTGTGACATTTGGTAGTTCCAGTATCATTTGGAATTCTGTAGTTTGGTAATACTTCAGAATCATCCAAAATAAAAAACAAATGAACATATGACAGTTTTCTAATTACTTTTTTTGGGACATACCATTAAAAATGCAAACACCATGAAATCTTGCCATTTGCAATGACATGATGGAGCTAGAGGGTATAAATGCTAAGCAAAATAGGTCAGTCAGAGAAAGACAAATATTGTATGATTTTACTTATATGTGGAATTTAAGAAAGAAAACAAATGAACAAAGGGAAAAAAAGACAAACTAAGTAACAGACTCTTAACTATAGAGAACAAACTGATGGTTACCAGAGGGTAGGGTGAGGGGTGGGGAGATGGGTTAAACAGGGAATGGAGATTAAGGAATGCCGTTGTAATGAGCCCTGGGTGTTGTGTGTAAGTGACAAATAACTAAATTCTACACCTGAAACTAACATAACACTGTATGTTAACTATACTGGAATTTAAAATAAAATAAAATAAAATGCAAACATTGCTTCTATTTCATGAATATGAAATTGAAGTGGTTATGACATTTGGTAGATCTTTTATATTACAAGTATCACCATCTGTTTTTTCTTTTGTCATTGTGTTTGTTAGCCTCTTATTATCTTTAGCCTATTATATAGTTATTTGCCCTGAAATTAAAAGAAAACCCATTTCAAAAATTAGATGTACGTGAAGTATGGAAATTGGCATTATGTCTGATCTCATTAAGTTTATTTCATATTTATTGCCTTCTGACTTTTAAAATTTAGTGCATCCTCCTTTTTTAATAAAGTGAGGCAATAAATAGCCAATAGCTATATTTGAATTTTATTTTTTATAATTATTATTAATAATGAATGTGAGAATGTCTACATAATTTCTTATCTGGGAAATAGAAAATGAAAGTGACTCAAAGACATATGACTCATCAGATTCAATTTCTGTTCATTCAAATAAAAGTACAAAGCACCAATTTAAAAGGTTTAAGAATTTGCTGGAAAAAAGTCTTCCACATATCAGTAACAGAATTTTTTCTGGCAGAAACTAAATGCATACCTGTATGAATTTTTTTGATGGGTGTAACGGTTGATATAGATCTCTTTAATTTCCTGTAGTAACTAACTGCTCTGCTTTATTCCAGCTTGGCATTCCAAATTCAAGGCTCCGGTATTTCCTTATTGCAAAGCTTCAGTCAGAACCATTACCTTTTCAAGCCCCTGGTCAGGTATTATTATTATTATTATTATTATTATTATTATTATTAATTGATTGTAAGTATATCTCAGTCTGCTAATTTTTTCAAGAACTGATCTATGGAAGCTTACGTGGTCCTACTGAGCCAATAATATAGACCATGACCTTAGGTCTATTTCCTAGGGCTTTTTCCTCTCCTGATGATGTTTTTTATTGTTTTAAACAAGACAAAAAACCCTTTTCTTTCATTATTAGAAAAAAAGTAAGTTAAAAGTTAAAAAAAACTGTCATCAGTGCTGTTATCCTCCTTTTCCCCTATCATTTCCCTTTTGACCATTGACTATTTTGTATCTCTCATTTTCCCCCAATAGAAGCCATTGATTACTTTTTTTTTTTTTTAAGATTTTATTTATTTATTTGACAGAGAGATAGAGAAAGAGCACAAGTAGACAGAGTGTCAGGCAGAGGGAGAGGGAAAAGCAGGCTGTCCGCCGAGCAGGGAGCCTGATGAGGGGCTCAAACCCTGGGATCATGACCTAAGCTGAAGGCAGCTGCTTAACCAACTGAGCCACCCAGGCACCCCCCCATTGATTATTTTTGATAAAATTCATTACACTGTCCTAACAATTGCTTAACAGTATTTTAACACATTGGTTGCATTTTCTTTGAAGTTAGTGCTGTTTAGCCTTAATTGATTAAAATATAGTGATTAGTACAAACTAGAATAAAATACTCAATTGTTATAGATAGGATCTCTAATTATGCAAGCAGCTGTACATCTTTTTGTCAAAATTGCTATGGAAAACAGAATTTCAGTGATTCAGTGAAGCTCTCCCTAATAGTCACAGGTAAGAACTCAAAAGTCATGTCCTACTATTAGGGGGTCATTAGTATCATTTGGATTCCCTGCCATACAATACCAAAAATTTCCCCTTCCATGGTGGTCAATTCCAAAAACAATATATAAACTATATTAACAAAGACATCAGCATTAAAAATCCTTGGAACTGGGGCGCCTGGGTGGCTCAGTGGGTTAAAGCCTCTGCCTTTGGTGCAGGTCATGATCTCAGGGTCCTGGGATCGAGCCCCGCATCGGGCTCTCTGCTTGGCGGGGAGCCTGCTTCCCCCTCTCTCTCTGCCTGCCTCTCTGCCTACTTGTGATCTCTCTCTGTGTCAAATAAATAAATAAAATCTTTAAAAAAAAAAAAATTCTTGGAACTGTTTTTCTTCTACAAAGTAGGACATTTGTTAGGCATGTTACCTGTTTTGCAGGATCAAGATTTTCCTATGGGGCTCACGAGTAGAAATAACCTTTCAGGGGAAAGGTTCCTTTTAAATTATAAATTCCTTTTATAATTACTAGTTTTCCTCTAGATCATGGGTGTATTCCCGTTTTTCTTTCTTAGTGAAGGAGTATGGCAAAGTTTGATCCAATACACATTTTTTGGAAATATTAATGTTACTTTTTTCTTTTCTTTTTTTTATAAATGCTGTACCTTTTATTCCCATGACTTATTCATTCCATACCTAATGTTGCTATCTAAACTTATTTGTTTGTTTATTTATTTATTTATTTTTAAACTTCTTTTTTAAATATGATACTCTATATTAATAAAAACATTCAACAAAGCAATAGGAAGTATGCTGAATATAGATACAGTATCATGTTTGAACTTCCTATTGCTTTATTGAATGTTTTTATTAATAAATATAGCAAGCAGTAACTCCATGGAATAAATCAGTTGTAGCCTGATGACACTATAGCTATATGATGAAAAACTTAAGTAAATCACAATTCCTGTGTTTTTAATGACAACTATAAAGGCTAAAGACATTTTTGGCATAATGTTGACTAGAAACTATTAATTTGTCATTCATTTTTAAGAAAGCTTTTAACAGGCTGTGTGTTTTCACTTAATGCCAGGTACTGATGGAGTTCCCCCAAATTGAATCTGAACATCCAGAAAGAAATACAATAGATGCAGAAAATAAAATGGAAAGAAAGAAAATTGAACCAAATATTTGCTTTGATAAGAGCAGACAATGTTCTGGAAAAGAGGCCATTCTTTTTAAGCTCGAAACTGTAGAAGAAATTGACCGGAAACATCACCAGGACAGTGATCTCTCTGTGCAAATGTTAAAAGATTTTCTTGAAGATGATGTTGACATGAATCAGTATTTTTTACCGCCAAAATCATTGCTGCGATACGCTCTTTTGTTAGACATTGTGAAGCCCACATGCAGAAGGTCCACGTGCTTTACCAAAGGGTAGGTTTTAAAGAGACTCTTAAAATGGGGTATTCAAAATAGCCAGGTTTTTATGGCTATCGTTTCTTTCAGTTCTTTTCAAAACAAGGAGCATTTTACAAAATGTTTCTGCTAGAATGATTTTTTTCCCCCTTTTTGCCCTTAATTGCCTGCTTTCGTGTTCCAATAGAGTGCACGAGTGAAAATTCCTTCTGGCAGAACATTATGTGCACAACCCACAAAAGTGCTCATAAAACACAATGCCGTTTGTTTGGTGACCTTCATAAGAGCTTAATTACCCGTGGTGGAAACATGGTTTCTGTAGATACTGAATTGCTACTTTTTAGCACCTTTCTTTTCATGGCACATCAGACTTCAAAAATTTATGTCCACTCTCATGATCAATATATAAGAAGAAATTAAATTTTAATATCAAGAAATAAAGTTAAATCATCTGGTGTACATTAAAGCATATTTAAATTTTATTCAGTTTTTTTAAAATAAGTAATATATTTTTATGGTTCAAATTCAAAGGTACAGAGATTGTGAGCCTCCTTTCCCTGTCTATCTCTTGCTCATCCAATTTTCCTGCTTATATGCAACTACAGATTTCAATTTACTGTCTAATCTTCCGAAGGTATTATGTATGAGGGTGCATTTAAATATACATGTATATTTTACCCCCCTTTTTAAGTAAATGGTAATATACTGTATGTTACTATGTAGTTTTTTCATTACACAATATAAACTGGATAGTATAACATACAAATACATAAAGAACTTTTCCATTCTCATGGTATATCATAATGCCTTTTATTGACTACCTTTGGGTTATTTTTTGAATGTTAATATGTTTTTCATCAATTTTTTAAAAACCTACAAAGAAGGGGGAAATTAGGCCTTTCCAGAAAATTTTATAAAAGATCCCTAGCTCTGCTTTGTTAATGTTACTCAACCTCATTTGATGAGTAATTGTACGATTTGAAACTTCAAACTTTCTCTTTTCACCCACTAGTTAGCTTTCGTGCATGCTGTGTCCCGATACAAGCATACCAGGTTTATTCTGATTTTACCATGTTCTGCCCTTGTACTTCCAGGGCAACTGGTTTATTGCTTTCCATTGCCTTAAGAGACTTTACTTAGCTGTTGTCTGTTTCCAAGGATGATAAGACAAGACTTATCAGTTTGGTAATAAAAAACAACCTTGAAATTCTTTTGTAATTATAAAGATGGTATAAAGGAAGCCTTACAATAAAAGTCTATTTTAATGTAGATAATATAAACAGGCATATACACACACACACACACACATACGAGAAAACAGATTTGCTAAAGTATTTTTCCCTGGTGTGTCTTTGTATTTTAAATTTATCTATTTGGGAAAAAATTTATGATAATATGTTGAACAGCTAGCTTGGCAGTGATCTTAGGGGAAGAAATATTACTAATACCTTATATTTCTGTAGCTTTTTATACTTTTAATACAGTTTTTTATACAATAGTCTCTTTGTTGTATGAAGAATAGTGAAAACACTGCGTCACGGGAGGAGGCAGACGCACGTTCAGCGGGCCTGTGTTTGTCACAGCACTGGAGAGTGGGCTTTTCAGTTCATGAGAAGTGATGGTTCAGGCATTATAAAAAATAGTAGCAATTTATTTTCACCTACATAACATTTGGTTTAATGTGGCAGGGATGTCAATATTGAATAGCATTTGGATATAAAGTCTTAACAAGTGCATGCTTTCTAGTGATGAACATTAAGAAACTGACAATACAGAGAAATGATAATTAATAATGCATAATTTAAAGTGGTTTTTACACAACTCAAAACACTATGCTAACTTTAGTGCCTAGAAATTTAAATAGAATGATCTTATGTCTTTCACCCAGGAATTTTTCACTTACAGAGCATATTTATGTGTTTCAGACTATTTCAGAAGGATGTAACTATGTAGATTGATTAATTCATTCAAGAAATATTTAAGAAATTTGACATTAACAAATACATTAGATGCTGCATAATACACGTGTTAATCTTTCAGTTATGGAAGCTACATAGAAGGGACAGGATCTGTGTTACAGACTACAGAGGATGTGCAGGTACTGTATATGCTTTAGAACTAAAATATTTGAAAATTATTTTAAATAAACCTATTTAATACTTAAAATTTGAGAATATTAAAATAATTTTACATGTTTAATTGGGAATGAATATACATATTACTCATATATTATACATAATGTATATAATTCTTTATCATACAATAAATCTCTTTTTGTTTCTTTTTGCTAGATTAGTTTATGTACAAAGAATATTTTATGTTTCACTTTCTCTTTTCTTATTTCTACCTTTGGTACTTTTTTATTCCATGAGTAAATTGAGATGCAGCATACAATAGTTAATGTTCTCTAAAGTGATGCACTAATATCTTAATATTCCTTTGGATCACACACTATAAAACTGCCTTTTAGGAAAAGAAATCTACATCTTAGCAAGACTTTAATACTTCAATTGTAAACTCTTCATGCATCATAGTCGAAAATAAGCTTGATATGCTGCAAAAATACTTTATACTTTTGAATAATTTTGAAGAGAAATCACAGTATCTTCTTTTATGCTGAATTAAACTCTTACCATTAGTAAAATTTACCCGTGGTAAAAATCCTATTAGAAGCAAATGGATTTGAGAATTTATATTTACCAAAAGTACTTTATCATTTTAAGAAAATAATTTGATGAAATTGATCATAAACAGTAAACATTTTAATGATCTACTTGTTAGCATTGTGAAGTTGATTTCGTTTGTCGATCAGGTTTCTTTTTCATATCTTTCACTGTATTTCTTTTCTGTCATATTGCCATTATTTTTTTCTTATGATTTAATTTTTGAGGGACCAAAAATGACAGGCAAACTGAAAGTTGCCTGAATTGTTCAACATTAAGCTTTTCCTTTTCAAACATTTCATTTTCAATGTTTATATTGCCATTGATGAGCCAATAATAGAATTCATTGCAAGAGACATTCTGCCCTGTGCATTTTTCTACCGTGTATTCTAGCACACTATATGTTCATCCTTTTTAAAGTGTCTCACAAGAGATGTTCTTATCTTAACAAATATACTTGTACTCTACTTTATCAGTTATCTTGGTTGTTTTCTTATAGATTGAGGATATCTACAAATCCCTTACCAATTTGTCACAAGAAGAAAAGATAACAAAATTGTTAATGCTTAAACTTCGATATTTCACTCCTAAAGAAATAGCAAATCTCCTTGGATTTCCTTCAGAGTTCGGTATGTGGGATACACGCAGACCCCAGCTTTTGTTTATCAAAGGTCCTAGAGTTCAGTAGGGACTCATAGGTATATTTTATGAATAAACCCTTGCCCAGACAGATAGATGTAAGAAACCTTCTTCCTTTCCTGATCCTGCCATTTTTGGCATTTTCCTTCCCTCCTCTTTCTGCTTTTGTTCTTAACCTGCTAAAGTCCATTCCCCTCAGCCTCTGTTCTCTCCCTTTACTCCGGTAATGATCCCGAGTGGTTTTGGGAAAGGAGGGCCAAATCCGCAATTTCTCACCTCTCCCCACAGATGGTTATTAATAGCATGTCCGTCTCCAGCTTTATTTTCTTGATTCCAGAAGTCATGTTCTAATAACCCCACACTAGATCTTGTGAAAGAATGCCAGAATGGTCCTTTTTATGAAGAAATTAAAAGGTTGTTGAGGAATTAATTTATTTTTTTGGTGGTGAGTGTATTTGTATTTATTCTCTTCAGAGACACTTAGTTATCAGTTATGCACCTTTTGTTCTCCCTATAAGTGGAGAAGAGAGAAGGTGGAGAGATGGTCTGGGAAAGAGATTTCCTAATGGAAAGAAAGGGTGACTCAGGAGCACAGATGTCAGAATGAACAAAAGATTATGGAGTTCGAAGCCGGAAATCTCAAGAACAGAAATGAAGATACAGTTGTAGAGTGAGAAAGATGCAGTCCTAACTCCTTTGCAGTCCAGGAAATCCAGGGATTTTGCCTTTAAGAGATTGGACACATGGCCCTTGCCTTATAGAGTGCCTGCTCCATCCCTGATCTCTCCTTCCTGGCACTTGTGCTCTCCCCGGTACTGATACCATCAGTTTCGTAGGCTGGGGTGGGTGTGTGGCCAGTACTGGCTCGTGGTCACTGGGGAAAGACAGACCTCTCTAACGTGCTTTCAGGACTACACAAAGAGGAAATGTATTTTTGATAACTCTGGGGGTTTGAATGCAGAAAAGCCAAACTTTTCTAAATCCAATATTGTTATAATATTAATACAGAACTATTTTTGAAGCAGATAATGGGTTAAATAGAACATGTTTTAAATTCTAAATAATGGATTTACAGATGAGGTTTTGGAACACATCTTTCTGTACATGTGTCCTCTTGGTATTTGGTTCTCAAAGTGTAGTCAAAGCAACCAGGTTTATTTTGTAACTCTCTGCCTTTTTCTTGGTGATCTCATTCAGTCACAAATATCCTGGGGAGTGTTATTTTAAAAAAAACACAAACTTTTCTTATCTTAGTCTATGTCACAAAATGAGTGAGAACGTCATGAAACAAAGAGCTGAGAACTGGACTCGGAAATTTAATTCCCAGTCTGCCTTTTTGCTTACTATTTTTTTTCTTTTTTAGGATAAACAATCAGAGGAACTTTCCATAGTACTAAAGAATGAAGTGATTTACTATCTAATAACTAATTCCTATGTTTTGAGTGCGTATTTCTTTAAGCAGTAGTAATCACTGCAGAAATACTGACACTTAGCATGGACCCCAGAGTCAGACTGAGTGAGTTTGAATCCTAGCAGCACCTTAATCCCTCTGCTTTAGTTTACTCCTCTGTAGAATGGGGGTAATCACAGCACCAACTTCATAGGGTCGTTGTGACTGTTAAGTGAGTTAACATATATAAAATGTTTACACGCTATCTATAACACAATATAAAATTTAAATGTCAGCTTTTTTTTTTTTAAATGATGGGCATTTATTTGCTTTTATAGCCTTCATAGTTTTTTCATCATTTAAAAATTTTACATAGGTAAATTAGGATTTTTCACAGCTTTCCGAAAATATATGTATTATGCATACAAGAAAGGCTTTTTAATTGGTTAACCTTCTTTTAAAATATGTGATATCTTTGTATAATCAGGCTTGACTGGTGTCACCACTGAGCAGCACTGTGACAGACTGTCCTTCATGTGTGCTTCCAACATGATTGACTCTGAATCTGGAATGGGCATTGTTTGAGTTGCTTGTCCACAGTCAATGTTCGATTTGCGATGATCCTTTCATACATTTTGTGCTGGTTCTTTTTGTGGCTAGTGGCATGCATTTGTGAGATAGCAAGCTTTGGAAGAGGTCACTAATCTACATTTACAGAGCGAAAGTTGCTATCTTGACCTTGTTAATGCTATGTTTTTTTGTTTTTGAAGATTATTATTATTTTTAATGTACCTAAGTTTTTAAAAAGTCACCTTTTAATTTAAAAAAGTTATATCTGTATATAAAATACACAACCCCCCCACATATATATAATTTTTACAAATCTGACTTGTTTGCTTTTAAACCTTTCTTACCCTGTGATGTAATCTTTTTTTTTTTTTTTAAGATTTTGTTTATTTATTTGACAGAGAGAGAGAGATCACAAGTAGGCAGAGAGGCAGGCAGAGAGGGAAGGGGAAGCAGGCTCCCCACTGAGCAGAGAGCCCGATGTGGGGCTCGATCCCAGGACCCTGAGATGACCTGAGCTAAAGGCAGAGGCTTTAACCCACTGAGCCACCCAGGCGCCCCTACCCTGTGATGTAATCTTAATAGTGCAAAATATCCTGAAATATTCTAAAAGTCTATGATCTATTTGTCTCTGGCTAAGTTGAATGAAATAATTTTTTAGATGACTAATGTGCTTGGCTAAGACATATTGTCTTTGTAATAGCAATTTTATGATCTTGCTCAATTGCAAATATAATTTTATTATGTAATCACTTAATGCAGTTAGTATAATGTCAAATGTTGATGAAGCAACTTTATCATAATCAACTCTTCCTTCTGGTCCTCACAAAATATATAATTTGATTTTCTTAATACTTTTTAATTATTTCCTTCATTTTATTACATAAATTGCTTTTCCTTTATTTAATTGCTATGCCAACGGATACTGAGTATGAAAATTGTAACTAACATTATAGTGTATATTTCATGGACAGTCTTTTATGTTGCTATTTGCAAGGCTTTGTTCTAGCAAATTTTGTATCTCTGGGCCAATTTGTTTTAAAAAAAGAATACAGCAAATGGAAGTCCAATATGAGAAAGCGCATTTGGGGAAACAGAATATAAAAAACAACTGTGAGAGGGGTGCCTGGGTGGCTCAGTCGTTGGGCATCTGCCTTCAGCTCAGGTCATGATCCCAGCACCCTGGGATCGAGCCCCACATCCGGCTCCTTGCTCAGCGGGAAGCCTGCTTCTCCCTCTCTCATTCCTCCTGCTTGTGTTCCCTCTCAACGCTGTGTCTCTCTCTGTCAAATAAATAAATAAAATCTTAAAAAAAAAACAAAAAAAACAAAAACAAAACAACTGTGAGAGACTTGTATCCAGAATATATAAAGAACTCTCACAACTCAACAATAAAAAGAAAAATAATTCAATTAAAAATGGGCAAAGGATTTGAATAGATATTTTCCAAAGAAGATCAACAAATGGCCAGTAAGCACATGAAAAGATGTCTGCATCATTAGTTATTAGGGAAATGTAAATCAAAGCCAGAAGAAAATATCACTTCACAAAAAGACAAGCAATAACAGTGTTGACAAAGATGTGGAGAAATCAGATCCCTTATACACTGCTGGTGGGAATATAAAATGGTGCAGCTACTTTGGAGAACAGTTTGGGAATTCCTCAAATGTTAGACATGGAGTTACTGTATGACAGCATTTTCACCCCCAGGAATATATCCAAGAGAGCTGAAAACATGTCCACATAAAAATGTATACAATGTTTATAACAGCATTATTCATAATCAAAAAGTAGAAACAACCCAATGTCTATCAGTGGACAAATGGATAAATAAAATGTGGTATATCCATGTAATAGAATACTGTTTAGTTATAAAGAGGAGGGAGTATTGGTACACCATGTTGCTTTGTTTCTTAGATTCCACATGTAAGTGAGATCATAGAGTATATGTCCTTTTTTCTCTGATTGACTTCACATAGTATAGTGCCCTCAAGGTCCATCCGTATGGTTGGAAATGGACAGATTTCATTCTTTTTTTTATGACTGAATAGTATTCCTGTGTGTGTGTAGGTTGTTTTCATATCTTGGCTATTGTAAATAATGCTGCAATGAACATGGGGTGCATATATCTTTTCAAATTAGTGTTTTCATTTTTACCCCATAAATACTCAGAAGTAAAATTACTAGATCATATCATAGTTCTATTTTTATTTTGTTGGAGAAACTTCATACTGTTTTCCATAGTGGCTATACCAATATACATTCCCTCAGTATATTTTGCATATCAACTCCTTATTAGGTATATGATTTGCAAATATTTTCTTCCATTCAGTAGATTGTGTTTTCATTTTGTTGATGATTTTCTCTGCTTTGTTGTGCAAAAGCTTTTTAGTTTGATGTAGTCGTACTTGTTTATTTTTACTTTTTTTGCCTTTCCTTTTAGAGTCAGATCCAAAAAATTGTCGCCAAGACTGATATCAAAGAGCTTATTTTACTGCCTGTGTTTTCTTTTAGGAATTGATGGTTTCAGGTCTTACATTCTAGTCTTTAACCCATTTTGAATTAATTTTTTGTGTATCAGCAGAGTTTCCAGCTTTATTCTTTCACAAAATGGCTTTGGCTATTTAGGGTGATAACACATGAGTTCTAAGATTGTGTATTCCACTTCTGTCAAAAATGCCATTGGAATGGTGATGGGAATTGCCTTGAATATGTAGACTGCTTTGGATAGTGGACATTTTGCTAATACTTCTAGTCCATGAGCACGGACTAGCTTTCCATTTGTGTCTTCTTTCATTTCTTTCATCTATACAATTTTCAGTGTACAGATCTTCTACCTTTTTGATTAAATTTATTCTTAGGTATTTTATTCTTTTTGATGGAATTGTAAATGGGATTGTTTTCTTAATTTCTCTTTCTGATAGTTCGTTGTCAGTATGTAGAAACACAAGAGATCTTTGTATATTAATTTTGTATCCTGAAACTTCACTGAATTCATTTATTAGTTCTGACAGCTCTTTTTGATGGAGTCTTTGGGGTTTTATATATATAATATCATGTCATCAGCAAATTGTGACAGTTTTGCTTTTTCCTTACCATTTTGGATGCCTGTTATCTCTTTCTTTGCCTAATTGCTCTGGGTAAGACTTCCAATACTATGTTGAATAAAAGTGACAAGAGTGGTCATCCTTGTCTTGTTCCTGATCTTAGAGGAAAATTTTTAGCTTCTTACTTTTGAGTATGATGTTAGCTGTGGGCCAGCTTTCTTTTTGAGCTGATAAAAATATTCTGGAATTAAATAGTGGAGATGTATGCAAAACTCTGACTATTCTAAAAACCACTGAATTGTACATTTTAAAAGGGTGAATTTTATCTCCATAAAGCTGTTATTAAGTAAAGGAAAATAACTGTAAATAATGGTAGCCACTACTTTTCCTAAAGTGCTTTAAAATACAGATTTCGAAAGAGTTTCATGGATGTTATGGGTGTACTTATGTGTACACTGACTATAATATGTTGTGTGATATGGTAATATCATGTTGTGTAGGCAATGTACTTTTATATTTTTGGCTTCAAATTCTCATTTGTTAGTTGAATTTCATGGAGATTTTAGGGACTTATTTATGTGAATGACCACTGTGTTCTTACTAAAGGATACATCATCCTTTTATCTTTGGAAGTTAATATTTTAAGTGATTGTATTGCAAATTATTATTTCTCTTTTCTAGGATTTCCTGAGAAGATAACAGTGAAACAGCGTTATCGTCTACTTGGAAATAGTCTCAATGTGCATGTAGTAGCTAAACTAATCAAAATCCTATATGAATAATTTAAAAATGACTCTGAAAGGTGGTGACATTATTTCTTCACATCCAGATGGTAATTCTAAACTTTTATTTTGAATTGATTTTGATGGCATTCAACTAAACTATCTATCTCTTTAAAAAGAAATTTGGATTTATCATAAAAATGCCAGTTTTTCCCTAAATTTGTATTACTGTATTATGTAAAGCAGAAATTATTATTATGCTTTAAGAGAATATATTTTCATATGAAATTGCTAAATATACATGTAAAATATTCTGTTTTTAATATTATGGTATTGACAAATTTAGGAACATTGGAATTTGAATGTCTACCTGAGTATTTTATGAAGTGTCATGACAGGCATAGTATAGTGAACCTGAGATATTATGTTTTTGTATGTTAATTGAACAAATTGCCTTATGAATCCTATCATTTTTTTTGTTAGATGATTAATTCCTCATTCTAAAATGATGATTCTAATTCTGGCCTATTTCCAACATTGAATGTTTTACTTAATTCCAATCCTTTAAACATTTCTTAATTGTAGCTAAACAAATGCATATAATATTTTAAAATGAATTGTCATTCAGCGTTCTTACAACAGTCTGAAGAAAATGTCAGAAAAATAATCCTAAATTCTTGATTACCTTTCCATTGGAAGCTACAGAAGATGTAGGTACACATTATCTGATTATTTTTTATCCTACTTCTATCTGAACCTCGAAACTTCATTGTCCCTTCTTCATTTATAAATAACTTTCCTTCAGTTTGCTATCATCAGAGCTTGCTTTTGTCTTCCTTCTCTGCTTCTTCTTATAAGTTAAATTTTCCATCACATTCTAAGGATGTAGCATGACATTCAGATTTTAGGGAGGAAACTCTGCCCTCTAACCCCACTCCATTTGACTGTTCTGTGAATTATAGTGAACAGTGAATTAGCTTTTTAAACTTTCTCTTTCTCTTTCAGTAGACTTCTTGGAATTTGGGTTTCTAATCAGACTGTCTTATATCGTAAATCCTGTGGTTTTGATGTCAGTGATAGAAGCAAGTGACAAAAAGAAGAAAATTGAAAAGAATTAAGACCAGAAATTGTATCACAAAATAAAAATGATATTTTTATTCTCAAAAGATAATCATTTTGATGTGGAGAAATTGGAACCCTGTGCCTTGCTGGTGGAAATATAAAATGGTGCAGCCACTGCAGAAAATAGATGATGATTCCTTAAAAAAAAAATTAAACATACAATTACCATATGATCCAGCAATTCCATTTCTGGGTATTTACCCAAAAGGATTGAAAGTGAGGACTTGAACAGATATTTGTACACTAATATTTATAGAAGTATTATTCACAATAGCCAAAAGGTGGAAACGCTCAAAGTGTCCATCAGTGGATGAATGCATAAACAAAATGTGGTGTATACCTACAGTGGAATATTATTCAGCCATGAAAAGAAAGAAATTCTGACATATGCAACAACATGGATGACCCTTGAGGATATTATGGTCGTCGAAATAAGCCAGACACAAGAGGACAAATTTTCTATAATTCCGCTTATATGGGGTATGTGAAAGCATCAAGTTCATAGAGACAGAAAGTAGACTAGACGTTACCAGGGCTTGGGGCACCTGGGGAGTGGGAGTTCTTGTTTAATGAGTACAGAGTTTCTGTTTGGTGTGGTGGAAACATTCTGGGGATAGGTGGTGGTGATGGTTGCACGGCAGTGTAAATGTACTTAATGCCACTGAACTGCATACTTAACAGTCCTTAAAAGGGCAAGTTGTATGTAATATATGTTTTACCACAATTTAATAAAAAACATAATCATCCCCCCACCAGCATTTTTTCAGAGGAGCTCATACATAACTATGGATATAGGGAAGCTGTAGGCCAATGCATGTATGTATCAATTATCACGTCTACATTTTGTGTATGATGCTTAAAGACAAACCTTATTACAAGTCTCATAAATTTTAGTATACAGCAGTCTGAAATTACTTTGGTACACATTCACTAGGTTCTCCTCACTGCTGAAAGAATCTTACTCATAAAAAGGTTCAGAGTTTTACTGTGATTAAGCTGTAATTACAGTGTCCTATGCCCCATTGAGCAATGTTACACAAAATAAGTGTTGAGTCCAGTGCACCAACTATAAACCCAGGAAAGCTCTGTAGAGTGTTGTCCTCCTAACTAGAAGACAGAACATTGCTTTGTGAATTTTTTTTAATTATTGTAATATATTCACAGGCATATGATGATTCTTGCCCTTGAAAATAAAAAAGCAGCAAGCATAAAACTCACACCTTAACAAAGACATATTTTAACAGTGTAATTTACTTAGTTTATATGTACATGCAAAATTAATCTTAAAAACGGTATTTTATTGAATGCCTATTCTGTGTTATTGGTAATAAATATGCCTAACATTTGTTCTAGAAATCCTATTTTCTGATGTCTGAACTTACTGTTAATTTATGCAGTATTTTGGAAACTATAGCCTCTTCTTCAAAAAAGAACTGTGTGCAATGAAATCTTTGCCATTTCTAACTGTAAACTGATTTTTTTTATCCTCCTTTTTCTATCACTTCTTTTGGTGCTCTTTCTAATTGCTTGCCAAATGATTTTAAGTTATTACCCCGCCTCATACTTTTAGTAACTTTTTTGGATCCAACAGTAATGAACAAAAGATAACCAAATGAATTAATACAAACAAGATGAATCCTATTGGAAAATTCTTTTGAGGAGGAGCTGGATAGTCATCATACGAAAAAGATCTGGAGCTTGACAGTCTTAAGAGGCAGTAGAGCCAAGTGACAGAAGGGATGACATGATTCACCCTGTTACTAAGGGATCAGTTGACCTCCAGAGCACCCTGCATATTTCGTTTTGGCTCTTTAATCAGACCTGCACCATGGGCAGTGCCCATAAAAAGTGAGAAAATACCTCTGACTACCAGCCCACTTGTTCCCTTTCTCAAGATCAGAGTCTTTTCAAGGGACGAAACCAGCAGTGGAAATTGTGAAAGTCAGGATTATGAAACACTTTTTTAAAAATTGTGGGTAGTGGGTAGGATTCCGTAACAAAAATCCAAATCTGTCTTCTGGTTCAACCTCAACATGGTTTGGGTCAGAAGTTATTAAACTGGAGGCTTCTGAGGATGGAGAAATGAAGCTAAGGACGTGTAAAACTCGTTAATTCCAGTGACACCAGCGCTGAATGAAGATGCAACTGCTGTGTTGGCCCAACCTCAAGCACATGCTGACGGATGCATCCAAACTGAAGTGGCTCTGGGTGCCTCAAATAGTTACACGTCTGCCTTCGGCTCAGGTCATGGTCTCCGGGTCTTGGGATCCAGCCTGGCATCTGGCTCCCTGCTCAGCAGGGAGTCATCTGTTTATCCCTCTCCCTCTCTCTTCCCCACCTCTTGCTTTCTCCCTCTCTCTCAAATTAATAAGTAAAATCTTAAAAAAAAAAATCAGAATTTAGAATCAAGAGATTCTCAAATTTTAAGCCAAGATTACATAAGAAGGTTCTAACTTTAAGCCCATATAGATAAAGTAGTTAAAGTGTGTTTTCCTCAGGTGATTATGTTACTGAAAAGAAGGCTGACTTTTTCTTATTTGGTCTCAGCTTGGAACTATGACTATTTTAGGTCACGTTATAGACTGGTTTACAAATAGCTTTGGACTTTGAACTTGAGTGAGAGTCATATGGCCTCAGCAGTTTTCTCATAGCCTGTGGTTGAACTCATTATGTAATTTTTCAAGACAGCCTCTGAACCTGCCTGTGCCAGAATTCTTCCTCTCAAATTCCAGTGTCAGAGTGTGCTACATACAACCATCCTATCAACTTCCTGACATTCATTTTTTTTGACCCACATCCAATCCAGCCTCTTCTTCCTCCATTCATCATATCAGGATATCTCGGTATGCCTATAATACTTCATTTAGGAAGGCCCCTTTGCACATTTTATTTTTTTTATTTTATTTTTTTTTCCTTTGCACATTTTAAAAAGGCAATAAGAATCCTAGAGATGTTCCTCAACTTCAGTTTATACCAGCCAACCTGTCAGCACCCATTTTTCCTCTCTTGTCATTACTTTGCTACTAAAATTTTAAACCTCCAGTTTTTGTTTTGTTTTGTTTTTCAAGCCTATTTTCCTAGCCTCCATGTCTGTTTCTCTTAGGACTTCTAAGAATATTTTACACTAAGATACTCATGCTCTTCAAAATCTCTTGCAACCATGACCCAAACTATTTCACTATTTTTGTTTTGACTTGTGAGTTTATTCCTTTAAAAATTTGTTTGATAAATATGAACATGTGCAGAGAACTTTTTTGGCTTCTGGTTCCTGAAGTATGCAAATAAATTTGTTTTCTGAGTCTTATTTTCAACTACATCCAACACTTATAGCTCTCCCTCAAGTATACTCTGTCTGATTCCTAAAGCTTTCAAAAACTTATTTCTCCTGTAAATACTCATCTAGGTAGAAATTTTCCCAAACTGGAAGATAGGAAGTTTATTTTCCCATAGAACTCTTCTTCATAGCTCTGAAATATTCTCATTTCTTTGCTTGCACAAACCACGGTTCCATTGTTTATTTCAAGGATTTGCTCTGTATTTTATTTTGTTTGCAGCTTTATGCCTATTCATTATCAGTGCAGATTTAAATTATAAGAGTGTAAGTAGGGAACATGTTTATTTGGCCACGTTGGCTCTATAATCAGATGAGATCACCTGAAGAGTCTTAGAGAGAGTGGAGAGTGGAGGTCTGGAGCTGAACTCAACCATTACTGAAAATTCAGTCCTCAGTCCTCTCTAACCTTTACCCTCCAAGCCATTTTTCTAAGGTCTCACCCTTTCCTACAACTTCTTTTGCCCAGGATACCCAGATAATTCCAGAGCCAATATTTTTCCTAAGTCCTATTCTGGGGTTTATATGCTGGGACATCTTTAACTTGAGTATCTTCCCATCACATGAAACATAGCGTATTTGAAAACAAATCATTCTCCACTTAAAAATCAGTCCCATTTGGGACACCTGGGTGGCTCCATCGGTTTCAGCTCAGGTTGTGATCTCAGGGTCATAGAATTGAGCCCTGTGTCAGGTTCCTTGCTCAGCACGCAGTCTGTTTGTCCCTCTTCCTCTGCTCCTCCCTCTTCTCTCTCAAATAAAAAAATAAATAAATGAATAAATACAATCTTTAAAAAAATTTTAAAAAAAATCAATTCCACTCTTGATTAACTTCAGTATTTCACTGCTTCTCTTCCAGTCTCCCATGTTCAAATTCCATCACCCAAGATCATCACCACCTTCTTTCTCAGTCTATTTCCATTTATCAGCTTCTGTTAATAAAGTGACCTTCCCAAGAAGGCCTTCCCTGAGCAGTGATTCACTTTAGGGAAACAGAAAATGTCACTTTGAAACCTCAAGACATACATGCCCATTTGCAACCAGATTTGTTTTTTTGTTTTTTGTTTTTTGTTTTTTTTTGCAACCAGATTTGTATGCTTAGCTAAACATGTGGACATTGAACAAATTTCAGCCTTCTGAATTTAATCTAGCATGGACAATGTTACACATGGGCAATGTTGCCCTTGAAAATAAAAAAGTTATTCTACTCAGCTAGTTTCTTACACAAGTACAGTTAAACATTACATACACAAACAAATGATTGAAAATACCTAATAGAATGTGATAGTCCTTATGTAGTAGATTTAAGTTGAGTTTGCTGTTTGAAAAGATAATGCTATGGATAATTAGACAATGAGCTGGATAGTTGGTATGATTTGAACTTAAGTTTTAAGTGAAAAATACCCCACATTTTGGAGAATGCAAACTTCCAAGAGGGCAGGGATTTTTTATTTTATTTTTTCACTGCTACCTTCCCAGGGATTAAAACAGTACCTGGCCTATATTGAGCCCTTAATAAATATTTGTTAAATGACTGACTATAGTCACCATACTGGATCAATATAGAAGCTGCATAAAGGCTATCACACTGTGGAATTTAAACAGTATCTTTAAGTCACTCTCCTGAGAACTATTTATGTTATTGCCACTTCCTCCATATTCAGAGGAATTGCCAAGTTTACTCAAATTTGGAACACATGATTTAAAAAACAATTCTAGGATAGGGCTTGATCTTTTGGCTTTTGAGGAAGTCGTGCAGGTAGAAATTTTTTAAAATACCGCATTCTGACTTCTTGCCTGGTCAAGAGGGCAGGCTCATTTCTCTTTGCTCCTTCTAAGTACAACTATCAATTCTGGATAAGTATGATTATAAAATAATGCAAGAGGCATCCTGAAAGAAGCTCTGTAAGGTGAGGAGGGGAAAACAAACCAGCTAGGTAATCCCAAGACTGGAGGAGGATCATGGTTGCAGAATGTCTTAACAACCTCCCACCCTACAGAGGAAGGTGACCCATGTTTGGTGTTTCCTGACTCCCAACCTCACAAGATAAGGGAGCCCAGTGTGGCTCATTTCTATCCCAGATGGAACTGGAGTCCTGCTGACCAACATCAGATAAGTCTGATACCATCAGCAAGGCCAATATATAGGGCTCCCCACTGACAAGTGTCCAGGGAAAGCACTCTACTTCATTGTAAGGCCTGAGACTCCTCTCACTTCCTGAGAACACTGGACAGCCAGAGGGCACTGGCAAGGGGATCCTACCACAAAAGGCCTGATCCAGGAAGCTTTTCATCACCATGGACAGGAGACTCCTTACCCCAATCTATAGGTGCCAGGGGGAAACCCCTTTCCCCTAAAGCAGCACCATCAAGGACCATATGGAACCATAGCAGTACCAGATAAACCAACCAGACCAAAAGGCTCTGAAAATTAAACTGCTACTGGAATCACAAACCAAAAAGTAGGCCAGGCATGCTAAACCACAAATAGAGTGACTACTTGCTAATCTTTAATAAAAGATTAAAATAAGACCCAGAGCCTCCTAACATAATAGACAAAATATCCAGGATACCATCTAAAATTACTTGTCATACCAAGAACCAAGAAAATCACAACTTGCATGAGAAGAGATAGTCAACTGATGATGCCACCGAAATGAACCAGATATTGGAATTATCTGACAAGGATTTTAAAGCAGTCATCATAAAAATGCTTCTACAAATAACTGCAAATTCTCCTGAAACAAAAAAATGGAAAGCCTCAGCAAAGAAATAGGTAATATAAAGAGTTTTAAAAAGTTAACAAGAAATCACTATGGTGTGTGCATTATATCCCAATTTTTAGACAAAGAAGTAAGGGTGAGTATTTAACTGAAAAATACAATAACCAAAATAAACTTAATGAATGGTACAGTAAAAATGACAGATTAAATCAGTAACTTGAAAATAAACCAATAGAGTTTATGAATCTGAATAGCAGAGAGAAGTAAGATTGGGGAAAAAATGAGCCTCAGTGATCTGTGGGACAATAACAAAAGTGCCAACATTCATGTATATGAAGTCCCAGAAGTGGAGGAGAAAAAAAGAATAGAGCCAGGAGAATATGCAAAGAACAGATGGAAACAGCTCACATTTAGCAAAAGATACAATCGTGCACATTCAAAAAGCTGAGTGAAGCACAAATAGGATAAACTTAAAGAAATCCAAAAGTTACATCATAATAAAATGTGAAAACTAAAAACAAAAAGACATCAAAAGCAGCCAGAGAAAAGTGACACATTACATTACACTGCACAATTTGAATGACAGCAGATTTTCATCAGAAACCATGGGGGCCAGAAAGAGGTGGCACAACATTTTCAAGCGCTGAAAGAAAGGAACTATCAGCTGCAAATTCTATACTCCTCCAAACCATCCTGCAGGAATGAAGGATAGAAACTATTTTTTGCTAGCAAACCTACCGCAAAAGAATGCCTAATGGAAGTTCCTCAAACAGAAATGAAATGATAAAAGGCATCTTGGAGCATCAGAAAGGAAGAACAATGGAAAGAATAGAATTAGGGATGCATACAATAGGTATGGTCTTCGTGAATTTTATGAATCACATTTGATGATTGAGACCAAAATCGTAATTTCATCTGATGCTCAAAGACAATGATATTTCAAAGTAGGGAATGTAAAGGGACCTAAGTGGAAGTGAGATTTTGTTTCCTGTGAAGTGATAAAATGCTGATCCCAGGAGACTGTGGTAAGTCATAAATGTATATCTTCATACCCAAAGCAACCACTGCAAAAACTATATGAAAAAACGCAGTCAAGACACTATAAATAAATCAAGTTGGAAGGCAAGAAAAGGGAAACAAGACTGAGGAGTGGAGAAAACAAGCAGAAAACAAATGATTAAATGACATACACACAAGCTCTACCACATCAATAATTATCTTAAATATAATTGGTGAAAATGCACTAATTAAAATAGATATTGGCAGAATAGATGAAAAAACATTAATTACATGCTATTTACAAGAAACTCACTTCAAATTAAATAATGCAGTTGGGTTGAAAATAAACATGATGGTACAAACAAGAGCCACAAGGGAAATTTACCATAATGATATAATTCGAAAGGACAAAAGGCTATAGAAATGAAAATATGAAACATAGAAAAACTGGAAGCATATTAAATGTCCTTCAGTGAGACAATAGTGAAATAAGTGATTAGGAAACCAATCAAAATGCTATGCAACGATGCAGCCCCTTTGGAAAACAGTATGGCAGTTCCTCAAAAACTTGAGTAACCATATGACCCAGCAATTCTACTCTTAGGTGTGTGCCCAAGAGAAATGAAAACATATATTCACACACAGACTATTCACATAGCAACATTATTCATAATGGCTGAAGAGTAGAAAGGACTATTATGTTTACCAATTGATGAACAAGTAAACAAAGTGTGTGTATCTGTACACTGGATTCAGCCATAAAAAGAAATGAAGTCCCAACGCATGCTAAAGCATGGATGGACCTTGGAAATGTGATGCTAAGTGGGAGAAGCCAGGCCCAAAAGAGCACATATTACATAATTTCATTTTATATGAAATGTCCAGAATAGGTAAGGTAGATTAGTGATTTCCAGGGGAAGGGGGAAGAGGGGAATTGAGAGGTACAGAATTTCTTTTTGAGGTAATGGAAATGTTCTGGGATTAGTGGTGATGGTGGTATGACTCTGAAAATACTAAAAAGCATTTAATTTTATACTTAAGTAGGGCGAACTTTATAGGTATATAAATATAAATTTGGTATATGAATAATATATGAATATATATAACTTTATTATATATAACAATATAGTTATCGTCAAGGAGATTGGGTGGTGACATTGAATTAGGTTCATGTGAAAAAAGAGTAGAGGAGGAAACACAATTTTATCCATGTGCATCCAGATTATAACCATGAAATTATTCATTTGTAAATTGGGATAAAATAATAGATAAGGTTACATTAGAGGAATTGAATTCTAAGTTTTCTTGTTTATACTCTGCAAATCGAATATGGTATAGTTACATTTCTTTTGTCATTAAAACATTCTTTCATTCAATACCAGTTTTTTATTCCAAGTCTCAATCATGGAATCTGATCATCTTAAACTAGCTTTGAAGTCACTGCTTCTTTTGCATTCTGATGGCATGTAATGCAGTCTCCTCCCCAGATGCTTTCCCCGTAGGACAGAGGCTGCGTCTTGCCCTGTTCTGTCTGCTCAGCACCTCTCTCAGATGCTGACGAATGGTGGGTACCTAATAAATAATTGTCCAGTTAATCTGACTTGAATATGAACATGCTGAGTTTTACAGCAGAATCATTATGGTCTTTAACGACTTGGGGAATTGTTGAAATAACTCTATCAGTCAACTTAAATAAGAAAAACACATTAGCTTTTATAGGAAAAGTATTTAATACCAGAATTGTGTGTAACTCCTAGGGGATTGTTTATGCCTCCCATAAACATAGTCTAGGAGTTGTTGACAAAGCTTGATTTAGCAGGACTTCTGTAATAAATATAGCCCAAGCTCCTATATAAAATATACAAAGGGACAAAGGCTTCGGTTTTTACAGATCTTGGAATAAGGGCACTGAAAAAGACCCAGAGGTGAGGTCATCTCATCCTTCTTCCTGCCCTGATGACAACACCTTCTGTATTCTCACAGATCTGTGTGGCACTTCAATTAATGAATCCCCTGGGAATGATGGTGCTTTGTAAGGCATCAGCCTTGTGAAAACACTCCTCCCATCATAAATCACATCAGTGGAGCAAAGCCTCCCATTGCCAGATAAAGATGCTTCTGTGTGCTGCTTCTGTGTGTAGCTTCCCAATTAAAAATACAAGAGGCAGAATTCTGTACTGTGCCAAATATCCCTAAACTCTTCTTTTCTCCCCCCCTGCCCCTGCTCACTGGGGACAGGCTCACCTCACTTGCTCTCCTCCTCTATCATACACAAAATTTTGTTACAGAAATGCATTTCTCCCTTTTCAAAAGATCAGATCCAATGCAAGTTGCAGTTGTTTGCCACCTACACTTCTTAGCTCCTCCCAGTTAATGTTAGTGCAATCTGGAGTTTTTTCTTTGTGTTGTGAATCATGGTGTCTGAATCTTGCACTTCACTGCCTTGTTCAGGGAATTCTAGGAGTCACCAGGTTGAAAACTTATTTTGTTCTTTTTAGGTCACCTTGGACAGGAATGTCAGGAGGGTTTAGCCATGGCACTCCCCAAAGATAATCTGCACTTTGGTGCTTCACAGCTTCATGGAAGTTAAGCTCAGATGAATTGAGTGGAAGTGCTGAAATCCTGGTTTCAAGAGATTTTGGAGGTAGAGAAAGCTGTCCTATGTTTCCTCACGGACTTTCAGAGCCATTAATCCCACCAATTTATGTTTCCTCTGGTACCTGCCCTGTCCTTGACCAGTCCCTGTCCCACAGTGACACAGTCCATATTTTATGTTTCCTAGAATCTATGACATGAGCTTAGCATGTAGATGCTATGAGTGTGTTTACATGTGCCCTTAGCAACCCTGTGCTCCTTATCTGAAACCCTAGTCCTGTCTTATAGTCCTTCCTCTGAATATGAATTTTCTGATTATATTCTCCCTGTTTATGTAGGGATTATCAGACTTGAAAAAAAAATCTGAAAAAAATATCCCGGAAAAGTCCTCCAAACTCTCAATAATGTATAAATCTACCTTCTCAGGAAAATCCCTGCCAAACCTGAATTATTCAAATGGTAATGATTAACTCATAATTCTTTTCCATTCTGCTTAAGGATAATTGCAATCATTTTCGTAATGAGCGTGGAGAACAAATGCCTGGATTATGTTCCCTGAGTCAAGACCACACTGCATTCACAGAGATTAGTTCATCACAGGAGTGGATGTGCTAATTTCCTAGGAGGTAATGCATTTCTCGTAAAATGAGCAAATGAATGGTTTTAAACTTACACCAATTTCCATAATTATTTTATGTAATCCTTCATGAAAATTGAACAGACAATTGAAACAATATTGTATTGCCTTGAAATTTCGCAGGAAGTCACAAAACTAGCATATGTAAATGTACCTTTTAAGCAATGTTATGTCCCTGAAAAAGAACGAGCTCAGTGTCATAAAGGTTATAAGAGATCATTATATTCACCAACATTTCCATTAACGGCTAAAAATGCAGATTAGTTCTACGGTGTTCTCTTTTAAACTGATGTGAAAATTAAAAGGGACCAAGGAAAGCACCAAAGCCAGATTGGAGCTATAAAAATGAGATGTGAGCTAGACACAGGGGAGAATCTTGACATTCTTCCTCCAAAGCACCTCTGCTTTTCCACCCTCTCCTCACTCCCACACCGATCCAGTCTTTTGCCAGGTAAGTTCAGTTGCCCCACCAGAAATACCACACCAGCTTTATTTCACTCACGATATAAGAGCAGGTCCAGTCAAAATTCTTCAACCTGCCATTGGAAGGCCCTCAGTCAATGCCCCCAATGGCCCCACCTTTCTCTAAAATGACTCTCCTTGGACTTAGAGAGCCATTGTGTCTAGAGTCTGCCCAGACTGGATTGGCGACCTCTTTTTCAGTTTGGTACATGCTGTTTTCCTAACAGCATATTGGTATATATTTTGTCCCATGTTGTCCTCTCCATCTTTATAATGTTGTGGATTACAACTCTCTAGAAGTACCTTTACCTTTATTGCAAACCACAGAAGGTCATGGCCTTTGCTGCTTTTGAATTTTCCTCAATGTTAAGGATGTCATAATATCTGCAATAAATGCTTAGTGAGACTATAAAACAATGGAATTTGGAGGAAGCTAGTAACAATGAAAAATGAGCCTCAGTATATAAAGTAACAGTTATCAGAATTATATTAATGTATACATTGTGTTGAGGCAAGAATTTGGAGAAAAGATGGAAAATAAGGGCCCAAATAAAGTCTATACACTTAGCAGTAAAATTTCCAACAAACTTTTCTCATCCAGGTAGAAAACTAGAGGTCTTGTTTTCTGAAGAAAGTGAATGTCCTCAGGGGAGAAATATCTTCCCAAATGAATATTTGGGGTTCCCCAGTGAAACTGCCAGGTTGCCATTCTGTCACCTCATGATAAAACTTACTAGTTATGAACACCATCCATGCATACGGAGCTTATCATCCACTCTTTAATGTTTTATTCTTAAATGTAAATGGATACATAAAGATCAATAGGTATTCAAGGAAAGCCTCCACCATGGCACAGAAAGACCCAAAAAGCAGGAGAAAAGGACCTTAGAGAAACCAGAGACCATGCAGTAAACAGAAGAAAGCTTCAAAAAGCAACTATGATATTTTTCAAATAACAGGGATGTCATGACCATGAAATGAGAACAAGAAAGGGTTTTTGAACTTAAAAGTAGGAAAGTTCTTTAAATAAAAAATTTAAAAGATAAATACAAAGAACTTCCACAAAGTAGAACCAAAGAAGATGAAGACATAGAAAACAGAAAAGAAAGTTGTGAAAAATTAGATCAATCCCAGAAAAATAGAGAAATGGAAATAGGGATGTAGCCCCTGGCTGTAGTTTGGGCTATCTCGGATCTTCCCTGCACCGGTCATCAATGACTAAACCACTTGAGAGTGAGGCCCTGAGGCAGTGTGGGTGGCCAGTGTCCCTCAGATCTCTGTGCAGCTAAATCTGAACTCAGGGTCTTCTCCCCCGAACCTCATTCCCCTGATTATTCTCTCTTATTCAGTTATCAACACCTCTATCCTTCCAATTTCTCAAACAAGGACCCTGAACATCAACCCTTCCCTCCTTAACTGTGCAAATATTTTGGTAGGTCCTGTGTCTTGAGTATTTCTCACCAGTTCCTGTTTCCTGCTCTCCCTGTCACTGCCTTGGCGGGGTGGGGGTGCTTCCCTGTTCACATCTCTTTCACTGTACTCCAACCTCCCTACCAACTCTGGGTCTGAGACGGGGCTGTGCAGGAATGCTTGTCAAACACAAACATGACCATGTTAATCTCCTGCCTACAATATTCTCATAATTCTCCATTATTTAAAATAAAACCTAAGCTCATTACAATGACATTTCATGGTCCTTCTT
The DNA here is from genome assembly GCA_028534135.1 of Potos flavus. Lineage (NCBI taxonomy): Eukaryota > Metazoa > Chordata > Mammalia > Carnivora > Procyonidae > Potos > Potos flavus. The sequence goes on from CM052897.1 coordinate 103,699,359, forward strand.
GGTCTGACTTCTTGTCTATTTTAGAAATTTCATCTCCCACAAACACACTGCTCTGGCCATGTTGACTTCTTTCTAACTGGAAAGCTTCAGGTGTGTCGTTTTCTCCGTCTGAAATTCCCAATCCCACTGCTTTGCCTGGAGAAATATTTATTCTGTACAACTCAGCTGGTCTCTGGGGAAGCCTGCTTTGCTCTTCCTAGGCAGAGTTAATTCTATTCCCTATTGGTGTTTTCCTTTTTTTCTTTATTTTCTTTCTTCTCTTTTGTCCTTATCAATGTTTTGACTATAGTGATCCCTCTTTAACCAGCAATTTTCCTCATGTGAAATTCTAGTATATTAGAATTTCCTCCCATGTACATTTTTGATGACCACAGGATTTTCATTTGTGCATTCTACTGGGAGTTATTAAGAAGGGTGGGGACTCAGGATTCAGAATAGAAAAAAGAGGTGACGTGGATGGCACAGAAGGAGCAGAGGTTGTACAAAGACATCCTGGAGAAGTTAAAGGAAGAAGAAAGGAAAAGATAATTCTAGTTCTTACAACTGTGTTCTAGTGGTTTCATAAGGGGTAAAGGAGGAAGAGAAGGGAGCTGAGATTTTTATAAGCATTGCTGTGGAGCTGGGGCGAGAGGTAGGGAAGTGAGACTATGAGGCAGGACTGGGAGCAGAAGTCATGAGTTGTTGATCAGCAGCTCGCTGACACACAGGTGTGGAGACACTGATACAACCCTAATTCCATATAGCTCAAAGTCCCTAGCACATGTCTCTGCTCTGGAATCCTCCTCCAAAAGAGGAGAGGTAAGACCCTGCTGATTTTCCTTGTACCCAAGATTTTAAAATCACTTGAGAATTCTATCATTTCTTGCTTTAACGAACCCAAACCCAAGTGGTGGGAGAGGAAGAAGTATTATGGTATTTGTTCACAGGGTAATAACAGTTTCTATTTAGTGGACACTTATGTGCCAGAGACCAAATGTGCTAAACATTGTATACACCTTCAGTGCTGTTATTATCTTTCTGCTGATGAAGAAATAGGGCTACAGGGTTAGGAAGTGATGGAGCTGGAGTTTGAAACCAGATGAATGAGCTTCAGACCCCATGTTCAACCATGTGGTGTCCCCTAGACATGACTTCAAAGAGAAAAATCTACACTGTATTTCACTTGTATTCCTGTCGTTTTGTAGGGTAAAGGGCTAAGACATAAAGAGCGCAAGCAAGATATCTGTGGAATGCATTCTGGATTAAGGAGGAAATGGGAGATTTGCTAGTCAATGAAAGACAAGGTTTCAGGACCTTAGAAAGTTTACCTTGGGGGAGAGAAGAAGGGTGATTATTCACCTTCTAAGCCTGAAGGTCATGGATTCTAAGACTTTTAAAATTTCTCTTTGCTGAAGAAATTCCAAATAAGGCAGGTAAACAGAATTCATGATAATGCCATGGAAACAGCAATTGATTTTTATATTGCTTCCACCAAGTCATCATAAGCAGATGGTCTGACTTGTCTATTGATCTCAGCTGGAGTTGTGTAGGTGAGCTGGAGGTAAAATTCCCCAAGTCACCAAAAGTCAGACCTTGAACGGATCCTTCTTTCTTGTTTTTTCCTAATGTGAGGGGCAATTAGGAATTATATGCCTAGATTAGGAACAAAGAAATTATTTTTAGTTTGTTTAATAATAAGGACATTAGTAAAACAGGAAAATCCTATAAGACAGAAAGTTCTTACTGAGATCATACTGGAGACTTTTTCTATTGAACAAAAAGGTTGGCTGAGTACCTATATATACTTTATGAAAATAGTTGCAGTCATAATTCAGAGGGGTAGAATTGTTCGTGGTGTCCAGTTCAGTGGAATTACATCCTTTCTCATTGTTGTGCAACCATGACCACCATCCATCTCCAGAAATTTTTTCATCTTTCCAAAGTGAACCTCTGTACCCATTAAACAAGAGCTCCTCATCCCCCCTTCCCCCAGCCCAGGGAACCAGCATGCTACATTCCCTTTCTGTGAGTTTGACTACTTTAGGTTCTTCATGTAAGTGAAAGCATACAGTATTTGTCCTTTTGTGTCTGACTTAATTCATTCAGCATAATGTCTTCAAGGTTTATCCATGTTGTAGCAGGTGCCAGAATTTCCTTCCATGTTAAGGCTGAACAATATTCCACTGTATGCATGTAACACCTTTTGTTTATCAATTCATATCTGTCAACGGACACTGGGATTGCTTACATATTTTGGTGATTGTGAATGATGCTCCTGTGAGCATGGTTGTACAAATACCTCTTTGGGTCTCTTTTTTTCAGGTCTTTTGGGTATATACCCAGACGTGGAATTGCTGGATCCCATGGCAATTCTGTTTAATTTTTTAAGGAACTACCATACTGTTTTGGCAGGTGCACCATTTTACTTTCTCACGGAGAGTGCACGAGGGCTCCAGTTTCTCCACATCCTCGCCAACACTTGCTATTTTCTGGTTTTTGTTTGTTTGTTTTGATAGTAGCCATCCTAATGGGTGTGAAGTGGTATCTCGTTGTGGTTCTGATTTGTGTTTCCCTTATGAGTAGTGAAGCTGAGCATCTTTTTATGTGCTTTTTGGCAATTTGTACATCTTCTTTGGGAAAATGCCTATTTTCTTTGCCTACTTTAAAAAGGGGCTATTTTTTTTTTATTGTTGTTGAGTTATGGGAGTTCTTTATGTATTCTGAATATTAACCTCATCATATATATAATTAGTAAATATTTTTTCCCATTCTGTGAGTTGTCTTTTCACTGTGTTAATGGTATCTTTTGGTATACAAAAGTTTTTTCATTTTCAAATAGTCCAATGTACCCATTTTTTTGTTGTTGTTGCCTGTGCTTTTGGTGTCTTATCCAAAAAAATCATTGCTAAGCCCACTGTCATGAAGCTTTCCTCTTTTGTTTTCTTCTAAAGGGTGTTAGCTCCTGTTTTTAGGTATTTGATTCATTTTGAGTTAATTTTTGTATATGGTGTAAAGTAAGCGTTCTAATTCATTTTTTTCGCATGTGGGTATCCAGTTTTTTTAGTATCATTTGCTGAATGGCGGCTACTTCTTAAGCAAGGATTGTTTTAGTGGATGTGTCCAAAACAGTTTGTTACTATTTCAAAGGTCAGACAGATAATCATTAAGTTGTGCATCACTTAAAGGTAGATTTTGACCTCTTGCAAGTTGAAGAGTGCTGAAGATCTAAGATCATTTACATCCGTTGGGAAGGAAAAGTAACATAGCCTTCTAGGGCAAAGAAGAAAGAACTGAAAAGTTGCAGGATATTTCACAGGCCAAAGTACATCTGCCTGATTTGCTTTCTCTCAAATCCCACACTCGGCTGGAGTGCTTCCCTCTTCCTGACAACAGAGGAGGGTTGCTGAGGAACATGTCCTCATCTTTTCTTTGGAGTTTGGTTATTTTGTTGACATTTACTGAATCAAATGGTGAAACTGGAGAACTTGAGCTGCAGAGACAAAAGAGAAGTACTGAGCTCCAACAGTAAGTAGACACATGGATTATTGCTGCTGAGCATTGAGGGCAGGTGGTCATTAGTTTCTACAAATAGCCAGAGAAGCAAAGGTGTAGTTTTTCTTCAAGAAAACAATGATGTTAAAGACAAATAGGGAAAAAACATTTGGACTGATGTATGGGATTATCTTCTTCTACCTAAATTATTCACTGACCATTTTGCAAATAAGGCAAGCATGCAATTACTAGGAGCCATCTCTAGGAAATCTGCAGAGAAAAAAAGGCGGATGAACAGGGAGAATTTGGTTGAGTTGACTGCAGAGCAAAGGTGTATGCAGTCTACAGATACTCAGTGAGAAATGTTGTTGTTTAAAAATTACACGTGCTAATTATTGATCCATCTTCTGGTTTGATTTATGTAGGCCTCGGATGGCTGCAGAGAGGGGAAATTTAGTGTTTCTTACTGGGTCTGCTCAAAACATTGAATTTAGAACTGGATCCCTGGGAAAGATCAAATTAAATGAGGAAGACCTTGGTGAATGTTTACATCAGGTAATACAATGGAAATATATTGAACTAATTTTGTATATCTGTATATAGTCATTTAATTCAAGAGGTCTATATGATTCCATACCTTAAATCTTTAGTCCGGGAAACTTAACGTAACTGGAGGTGAGATAAGTCCTCTGAAGAACAATACCCTAGGGTTAATGATAGGTGGAAGGAGGAATTCTAGTGGGAAGGGGCTCGTTGTGGGGGTTTATGTCCTCTACTCCATCTAATCCAGAGGAGGCCCCCAGGGTCGTCTTGGGACTCCTTCACAAAGAAGAGCAAGGAAGGAGAGGAGCCAGAGAAAGGTTTGGATGTGACCAGTTTACTTGTGCCAGAGAAGAGAATTGGCCAATTATTCTCCTGCCTTCCTGAGTGTTTTCAGTGTCCGTTAGTTACTATATCACACTGGTGTGTCAGTTGTAATGTTAGAAGCTAGCATTATTTAGAGCTTCCTAGGGGCTATCCAGTGTGCTGTGCCCATCGAACCCCCACAACCATCCTACGAGTTTGGCATTATTATCACCCCATTTGTAGGGGAGGTAAAGGAAACGTGAAGCAGTGCAGCAGCTCGCCCAAGGACATTCAAGAAATGGCTGAGGCAGGATCTAAAATCCAAGCAGTCTCGCTCCAAGCCGGGCCTCTTAACGAGCACTCCAACTGTTAGGAGAAAAAATGCAAACAGAAAGTACCTTGATTGTTGTTACTGAAAAGGGCGAATAGAATTATGCCATGGCTATTTTAGTCTGATGTTTATTATACATGGTATTGTGTTGATTTTTACAATAATGGGCAAGATCTTAGTGCTTAAAATAGAACAGTACTTGACTTTAAAAAATTTAGTACCTATAACATATACATGACTTTTTCACTAACCTTTTCCTCCTTTTCCTTTTTGAAATTAGATCCAGAAAAACAAAGATGATATTACAGATTTGAAAAGGACCTCAGTCGGTCTGCCTCAAAATATTTCCAGTCAAATCCATCAGCTTAATTCTAAGGTAAGTCTGACATCCACGTCATTAGCACAAACAGGTTTTCTTAATTGAACTTTGTAAGTAACTGTTTTACAGAAGACATACTAGCTTTTCGTCCTCTTTAGAAATTTAGCATTGTCATTATGGACTTTTCAGTTAGATGACATAGGTCCAATAGGGGATGCAGAGGTAGTGATGGGCAGAAGGTTGTGATGCTGTGACAAGAGCTTATTGCCTTAAGTAGGTCTTGCCCACATTCTGACTGAACCTTCTTATTGGTGAAGTGGATGACTGACTGTCATTTATGAAAATTCCCCGAGTCGCTGTGTGTAGAGAAGCAGTGAGTCAACTTATCAATGATTTTACTTCTTTTTTTAAAAAATGCCTCAAAAAAAAAGAAAAAATCTATATAATGGAAGGGAGTAGATGGAAGGGAAGCCTGGAGGGAGGAGGAATGGAAAAGGGAAAAAGCAATAAAAAAGGAATCAACAAACAAAGTGAGTCCCCAGTAGATGGGGTTAGGAAAATATGCACATGTGAAATGCTAACTGATGCTTTCTCTTCCCTACTGCTTAGCTTGTGGATCTGGAGAGAAAATTTCAAAGCTTACAGCAGGTAGGTCCCATAAGTACTACTTGTCTGACATCTTTCACTGAGAATACACTAGAATCATTGATGGGGCTGGCATTCTTGTCTTCAGGTAAATGGATGGTCTGTTTGCTCTTTCCCACAATTTAATTCTCAGCACAATTTATGCTTCCCAGGATACAGATGGGGAACCTGAGTCTCAGATAAAGTAACCAGCCCCAGGTCACTGGGCATGTGAGCATGTAGGCTAACCCTGTCAGCTCGTGACCCCTCAATGTGCTGATTCCGGGATCTAGGACTGAGTATTGAAAGACCAAGCATCAGGGCGCCTGGGTGGCTCAGTTGGTAGAGCTGATTTGATTTTGGCTCAGGCTGGGTGAGCCCCACGTCGGGCTCTGCGCTCAGTGGGGAGTCTGCTTGAGGATTCTTTCCCTCTCCCTCTGCCCCTCCCCTCCTCTTCTAAAATAAATAAATAAATCTTTAAAAAAAGAAAAAAGAAAGGCCATGCATCTTCTACAACATTAAATTCAGAGGCTTGAGGTAGTCATAAAATATTTCTTTTTTTTAAAAGATTTTATTTATTTATTTGACATACAACAGAGAGACAGAGAGAGAGAGCATGCACATGCATAAGCAGGGGGAGCGGCTGGCAGAGGGAGAAAGAGAAGTAGGCTCCTTGTTGAGCAAGGAGCCTGATGCAGGGCTTGATCCCAGGACTCTGGGATCATGACCCGAGCTGAAGGCAGATGGTTAACCACAAAATATTTCAAAATTACTTAAGAGTACATTTGCTGGTAATTAAATTTGAGCAGTTTCTTAGAGTAGACCTTCCATAACTTTGTAAGTACATGCTTGTAAACTTGTTCTTGTAATTTTAGAGTTCTCATCTGTTTTGAAGTTGGCTGATGTTTTTGAGATTTTCATGGAAGCTATGACCTTTTACCCAGAGAAACGTACAGAATGTCCTCATATTAAAATTTGCAAATAAAAGTCAGGAGATTCCAGGTTAAGAACCCCTGTTCTCATATTCTGGATCTGTTGTGATTATGCTGCCAGTATGGTCCTCTATTTTGGTGTTTTAAACTTGGTGAGCAAGTTCATGTATGTAGGCCTTTTCCTGACTTTGATAATAAATTGCTTCTCAGCCTTTATCTTTTTTAGGGAGTAGTCGAATGAATGAAAACAAGCAAGGATTCATACCTTTGGAG
>CM052897.1:103706654-103785123 GCA_028534135.1 Potos flavus
CAGAGATAATGCAGAATTTGAAACATTTTCTCTGCGGATCACAGACCTGCAGCCCCATTGTTCCCACAAATAATTTATTAATACAATGTAGTCATGAGATGTTTTACATGTAAAGTTTACTAAATGACAGGCTGACTAGTAAGCATATAATGCATGTTATTTTCCTTTCTCTTCTGGAAAGAAGTCATTACTGCTATCCTGTGATCTAAACTGAGTGACTACCCAAGAAGTTCGGGGAGTTCTAAGGGATATATTGAAACCCTGTATGTTTTATTAACATGAAGCAACAGTACTTTGGACTTCTACGATAATTTAGCTCTCAGATCATTAAAGTCACTAAAATTAGAAAATGTCAAATTGCTTAGTATCAGCACTTTCTAAGTCTACTGGTAGTTTCATGCATCTTTTTATTTTTTATTTTTGTCGTTAGAAACAACCCAGAACATTGTTTCTGCAATCAAGTTCCCAATTCTTGTTTGTCCTTTTTTCTTAATGATAGGAATTTGTGTATGATGCTTCATATTTACCTTTTCTGTTCTGATGATAGAAGATCTCTGGTTGGCCTGGTTCATGATACTTGGTTCTCGGATTGGGATTCTTCAGTATTCTTAATGTTGTGTGTTATGCCCTGCTCTTGCTGTCATCAGGGTACCAAGGCGATGGAAGAGTGTGCACACCCATTGACATCTGCTCAGTCAATAATGGAGGCTGCCACCCGGATGCGTCATGCTCCTCGGTTCTAGGTGATGACTCTCCCTCTGGTTTGGGATATCTTAATATGGCTCTCCAAAACAAATCAACATTTTAAAAACAAAATCCCCTATCTTCAAAATTCTTATTTTGATCTTCAAACCAAAAAGTAATCCTTGTTTTAAAACTGTACATTTGGATTTTTTAATGTAATAGACTATGTTCTTCTCTGGTCTGGCCTAACCTAGCAATTATTTACCAAGATAATTGAGCCAGGTAATTAATTTATGACTGTATTCGAGAAAACGGCTAGAAGGAAAGGAGGAAGGACCACCTGTCAACTCCCTTTAAGGACTCTTTCTTTTCTGTTGGCCAAGACTGAGCCCTGTTGCTAACCTTGGCTGCAAGGGAGGCTGGGAAATGTAGTTTATTTCAGGTGCTTGTGCCCCCAGTTAAAGTAAAGAATTCAGTATAAAAAAAAAAAAAAAAAAGAAAAAAAGAAAGAATTCACTACTAAAGAATGGAAAACTGGATTTAGGGTGATAGCCAACAGTGTCTACAATGCTGTGTAAGAGAAGTTTCACCTCCTGTAATTTAAAAAATATGTATTGCTAAATTTTCTCCCAGAAATGTATCAATTTATACTCACCAATAGTGCATGAAAGTATACATTGACATGACAATAATGGATACCATTGTTATTTTTCATTTTGGTCAATTTTATAGGCAAAAATTGCCTTCCCATTATTTTAATTTTGACCATATCAAAATTCATTTTTGATCACTAATAATACTTCATTTTAATTTTAAAGATTTTATTTATTTGACACAGAGAGAGAGAGAGAGTACAAGCAAAGGGGGAAAGGCAGAGGGAAAGGGAGAAGCAGACTCCCTGCCGAGCAGGGAGCCCGATGTGGGGCTTGATCCCAGGACCCTGGGATCACGACCTGAGCAGAAGGCAGATGCTTAACCGCGTGAGCCACCCGGGTACCCCAATAATTAATACTTTTTACATATTTACTGGCTTTATTTTTTTTCTATTTGTTCATGTCCTTTGTTTATCTGCTTTCTCATTGATTTGTAAAATTTCACTATGTACGAAGGAGATCATCTCATTATCTGTCTAATGTTTCACATGTATTTTGCCTGGCATGTTGTTTTTATTTTAATTTTGTGGTAACATTTTCTATTTAGAAGTTTAAAATTTTTATGTAGTCAAAAAGATAAATCTTTTCTTATAGGATTTTCTTGTCTTGGAATTAGGCTGTTCTTACAGAACTCTAAGAATAGTCAAGTGCTTGCTCTTTTGCACTTTTATTTCTTTTTAACATTAAGATGTTTGATCTTTTGGGGATTTATTTTTATCTATAGCATCAAATAGGCAGTTAGCTTGATATTTTTGTTCAAATGCATGGCTCCAACTTCATTTATTGTATAATATATCATATTTCTGCTATTTCCAAATGCCACTTTTATTTTTACTGATGCGATGTATCTGTGCACATATGTAAAAAATACATATGTGTATATATGTATGTGTATAATATATAGAGAGAATTTATATATATGTATATACTGTGACTATTAAATGTTTATTAAATAATTAACAGCATGCCGAAGTAGTTAGGAACATGGATTCTAGAAAAATATTGCTTAGATTTTGATTTTCTCCTTGGTTCGACCATATTCTAGCTGTGTGTCCTTGGTCAAGGTACTTAATCTTTTATCCTTATCTGTAAACGGGGATTAAAATAGTACCTATGTATAATTAGTATGGGTACAGTGCTTGCAACATATACCATCTTCCTGAGAATACCCTTTTCTGCTGTCAATCCCTCCATGAGAATCTCCCCTTTCTCTTGGTGTACCTCACACTTGTCCGCAACTCAGGACCATGACATATGGAATGACAGCACCAGTACCAATTTGTATATAAAGTACTGGAAACACAGAATGCCTTTCTTATTTTTTAAGATAAAAATTAGGAAAAGATTCTATTATTTTCTCTTCATGCCTGGTGTTTCTGCCCCGAGAGATAGGCAGACTTGACTTTGGCATTTTCTTATCTAGACAACAGAGCCTGAGTTTTGTTACCGGATCTGAATCGAGGGAATCTGTATTTATACTTCCATTTTGATTTCTAAACAGGTTCCTTACCTCTCTGCACCTGTCTCCCGGGGTATACTGGAAATGGTTATGGGCCAAATGGATGTGCACAACTCAGTAATATTTGCCAGAGCCACCCCTGTTTAAATGGACAGTGCGTTGTGAGTCCTTTATTCTTCCTTACTTAGCAATTACCATTTCAATGAATCATTACAAGTTAGGCTACCAGAAGATGTTTGTGCCTCAACACCTGCTATGTATATCATTTAACGCTAATTATCTTTGTTATTTGAGTTGATTCATGTTTATCGTCTGTTCATTTATTTTATGGCGCTATGTTTTTCTTTCCTTAGGAAACCGTCTCCGGTTATCTTTGTAAGTGTGAATCAGGCTGGGCTGGCATCAACTGTACTGAAAATATAAATGAATGTCTGAGCAACCCCTGCTTGAATGGGGGAACTTGTGTGGATGGCGTTAATGCTTTCAGCTGTGAATGCACGCGTTTCTGGACTGGACTCCTCTGTCAGATTCCCCAGCAAGGTACGCTCAGCATTCCTTCGCTCACAGATGCTCACAGCATGGAAGGATCATCCCTTAATGAGTCCTGCCACAGATTATTCTACTTTCTTGTCTAGTGGCTCAAATGCTTACAACTAAGCCTTCCCTTGCAGCAGTAGTCTAGAATTTACAAGGTAAATATTTATCTTGGTGGTAGCCAGAAGAACCTTCCTTCAAAGGAGGAATTAAATTAGCATTTGCCATTTTTATTATGTCTGTTCTGAAAACAAAATATGCTAAGGTAGTATAGTTCTCTAGGGAGAATTTTCCCTACAGCAGCTGTTTCATTTCCCTGTAACATTACACTAAATCATGTCAGTCTCCTGCTCTAGAACACACAGCCACTCCCCATTGCCCACCAGTTAAATAAAGATTGGGACTGTTTTTCAATTATTCTCTATATCCAAGACTTACCCTATCCAATTAACCTTGTTTTTCACTATTTCCCTAATAATATTCTCTTTCCGAGCCAGATGACTTTTCTTATCACCTGACCCCATGTACCACCTTGCTGTGTTCCTTTATTTGGGATATTTTTCTCCTCAGACATCTCCAGATTCTTTCTTTGCTTCGCATCCGAATGTATCTGTCCCTCAGGAGTACTTCACTGACTTCAAGCCTCAATCTCCTTTATCAAGCCTCTTCTGACTACTCCAGCCCCCTTGTATAACTCTTGTTTCGGAATCAGCACATTTACTGAGACTTTACTATGTGTTTAGGACTCTGGTAGATACTATGAAGAAATAAGCATAAAATACTATCTCCACATATTATCTGTTTATTTTCTGGTTGAGGAGAGGAGTCTAATACAAAATGACAGAGAAGAGACAATAACTAAAGATTGGAACTAAGTTGTGTGCGGGTCAAGACAAGTATCATGGAGGCAGAGAAAATGGGAGCCAGGGAAAACAAAGAGAGGCAGGGGAGGCTCATGGTGGTGATAAGGAGATACCAAGTGGACTTCGAACAACTGGTGGAACTTGGTGTCCAAGGAAAAAGGGGACGGGGAGAAGAAAGAGTGGCAGGGCATTTGTCTCCAGTGTTAATTCAGACTTTTCCAATATTTCAGTGGCAGCGTTAAAGCTGCCTAGCCTCTGCCTTTTCAGAGTCACTGTAAAGCAGAGTTCATCTTCTTTCCCTTTGCAGTTTGTGGAGGGTCCCTCTCAGGGATGAATGGAAGTTTCAGCTATATGGGCCCTGACGTTGGTTATGTACATGATGTCAACTGCTTCTGGGTTATCCGAACTGAAGAGGGAAAGGTAAATGTAGTTATCTCCTGCCCAAATGTGCATTTCATTTGTATACATGACTATGCAATATGAGTATATATTACATAAAATACATATAGTGGTAATCCAACCATCATATACGGAGGACCTGCTAGGTGTCAAGCTTTGGGCTAGATATTTTGTCCACTTTTTGCAAACCTTACACTTTGAAATAGATGATAGTATCCTCATTTTATAGATGAGATAATGGAAACTAAGAGAAGCTAAGTCTTTTTTTAAAAAAAACTTTTTAGCTGGTAATTAGACCAGTTGAATTTCAAAGTCAAGTTTGTCTGATTGCAAAATCCACACTTTGTTCAGTAAGGATAATTCTCTGCAGGGATTGGCCGACTGCAAGCTGGGAATTTGTAAAGTCCTATTGTTCCTGAGACAGTTGTGTTTGAAGATGACCACTCAGAGTTTTGTTGATTATTATGCAACATGGGGACAATTATGAAGATGGTTTTCTTATCAGAGCCTTCTCTGTGCCTTTGTGCTGTGTTAATTGCTTAACTACATAGTGTCATTGTATTTAAACTCTTGTAACCCTACCCTGGAAGATAAGAATTGTTATTCTCATTTTAAGTCTGTGGAAAGGGAGCCTGGAGCAGCTGAGGAATTTGTCCAAGGTCACATGGTTTCTAAGTGGTATGCCATGCCCCAAGCCCAGGCCGTTAGGCTCCAATGACTCTGAACTGCTGCATGAACACTCTTCAAATTAAGATCTGGCCCCAAGCTTTTTAGTGCTCTTATCCCCAACATTCATTACTCAGACTTTTCCAAATATTTATTTCTCAACCAACTCCTAGACTCACTAAAATGAAGTTTGTATGTCTGAATAGATAAGGTTTTCCCTTGAAATTCTGTGAACTTTTTCCAGCAAACTAATATTACAGGGTCATTGTACAATGGTCACAACACATTTTTTTCCCTTGAGATGGGAGGATTCTTTGGGGCCCAGTGACCCCACAATAGCATCAACTCCAAAATCGATTTCCCAGTGGGTATGTTTTGTGAATTTCCTTCCTCCCATTTAGTGTTCATGAATTCTATTTCCTGACATTGAAAGCATTTTTCTTTCAAGAAAAGTCATTTTGTGAAAAAATCTTAATGCTTCTATTACCGATTTGTAAAAAAATCATGCTGTTTTTCTTGATTATTGTGATTTTGTATCTTCTTATTGCCACAATTTACATAATATAGTATTTTATAGAAATTTTATAGAAATCAGGATAGTTCAATTTATGAACATTTATTTGATTTTTATTGAAATTACTTCAAGGACAAAAATGATGCAATGTTGGATAACAAATCTTAAAAATACCCTAATACAGAATTTCAAAAATATCCTGATATCCTTTCTCATTAGCTAAATACTGTTGTGGTTTTAAATCATACTGGAAATCAAATTCAGCAGCTTCCTTTTAGTATTTTGGCTCTTTTAAGTGATGTTATCCATACAAAATCTTTTTTATTTTATTAATTATATTATTATAATTAAGTTTGTACATTCTAACATTTTAACTTGGAAATGTATTTTTGTGTTTATTCTCTTCTACCTGTATGCTCAGAACCCTTCAGATTACTTTTTTCCTATCCTTCAGTCTTGGTATTACTCATCTCTTAATGACATCCAACCACTGAAGACTTGCCAACCTTACACACACACACACCATGCCTACTCAGGCTATACTTGAGGTTGTCAATCTGTTAGTATCTTTTTTTTTTTAAAATATTTTATTTATTTATTTGACAGAGAGAGAGATCACAAGTAGGCAGAGAGGCAGGCAGAGAGAAAGGGGGAGAAGCAGACTCCCCAATGAGCAGAGAGCCCGAGGTGGGGCTCGATCCCAGGACCCTGACATCATGACCTGAGCTGAAGGCAGAGGCTTAACCCACTGAACCACCCAGGCGCCCAATCTGTTAGTATCTTGTTGAGAGGTTCAGCGAACCCTGAGGAATCAGGATCTCTGGGGAGCGGGAGAGGTCAGTGAACATTTGTGGGTGTGCTACACACTACAGGTTATTCAGGTAGCCGGGATATAACTTGTGAATGGTAATATTAGTCAGTTACATTTAACTCAAGGTAGATTTTTCAAATGTCCAATGTATTTTACTGATGCAGAAGCATTGTAAGCTATACATTTGAAGTGCCTTTATTTAGTGGACTTGACAGTTTGATGAAATCTGGGTAAATATATTTCATTAACCCATTCAGTAACAACTCAATGGGTATAAAGTTTTAGTTATGCAAGATGTGTAAGTTCTAGAGATCTAATGTACAACACTGTGCCTATAGTTAACAGTATGGTATGGTGCACTTCCACAGTTGTTAAGACAGTGGATCTCATGTTGTGTTCTTACCACTAAAAGAAAAAAAGAAAGAGAGACACAAGGAAATTCTGGGAGGTGTTGGATATGCCTATTACATTGACGGTAGTGAGGGCATCACAGGTGTTGGCAATATGTCCAAGAACTCATCAAATCGTACACATTTAATATGTGGAATTCTTTGTATAGTGATTACACCTCAACAAAGCTGTTAAAAATCTATTTCATTAACACTAAGATTTTTGATATATTTTGATATTAGCTGGAGCCTAAGCAATTTTTAACCCAAGTTATTGAATATGTAAATTTGTCGTATGTATTTGTGGATAATTGGGAAATTATAGATATGTCTCTTGAAAGGTGACTTAATATGATTTCTTCCTAATTAGTGGGAGAAATGCTTTAGAATTAATATGGAAATGAAAAACAATAAATTGTGACCTTTACATTTTTAGGTTCTGCGTATCACTTTCACTTTTTTCCGGTTAGAGTCAGTGAGCAATTGTCCACACGAGTTTCTTCAGATTCATGATGGAGAGTCCTCTGCAGCACTCCAACTTGGAAGATTCTGTGGCTCCGTTCTCCCTCATGAACTCCTCAGTAGTGACAATGCCCTCTATTTTCATCTCCATTCTGAACATTTCAGAAGTGAGAGAGGCTTTACAATAAGATGGGAAACGCACCAACCAGGTATGTGTAAACATGAAGAAAAATTAAGCAAAATCTTGAGATTATTAAGTTTTCTTCATTAGTGTTAGACTTGTAAATAGCATTAAATGTTTTGAGATCCAGGGATTATATCATACTTTTATAATTCTTCTAAAATCAAATAAATCTAAAATGGATTGGAATTCCATTTTTTGTTTGGAGATAACAAAATTCAGATGAATAAGAAAGATTAAAAACCATGAGTCTTAATGGGTCCCTTATGAAATGATGAAACAGCATTCTTATAAACTCTACTAGTAAATTACTGCAGGGATGTTCTTGACGACATTTTTATTCCTTGCTTAGTATTCCTTATCTTAATGACCATTTGATAATTTGTTCTTTTTGTTGTTATTTTGTCTTTTGGGACTCTACTTTTTTTTTTTTTTTTAGCTTTTTATTATACAATTTTCAAACAGGTAAAAAAGCATATAGGACAGTACGGAACCTCCAGTTGGTTCATCAGTAAATCTGTGCATCTATTTCTGGAATTTCTCAGCTTTTCTATCGGTCTATTTATCTGTCCTTATGCCACATTGGCTTAACTAACTACTGAAGCTTGAAATCTGGTTGTGTAAGTCCTGTAACTTGGTTCTTTTAAAATATGCTAGATCCTTTACATTTTCCGATAAGTTTTAGAATCAATTTGTTAATTTCTCCCCCACAATATGCTGGGATTTTGTTGACATTGTCTTGAATCTATAATTAACTTGGGAAGAAATGACTTCTTAAAAATATTGGCCCTGTCAATTTATGAACATGGATTATCTCTGTATTTGTTTAGCTCTCTTTTAATTTATCTTAGCAATGATTTATAGATGCCAGTGTTTATTCCATATATTTTGTTGTTTTTTTCTAGATATTTGACATTTTATACCCTGTAAAATATTGTTTTTCTAAAATGTCAATTTTATGTTATTAGTTTATAGAAATATGACATATTTTTAAAAAATATTTGATTTTGAATCCTGCCACGTTGCTAAAATCATTAATCGATTCTAATAGCTTTTTTTGGTAGATTCTTTTGGATTTCTCTACATACACAGTTATGTTATCTGTGAGTAAAGGATGTTTTTCTTTGTTACAAAACAAAATTTAATGGAGTAAATTTGAAGATCTAATTGGTTTTATTAAACAATATATGAATGGGGCAGCATCCCATCTAGCAAACAGAGGGGAGCCTTGAGGAGTTGTATGAAATGAGAAGTTTTTATAGGAAGGAGAGTGGGGCAAGAAATTATTAGCAAAAGAAAAAGATTGTTCCAGACAAGGTCTTCCCTTAGGGGGGAGAGTGAGGGGTCTAATTGTACAGATTATCTCATCTTCCTTTGGGGGATGGAGAGAGCCCATGTGGCAAACTCATTGGCCCTAAGTGGAAAATTCCTGACTGACAGGTTAAGATTACATTTCTAGGGGAGGCTGAAAGTGCAATTAGATTAGGTACTAAGCCCATGTTTGGGGACTTGGCCTAAGTGATACTGTTTTGGGCCTGTGGTTTTCCTTCTAACATCTTCCTTTCCAATCTTTGTAACTATCATTTCTTTCTTTTCCTCAACTTATTTATTGCCTGGCTAGGACATCCAGTACCATACCGAACAAAAGTGGTAGAGTGGGCATCATTTTCTTGTTCCCAACCTCGCAGGGAAATTTCATTCAATATTTAACGATTGAATATAATGTTTTAGATGTAAGTTTTTGTAGGTAACTCTTATCAAATAAAGAAAGTTCACTCCAAATTACTATTGCTGTATAACAGATTGCCCACAAATTTAGTGTTGTAGAGCATTAATCATTTTATCATGTTTCTGATTTTGTGGACCAGGAATTTGGAAAGGGCCCAATTATCTTTTGATCTGTCAAGCAGTTACAATCAGATGTTGGCTGAAACTGTAGTCGTCTACAGGCTCAACTAGGCTGGAAACCCAAGATGACTCACTCAGTTGATGCTGGCTTTTGGATAAGAGTTGAACCAGGCTGTTGATTTGAATGCCTCCATGTAGCCCTTCTCTGATGGTGGTCTTAGGGTAGTGGATCTTCTTTCATGGCACTTGGTTTGTCTTAGAGCAAGCCTTACAACAGACCCAGGCAGATGCTGCATGGGTTTTTTGGACCCATCCTTGGAAGTCATATTGTGTTATTTCTGCCATACTTTTATTTGGTTGAACCACTCATAAGCCCACCCAGATTCAAGGGGAGGAGACACAGACCCCACTTCAGTGGAAGAAGTGTCAAAGATTTTATGAATGTTTTTAAGCCATCTCACCTTTTATTCCTAGCTTGTCAAGAATTTTTATCATGAATGGATATTGAAATATATTAGACTTTTTCTAAATCTATTGAGATGATCACATGGTTTTCCTCTGCTTCTGTCATTTTTCCTCTCTTCTCTCCTTCTAGAACTCAGATTATACATATGCTAGAGATTTTGACTATGTCTCATAGCTCTCATAGTTTTAAATGTAGTCCTCCCCTGTGTACATGCAGCTTAAGACTCACTAAGGGCCCAAGGAAAACTCCTATAAATTTTTTGGGTGCTATGGCCATGCAGCTATCTTCACTATAGTACCTTATTCGAAAGTCCCAGCTACTCCAGGAGCCCCAAATTATTAGTTTTATTTCTTTCACCCAGCAAGAGTATTGCTGCTACTTGGACTCTACTGACCTGCACTGCAGTTTGGGAAAGGCACACAGGGAGAATATACTGGGGTAAACATGGTACTCACCACTTGTGCTTCCCTCCCCTGAAGGATCACAGTCCTTCACTGTTTGCTTCTCAATGCCTGAAGACAATAAAAACCAAAACAAACAATAATTCCTTGTTATTATAAAATATTAACCATTGCTCTTATTTATTTGTTACAGAAACTGTTGTTTGTCTTGTAGATTATCCCATATTCTAGATTTTGTTAGAATGGTTTGATCAAATTCAATTTTATGTTTAGGGTGACAAAAATGATCTCATCAGGAGGTACTCAATGTCTATTTGCCTCCCTGTAATGACTGCAACGTTGATTAGAGTGTTTTGATTTTCTCAGGTTGATCTTTCCATTAGAAAACTTCTCTTTTGCTCTTTCTCTAATGGTCTTAGCAACCCATAGGCTCATTGTTTAGACTAACTGGGGCTTTCAAAATGATGATGGTTGAATTTTATCATTTATTTTTTATTTATTATCTGGAGTTCTTCAATGGAGTAGGCCTTTCCCATGTCAACTATTTGGTTACTCTCACATACAGATCAGTTAGGAAAGGTAGGATAAATGCTTGATTCTTTCCCCTATTTTTCTCCAGTATTCAAATTAATGACCTGCCTGGTTTCCTAGCTTTCTCCAGAATGAACAATTATTTATTATTCTTTTTATTTTGTTTTGGTTTTAGGACCAAATATGAACTCATATTTTATCATATTTGATGTGTTACAATCCAGTCTAGACTTTTTTCTATGTTAAAATATTCCATATTTGGCTAGTGAAAAAACTTTCAAGTTAGTTTCTGAGCCTCTTTGACCCAATTCTGGTTACGTTTGGAAACTTCCTTGCTTTCTGGTCTGAAAGATGTTCCAGGTTCTTCCTATATATTTATTGTGTTAGGACTGGAACCAATTATTTCTCTGAAGAGTTCCTACTCCACTAATGGGAAATGATATTTAGATTCTATAATCTGGGTGGTAGGAGTGGCTATTGCTACTAGGTTGAACAAAGTCTATACATCTTTCAGTGGAAAGAACTAGAAATTTTTTAAAAATATTATTATTTTTTAAGTAGACTCCATGCCCAGCGTGGAGCCCAGTGTGGGGCTCGAACTCACATTCCTGAGATCAAGACCTAAGCTGAAATCAAGAATCAGACACTCAACCAACTAAGCCACCCAGGTGCCCCTATTTTTATTAGTTTTAAAGAAAAAGTATATTATGTATTCTTAGTGATCTTCCAATATATTTGCATATTGAAATTAAAGGATTTTAATTTTATATTCGTACCTCTTCTCACGTTGAAAAATCCTGGTTACTAGTGACATTAACATATTACCTATGTACTTAATCCTACTGTATGCATTTTCAAAATGACTACTAATAATATGATAACTGAAAGCCATTTAGTATTCCTTGGCTATTCTTTTTTGTCCTTAATATATGTTCCTCTCAAGCTCTGTAATCGAACTTTACAGTGTTTTAAAGCATCTTGGAATATTTCTACTCTCCATCTTTAAACTGTTAGTTCAACAGTTATTTCCTTTTGTTTCATTTGGCTTGTGATTTTAAAGATTTCACTTTTTCATTTTTATTGAATTTTACTTTATAATTATGTAAAACATATTCATAGTTCCAAAGCCAAATCAAAATTCATGGTAAATTTAGAAAAGTCTAACTTTCATCCCTGTCCCTTCTGTCTTGTTCCTTTCTTCTCCCAATGGAAACAATTTTTATTAGTTTTTGATTTACCCTTCCATTTAAAAAATATAAGCAGATAATCATATATGATCACATTTCCCCCCATTTTTAAAAAAAAGGTAGCATATATTATGCACTACTTCATTAGTTTGCTTTTTCACTTGATATATCCTAGAGATTACTCCATAGTGAGAGCACAGTGTGCATTACATGGATATCTCATTCACTGTCTATTCAGTCAGCCCTCCCTTGATGAATATTTGGCTTGTTTCCAGTCTTTTGGAATTCCAAATTGTATTGCAACAAGGGTCCTTGCGAAGTTGTCATATTGCATTTTTGCCAATGTATCTTTGAAATAGATTTCTAAAAGTGTAGTTACTTGGTCAAAAAATAAATGTCTGTGTTTTTGCTAGACATTGCCATAATCTCTTCTGTAAGAGTTGTACTACCTTGTATTCCCATCAGCGATATATGAGAGTGCCTACTTCTCTACAGCACCACTGATCATTTGTTTTCAGTATTGTGGATATGTATCATTCTGAGAGGCAAGAAATGGTATCTCAGCAAAGTTTTTATTTGTGTATCCCTTGTTATGAGTGAGACTGAACATCTTTTCCAAGTATAGAGGACATTTGAATTTTTACCAGTGAATTCTTTGTTTATGTCTCTATTTTTTAGAAGCTCTTCATATATCAGAGATGTTAATTCTTTGTATTATGTATTGATTTTTTTCCCCAGCTGACCATTAACATTTTACTTTGTTTATGATATTGTAATTTTTTATCCACATAATAATTTAACTACTAAATTTTAGGCAACTCCTCTTCCTCTGAGCAACTCAGATGTTTTCTTATTAGGAACAGTGAGAATCATGTAACTAATTTGTTTCACTTTTTGCCTTGGCAGCAAGACTTGTCTAAGTAACCTGCATAACATAAATCATATATCTTGCATATCTGAAATGTCACCTTATTTTTTTTTCTAATTTATATTCACTGCAGCCTAGATTTTTATTTAGCATTTCTATTTTTCAGCTTTATAGTAGTATTTATGTTTTAATTTTCTAATTTAATTCTAGTTGGTTAACATGCAGGGCAATATTGGTTTCTGGAGTAGAATTCAGTAATTCATCACTTACATACAACACCCAGTGCTCATCACAAGTGCCCTCCTTAATCCCCATCACCCATCTATCCCATTCCCCACCCACCTCCCTCCATCAACCCTTAGTTTGTTCTCTGTTGTTAGGAGTCTTATGGTTAGTTTCCCTCGCTCTCCCTTTTTTTTTTTTCTTCTTTTTTCCCCCTTCCCATATGTTCATCTGTTTTCTTTCTTAAATTCCACATGAGTGAAATCATTAGGTATTTGTCTTTCTCTGACTGACTTGTTTCAGTTAGCATAATACACCTAGTTCTAGCCATATCAAAGCAAATGGCGCAATTTCATTCTTTTGGATGGCTGAATAATATTCCATTGTGTATATATATCACATTTTCTTTATCCATTCATCAGTTGATGGACATTTGGGCTCTCTCCATAGTTTGGCTATTGTTGATAATGATGCTATAAACGTCCGGTGCATGTACCCCTTTGAATCTGTATTTTTGTACCCTTTGAGTAAATAACTAGTAGTGCAATTGCTGGATCATAGGGTAGTTCTATGTTTAACTTTCTGTGGAACCTCCACATTATTCTCCAGAGTGGCTATACCAGTTTGTGTTCCCATCAACAGTGCAAGAGGATTCCCCTTTCTCTGCATCCTCACCAGCACCTGTTGTTTCTTGTGTTAATTTTAGCCATTCTGACAGGTGTGAGGTGGTATCTCATTGTGGTTTTGATTAGCATTTCCCTGATGATGAGTGATGCTGGATAGTATTTCTTATAAGCCATCACAGAGTCTTTGTTAAATAAATGTGAATATTAATAAAGAAAAGATTCCTTCAGTCACTGATATACAACTTTAGGGGGTTGGCGGGGGTAATTAATGGAGTGGTAGTCAAGTGGGTGTCACAAAGCCTGGCCCCGCCTCTACCTCACTCCATTCCTGGGCAAGGCAAGTGGCTCAACCACCCATAGACATTTGATTTTATTCACTTATAAAATGAAGAGTTTAATTATAGTGTTAAAAAACCCTCTCAAATGAAAATTATGTAGCACTTGACTAATCTAATGTCTAAAATAATCTGGTTTGTTGAAAGACACGGGAAACAGAAGTTCCAGAATTTTTTAAGAACCAGAACTTTTAAAAAGTTATACAGAAATTAATCCCTTTCAAAGTGAAAAAAAATGTATCTATTGTCTTATCCCTCAGACAGTTCAGCACTGTATTTTAAAATCATATCACCATGTGATAGCTGATAAGCACAGAGCGGAATGCATGAGTGACTCATTTATTTATCGGCTAATATTCCTAGATTTATAACTGTATCAAACTGGAAAACTGAAAAGCCTTGTTTAATTTATGAGGGTGTCCCAAACGGCACAGTTATTTCAGCAAGCTTGTCTTCTTGCAGTAAGGCCTATGATAATTCTACATAAATTATAACTTGTATACAAATATAAGGTTATTTTTTCCTCTTATTTTAGAGTGTGGAGGTGTACTGACGGGTACTTACGGTTCTATTAAGTCTCCGGGATATCCTGGAAACTATCCTCCAGGAAGAGATTGCGTCTGGAAAGTAATAACCAGTCCTGGGCTCTTGATAACATTTACTTTTGGGACCTTGAGTCTGGAGCACCATGATGATTGCAGCAAAGATTATCTTGAGGTAAACAATTGTAATTAGATAGAACATATCATGACATGATTAGAACTCAGGGAACTATGGTTTGGTGATACATGTGGATGACTACAATTTCCTAGCAATAGTTAGATATATTCTTCAATAGGCAACTGATGTCTTAAGTCTTGCTAATTCCTTATTCTTAATTGTGTCAGCTTGTTGCTTCTTCTGGGTTTCATTTGAATCTGGGAAATAGATTGCCTTACTGTTCCCAGTCATTTCCTGGAAGCCCAGTCCCCTAAGGAGGGAATGGAGGAATTAACAAAAGAAACACTCAGTAATGGTTATCTTTTCCAATGCAGAATCAAGGCTTCAGTTCTCTGTGGTAACCAACCCATTATTTCACAAGCTAACTATAGTGCTCCATAAAGAAAAATAATAGCAATTGTGTTGAAATGGATTGCTAGAGGTTGAGCTTACAATATATTGATAATTATCATTGGGAGAAGAGGAGTCAATCTGTGCCCCTCCTGCTTACCATAAGTAAAAGATTAAAATACGGAAGAAGAAAAAAAGGATGTTATATTCAAAGGCCATGAGCATATGGGTATAAGAGAAATGCTGCTCTGCATTTGCAGACTGAAAAGATCATTGAGAAGATTGAGCTCCTATGTTGCTCCTGTCTTGTTTGTCTCCATAAATCTTAGTAGTCCTTGCAGTAGTGATAAAAGACAATATGCTTTTCCAAGTCCATTAGAGAAGAATGGAATGCTATGGAATTATTCATAAAGGATAGAAAGGTGCGGCTGTCAAACAGGGATCCCACAAGTTAAAGTCATTAGTAATTTAGCAGTTGTAATGGATTCGAAACCCTTGGGAATGACTGGAAACATCTACCTCCCCCTGAAAAATTTCAGCAACATAATCTTTTAAATGTTAACAGTAGCATGGATTTTCCATCAAACTGAAATTAGAGGTTTTTTTTTATTCCTGTATAATTCCTGGATATATGTATAATAGAAAGTATCAATCATTATTATAATATTGAAATGCCTCTCATTTCTCAACAATATTCAAGGAACGAGTTAAATATAGGAATAAAGTAATGCTGTCCTAGAGCTTTGCTGCCGATAGAAAAAGTAATTGGAGTGGACCAAATTGGCCATGTTAAAATAGTACTGATGTTTGGTGTTCTATGTAGTACATAGAACAGAATTTCTAATTTCAGTTAGAACAGAATTACAGAGAGGTTAACATGATTATTGAAGAGATTAAAAACCAACAATTAAAAAGGATTTTTCAGGTTATATGGTCGTTATCACGGTACTCAGTTTCTATTAGGATTGCACTTCTAAAACACATTGAACTGTCTCTATGTTGTGTCAGCCTGACTTTACTTCCTTTCCACCTTTGCTCCTTCTGAATACCTAGACGAAGTTGTGAACCAGTCTACACTGTTGGTATTCCTTCTTCCGTTTTCTTTGCATATATTCTTTTCCTCCTTCTCAATTACTAGGAATTTATCATTACAAAACAAACATCTAGGGGGGGAAAAACCAAGGAAAGAAAACATTGAGAAAATTTCAAAGTATACATCTAGCCTTGGAATTAAAATTTGGACAGAGATAAGGCATTAAGGATGATGGGAGAAGGAGACTACCCTTTAGTGAACCCCGACTGAGTATTGGATATATATGTGATGGGAAAACCTCTGAGAGCCATCAGTTTCAAATGACAGCTTTTCTGAAGTTAATGTACAAAGTGACTGGGTTTGTCAAAATCTGATCATTTTGTGCTTGATGATTCTTTTGTTTTGTTTTAGATTCGAGATGGTCCTTTGTATCAGGACCCCGTTCTTGGGAAATTCTGCACCACCCTCTCTATCCCACCCCTCCAGACTACAGGGCCCTTTGCCAGAATTCATTTTCATTCTGACAACCAGATTAATGACCAAGGTTTCCATGTCACCTACTTAACATCACCATGTAAGTAACCTGATCATTGGGAGAGCATATGAATGTGAAGGACAGTGCCATGCTTTTATCCTTATAGCTTGTATTGACACCTTAAAACAAACCAACAAACCAATGACAAACAATAAAAAAATCTATGATTTTTACTTTAGGGCTTTTGTTCTTAACATATATCATTGGGGCCTGATGAGAATGCACAGGAAAAACACCTTTCAGGTCTCAATATCAGGAAAAGCAACCATGAACATCTTTTCACAGGTCCCCTTTCTTCATTTACTCTAGCTTCAGGCTCAGTCTAGAGCCAAACTTCTGTAGACTTGATGGGGGAAAACTGTACTTTAAGCCGACTGACCAAACCAGCAAGGGAACTCCAGTCCTTGTCTCAGAGCCCTTCCGGTTCTTCTCTCCTACCCTGTTCCCCTTGCGTGCCAGAATGCCAAGTATGCGCGAGTAGGAGGGTATAAATTACCCTCCCTGCTTGTGCTCGGGGCTCAGATCTTTGGAGAAGGGTCTCCTCTGAGTCTCACTGGTGAATAAATCTCTCTCTCCCTTCTTAGTCTCCGAGTGCCGCTTGGTTTTTCCGCCAGGATCCAGTCCAGGTTCTGCTATAGACTGTGGAGTCCCTACCCATTTTTTGTGCATGTCAACTTTCCCTTGAGCACATCCTGCTGTTCTATGTTCATTATTCCTTTAATTAGATTCCTTTTTCTAGTTGTATATTTTATTTTGTAACGTTTATTTTATAAGCTGCCCCAAATCTTTTGGGAATGAAGGAGAGCATAAATGTATTTAAAAAGCAATTTGAAGAAGAGGATGTTAGGTGGGAAGTTAGATCACACACGTCTGGATCTATTTCTTTAGGCACTACATGGATGTCCCACAAACATACATCAAACTGAAAATATGATTAGAGACAAAAGCTTGTACAGGGTGAATAAAATGGGTATATGATTGTGTTTGCATGTGTGTCAATTTTTAAAAATCGTATCTAATGCCTGAGGGTCACAGGAATGGCCATTCACAGGACCTTTCCCTTCTCTTCCCTGTTCTCTTCAGCGGATCTGCATTGTGGTGGAAACTACACAGACCCAGAGGGTCTTCTCTCTTCTGACTTGTCTGGACCTTTCACTCACAGCAGACAGTGCATCTATATTATAACGCAGCCCCTGGGAGAACAAATTCAGGTCAACTTCACCCACGTGGAGCTGGAAGGCCAGAGCGGCTGTTCCCAGAGTTACATGGAGGTAACTTTGACTAGTCCATGGCCCTTACATGACATTAATCAACATTTTTATATTCTATAGTGTAGTGATTGTAGGGCCAGCAGCACGTGGATTCCCTGGATGATCTGGATGTTAGAAATCCAATTCTGTACCCTATCCCAGACCTACTGCATCAAAACCTCTAGGAGTAAGCTCAGCAATCTCTGTTTTATAAGCCCCAGGCCTCTCCTGGGTCATTCTGTCTCAGGCTAGAGTCTGAGAACAACTGTTCTAGAGAGTATGAAAGAATTTGCCAAAAATAGATCTATAGATGGTGAAACAGGAGATTGGTAATGAAATAGCAAAGGACAAAAATGAAAGCTGAGACTAGGAACTCATAATAATGCCTAATTACAAGCTATGAAACCGATCCTTAATAACTGAGGTGAATGCAAATAAGTAAGACTAGTAAGATTTACTAATAAGACATAGTTTTCATAGATTGTCAGGAAACTCAGCCCAGAAAAGTAAAAAGATTTGCCCAGGTGAACTAGCTATTCAGTGGCAGAGCTTGTTTCAGAGTGTAGGTTTTTTTCTTTCATTAGGCCTGCTTGGTCTCTTTCAGAAAACTTTAACTCTGGTTTAAGTGTGTAATGATTGTCATATGAAGAATATCTGAAACAAAAAGGCACTTTTGTTTGCCTGGCCTCGTATTTCTTTTGCTTAATTATTGGTCAAGTCATAAATTAAAGTGTTGAGCAAGAGAGACAAAACACTTTTTGTTGGAAGCAATCATTTTATATAAACTCAGAGAGGCATTGACAATTTTGTTTGCTTATGTGAGTTAGACCCAATTTATTTTTCCAGGAAAAACCTATGTAGCCTCTTGCCCTCTTCCCTCCTTGATACACATATATAGTGGAGAAACAAAGAATTTTAGTGTAAGATCTGGACTTAGCTGAAAAATGAAGTACATTGACCATGGTACTATTGTAATATTGGTCACAGTAATATTTATTAATATTTAGCTTAGTTGAGATACACATTATCTTGGTTTCAAGCGTACAACATTATGATTCAACATTTGTATACATTGTAAAATGTGACAAATGTCACATTATGTGTGTTTACTGATTTGTAGCCATACAAAGTAACAGCTATTTTCCCAGTCTTGGTTGGGTGATCTTGTGTAGGAGATAAACCTTATCATTTAACCTTGCCCTAAGCCATTGTTGTCTTTTAAACCTTTGTGATTGGCTAAGCAGCACTGACTTTTTCTTGGTAGATCCCAGGTGTTGAGGGTGTGCCAAGACCTGTGAGTGTTCCAGAAGGGGTGGATTTCAGTCAGCACCTAGGTTCAGGCTAATTAGAAGCTAGACCCTCAGGCAGCAGCTTTTAAGGTATGCAAATATATGTAGTCCTGTTGGTCCTCAATTATAGACACTGCTGGCTCTAGTCCAAATGATCTAGATGCGTCCGCTTAGTAAGAGTTGTAAATTTCAAGGCTTCAGGTCAGTGTTTGAACTGTTTTCTGGGAGGTATTGGTGAGCTGTAGTGAGATCAAATAAGAAAGATGGTATCCCCCAGCCTATGCTTCCTGAGAGCACTGCTATAGCCTCTACATATGTGGTAATCGTGAAGTCTGTCTCCCCAGGCCAAAACTCTATGTCGGGTAGACAGGACTTTTTCACAGCAGAACTGGGAATGTGTTCCAATCTGCTGTCTGTGCAGTACCCTGGGAGTGGTAGCCTGCCAAGAATGTTCTCTCCATTTGTTTCAGACCCATAGGATACAGGCCTAATCCCTCTTGGCCACCAGAACCAGATGCTCACAGGGCATTCTTTGCATGGACTGTGTTGGCTGGCTGGCTTTGGTGGTGCCACTGTGAAGCAGCATGCAGGGGTGGGACACTCACTAGGTTGTCATTGACAAGGTTAAGGTGGAGTGGCACATGGGGGTGGGGTGCTCTCCCAGCTGGTGGGCTGCAGTGTAGTGGTGCGTAGGAGAGGGGTGCTTGCTTGGCTAGCTTAGATGGGGTCATGGAGTACAGCACATAAAGGGTGGGTATGCCTACCAACACTAGCAGGTTAGAGGGAGAATGCCAAAAATGGTACCTGCCAGTGTCTCCATCCCTAGAGGGAATCCCTATAAGTTCCTGCTCTTCTGGCAGATGCTTTAAGATCAGCAAATGAATCTCTGCCTCTCCTTCCCATTTTGGTGTAGCGCTTTTATCCTTTGTTGTGGAGAAACTTGTTCAGGTAGTTTTCAGTTCTTTTTCAGAGGGAATTTTTCTATATGTAGTTGTAGATTTGTTGTATTCATAGGAAGAGGTGAGTTCAGGATCTTGCTCTACTGCCATCTCGAACTGCCTCTCTGGATTTAGCAATGTATTTTTTTAATCCAGAGATTTTTATCTCAGAGGGTGAGGTAAATGTGTATACTCATTCAGTTTTTATTTTCCAAAATGTCCCATAAAATACATTAAAGTTTTACACTATGGAGCAATTTTAGATATTTTTATGTAAATAAAAATTAAATTTCCACCATCTGTTTTTTTAACTTTAAGAATAGTAAAAAAATAGCTCACACTTAGAGAGTACTTACTATGCACCAGGTGCTGTTCTAAGACTTTAAAATACTATAATAAGTAGATAACGATTGCTGTCTTTCTACTGTTTGTTGGATGTGGTACATGTTTGACATGAGTTAATTCATTGAATCTTCACAAAAACCACTATTATTCCTATTTTGATATGAGGAAACTGAGGCCCAGAGAAATTGTCACTTGCCCGTGGTTACATGTTTGGGGAGTAGGAGAGCTGGAAATTGAATTAGTTCCAGTTGTACTATTCTCTGATAAGAACAGAAACACAATTGTGTAGCTATGACCACAAAAGGTGGCTCACTTTCCATAGGAAAGAAGCTCTTGTGAGTTTGCCAATTCCATATCTGGCTCCCTGGTCACAGGACCATAACACGGAACCATACACAATGCTTTTCTGAGACAGGAAACACTGTAACTCTAATTTTTAGAGAAATCAGAAATAGAAATAGAAATAGAGTTTTAGAGAAAATTTTTAGGGAATTTTAGGGAATTTTTCTAATTTTTAGGGAAATCTGAGTACCTTTATATTAGGTGCTATGTGGGGTTCTTATGGCTCTAAGGTGTCACCAAAGCATCTGGAATGATTTACCCTCTCTGGCCTTGCACTACATTCTAACTGAATTTCAGTAAGAAGTTACATGAACTCTGAATCGTTATGAAAAGTTATCATTAAAAAAAAATAAATAAAGCATTGAAACGTTTAATTTTGTAAAACAGAATGGGAGAATGTTATGTGGCCAGAATGGGATTAGAGTTAATTTATCTAAGTGCTTATTTTTGCCCAGTCATTTGATGACTGTATAACCTCAGACAATTTTTTATCTGAATGCTTCAGTTCCTTCTTCTACAAGATACCCTACCTATTCCTTCAAACTTTGTGAATATAAATCAAGACACCGAATGATAAAAGAAGCTTAAAGAATTAAAAATATTATAAAAATGCAAGGTTTTCCTAGGCCAGATTTCCGGCTCCTGCCTTGAACTTATCAGTTCAGATAGAGCTGGTAAGACCCTTTCATGGTTGGCCATTAAAGTATTGACATTCTGATGTGCACACACACCCATAAAGTCTTGATTAAATTTCCCTCAGAGGTTGTTGATGGAGAAAATATAAGAGCTCTATTGGAAGGACAGGACATGTATAGTGATTTGAATAATTGAAAAGATTCTATTATGTCCTTGACCATCCTAAAGGAATACAATCGATTTGTAGAATTTTAGCACCAGCAAGGGCCTGAGAGGTCATCTAATTTAAATCTTTAATTTTACAAATGAGGAAATTGAGGTCACAAAGATCAAATTCTAGTTATTGTCAGAATAGGGTATAGATGTACCTACATGGGATGCTAGATAGACATATGCTGACTTCCATCAATTTCTTGCCAATACCTCATATCTATCTATTGGGATAATTTGTGAACTGAGCCTTTTTTTTTTTTTTTTTTTTAAATATATCTACTTCTTTTCATGTCCTTCAGACACTGGGTATAGAAGAAAGTGATTCTAGGACCAAATTCAAGTGGCATTATTATGACTCAAAATATTGCTCCCTGAAATGGTGATTTTATTTTTAAAAGGTATACCTAAAAAGTGAATATTTAAGTAAAGGAATGAAAAAAAGAGTAATGGTATTTCAGATACACTGTGGTTTAGAAAGCAGATGACTTTGCCATTTATTAACTCTATTTATAAGAGGGAAAAGATCACCCAAAATTTTGGAAAGAATGAAAAGCAAGAGAGGGAATTCTAGAGAGATCTGGGAGAATAATAAAAATAAATTTTCTTTTGAATGAATATATGCACTTCTAAAAATCCTAAATCTTCTCATTATGTGGTTCCAGTTGTCTTGTTACCATGTGAATCTATCCTTTAAATGGAGATATTTAAATAAAGATATTATTGCCTATTATATCTTTTTCATGTATAGTATATTTTTGAAAGACTTACTCTTTGCTCAGTAAAAGAGCTCTGTAAACATTTTATTTGAGAATAAAATTTAACTACAGAAGATAATAAATGTGGTATTGCCCAGACTCAGTGTACCATAACCATATTTTTCTTTCTTTAATAAGGAGCACGCATTTACGCATTAATTCTTGAATTTATATATCTGTCTCAACTAAATTTTCTACTTCTGGAAACACACATTGCCCATGGGTGATATAATGTGGCTTGTAACAAAAGAATTAGTATAGCAAGAACAGATCAACTGTTAGTTCATCTGTTTTTGTCTAAGAGAGCTTTTAAATTGTATAGAACAAATCAATGAATGGGTCAGAAGCATCTTTCCAGAATAAAAAGCAGCACCTCTCATTAATATTTCATAAGTGATTTAAGCCCTCAGAGCTCTAAGTGAAGGACACATAAAAAAGTAATGAAAGTTTAATTTTTAGTCCCAGAGAATCCAAGTAGTAGGCTGAATAATAATTTTAGAAGCCTATATGATGCTAAGGCCAGGGCTTGTAGAAAGAAATGAATAGAATCTTCTTGACCAATCCTGAATCATGCTAAGACTTCTGGTAAGTGGAAGGGGAACCACATAAGAGAGACTAATAAGGGAAGGGGAAGGAGAAGTGCCTTCTGGGGAAATAGGAGGACTTCTGGGGAAGTTGTTCCTTCTTAGAAGTGGAAAGCAAATGAAAATAAATGGCATAGAAAAGTAAGCTACATTAAATTTGGTGTCTGAAATATGGGGAATGTGAATCTATGGCCATACCACCCTGAACGCGCCTGATTTCGTTTGAAATATGGGGAATTTGTACCTATTCTGTAAGTGTCATTGAATGACAAATGACTTCTTGCTAATCCAAGCAAATTCATAAAGCAGAATTACACACCTCTTTACAATGTAATGAAACTAGAAGTAATTAAAAAATTTTTTTAACTATCCAAATACTTGGAAATTTATGAACTCTCTCCTAAATAGTTACTGGGTTCAGGAAGGAAATAGAAAATGAAATGAAAGGCAATGTAGAAAATAACAAAGAGGAAATGCTAGATAGATATCAAAATCTGTGAGACATGATGAAACTCAGCTTCCAGGTAAAATCTTCAAAATCTTAAAGAAGGAACTAAAAATCAGAAACATAGGGGGTATGACAAGCTGAAACACTGGAGATCTATCTTCCCTCTGAACCTTTTATCACCTCCCTCTCCTCTTCCCGGTACTCCCCACCCCAACCCTCCTGGCTGGCCTTGCACAGCATTCCCACATCTCCACACATCTTTAGATGAAATCAAATTCACAAAAGATTTCCTTTTGCTTTTGTTAGGCATTGAAGCTATTCAGCTACAGCCTTGGGATTGGTTGAGGGAGGGCTATGACTTTTGGTCTGCTTGAATATACTTGTTATCCTCAAAGGGACATGCTAGTTAAAGTCTCATGGCTGTGACTCACCGAATAGTTCTTAAGACTAAAACCCAAATGGCAGAGAAAGAATAAGACCTCTGACAACTGAAACTGGAATGTTAACTGCAGCAAGCAAACATACCAGCGTAGGCTGAGGATTATTTCCAGTTAAGCACATGTTGAAATTAATTTTAGTTCAGAGAAATATCTTTCTAGAGATGGCAGGAGAAAGGAGAAATGGAGTGATGTTCAATAGTTTGCATTCTTTAGCATATTGGATCTGGAGTTTTGGCAGAGGTTAGAAACATTCGGTTAGTTTCTTAGCTCTGTTGTCGACACAGTCTTTCCACAATTGCTTGGCCATCCTGATCTTTTGTAATGGAGTGGCAAAATATGCCTCTGCTCAGGTGAAATAATTCTATTGGTTGGTGTAGTGGGAGCCAGGGAAAAGACTGAGATGGTAGCCCCACCTAGTTATGGAGGTGTGAGAGATTTACAGAACAGATCCCTGCTGTATATAAAGGAGCTGCATGCTCACGGGGAGACTACAAACCCAATGGGACAAGTGAGACCCAGAGGCTGTAGGAAAGAGCATCTATCAAGAGTGCTACAAGCTATTCAGAGGAATCAAGAGGATGGTCAGTTCTTTCCACTATAAACACAATATTGC
This sequence comes from Potos flavus, assembly GCA_028534135.1. Classification (NCBI taxonomy): domain Eukaryota; kingdom Metazoa; phylum Chordata; class Mammalia; order Carnivora; family Procyonidae; genus Potos; species Potos flavus. Next base: position 103,731,225 of record CM052897.1, read on the forward strand.
AGGGAAACACTGAAGGATTTCAACTCTCTCTTGTATTAAGGGCAAAATATTTAACACCAGGGAGAGTCAGTTTCCCTAATCTGTAATAAGAATAGTAATATTAGTCTTCTCAAAAGAATTAAAAGGGATCATCCATTTAATTGTCTATTTATTCTCTAAATATTTATTGAACAACTTAGATGCCAGGCACTATGCTAGGGGATAGGTGTGTAAAATAGACAGATGTTAAACAAGCAAGCATGCAGCTGTGTAATTTCAAGTTGGGAAATGTATTTTGAAGGAAAGAAAGAGTCCTGTCGGAGAAAATAACAGGGCTAGTGATGTTAGTTGAATGGTCAGAGGTAGCTCCCCCAAAGTTGGCACATTTTGGGTCTGAGGATGAGAAGGAGTTAGCAATGCAAAGAGTCAAGAGAAGGAGGATTCCAGCTGGACATGCTAATGTAGGAGACCGAATTGAGAAAAAAAATCTCGGCAAACTCAAAGAATTGTGAAGAGGCTAGTGTGTCTGGAATCGCAATGGAGAGGAAGAGAGAAACAAGAGTTAGGCAGGAGCTAGACTTTGTAAAGGCTTTGTAGATGGAGATGAAGAACCCATAAATACTCAGAGCAAAGGGGAACAATTAGAATGTTCTTAGCACAGAGCCCAGAGCACCAGTGAATGGTTACTAACGGTTAACCTGAGGATGATTCTGACAGTGATGCTGGGGAGAAGAGAAAGGAGAGGGTGACATGATGGAGTTTGCAATCATGTAGGTTCACACTTCTAGGTAAAACTAGACAAGGATTCCTGATTTTGGAAAAGCAGATTTTTAAAAGAATTAGATAATGTATAAGTTTACTGATAGAGATATCAGAAGGGGCACTGTTTTGTGAGGCATAAAACGCTTTAAAATTTTAACTCTGAAATCATGAAACATAACGATAATAACGTAAGGAAATAATTTAAAAAAATTTTTAAAGATTTTATTTATTTTAGGGTGCCTGGGTGGCTCAGTCGTTAAGCGTCTGCCTTCGGCTCAGGTCCTGTTCCCAGGGTCCTGGGATTGAGCCCCGCATCGGGCTCCCTGCTTGGCGGGGAGCCTGCTTCTCCCTCTCCCACTCCCCCTGCTTGTGTTTCCTCTCTCGCTGTGTCTCTCTCTGTCAAATAAATAAATAAAAGATTTTATTTATTTGTTTATTTAGAGAAAGAGAACCTAAGCAGAGGGAAGGGCAAAGGGAGAGGGAGAGAAAGAATCTCAAGCAGACTCTGTGCTCAGCGAGGAGCCTGATGCGGGGCTCCATCTCATGATACTGAGATCATGACCTGAGCCGAAATCAAGAGTTGGATGCTCAACCAACTGAGCCACCCAGGTGCCCCAAGGAAGTAATTTTTAATCCCCGTGTGGCTTCTCTCATCTCTTACCCTCACCGTTTATTGTCTTAATTGAAGTGGGGCCACATCCTATATACCTATGTACCCCTCCTATGTACCCAAATTAACCCAAGACTCGTCTGCAGGATCAAGCCTTTATTTTGCTAAGGGGCATTTCCACCTGAAGCTCACATCACAGGAATCTACATGTTAAAGACTGCTGCATGGGAGGGTTCTGTCTTCAACTCTTGGTTGGACCAAATCTATGCACCAGCATATTTGTTTTGCTTTGAATTAAAGTTTAATACTTTAAATAGATTTTTGGAATTGTTTTATAAAAACAAATCTGGATACATAGCAGATATAAACAAATGAGCACATGCATTAAGATGGGGCTTGGGGACCTGATCCATGCCAGATGTTAAAGCTTACTGCTGACTGGGCTCTAGAGCTCACACTTAAATTTCATATGAACTGTGTTTTTTGGCCCTGTTTATTTTAGCTTTCTCTACAGGAAATCGTTCCTTTGTAAGAACTCTGTTTTTGTTGTTGTTTTAAGGAGTAGTATATTTTCAAGAACTAGTTCAGTCTGATGAATGCAAAAATCAGAAGCCATTTAGGTTGTTCCACAGGCTAATGATCGTGGGCCACAGGCTATCTATTGCATCTCTGGGCCTGAAACAATCAGTGTTAGATGGATAGATAAGGCAATCAATGAGAAATCTGGGCCTGGTCCGCAGAACACTGGAATTTTGAAGTGGCCCTAGTCATTTCTTTGCAAATATGATCCAGTCTAAAGAACGAATTTGGTGTCATACCTCTGTAAGTGACTATGGTATGGCTTCACCTGACTTAAGAAAAACTCCTGTTAATATAAACCAGGTTTAAATAGAAATCATCTCTTATAGTAAGTTATACTATAATAACAAACAATCGATAGCAATACAACAAATCAAAAACAATAACAAACAAAAAAATATCTGTGGCTTACAACAGTATACATTTATTCTTTGCTCATGTTTGTTTGGGGTCGCTGGCAGTTCTGCTGATCTGTTCACCCTATCCCATCCGTCCCTGGGACCCAGGCTTTTGATCTTGTAAGAAAAGAAAGTAAATGATGGTTGAATCCTTCAGTGACTCCCAAAGCTTCTCCCTGGAGATGGCATATCACTTCTGCTCACATTATGTTGGGTAAAGCAAACCTTATGGATAAGCCCAGTCAATGGGAAGAACAACTATTAATTTTTCATGGGGAGGCATTGTAAGTCACATGGCAATGAGCAGAGATGTTAGATCCCATTACAGGGAGGGATGTAAATAATTAGGAAAAATAATACAGTCTACCCTAGTGCATATGCCCAAAAGAAAAAGGCATTATTGTTATTGTTGTTGTTGTTGTTTTTGTTGTGGGGGAGGTGCAAATTCACAAGCCCTACATATCGAACGTAGAATGGGCTGCAACAATATTTGAGATCACTTTAGAGCATTTGATGAACTTTATTTGTCTCTTTCAAAGGATTTGTGGTTAAGGTATTGTCATGTCCAGGATGCAGAGAGAATACAGGCTTCAGATTTCATAAGCTTTCATTTCCACAGAGACAGAGAAACGCAGCCAAAATCAGTTGTACCTTCTAGGTTTAGGGCCCTCGAGCCCTATAAGTTTCTCTTAAAACATTTGGACTGCAGCTGCCTTTCTCTTTGCTAAAATCCTTGAATTTCATTAGCGAGGCCCTGGGGAATGGCCCACTTTAGCTTGCTCTGATGCTATTTGGCTGTTTTTCTTCCTTCTTGTTATCTTCTTATGGGCAAAATACAAAAGAGAGACTACAGTCTTAGCAGAGGAGAGTGGAGCCCTGGAGGATGAGAGAGAGCAGGGTGATATCTTACTCTGTGTTTCCTGCTTTCTGGTTTCCAAGAACTAGTATGTTTGTGTCGCTAACAAAAATTATCATATCATGCCATGCCTTAAAATTAATGAATCAACACGCATTTGTCAAATACCTATTTGCAAAGTTCTATGTTAGATGCTAAAGGCACGACAGACATTTTCTCTTCCTTCAAAGATTTGCTGTTTGGTTAGAGAGATATTTACATAACTTTAAGACAATATGTGAAATTTGTGTTATAGCTCTTAGAAAGAAACTGGTTTGGTATGAGTCAGTGGAGAGGCATGTGTTTTTTGAGGTCTGTGTAAGATTCGATCATATGGCTGTACCCTAATTTATTTAATCACTCTCTTATTTTTAGACACTTGCAATATTTTCAGTTCTTGTAATTATAGATCAACTTTGATGTGAATCCTTGTGTGTCTCTGCCTGTATCTTGAATGATTTCCTTATGATAGAGTGTTAGGAGTGAAGTTACTGGGTCCCAAACTGAACATTTTGAAGATTCCTGATGTATACTGTCAAATTATTTGCCAGAAATTTATATATGCTTCCACCAGTTGTGGATGGGAGCAACTGTGTTACCATATCCCTGCCAGCTTTGAGTATCAGAACTTTTAAAATCTTCCCTTTATTGCCCATTTCCCTTGGCTTGGATGGATAATCCTTCAAGGCTCAACTTAAAGGTTATTTCCACTGACGAATATTCCATAATCCCCTGCTTGAGTTCAGGGTTTTGGGATGAAGTCAGTTTCCCTTAAGGCCTTTTTTATCACCCCTTCTCTATTCTGAAATGAAATTCGTAAGATGGTATAACCTCAATACACATATAATAGAAAAAAAATAAAGTTGGGGATATAAAATTTAGGAGAAATAAAGTAGAAAATGTACATATTTACTTATTACATTATGTTATAAGCCCGGGCAAGCTAGACTTGAAGACAAAATGAGGCCTTAATCTATTTTCTCTTTGAATCGCTGTGGATGCCACAGTACAAACCCAGGCTGATGTGGCTGTGTAGGTTGGTGACAAATTTTCTGAAATGGTTACGAACCCTTGTCAGATTTCCAGGAAAAAAAAAACATACAAAACTTCATTTGATTTATACTCTACTTATAATCTTGGAAAACTCATTGTGTATTAAAATTGGGCAAAAACATTTTGTGTTTGGTCTATAAAATAGAGCTATATTTTACACTTAGTAATAGAACTGTCCCTCATATGAGTGTCACATGGGATATAAGAGGATTTTTGTGTGTGACTATCTCACATTTCAGGGTGTTTAGTGTCTTTGTTCCCCAGCCACTAAATGCCTATAGTGCCTAACCACTACTGTGTTAGTTGATTAAAACAAAAACAAAAAATATTTTCAGAGATTTCCAGGATGTCTAGTTGTGGGGCGCCTGGGTGACTCAGTCAGTTAGGTGTCTGCCTTCAGCTCAGGTCATGATCTCTGGGTCCTGAGATTGAGCCCTGCATTGGACTCCCCGCTGTGCAGGGAGTCTGCTTCTCCCTCTCCCTCTGCTGCTCCCCCACTTGTGTGCTGTCTCTTTCAAATAAATAAATAAATAAAATCTTAAAAAAAAGGTGTAGTTGTGATACCTATTGAGAACCATTGTGTTAAGTAATAATATAGCACCCCATACTTTCCCAAACATGACACTCATGCTTTTGGAAAAATGTGCTTGCTTGTTGGTAGGGTTCTTGTGAGCATTGACTGGCCCACACAGGCCTAGCACTTACCGATGCCTTGACAATGTTAATTGAGAAAATGAATTAGTATTTGGATAGCTAGACCTTCCATGATATTCTATGTAACAGGAGTAGTATCTATATTCATGGAATCGTTCCTGATTTTGTGAGAAACCTCTAGCGTGTCACCTTTCAAAGTGTCAAGAATTGCAATAGCTATTCTTTAGTTCACATTTTTTATTATTAAGCATTTTGCTGAGGAATTCACAGTATTGTTTCATCTATTTGCCTCAACAACCCCATGAGCCAGGCTTATATTTAATAATTTGCTCAGAAGTGCAGGGGCTCTGGCCAGATCTGTGTGACTCTGTGGACTGTGATCATGGTCCTTATAAGACATTGACTGTTGATTTAAAACAAGTGGCCCTTATTGTATGAAGGAAATTTTCTTTTGCTCCTAACTTTCTAAGAGTTTTGCTTTTAATAAAAAGGAACACTGACAATTTTTTTTTTTGACCTCTACAGAAATACATGGTTTATCTTATTGGATCCATTGATGGGTGTAATTTATAATTTATAATTTCAAATAACCTTGCATTATTCAAATTCTCATATTTGGTTGGTTTATAAGCCTAATTTTGAAGTAAATTTGTTTTTCTAGAACTGTGTTTAAGATTTTTGTATCTATCCAAATAGGTGAAATCAATCCAAGTTTCATTTGTATTATCTATGTTAGAATTTAGTAAGATAGTTCTGAGAAAAAATAGTTGGAAATTCTTCCATGTTTCAGGATGCCTTAGAACAAATTATCTATGACAATTATTTGTTCCATAAAAGTTTGAAATAATTGGGGCACCTGAGTGGCAGAGTTGGTTAGATGTTAGACTCTTGATGTCTGCTCGGGTCATGATCTCAGGATCATGATGAGACTGAGCTCTATGTCAGGCTCCATGCTCAGCACGGAGTCTGCTTGAGACTCTCTCTCCTTCTCCCTCTGCCCCTCTTCCTACTTGTGCATGTGTGTGTGTGTCTCTCTCTAAGTAAAATCTTAAAAGAAAGTTTGAGATAATTCATGAGGTAGAACATTTTCTGGGAGTTTTTGGGGGGTGGGGAGTAATTATTTGATAACGTTTTCAGTTTTATCCATGGTTTATTATCTACTCAGATTTTATTTTCCTTCTCTTCGAGATAATTTTAGTAATTTATATTTTTTTCTGGAAATAACCATTTCAAACATTCAGCTATATTAGCATAGAGTTGTACAAAGAATTATCATTCATATGAAATGAATGTATCAGTCTGTGTATTTATAGCATTTTTCTCATTTTTGGTTTGTATATCTGTGTTTATTCTTTTTTATATCTGTGTTTATTCTTTATTATCCTACATTTTAATATTTTTCCAATTTTTTAAGTTGACTCTTTAAATTCTCTTTCTGTTATCTACTGTTCTGTCTCTTTCAATAATGAAAGCAGTTTAGTCTATGACTTCCTTTGATTAAGGATTTGGCTAAAACTTGCATATTTTTATATATCATGTTCTCATATTTTGCTGTTTTCTAAATAATCCAAAATTGTAAATTTATCTCCCCTTTCACGTTGTAGAAATTATTAGGAGAAAGTTTTAAATATTCTTATGCTTTTGGATTTTATTTGGCTTAAGATTTTGTTATCAATATTTACTGTTATTTTATTGTGCTGAAAAGTTGCCCATATGTAACCCAAATTAGATTATACCTTATTCTGAATCTGCCATTTTCTCATCTCCAAATAATCCACCATTGCCAAAGTAATTTTGTTGGTTAGGGTTACAGATCTATTTTGTTTTTCTATTTAGGTTCGAGATGATCAAACCTTACTTGGAAAAGTCTGTGGCAGTGAAACCCTCTCTCACATTAAATCCATTACTAATAGTATCTGGATAAGGCTTAAAATAGATGCTTCTGTTGTAAGAGCTAGTTTCAGAGCTGTTTATCAAGTCGGTAAGAAAATTTATGCCTCAATTTTTAAGTTTCTAATTTGTCTGATTGTAACATTTTAATTTCTTTAAGTAATTTAGTCATTTTATGTCCTTTGGTGGCAAGGAAAAAATTCTAAGAGTAATATCACATTCCTTTATATTCCTGTGTAGAACTAAACTTTGTAATAAAAGTGAAGGCAAGAATCATTTATCTTTGAACAAACACTACTATCATTTTCATATTTACAGCTTGTGGAGGAGAATTAACTGGAGAAGGGTTCATTCGCTCACCTTTTCATCCTAACGTGTATCCAGGAGAAAGGATCTGCAGGTGGACCATCCACCAGCCCCAAAGCCAAGTAGTTATTCTCAATTTCACTGCCTTTGAAATTGGAAGTTCCGCTCACTGTGATACAGATTATATTGAGGTAAGAGTAAATAAAACATCTTTGAATTCTTGTATTTGGTTGAATATTATTAAAAATATTATGTCACCTTATCCTCAGATCAGCTACAGGAAACAAAACTAGTTTGTAAAGACCAATATCTGTATAGATGCAAAAATTCTCAGCAAAATACTAGCTAACTGAATTCAGCAGCATAAAAAGAGGAATATACACCATGACCAAGTGAGATTTATCCCCAGGAATGCAATGTTGGTATACATTACAAAATCAGCTAATATAAAATAAAGGAAAAAACCTTCAACATGATTACCTCAGTAAATGCAGAGAAAGCATTTTGCCAAAATCCAATGTCTTCTCATGATAAAAACACCAACAAACTAGGAATAGAAGGGAACTTCCTTAATTTGAAAACGGGCATCTATAAAAAGTCCACAACTAGTATCATTTTTACTGATGAAATACTAAATCCTTTGCTCTTATCATCAGTAAAAAGGCAAAGATGTCTGCTCTTACCACTTCTATTCAACATTATACTGTAGATTTTAGCTAGGGCAATTAAACAAGGAAAGGAAAGAAAATGCATTCAGAATGAAAAGGAAGAAGTAAAACTATCTCTCTTCACAGATAACATGATCTTATATATAGAAAATAATAAGGAATCCACACATATGTACATACAAACTATTAGAAGGAATACACACACATATTCAGCAAATTGCATGATACATGATCAAAGTACGAAAGTCATTTCTTTTTCTATACATGAGCAGTGAACAATTTGAAAATGAAACCAGGGAGATAATGCCATTTACAATAGTATAAAAAGGAATAAATATGGAGAAATGCATCTTTAAAAAGAGGTGTAAAACTTGTATTCTTGAAGCATTGTTGAAGATTAAGGATCTAAATAAGTGGAAAGGCGTCCCATGTTTATGGATTAGAAGACTTAATGTTGTTCAGTTGGCAGTACTCCCCAAACATATCTAAAGATTCCATTTAATCCCTATCAAAATCCTAGCTGGCATGTTCTGCAGAAATTCACAAGCTGATTGTAAAATTCATCTAGAAATGACAGAATAACCAAAGCATTTTTGAAAAATAAGAACCAAGTTAGAAGACTCACAGCTAACCAATTTTAAAAATTAGAAAAAAGCTACAGAAATAAAGATAGTATGTTACTTGAGTAAGGATAAAAATATGGAATAATGGTAGTTTATATGTCTCTAGGAATGCATCCATTTCTTTCAGATTGTCAAATTTGCTGAATAGTTGCTCATAATATGTTCTTGTAATTGTTTGTATTTCTTTGGTGTTAGTTGTGATCTCTCCTCTATGATTCATGATTTTATTAATTTGGGTCCTTTCTCTTTTCTTTTTGATAAGTCTGGCCAGAGGTTTATCAATCTTATTAATTCTTTGAAAGAACCACCTCCTAGTTTCATTGATTTCTTCTACTGTTCTTTTGGTTTCTTTTCTTTTCTTTCTTTCTTTCTTTTTTTTTTTTTTTTGTTTCTTTTGGTTTCTATTTCATTGATTTCTGCTTTGATCTTTATTATTTCTCTTCTCCTGCTGGGTTTAGGCTTTCTTTGCTGTCCTTTCTCCAGCTCCTTTAGGTGTAGGGTTAGGTTAAAGACAGTCACTTCAACAAATGGTGTTGGGAAAATTAGATAGCCACATGCAGAAGAATGGAACTGGACCATTTCCTTACACCACACACAAAAATAGACTCAAATGGATGAAAGACCTCAGTGTGAGACAGGAATCCATCAAAATCCTTGAGGAGAACACAAACAGCAACCTCTTCGACCTCAGCCACAGCAACTTCTTCCTAGAAACACCACCAAAGGCAAGGGAAGCAAGGGCAAAAATGAACTATTGGGACTTCATCAAGATAAAAAGCTTTTGCAAAGCAAAGGAAACAGTCAACAAAACCAAAAGACAACTAACAGAATGGGAGAAGATATTTGCAAATGACATATCAGATAAAGGGCTAGTATCCAAAATCTATAAAGAACTTATCAAACTTGACACCCAAAGAACAAATAATCCAATCAAGAAATGGGCAGAAGATATGAACAGAACTTTCGCCAAAGAAGACATCCAAATGGCCAACAGACACATGAAAAACGTGCTCCACATCACTCGGCATCAGGGAAATACAAATCAAAACCACAGTGAGATACCATCTCACACCAGTCAGAATGGCTAAAATTAACAAGTCAGGAAACAACAGTTGTCGGTGAGGATGCAGAGAAAGGGGAACCCTCCTACACTGTTGGTGGGAATGCAAGCCAGTGTAGCCACTCTGGAAAACAGTATGGAGGTTCCTCAAAAGTTGAAAATAGAGCTACCCTATGACCCAGCAATCTCACCACTGGGTATTTACCCTAAAGATATAAAGGCAGTGATCTGAAAGGGCATATGCACCCGAATGTTTATAGCAGCAATGTCCACAGTAGCCAAACTATGGAAAGAACCTAGATGTCCCTCAACAGATGAATGGATAAAGAAGATGTGGTATATATATATACAATGGAATACTATGCAGCCATCAAAAAATCTTGCCGTTTGCAACAACGTGGATGGAACTAGAGGGTATTATGCTAATTGAAATAAGTCAACCAGAAAAAGATAATTATCATATATGGTCTCTCTGATATGAGGAATTCGAGAGGCAGGGTGGTGGGTCATGGGGAGAGGGGAGGGAAAAAATGAAACAAGATGGGCCCAGGGAGGGAGACAAACTATGAGACTCTTAATCTCAGGAAACAAACTGAGGGTTGCTGGGGATTGGTGGGGGAGGGATAGGGTGGCTGGGTTATGGACATTGGGGAGGGTATGTGCTATGGTGAGTGCTGTGAATTGTGTAAGACTGATGATTCACAGACCTGTACCCCTGGAGCAAATAATACATTATATGTTAATAAAAATAAAATAAAATAAATGAAAAAATATGGAATAATAGGACAGAATTGAAAATATAGAAAAAATCCATACCTATATGGCCAGTTGATTCTTGAAAGGGGCACCAAAACATTTCAATGGGAAAAAAAGAGTGTTTTCAGCAAATGGTGCTGAATATCCACATACAAAATTGTGAAAGTAAACCCTTTCTTTATACCATACACAGAAATTAATTAAAAGTGGATCATAGACCTAAGTGTGGGAGCTAAAATAGTGAAACTTTTAGAAGAAAACATAGGAGTATTTGTGACCTAGGTTAGGCAAAGCCTGTCATATCCTAGATATGACACAAAGAACTACAAAAGAAAAAAATAGAAAATTGGACTTCATCAAAATTAAAAACAAATAATCTAATTTTTAAAGTGGGCAAAGAATCTAAATACGTATTTCTTCAAATATACACAAATAGCCAATAAGCACATGAAAAGATGCTGAATAGCACTAGTCTTCAGAGAAATACAAATTAAACCATAATGAGATACTGCTTAACAAGTACTAGGATGGCTATAATACAGAAGCCACAACATAGCGAGAAGAAGTTGGAAACTTCTTACACTTACACACTGCTAATGAGCATATAAAATCATACAGCCACTTCAGAACACAGTTGCAAGTTCCACAAGAAGTTAAATATTTGATCCAGCAATTACCATTTATCATTTGACTTAACAATTCCACTCCTACATGTATATCCAAAGGAAATGAAAATATATGTCCGCACAAAAATTTGTACATAAATGACTACAATCATTATTCTTGGTAGCCAAAAAATTAGAAACGATATAAATATCCTTCAACTAATGAATGGATTATTAAAATGTGGCATATCCATACAGTGGAATATCATATGGCATTAAAAAGGAATGAAGAAATGACACATGTTACATGGATACATCTTGAAAATAGGTTAAATGAAAGAAGCTAGTCACACAAGACCAAGTAGTGTGTAATTTTATTTATTTGAAATGTCCAGTGTGGACAATCTGAGCCTGGGATTTGAGGGAAATGGGGAAAGACCACTAATAGGTATGGAGTTTCTTTAGGGGTGACTAAAATTTATTTTTATGACATTAATAATATCTCTCAGAAATAACTATTCTTAAAAACAGTTGTACTGAGTATTATATAAGACAGATGAATCACAGATCTGTACCCCTGAAACAAACAGTACAAAAATATATGTTAATTAGTTGAGTTTAAATTTAAAAAGCAGTTTTCCAAAATAATATCTAACAAAATAAATTTGAATATACCTTTTTTTTTTTTTTTTTTGCTTAGATTGGTAGCAGTTCCATTTTGGGTTCTCCTGAAAATAAAAAATATTGTGGCACAGACATGCCTTCATTTATAACATCTGTGTACAATTTTCTTTATGTCATATTCGTGAAAGGTTCTTCTACTGAAAATCGTGGTTTCATGGCTAAATTCAGTTCTGCAGATTTGGGTAAGATACTGACATTTTCTCCTGCTTTGCCTTTGGACAGAAGAAGTAAACAGCAGTAATAAATTATTATAGAAAATTCATCTACACTGTAGATGTGTAGTTATCGACATTGTAAAAATTTTAAAGTGCACTCAACGCAAAGAAAAAATCTATTTCCTAATCAGTATCTATCAATAGTTAACTGATTTCTATTAATAAAAGAGTAAAGCGAGGTTATCCTAAGTGGCATATGAGGAACATGTTTCTTTTTCACCTTTTAAGAGGTTATGATCAGATTATTTTATTTGAATTCCAGGTAGCTTGTCATTTAGTTATTCTAATAATGATTCTTATTTTTATTTCAACAGCATGTGGAAAAATTCTAACAGAGTCAACAGGAATCATTCAAAGTCCTGGCCATCCAAATATCTACCCTCATGGCATCAACTGTACCTGGCATATATTAGTCCAACCTGGCCACCTGATTCATTTGCTATTCAGGGTGTTTCATCTGCAGTTTCATTACAATTGCACAAATGACTATTTGGAAGTTTATGACACTGGTTCTGAGACATCTCTTGGGAGGTAAAAATATTTTGTTTTTATTTATTTTTTTTAACACACAAAGATCTTCCTGCTTTCTTGCTTTCCTACTGCAGTGAAGGATGTTAAAATCGACCATGTTGTGTTATAAAAAACAGATGAGATCAACACGCTTGCTCCTCAGTGACCATTGCCGCATCACTACTGACTACTCTGTAGTCTTGGTCTTCAGTAATTAAGTTTTGACATATGTGTATACCCATGAAAGCATTACCAAAATCAAGATAAATACGTATCTGTTACTCCTCTTGTAATTCCTCACCTCTGTCTCTCATCTCCATCCCCAGGAAACCAACAACCTTTTCTGTAACTATAGAAAACTACAGATTATAACTATAACTATGCAAACTATAGATTAGTTTGTATATTCTAGAATTGTATAAAAATGGAATTATAGGGGCACCTGGGTGGCTCAGTGGGCCTCTGCCTTCAGCTCAGGTCATGATCTCGGGGTCCTGGGATCAAGCCCCACATCGGGCTCTCTGCTCGGCAGGGAGCCTGCTTCCTCCTCTCTCTCTGCCTACTTGTGATCTCTCTGTCTCTGTCAAATAAATAAACAAATAAAATATTAAAAAAAAAAGGAATTATACTGCACGTACTCTTTTTTTTTTGTCTGGTTTTTCTTAGCATAATTTTGTTGTTTTTGAGCTTCTTGGATCTGAGGGTTTATAGTTTCATCAAATTGCAAATTTTTTGGTCATTATTTCTTAATAATTTTTATTATTAAATTATTATTATTAAATTATTTTATATAATTTATATCTATATAATTTCTATTTAATTTATATTATATTATATATAATATAATATAATATTATATATAATATATATTATTTTATTTTATTATTAAAATTATTACAATAATTTTTCTGTCTCTTCTTCCCTTTGGGGACTCTGATTACAAGTATCTTAGGCCATTTGATATTGTCCCACAGCTCACTGATGAACTCTGCTCATTCGATTTTGAGTTCTTGTTCTCTATGTGTTCCATTTTGGAAAGCTTCTATTGCCGTGTGTTCGAGTGCACTAATCTTTTCTTCTGCAGTGTCTATTTTGCTATAAATCCTACCAAGTGTATTTTTCATCTTAGAAATTATAGTTTTCATTTCTGGAAGTTCAATTTAGATCATCTTTTATTTCTGCCATGTCTTTATACATTAATTTTTTTCCTTTAGCTTCTTAAATCTCTGGGATACAGTTATGACTATTTTAATGTTTTTATCTGCTAATTCAGTCATCTGTGTCATTTCTTGGTGTGTTCTGATTGATCAATTTTTTTTCTCATTATGGGTTCTACTTTCCTCCTTTTCATGCCTGGAATATTCGATAGGATGCCAGACATTTTCAATTTTGTGTTTTTGTGCTGTGGACATTATTGCATTTCTGTATGTGTTTTTGAGCTTTGTGGGTTTTTTCTTTTAAATTTAATTCCAGTTAGTGAACATACAGTGTAATATTAGTTTCAGGTGTACAATATGGTAATTTAACCCTTCCATACAACACCCGGTGCTCATCACAAGTGTACCCCTCAATTCCCATCACCTATTTAATCCATCCCGCTTCTCCCCCCGCCCCTTCTGGTAATCATCAGTTTGTTATAATTAAGAGTCTGTTTCTTGGTTTGTCTCTCTCCCTCTCTCTTCCTCTCTCTCTCTTTTTTCCTTTGCTCATTTGTTTCTTTTCTTTTTTTTTTAATTTTATTTTATTTTTTCAGTGTTTCAAGATTCATTGTTTATGCTCCACATCCAGTGCTCCGTGCAATACGTGCCCTCCTCAATACCCACCACCAGGCTCTCCCCACCCCTCTCCTCTCCAAAACTCCATGTATGTTGAACTTTGTTTTAGAAATGTATTAAGGTTCTTGGAAACAGCGTGATCATTTCTGGTTTTGCTTTCAAATTCACTTATTTATTGTCTCTGAAGAATCATTGTCCTTCATTGCTTCATATCCAGTATCTTGAGATCCACTGCTTTGTATATTTTTGTCCAGACCAGATTTTCAGTTGTTTCAGGTGAAAGGTTTTACATCCAGCCCCTCTTATTACATCTTTGTTGGAAATGGAAATCTCTTGATTACTTTTTTATTTCTTCTTAATTTTCTTTTCTTTTTTTTTATCCATTTTAAAGATTTTCCCTTTATTCATTATTTTCTTAAATTTATTTCATCTCCTAGTGTTATTTTCCCTCTTTATTTTTTCTTTTAAAACTTTCTTCTTCTGAGTAAAATTAGTTCTATTTAGCAAAAATTTAACATGGCTTGGTAACCAAACTTTTACTTCCACATAGGCCAGCTGTTTAAAGATAATAGAGTCCTCCTCTATAGGGCTCACTATCCTAGGCACCATTCTAAGCCTCTTATATACAGTATATTAACTCATAAAATTCTAAAAACAACTCTATGAAGTAAGTGCTATCATGATCTCCATTTTAGAGATGAGAAAACTGAGGCATCGAGGTTGAGTGATCTGCTTAAAGTCATAATGCCTCCAAGTGATGGAATTGACTCTAGAGTCTGTGCTCTATGAGTTTATGGTATATGCTTTCCCTTTATTGTGTAAGTTTATTACGTTTTCATTAAGTTCATTAATATGCTATAGAGTAACTTAGTATACCTTGCAACTTCTCATTTCCTTAAACTTCTTATGCATGGCAAGCCACACAGCTAGGTATACACATATAACCATTTGAGGGAAGTAATCATGAATAGGACGATCTTCAGCAACTTTGTAAATGTTCTGGGTTTGAAATATATTTGTTTTTCAAGATTAATGGGGGAGTTATTCTTATTTTTTCTTTTACGTGTCCTAATTTTTGGTACATCATTTCAAGTATACTAAACGTTTTTAAATCTGTGTTCTTTCTTGGTTTCAAACAGATATTGTGGAAAATCAGTCCCGCGGTCTCTTACCAGTAGTACCAACTCATTAATGCTTATATTTGTGGCTGACTCTGACCTTGCTTATGAAGGCTTTTTAATAAACTATGAAGCAATCAATGCATCAGCAGGTAACAGAACAACATTGTATACTTAGTTTCACTCACTCTATTGCAAAAAAGTACTATGAGAATACTTCATCCCCAAACCCATGGCACATAATGAAAGCTAATTTAGAAAAGAGTATAGTGACTTCAGTGCCTTCCTTATTAAAATAGCAAATAGACCACAGTGTTGTATCAATATTAAATTTTCTAATTAACATAATTGTAAGTATTCTGTAAGAGAATGTTTTTATTCTTAGGAATGATACATTGATGCTTTTAGGGGTAAAGACATGCCATGTCTCTAAAATATTCTCAATTGGTTCAGATAATAAGTGAATGAATAAGTTAGAAAAAGAGATGGAGATAAAGCGATGAGGGCAATATACAAACAAATAGTAAATCTAGGTAAAAAGAGTTTGCGAGCTACTTCTTATAACTTTTTAAGTTTAAAATTCTATCAAAATAAAATGTTACTTATGAGACTGAATACTAATTTTAAGAAATTAGAGAAAGATTCCCTGGATAATTATCTTTTAAAATCCCCACCCCCATAAATAGATAGATAAATAAGTAAAAATGTATGTATTTATTTTTAAGAACTTCCACTCAGAATCCCTTCCCAATTTCTCATTTATTTCTTCTCAGAGTACCTGGCCACCATACTTTATTTCATGCAAAATTGCTGTTTTCTGGTAGTTGAAGTTCTGTGTTTAAGTAGTATGGCTTTAGATTTCTCCAGAATCATGAGTGTGAGTGATTCATGCATTTTTCTCTCCTGAGGGCCGCATTCCAGGAGACAGTTTATTATCCAGCTCAAGTACATAGGAAATTGAATCCCCAGCAATTACAACAGTTTATGTTAAACGATTGACGTATTCACTGGACTTTGTCCAGGTGTTTAACATCCAATGACCAAAATTGGCTTTTTAAGAAATTACAGTGTGCACACGATATTCCATACTTCTGCAGTTTTATCTGCCTTGTATATTTGACCCAAACCACACTGAATGTTAGATTAAGATTTGGAGCCAGTCACTTGAACTCTTTGGGCCACAGTTTTCTCATCTCTAAAATTAAGGAATTTGATTTGATAATCTCTGAGAGGTCTTCTGGCTCTAATCAACTATGAACACCAGTTACATTTGCTGCCTGAATAAACTGGCTGTGTCTTAGATAACATGCATACTGGTGGGGCCTGCTGAAAATATTATGGAAATCTTTGTTACGATGTGCAAAGTAAGACATAGCTCTGTAATGATGAAAACAACCCCACTAATACCACACTAGCTTATAAGGCAGTAGCATGTGCAATAGGAACCAAGAGCAACCAAAATAATCTGGCAGGAAGGATATTAAAGTTAAATTTTAATTTAAAAAAAAAGATTTTCAGAAAGATAAGATACAGGTAAAGTAAAAGAAAGGTGAGAAAAAGGAAAGAAGCAAACTGGGGAGAAAAAGAAGCTGATAAAGAAAGAAAACACAGAGAGGCTGGGTGGCTCAGTAGGTTAAGTGTCTGCCTTCGGCTCAGGTCATGATCTTGGGGTCCTGATATCAAGCCCCACACTGGGCTCCCTGCTTGGCAGGAAGTTTGCTTCTCCCTCTGTCCCCCTCTCCCCACCCCCCACCCCCCCCGCTTGTGCTCTCTCTCTCTCTCTCTCTCTCTCGCTCAAATAAATAAATAAAAAGAAAGACAACACAAGAAAAGATATTTGACAAAAAGAGAAGGGAACCCTGAGATGAGAAACTCAAAAGACTCTTCCATCTGCCTCCCTGAGTGATAATCATTACTTTGGCTTCTCTCTGGTCCAGACAGGGCCGAAATCACAGACCTTCCGTCCTTGGCCAAGCCTGGCTGACCACTGTGCTCCTGCCTTTTGCTGGGTGAACTCATCAGTCTGACTAATAGTCAAGTATTCTAAACAGCAATCAGATGACAGACCCAGGAACACATATGGCACACTCAACTTACCATTTTGGAGCCTGTCTCAGTTTCCTATTGGGCAGGATGTGAGTGATTGGCTGTCATGAATTATTGCGAGTAGCCCCGCAGGACTGTTCAGGGAGGTACTTGATGTGGGTGTTGTGCTGGCAACTGCCAGCCAGTGGGCTAACCCTACAGGCAGCCTGAGTCCTAGGGGGCTGCCCACCTGGAAATAGGAGGTTTGGGGGTGCTTTCTTTTTCAGTTGTTACCCGATTTTTTGTATTCTCTACAGAATACAGTCTCAGGAAAAAGCCCCAATGGAAGCTTAATCATTGGCCCTCATCCTACTTTATTGCTCTAGCAGAAGTTATTTTCAGAGCAATAATGACAATATTTGGCTGGTGATTTCTAGTTCACGGCAGGTGTGAGTTTCTCTGCTGAAATCTTTCCTGTCTTTATCTGATAAAGGTTCAATTTCCGGACTTGAATCCAGTTACTTTTCCATCTGTATTTCATGCCATGGGGCTATGAGGTCAGCTCCTAAATATGTGTTTGGGAGGAAAGAGATCAGTCTCTGGTCATTACTTTGACTCCCTCCATCATCACTGTTTCTCCCTGCATCCAGATGTGCCTGGGGAAATAGAAACAAAAAACGAACCAGTAAAATGTATCTGGGTAGAAATTCTGAAGAATTTTTTTAGTAGCATTATTGCTTATTTAAAGTACAAAATATTTGCATTTTGAAAGAGTATAGTTGATTATCCAGCTAACTTTACTAATTTAAATTGTAGTTTTATAGGTTATTAGCATCTCCTACATATGCATTAAAATAATCTTACCGTGAGGAGACTTTAAAGATATAAGAAAGAATAGAGAAATGTACTTGATGACTTTTCTATTTTAATATTAGACGAAAACTCATATAACATTTAGTCCAATGTTTTTCAAACATTGCAACTTTCATGCCTCATTAGTGGGTCGTGAAGTTAACTTACTAGGTTGCTATCTATATTTGTTCAAAGTATGAAATGGAACAAATAGAAAAAAATATAATAGAAAGTAACAGTGTATCATACAAAATTTGGTGTCACCTCATGAAACCTGTTTGCAATATCCATGTGTGTGTGTGATTGATGTAAATGTATTTTTATGGTGTGTCAGAAAGTTTAAAACACAAATCCAGTTTAATTACTATTTTTTTTAATGAGGGAAAATGAAGACCCACCATTGAATTTTCCTCCCAAGAATGCACAGCTAGTTGATTTAGAAGCCAAACCAAAACAGTCCAGTCCCAACATTTAATCCATTTGTTTCATCCTGTCCAGGTGAGCTCTTGGAAATGCTCCAGATTAAATGCACTTGGTGTGGCTGGTAGCATTCAACTCAGAGTATGAAAGGACTGTAGTCAACTTCTTATTTTCTGCAAAAAAAAAAAGTGGGAGGGGCTTTACAGTTGTCTGAAAAAATGGTCAGGAAGTATCAGACCCACATTAGTATAGGTTTAAAAGTGGGTGGTAGTGGGCTTTCCCAGCCCCCGCATTCCCAGTTCAGAGTTCACACCTACCCTATAGTCTGTATTTCATCAGTTACCCTGAAATGAGCCCAGAAGAGGCATCTAAGAGTGAGAAGTTAAGTGATTACCAAAAGGGCAAAAGAGGATTTCTATAGAAGAAATGAATAGGGGATACTGTTTCTATTTTCATACTTTGGTCCAGGAGGGCAGTGTTCTCAAACTCTAGTGTTCATAATAAACTTGGGGTGGGATTTTCTTGTTACAAATTCAGGTATCATATCCCCACCCAGAAATTCGGATTCAAATAGTCTAGGGTGGGTTTTCACCAATTTAAATAGTTCTAATAAAACTTCACAGTTCTTCAGACATTCTGGAAGTTAAGTCTTGGCACATAAATTGCTATAGAATTACAACTGAGGTGTCATAGGGAATTAGATTTTAATTGGTCATGCTGGAAAGTACTTTCCATGCTACCAAAAGGCTGATGGCTAAGTCACAAGTTTTAGGTTATAGGCCAGCCTTGACACTACTTTGGAAAAGTACCAAGCTCCCTCATTCTTTTCATCCACGTTGAACTCTATTTTCTGCTATGAGATATTCAGATATTTTCCATCTGGGAAAGGTTTTTAGTTAGTCTATTGATCTTTTAAAGATTTACTTTCGCATTGGTCAGTATGTTCTCCTATTTTTGTATATATGGGTATTCTAACACTTCACAGCTTAGTACATTTATTTAACTTATTACATTTCCTCATCCTTAGAATGAAGGTGCTAAAAGAAACATTTGTGATATTCCTAGTCTTCTGCTCACCTTCATTTCTAAATTGACATTTCCCGCATGGAGAAACCAGGGATTGTTAAAGAGTACAGGATTTGGAAAAGGGAGGACTTGGGTTTGAATTTTAGCTTTGTCATGTCTGAACTAAGTGATGTTCAGAACTTAACCTCCGGGAGTCTGAGATCCCTCATCTATATCTCTCTAAAAAGTGGACATTGTGACGTGTGGCTGTTTCACATAGCTGGGGAAGATTAAATGAGACATTCTATGTGAAAATTACATAATAGCTGTAAACCATCATGACTATTCCAGGTTTAAAATGGAATTACTGAGGTCCAAGTACAATTTCACAATAGCTGTGTTGGCAGATTAGCTTACATTCATATTCAATTAGTCACCTGTGAGGGGAAAGAAAAAGCCATGGCTGTGACTGCTTAGCAGGGAATTGTGGCAAAATGTTAGATTTTGGTTAAGGAAGATTCTTTTTTCCTAAAAGAGAAACTGAAGCTGAAATTTTATCTTCTCTGAAGTCCTTACTTTGAAGAATGTTAACCAAATATGCCAGTTGAAGCAGGTAATGGTTCCTGGGTTGACCATTCTGTACATTTTCAAAAAGTCTGAGGTCATATGGATTCATACAGACATGGAAGTTTCATAAATGAAATCAGAAAGCACCACCTATGGATTGATCCCTAATGTAATTGGATAATCACATAGGTTATCGCAAATGGCAAATTTGAAAATACTTAGTGGAGGGAGAGATACATTTTTAAAAAAATATAGTTTTGTGATTTTGTAAGGGTTCACAGAGGACATTTGTATATTTTCTCTTTCCTTTCTTTCCTTTTTTTGGTTGTTGTTGGGGTTGGCCAGAAAGAGAGATAGGTGAGGCCTGCTAATAGTTGTTTTTGATCTTCAGAGAGGTGCTTTTCTATTGCTAGTTCAGTTGAATATAACGGATGGAAGAAATGTATTTTTCTCCTTTATCTCTTTATAAATGTTAGACCATCATAAAAAGCAAACTGCCATTGGATATGAGTTTTCCTTTAGCAAGATGAGATATAAAGAAAAGGCATTTTTAGGGGCACCTGGGTGGCTCAGTCAGTTAAGCGTCTGACTCTTGATTTCAGCTCATGTCATGATCTCAGGGTTGTGAGATTGAGCCCCACATCGGGCTCTGTGCTGAATGTGGAGCCTGCTTACAATTCTCTCTCCCTCTCTCTCATCCCTCTTCCCCCAAACCTCCCACCCTGCATGCAAGAATGCATACATGTGCAGTGCTATCTCTCTATAAAAAAAGAAAGAAAGAAAGAAAGAAACAAAGAAACAAAGAAACAAAGAAAGAAAGAAAAAGAAAGAAAGAAAGAGAGAGAGAGAGAGAGAAAGAAAGAAAGAAAGAGAAAAAGAAAGAAAGAAAGAAAGGAAAGGCATTTTTATGTTTATGTTTTGTATGTATATAACAAACATCAGGCAACACATAAATTTCCTTTTGTGGAACTATATACAATTTCAATTATTTGTGCTTTATTGCAAAGCAGAAGAGAAAACCAATGCCTATCATTAATATATGTCAGTATTAATATTATTCTCAAAAGAGCCATTTATACTGTGAAGCGAAGAGAACATAAACTTTCTACAGACTTCAGTGTTAGGTAAGAGGAGTTACTAACCTCTCCAGAAATAGATGCAGTAAGTTCAGAAAACCACTGTTTTTCTCTCCACAAAATCAGACATGTGAATCTCATAAAACTACAATCAAATTTTAATATTAAATATTCTATTTAATATTTATAGCAGATGTACCTTCGAAATAATTTTATTTCTCTATCTTAGTTTTATTTATTATTTATTGGATAGCTGAATTATTTATTGGCTTTACTTTAGAGAACTCAACCTGTCTTTGCACGGAACCTTCAAACTTTTAATATAACAGAGATTTTTATTTCATAATTTCATAAAGTAAAATTCACCCGTGGTTTCAACAAATATGTATATGCATATAATCACTACTCCATTCAAGATATAGAGCAATTTTATTATCATGGAAAGTATCCTCATGTCCTTTTGATCAATTCTTCTACATCATCCATCTCAACAACAGCAGACCTGGTTCTTATCGCTATGAATTAGTTTTTTTTCTGTTCAGAAAGCAAATATGAGTGGGAATACACAGTGTATATATACCCTTTTATATCTGGCTTCTTTCATTTATCATAATGCTTCTGAAATTTGTTCATGTTGTTCTACTTATAAGTAGTTCTTTTTGTTTAATTGCTGAATTGCCTTCCATTGTACAGTTATATCATAATTTGGTTATCCATTCACCTATTTTTGGATAGTTATATTGTTTCTAGTTTTTAGCTATTATGAAAAAAGCTGCTGTGAACATTGATACACAGTTTTTTTTGTGGACTTGGGTCATCAGTTCTCTTAGATAAATACCTAAAAGTAGAATTTCTGGGTCCCATGGTAATTCTGTTTCATTTTATGAAAAACTGCCAGGCTTTTTTTCCAAAGTGATTATACCATTTTATATTCTCCCCTGCAGTGAATGAGAATTACCCTTTCTCCACGTCCTTGCCAACACTTGGTATTGTCAATCTTTCATGTTTAGCCGCTAGTAGTTGTGTAGTAGTGCCTCATGGTTTTAATTCGCATGTCCCTGATGACTAATAGTGCTGAGAACCTTCTCACATGCCTATTGAAAATTTATACATCTTCTTTATGAACTGTCCATTAAATCATTTGGTTCATTTTTATTTGTGTAATTTGTCTTATTATTGTCTTAAGTTACATATTCTGGAAACAAGTATGACCCTTATCAGATAAATGCATTGCAAATATTTTTGTGTGTGTGAAGCTAGTTTTTTTTTTTCTCCCTTAACGGTACTGTTTGAAGGGCAGAAGTATCATATGTCCTTTTTTCCTTTTCTGCTTAGTGTTTTTTGTATATTGTCTAAGAAATCTGTGCCTGCTAAAGTTGAGGATTTTTTCCTGTGCATTCTTCTACAAGTCTTATAGTTTGAAGTTTCACATTTATGTTTATGATCCACTTGAGGTAATTTTTCTATATCAGATGTGAATTATGTGTCCGAGTTAACAAATGGTATTTAATTGTTCAAACACTATTTGTTATAAAGATTCTCCTTTTTTCACTGAATTGTCTTTACATTCTTTTTTTTTTAATTTTTTAAATTTTTTTTATTTAAAAAAAAATTTTTTTTAAGATTTTATTTATTTATTTGACAGAGAGAGATCACAAGTAGGCAGAGAGGCAGGCAGAGATAGAGGGGGAAGCAGGGTCCCTGCTGAGCAGAGAACCCGATGCGGGGCTCGATCCCAGGACCCTGAGATCATGATCTGAGCCGAAGGCAGAGGCTTTAACCCACTGAGCCACCCAGGCGCCCCTGTCTTTACATTCTTGTTGCAAAACCGTTGCCCATGCAGGTTTGGGTCTGCTTCTGGAATCTCTATTCTATCCCATAGGACTCAATATTATGTAATTATACAGTATATCTTAAAATCAGAAAGTATAAGTCCTCCAGATTTTTCAAAGTTGTTTTGGTTATCCTAGATCCTTTACATTTCTATATATCTTCTAGAATCATCTTTTCAATTTTTACTTAAAGAGCCATACCAAACCAAATCAAAATAAAACTTATTGGGAATTTGATGGAGAATATATTGAATTTATAGATCAGAGTGGGGTCAAAGGGCATCTTAAATTGAGTCTTCTAATCCATATACATATTTTACTTCTCCATTTATTCAAATATTTTTAAATTTCTTTTAGCAATGTTTTGAAGTTTTCACTATAGAGTTTCTGCACATTTTCATCGAACTTATTATCAAGTGCTTTACATTTTTATACTATTATAAATGATATTTTAAATTTCATTTTTCAGTTGTTTGGCTCATATTTGCAAGTTAAATTGATCTTTGTATATTTACCTTGTACTCTAACTTTTTTAAACTCAGTTATTCTAGTAACTTTTAATAGATTACTTAGTATATTCACCATAGATGATCATGTCTGTGAATAATAGCTGTATTTTTTCATTTCCAATCTCTCTCTCTCTCTCTCTCTTTGCCTTATTACAATGGTGAGTGACTTCTGTATTATGTTGAATAGAAAAGGTGAAATTAAACATATTGGCCTTGTTCTTAATCTTAACAGGAAAGCATTTAATCATTTATTACTTAAGTGTCATGTTAGCTTTGGGTTTTTCATAGATGCCCTTCTTTTGCTACTGTTCTCTTTTCGGCTTACAGAATTTTTTAATACTCCATTTTATTGCCTTCATTGACTTTTTTGAAAAAGATTTTATTTATTTATTTATTTATTTAGAGCATGAGCAGGGGAAGGGGCAGAGGGAGAGGGAAAGAGAATCTCAAGCAGACTCCTCTCTGAGTGTGGAGCCTGACATGGATCTCCATCTCACGACCCTGAGATCATGACCTGAGCTGAAATCAAGAGTCTGACCTTAACTAACTGAGCAACCCAGGCGCTCAGCGTTGGGTCTATTTGAGATTCTCTCTCCTGCTTTTGCTGCCACTCCCACTCATGCTCTCTTTCAAATAAATAAATCTTTTTAAAAAGTTTAAAAACAAAGACAATTTTTCTGGATAATTGAACTTTTTTTTTTTCTGTCAACACTTTAAAAATGTATTCCATTTTCTTCTTGCCTTCGTTGTTTCTAATTAGAATCCAGCTGCTATGCATATCATGGTTTTCCTGTATATAATGTGTCATTTTTCTTCTAGCTCCTTTATTTTTCTTGTATTTGTTTTTCAATAGTTTAAGGTACCCAAATGTGATTTTCTTTTATTTATCTTGCTTAGGATCAACTAAACTCCTTGAAGCTAATTTGATTTTTTAAGTCAAATTTGGGAGAATTTAGCCACTGTATTTTTTCTTTTTTACCTATTTTTATTATCTTCTCCTCCTGGGTCTCCAATTATGTACGTGCTAGACTATTTGGTAATTTTTTTCTAGGTTTTGAGAATCTGTTCATTTTTCTGCACATTTTTGTTTTTTTTTTACTTCAGATTAAAACATTTCTATTCATACACCTTCAGGTTTAATCATCCTTTTTCTTCTACCTCAAAATTTCTATTAAGCCCATCCATGAATTTTTAAATCTCAGTTAGTATACTTTTTTTTTTTTTAATTTCGGTTGTGTTAACATACAGTATTATATTAGTTTCAGGTCAGTTGGTATACTTTTTTTTTTTTTTTTTTTTTTTTTAAATATTAATTTCTTTTTTTTTTTTTTTTTTTTTTTTTTTAAAGATTTTATTTATTCATTTGACAGAGAGAGAGATCACAAGTAGGCAGAGAGGCAGGCAGAGAGAGAGGGGGAAGCAGGCTCCCCGCCGAGCAGAGAGCCCGATGCGGGGCTCGATCCCAGGACCCTGAGATCATGACCTGAGCCGAAGGCAGAGGCTTTAACCCACTGAGCCACCCAGGCGCCCCAGTTGGTATACTTTTAAGTTATAGAATTTCCATATGATTCTTTTAATAGTTTCTTTTGTATTGCCAAGATTCTCTATCTACTTACCATTGAGGCTATATTTTTCTTTAAGTCTTTGATCATATTTCTAGTAGTTGCATTAAAGTTTTTGTCTGCTAATCTAATATCTGGACCATCTTTGAGTCACAAGGTCACATTTTTTTCTTAACTATGATTTATATTTCTCTGTTTATTTGTGTTAGTAGCAGTTTTTGAGTTTTATACTGGATATGGTAAATGATATATATAGACACTCTGATTTCTCTTTTCTTTTTCTGAAGCTTTATGGCAGTTCAATATTTAGCTGATTATTTTGTACTTGTATAGATTTGTATTTTTTATTTGTTAAGGCATATTTGTGAAAATCCCAGGTGTTTCCTAAGCCCTTCTAACTAGGTAGGTCTGAACCTCTAAGTTTCATGGCTCCTGCAGGTCTTGTCAAGACTTAAACTTTATTATTTTTTTTTAAGATTTTATTTATTTATTTGTCAGAGAGAGAGAGCACAAGCAGAGGGGAACAGCAGGCAGAGGGAGAGGCAGGCTCCCCGCTGAGCAAGGAGCCCGATGTGGGACTCAATCCTAGGACCCTGGGATCATGACCTGAGCTGAAGGCAGATGCTTAACTGACTGAGCCACCCAGGCATCCCAAGACTTATACTTTAGAAGGGAAATCCTAGGAAAACCTTATTCTTGGTCATGGTCTTCATTTCTAAGGTGTGGCCTTTCTGGTTCTCAAATGGGTGCTTGACATGTAAATGAGGGGATTCTGATGCAGGGGAGAACTCCATATTCTCCCAGTATTGCCTGGCCTCTGGCTTCCAGCCTAGTAGCAACTACTCTCTGGCATGCCTTTTGAACTCACCTCATGTATGCCCAGCGGAAACTCAGGCAAGAATACATAGGGAACTTTACACAGATGGCTGGTCCTCCTCTCTGTATAGTTCTTCCTTACTGGAGCATTTCCCTGCAGTTCTAGCTCTTTTGACAGCCCTAAACTCAGATCCCTGCTTCCTCAGCTGAACAGTACTGTCATTTACTGCTTGGACTTCAGCAAATTGCTGTGATCAGAAAATTCTGCATAAAGAGCCAAGGAAATAGAGTTCCACCTCATGAATTTTCTGTCTGTCAAAGATCACAGTCTTGAACTGCCCATTGCCCCGTGCCTCATATATTTTGTCCAGTTTCAGAGTTGTTATGGAGGGGCTAGTTTAGTATTAGTTATTTGTCGTGGCTGGAAGCAGAGATTTCTGTAGTTTAGACTGATTAAACATGATAAAATATTAAAGAATCTCAACCTATTCAATAAAGGGGATAGGAAGGAGAGAGAGCAGGAACATGAGGTAAGAAAAGTAGAGGGGGTAATAGGATGGGGATAGAGAGAGTGGGAAGAAATTAGATACTTGTCCCGCCATCTCAGTTTTCAATATATTATATAATAAAATGTAAACAAATATCTATTAGATGTATTCTGGGCCAGATAATGTAGTAAGTGAAAGTTAATAATTCTTAATAAGGTCCTGTTTATATTTTCAAACATAGTGGAAGAAATGTACTCCCATAAAAACAATTACAATACTATATTTTTGGGGCTCAAATTGCCATTTGCATAAAGTTTTATTGAGCACAAGAAAATTAATTCTGTGATTTGGAGAAGTTTCACAGAGGAAGTGATGTTTGACTTTGACCTTAAATGATGTATGTGTTTATTTGTTTAATGGTGTGTTGGGGTAGAAGGGGAAGTTGTTAGATAAAGCATTTCAAAGTGAACAGTATGAGGACCATTTGAATACATAAGAGACTATGTTTACCTTTTTGTCAGAAAAGAAACTTAATGAGTAAGTCAAAATCTCAGTAGGGATTAAAAAACAACCACCAATTGTGGCACAATATTCACTTGCATATGGACAAGGTACAGGGAAATAAGTCATCACTTCTCAAATATTTTTTGAATTGATTCCTTTACATGAGATCCTACGTATACAAACCATTCTCCTGCAGACTAATTGCAAGTTGCATTAGAAATATTCAGTACAATTGTATTTCCCTTCGGGCAGTAGAGTGGGTAAGCAAGGAACATTATCTCTAAGAACAAATGATATAAACAGATTTGCTCTAGATATTTGACTGACTGGCTAAAGCTATCTGAATGTGGGGATGGTCAATGAGCCTGCCAGTTCTGTCAGCTCAGGGAGACTGGTCATAACCTTCATTTAATGTACATTTGATCCATGAATTTTTATCTTAGTAATACTCATTACTGATATGAAATACTTAATAGACCACTTCTACACCCCCCTTCTGTCTGCCCCTCTCCCCCCCAACCCTGCCTTCTTCCTGCCCTTTTCCTTCCTTCCTTCCTTCCTCCTTGAAGGAATATTTCTTGGCAGATTGTAGAAAATGATATAATATTCATATTCGAAGTTAAATAACACTTTCAATTTTTTTCAATAAAGTAAAGCCTTGCTGGCTTGCTCTTTAAAATAGAGTAAACCAAATATTTGATGAACGCCTGTTACTCTGAGGGTTGTACATAGGTACATAGAACTTGTAATATTTTCTATGCATCTCTGTACTCTCAATATCAGTGGCTCCTCTCTTCTGAGTATGATTATACAGCAGCAAATGGGAAATTACACATCCAAACATCCTCGTTTTCTTTTTTCACCCATAATAAAGTATAATAGTTTATTCTCCCTCAAAATCTTTTAGCAGGAGGCCTGTGTCTACTCCTGGACCCTGGATTTAGGTTATTACTAGATACAATTGAAAGTACATTAAAAATGCATTGAAACTGGATTTTCTTTGGAAAATATCTTGGATTTGAAGGGCATAGGAGATTGAGTGGGTTGGTTAGTAAATATAGAGCCTGACAGACTAAGTAGGTAAAGTTAAAATTCTTAAAAGTAGAACAGTTAATATTGAATTACAACATAAAATTGTCCAAGTACTATTTTTTTGAAGATTTATTTATTTATTTATTAAAGAGAGAGAGAGAGAGAGAATCTCCAGCAGCCTGGATGTGGGACTTGATCCCATGGCCCTGAGATCATGACCTGAACTGAAATCAGGAGTTAGGTGTTTAACTAACTGAGCCGCTGAGGCACCCCTCCAAGTACTATCTTAACGTTTAATGTGAATGATCTAATTTATTCCTCATCACTTATGCTCTACTTTTTCTACACTTTTCTGAACTATTTTGAAACATAACGATGATTACTACCATTTATTGAGCACGTACCATGGGCCAAGGCATTTAATTGCATTATCTCTAACACTTACATGTATAGTCAAAGATAGTTATCATCCCCATTTGGAAGATGAGGCTCAGAGAGGTGAAGTAATTTGTCCAAGGTTGCATAGCTTGTCAGTGTTTGAGCTAGGCATTGATTCAAGATCAACTTGATTTCTGATACTTACCTTCTATTCTTCACATGGCTGAGGTACCTGCTTTGTCATTTCTCATAAACGCATGCTTTGATGAAAACCATTTTAAAGGAAGGTTATGAAAAGGAGAACAAAACGTAATTATTTCTAGTGCCCCTCTGTGATTTCCATAGTTGAGCCTAGTGTTTAATGGGTAGGGTAATGTGCATGAATTAAAAAGTTATAACACTTCTAAGATCTAAAAAGTTATGATATATGTAATAATTTCAACTACATAGCTTACGTTTACTATTAATAATTATTTTTGCCTTTGAGATTAAAATATCTTTGTTTTGAAAGGAAATCATTCTTTAACATTCAGTGGCCTACTGAAAATCAAGTACATTGGCATAAATTAATGAAATATATATTACTGAATGTCTTATAGATGTAGCGTGGTATTTTCTCTTTTCTTCCTTATGCTTTATGTCTTTCCACAGCATGCATGGAAGACTATACAGAAGAATCTGGGACTTTTACTTCTCTAAACTTCCCTGATAATTATCCCAACAATTGGAAATGCGTTTATAGGATCACGGTGGAAACCAGCCAACAGATTGCATTGCACTTCACAAATTTCTCTTTGGAGGAGGCCATTGGTGGACACTGTATGGATTTTGTGGAAATCAGGTAAACACCTTTACTTCATCACCTTTTCCGTTATTGGTTTCCATTCATAATCTTTCCTAGAAAGGTTAAGGAAAACACATGGAAATTCTCTGTAAAGCTGCCTGTTGTGCTCTTTCTTGCAAGATATAAAGCTTGCCATGTGGACCCTGATTTAACAGAAGAAAATCGGAAAATTGAGTAAGATTCAGTGGTTATTTTGAAGTGATTATTTTATAGAGAATATTTGAAAATAAACTCCAAGTTTTATTTGGACAAATTAAACAGATGTACTACTACTGTGAAATTAGATACTTGCAATTATTAAAAACCTACTTTCTTTATGGGAAAATCAATTTAAATTTTAGGCTGTTCATTGTCCATTCGGTCTAATTATATCACAAAAATTATGGTAAGATAACAACCTTAAAGTTTTTTTGTTTTTTGTTTTTTTTAAAGATTTTATTTACTTTATTTGTCAGAGAGAGAGAGAGCACAAACAGGCAAAGTGACAGGCAGAGGCAGAGGGAGAAGCAGGCTCCCTGCCAAGCAAGGAGCCCGATACGGGACTCGATCCCAGGACCCTGGGATCATGACCTGAGCCGAAGGCAGCTGCTTAACCAACTGAGCCACCCAGGCGTCCCAACAACCTTAAAGTTTTTAAAAAGTTTTTTGTGTTCAAATAATTAAAGTCTAGGCTTATGAATTTTAGTGTGAGACCCTTTTTTCTTTACTTCTTTGGTATTTAGAGAGAATGAGTTTAAAAAGATATTTGCAGTAAAAGTGAGTTAACCTATATATTGCTATCTACTCAGTTCATTACATTGAATTAAATCAGGCTAATCAACTTGGTGTGTATTAGGTTAAATTTTTTATTTGGCTTTTTGAAAGCCTAGAATATTATACTTTTTTATAATACATTTTATTCTATGATGTAAAGTAAGGTACTAAAATAATAAATCATGATTGTATCATATCATGCCAAAATAACATAAATTCTTAATTTACAATAATTAATCATTAGATTTTAATGTTGAGTGAATCCCCCCACTCCGTTTTTTAGTCTTGAAAAAGCTACAGATTACAAAGTAGATATAAGACTCCCAAAAGTTCTTGGGGAAGAATTATTTTCAAAATTTTGCTAAGTATGTCAAATATAACATTAAATTTTGAAAAATTCAAATTACAGTGTACAGTTTACAGTTTTCTCTGTAAAATTAAGCAACATTTGCTTATACTGTTAATAATTATGGTTTCTTTATCCCATTACATATTATCTATGTAATTTCTACATATTCATTCTCTCTGTGTTCTCTGCATTTGCCAGATGCTTCGTTTGAGAGGGAGAAGATTAAACTCTTTCTCTCAGCTTGAAATTGCTTATATAAAATGTCACATGAACCAAAAATGATGTTCCTTATTAAGCCATTCAAATGCTATTTAATAAAGTGAAAAATTGAAAACTTGAAATTGTGACTTGGAGTATTCTTAAGAAAAAAGGTTGACTGACATAAACTGATCTGTTTGCAATCTCAAAGTTCAAATAATATTAAATGTTTATACGGTAATATTATCAATAACCAATAAATGATCTCATCTGTGTTTTGCCACAGAGATGGAGGCTATGAAAGTTCACCATCCCTGGGAACATACTGTGGCTCAAATCCACCTCCAAGAATCATCTCTCATAGTAACAAACTATGGTTACAGTTTAAGAGTGACTTCTTTGGCTCAGGGCCTGGATTCTCAGTTAACTGGGATGGATCATTGACAGGTAAATGGCAAAGAGCTGTCTTTTCTTTCTTTTTTTTTTTTTAAAGATTTTATTTCTTTATTTGACAGAGAGAGAGATCACAAGTAGGCAGAGAGGCAGGCAGAGGGAGAGCGGGAGGCAGGCTCCCTACTGAGCAGAGAGCCCGATGAGGGGCTCGATCCCAAGACCCCAAGATCATGACCCAAGTCGAACGAAGGCAGAGGCTTTAACCCACTGAGCCACCTAGGCGCCCCAAAGAGCTGTCTTTTCTTGGGGAGTCCGGTCTGATTGGTTTCTTGATTCTTAGAGTGCCATGCTCTCATCCAGTTTTTTTCCAGCTGTATTTTGTCATTACTATCTGTCCTAAACTTCAACATTACAAATATATCTGAATTAACAGCTGCTCTTTTGGTTTTGTTTTCGAGGATGGAATAAGGGGAAATGTCCTGGTTCCATGGTATCTTTCCTCAAGCTGGTCATCTTGGTTAGGAGAAGGAAAGGACATTGACATAGGCTAGCTACTCTTTGGAGATGCAGTTTTGTTCTGCAACAAAGGAGAGTAACAGTAACCCCAGTTTGATATGGACAAGAGAATTCCATTTTACCGAGAAGAAAAAGATATGGGTCATCTCATCTCCTTCTCCTGTAGGTTGTGGGGGCAATCTCACGACTCCCACTGGCGTGTTCACTTCTCCCAACTACCCGATGCCCTACTACCACAGCTCTGAATGTTATTGGAGGTTGAAATCCAGCCATGGCAGCCCATTTGAACTGGAATTTGAAGACTTTCACTTGGAGCATCACCCAAACTGCACGTCAGATTATCTGGCGGTATGTATGAAGTTCAGTGGTTTCTTTCACTGCTCCCATGTCGCCCACACACATAGATGCATTTTTCTCTTCTTTGAAATTCGGGAAAGAAGAACACTTAAAATATCCACATAAAAAGTTCAAACAAAGGAAAAGAGAAAAAAGAAAATGTGATGAAAATGACAGCCTTCTAAGTATGGCATGTATTATTGAATGGATTGGTACACTAAGTATTTAAAATATATTGAATATGAGCTGTTATGATTAAAATCTCCCGAAAGGAGTAATTTTCACATATTCTTTAAAAAAATAACAATGTAGATGTCTATATTAGTGAATTAGAGAAGATAATTGAAGTCATCCAGGTAGGACTTTATAAGTTGCAGCAATCCATCCTTGCCCATTAAAAAAAAAAATCTAAATAAAAAATGTATTAGAATGTCATAAATTATAAACTCTGAAATCAAAAACAAGGAGAACTACTGAAAACAGCTATGGTCTCAAAAATACATATTAGTCTTTCATTTTTAATCTTCAGATTTCAGCCTGGGCTTACACCCTTATCATTATACACATTCATGGCTAAATGGCCCAAGGTCACTACCTAAGTTTATAGACATTTAAATATAATTTTTGAAGATATTTTGATTCAGGGCTCTTCTTTTGTTATGTCATGTATTTCATGTACTTTCCCACTTCTTAAGAATTAGAGTCCTTTAGATAATGTTTATGACCACAATCATCTGACATTTTAAAATGTTTCATTAAAGGTGTATGATGGCCCAAGTACCAGCTCTCATTTGCTAAGTCAGCTTTGTGGGACTGAAAAACCACCTCTCATCCGTTCTAGTGGAGACAGCATGTTTTTAAAATTCAGGACAGATGAAGGTCAACAAGGAGGTGGCTTCCTAGCCAAATACCAGCAGAGTAAGTATATGTTCTGGCTGCTCCGTGTCTTTGGTGGGTCTTCAATCTCCTCATAGTGAAACAAATGGAAATAAGTATAACCCACTGGTTTGAGCAATTGAAATAAATCTTTGCTTTCTATGAGAAAATTTAATTCTATTTGACAGAAAAATGCTTAGCATTAAATTTAATGCCATATAACTAAAGCATGTGGTAAGCTATACAAAATGGAGTATTTAATATGCTGAGATAGTTGTCATTTGGCTAACGGTCAGCATAGCAGGTTAACAGCAAATGGGTTTTCATTTGTATCAAACATTACAATCTTCTAATTAGACATTATTCCATTGCACATAGTATCTCCCACACTATTTTTTTTTTTTTTTTTTTTGGTCTTGTACTTCAAGTGGTACCTTAATTTTTATCAAGGGAAACTACATTCTTATAAATCAGATGTAAAGTCAGCACATTCTTTTTTTTTTTTTTAGATTTATTTATTTATTTTAGAGAGAGTGAGAGAGAGAGAATGAGCAAATGGGGGGAGGGGCAGAGGGAGAAGAAGAATCTGAAGCAGACTTCCTGCTGAGCACAGAGCCCCATGGAGAGCTGATCCCAGGACCCTGAGATCATGACCTGAGCTGAAACCAAGAGTGGAGGCTCAACTGACTGAGCTACCCAGGCGCCCCAACACATTCTTTATTGAGGAAAAAGCTGGTCATTGTAGAGATGTCATTTTAAAATCTACTTTCCTATGAGGCCGCATGGTAGAATCAAAGGAATGTTGTATGAAGAGTCAAGGAGTCCAGAGGTTTGTCCTGGCTCCTAATCTCTGAGAAGATCACTTTTCTTCTCTGAGGTTCCATGATTTCTTCTTTTAAAAAAGGAGATTAAACAAGGCCATCATGAAAGCTCCCTCAAGGTCTAGAATTAAATACTTTTTTTTTTTTTTTGAGAGTCGAGAGATTACGTGTGTGCATGTCCATGTGCTCATGCAAGTGGCAGGGGGAAGGGGCAGGACAGAGGGAGAGGGAGAGAGAGAATCCGAAGCAGGCTTGATGCTCAGCGCAGAGCAGAAGCAGGGCTTCATCTCACGACCCTGAGATCATGGCCTGAGCTGAAATCAAGAGTCGGTCGCCCAACCAATGGAGCCACCCAGGCGCCCCTAGAACTAAATACTTTCTAATGTTAGTTTCAAGATGGACATTTAAAAAAACAAGGCTTCCTTGAATTTATGTTACTTAATAAACACTTGCGGTTTTAAAAGTACAGTTCCTTGCCCACTACACCTAAATTTATCTATATTTTGACACAGTTACCTAAAAATAGAACTGAAAGTCACAAGATCATAAACTGAACACACAAAATCCCTTTGAATTAGTTGAGAGCATATTAATGTTTGACCTTGACTATGTGTGAATTTGCAAATATTCACATTCACTTACAGTTGAGAGTTAGGCTGAATTCTAGATAGTTTTGAATACTGAGTTTTAATGATAAAATGCTTTATTCTTCAGAAGTTCATCATAATATATGAAAAGCTCTCCTAAATCTCTCAGGGATAGATCTTTCTGGTCGAACATGTAATCATGTCTCTAATTTTATTATTGCTGTGGTAATTTGCTTCTTGGTTATAGTCAGATTGCTTATTAAGGATTCTTTCCTTTTATTCCTGTGATTATTTTCTTTTTCTTTCATAATTTTGGAACCCTGAAGGAGTAACAGCGCACATGGGATATAGGCCCTTAAAGGCAAAATTAGAGCTAACCAGTGAGATTTTCCGTAAAATTTGCCATATGAAATTGGAGGTTTGCAAATAGAAGAATTTCTGAGCGCTAAGAGCAGCCCATAGGGTTTCATGAAATATATTTTCCTCTGCCCTGACTTGCAGTCATTGTGGTACACACTGCCTCTGCCTGATTGCTGTCACTTCTCACAGGCATTTAAGACCGCAAAATTTCCTTTAGAATTCTTTCGCGGACAAAAAGGTGACCTAAAGAGAAATAGTTTGAGTATTCCCCCTCTCCAGGAAAGGAAGATTCTGAAGAGCTACAAAGGTACACTTTTCCATACCAAAGACTATATATATGTATATGTATATATATATGGTGTTCTAGTCACCTGTCAGGAAGAATATAGTAGTAGAAATGCATATATGAACCACATTTTTCAGAGACCATTTTTTTCAATATAATGTTTCTTTTTCTCATTCTCTTTTATCACACATCATACAGACAATATGGACAAGGCTTGAGAAAAGGCATGTATATGCCTTGTTCAAGTCCTTAGTTTGGGTTGAATTTGGCACTGACTCCCGGGACTAGCCACACCTCGAGGTACCTAGTATAGTGTTATTGCAAACTCAGCTGAGGAAAATGCCACCCGTGGATGGAAGACTTTTTTCAAAATTTAAGATTTTAGTTTCTTCTTCAAATCCTTTACATTCCCTCCATTCATTTGGTACTTCCTGATGACTAACTAGAGGAATAATGGAGCCTTTATTGTGAATTTCATGCTGACTTTTGAATGTTCTACAAAGCCATGCTGTTATTCGTTTTTAGCATTCACATAAAACTTCGTGTTTTTAAACTTGAATTTAAAGGTCAGGATTAAAAAAAAATAAAAATAAAAATAAAGGTCAGGATTTCTGTTCCTTCCAAACATTAAAGTTAGAAAAACAGAAGTGTAGAATATTTATTGCACTTTTGTAAATAAACAAATCAGACTGCTCTCTGAGTAGTGCTGAGTTAGTCTGCTCTCTACCAATTCACAGGAATTTGATGCCTAGTAGGCAATTTTCAAGACACTTTAAAACTTATGAGTTCACTTAAGTATTATTTTACATTTGTTCTAAATGGAGACCCTTTCACTATAAAAATGTTGTACCATATACAAATATATATATACACACACACAAACATATATACTGTATATATATAAATATATAATATATACAAATACATGATATATAAACTATGTATTTATTTTAATCTAGGTGTTTTCTTACAGGAAAATCTCACCCATCTTGGAGCAACTATGAAATATATGATGGTGGTTCTCAATAATCCTGGTTATTTTTTTCAGCATGTAGGAACGTGGTGATTGTGAACCGAACCTACGGCATCTTAGAGAGTATACATTATCCAGGTCCCTATTCTGACAATCAGCGTTGCAACTGGACCATCCAGGCAACTAATGGCAACACGGTGAATTACACATTTTTAGCATTTGAATTGGAAGATCACGTAAACTGCTTGACAGACTATTTAGAGGTATGTATTCTGAAGCTAAATAAACCACTGCATTTTCAGATCAAGGTAGGCAAGCTAAACTAGAAATCATCGTGCTCTGTAGAACTGAATCTCTGTGGCTCTATGCATCTATACTCCTCCAGCTATCCATGGTATTTGAACAGGTATATTTCGTGTCTCTTTCACTGCATCATGTTAATATTAAGGATGTTTAATTTACTAAATTATATACACAAAGAATTATCTATGTTTTTAGGTTTTAGTATGACTTCTGGACTGACCGACCTCATATTATTTAAATAATCCGGGAGTAAAGGAATAACTTCTATTTTGTGTTAACTTGTTTTTATGTTTATTCTCTATAAACAGGATATCAGAAAATGTTTGGGTACTTGGATTTATTTAATACCTAATTTGCCTGATACTAGAAATCATGATTTTGAGTCTTGTTTTTATTTTTAAATTTAAGTGCATTTCAGTTAATTTTTCTTTCAGTAAAATGGAAATTTCTATTTGTTCTGATAATGACCACCTGTAGCATTTATTCAACCCTCTGTATACAATGCTATTCAGTGAAAATTGTTTGAGAACTAGGTAGCCCAAAATATCAGATAATCTCCTATTTTTACAATACAATACTTTATTTTTAAAAGTTATTTTGCTAACTTCCATGTGTGACTTTTTAGAGCTATAGATTGAAAAGTTAGGCAGCTACTTATTTTGCTTATTTTGTGAATGTAAGTATGCATTCATATATAAAATTATATGGTTTATAAGCTATTACATTAGTTTAGAAATTATGGTTTCCACTTTCACACTCTGCAAGATAATTTTACTGAAACCACTTACAATATTCTGACATCAAGTTCTCATCATTAATAAAATAACTTAAGTCCATTTAACATACCATTTTTGTATTTTTCTACATTGTTCATGTATAATACTTTTGAATCCACATATGATGTTTTCACTAGAAATCTTTTCTGAAGTGGCAAGTACCTGCTCTGATAGCATTAGGACATCTCCCCCAGCCCATGCTGCCTATCTACGACAGAGTGACTTAGTGGGTTTCTTCTTAAGGTGATCAGTGATTTTTCGAAGTCTTGGTTACAAAGACTTCCAACATCCAGCCCTTGTAACTTTAAGGATAAATTCTTCAGAAAAAAATCCTTTATCTTTGTAAAATTTTCTTAACCTTCTTTTTACCAGTTCTTTAAAAAACTGAGCATTTGGGCTGTTTGAAGTTAACGTATCTTTTCCAAATAGCCCTTTTGTTTTTCAAAACAAAGAAGAGAAAGTTTCCTGTACTTTGAGAGACTTGGGAGTCCTGAATATATGGAGTCTCTTGTTTCTGAGGGATAGTTTTTTGGGGCGAAATCTTACTTTGTATTTAGAAAAGTTCAACATTATATAATTGTAGCCATAGGGTTTACCCATTAGAAAGTGATGTTTACTAGTATTCAAAGAAAATGTGACACATCAAACAAATTTAAAAGCATGAACTTGACAATGGTTTTAAAGTCCATTTTTCTTGATCTAGTGTTCAGATGGTCTTCGCAAGCTTCATAATGGCATGCTTGTCTCATTGCATTTACCTGGAGTAGATATTCTTTTCTTTTCTTCACATGGTATGATCTTGTTCATTCTTTAGAGGAAATGGAAGAGTTGCTTTCAAAGCCCCTTGTTCATACCACAAACACAGCAATTTATCTTATTGCATTTTTGCCAGTTGTGATTGCGCCCACAGGCCCTACTGGACTGTGAGCCTTTTGAAGGTGTGAGCTGTCTCCTATTGAATTTCTGAACCAGGCATTGATTATAGAGTTGGGATCTTATAGGAATTCGGTGAGTTCAGGATAAATTGACTCTCACAGCCATATTTTAGCATCAGCCTAATGAGAGATGTTAATTAATGAGAAAGAACTGAATTCCAAACTGACCTTTTCTTTAATTCCAATGCATTCACTGCAGTTCTACCCCTTCGAACACAAACCAAAAGAGAACTCATGGCCTCGAAGAGTGTTGCGTGTGTAATGATATGCCAGGCACCGTAAGAGTGATCTGATGAAGGTACAATAGCAAAAGCTGCAGAGGGGAGGAAGCTTTTGACCGGGACTTTCAGGAGGCTTTGGAAGAAAGACTAGGGGAGGAAATGAGATGGAATTTTTCCAGGGTCTGGTTTCCACCTCTTTGGATTTACTTGAGGATGGAAGGGTAACAAAAAGGCCCATCAGATAATTATCTGGAGGTGTTTGAAAACTGTCAAATGAAAATACTTATTCCAGCAACCACAGAGCTGCTCATTAGAGGCCCTTCATAGATGACGTTAGAGGCATGCCATTTATCTTGTGCAACACTGATGGTGAAAGCAGCAAAAATACAGAATGAGAACCAAAAGTTCAGCAAAGCCTTCCAAAGAATGACACTGTTGCCAGAGGGAGGAGATTTTTTCCATTTCTGTAAGCCAAGGGGCAAGGCCAGAGCAGTTGCTACAATGGCTGGTCTATGACGAAAATTTTAAAAGCACAAATAACTACTTAAGAAGAGAAAAGCCACAAACACAGAATCTAGTTTCTATTATTTTAATAACTTCTAGTTGAAGGGTTTTTCAAGTAACTGAGCCAGGTCCCAGTTGAGTGACTGTTATTGCAGCCAGAATTGAGTTATTTTGAATTAATAAAGCTGAAATTATGAAAGGACTTGATTAGGTGCTGGTCAGACATTGTGCCCAACCTTGCTGAGGGGTGTGAGTTGGTAGACATCCCACTGGGAAGCAAATCCATCCTTTATTATTTGTCCTCTGGGAAAAACAAAATGATTCACATTTGGAAATTAAATTCAATAGGAGGAAGGGTCACTTGCCTGAAGGAGTAAGACCATATTGCCCATGCAATTATGGGAAGTCAACCTTAAGGATTCTTTGTGTATCCTACAACAACATTTCAACTTTTTAGTTTTTATTTCGGGTCTGGGTCTCTGCACAGAAGAAAAGACTGCTAATAGGTGATTGAATATGTAAATGGAAGTAATGGATTTGAAAGAAATCAGCACAGAGATGTACAGGGAGGCCTGAGCATATATTAGGTCAGCCGGGAACATGAGTATGGTAGGAAGAGGAAGGAGGAAAACCCTGAAGTTGTTGTGTCATGGGTGCCGAGGGCAGAGAGTATCATAGAAGGTGACCGTGATCAACAAGGTAAGAGGCTCCCAAGGGATCAAGAGGGATCTCAGGGTTAAGAAGTGCCCCTTGGAGATCAGTGTGACTGTGGGCAGACCGGCGTTGGAAGGGTAGTAGGAGCAGGAGCGAGACCACAGTGTCAAGAAGCACAAAGGGCAGAGAGTGAATGTAGATGGAAGTTTAAGCCCATGAATTCGCTGAGTTTTCCCAAGGGAATAGCATGAAGTCAGAGCTTCTTTCCTCTAGTCCTTGCCCTGCATTTCCCTAGCTGGTCCTCATGAGGCAAGTTCTCAGGAGACACCCTCTCTGCATGTTCTCTTGTATGTCAGTATCTCTTAAAATGTGGCCCAGGTTTAGCATGAAGCTGACTAGGGCCAGGTATGCTGGAACTATATCATCTGGTTCAGATACTTCTGGTATCACAGGCTGAGGTTATATGGGCTTATTGTTAGTCAAATTACAATGTTGGACTATATTAATACTTGTATTCTCCAGGTCACATTTATATTCTGTAATGGCTTCATAGCCATACACAGAAAATTATTCCTAGTAAGTTATATTTGACTGTTTTGCCTGAGAATGCAAACACATCATGATCTGTCTAAGCCCCGATTCTTTGGTCTGTAGAACATTATTCATTTGCATATAGACTTACTGGCATTGGGCTACTGCTTCTTCCAAAATAATTGATAAAAAAGTCAGACAAGATGGTGCCTGTTTCAAATACTCCAAAATGGTACGTTTCTTTGGTTAAAATGGTCTATTATTTTTTTTTAAGATTTACTTATTTATTTTAAAGAGAGTGTGTGTAAGCAAGGGGAGGGGCAGAGGGAAAAGGAGAGAGAAAATCCTCAAGCAGATTCCCCGCTGAGCATACACAGGGCTCCATCCCAGGACCATGGGATCATGACCTGAGCCAAAATCAAGAATAAGATGGCCAACTGACTGAGACACCCATACACCCCTGAAATGATTATTATTAAACACTTTGGGGATCGCGCTGTTCAAACAACTTGGCAATAGTAATTGCTGATCTTTATTGAACACTTATTATTTGCTAGGTAATTATTACAGCAACTCTGTAATGTAAGTACTATTACCCCATTTGGCAGGTGAGACAGTTGAGGCAAATACAGGTTGTCCGCAGTCACAAACATTAGAAGTGTCAAAGCCAGGCTTTCTACCAGGCCCGGTGGTGCTGGGCCAATGCTTTTAGCCATGACGCCCCACATCCTCATGTATATACTCACAATTCTCTGTAATTCTCAGAGGTGACATGAGGGAGTGTCCATGAGCCCTTGGATCTACCATCCTAGTGATACTGTCAGAAAGAAGTCTGTGTTATTATAGCATACTTCTTCATAGATAAGTACTGGTCATTTATTATTATAATCACCCTTTTCTTTGCTATATTGTGACAAATTATTTTTAGTATCCAACTTAGAATTTTTCCAAAAATACTGTCAATCTTATTTGCCTGTGAGATTCCAGAATAAATCTTTCCTAGAGTTTGGAAGTTGAAACATCTTCCCTTGAGCCTTCTGGCTGTCCTCTTACTTTTCAGTGTGCTTTATACTCTTGGTTGCAGGTACACACTCAAACTAAACCATTAGTTTTGTGAAAGGGCTCTGCTCTGAGGAAAGTAAGAAGCCTCATGACACACTCGATAAACTAAAAAGCTGGGAAAGGGCAGGAACAAAGGCAACTTAGTGGCTTCTCCCTGCAAGAGTATACAGCATTCGCCTCTCTCTCCTCTGCATTTCTATGACCTCATTTTAGCTTCCGTATGGCTCCCCCAACCATGACTCCACATGAACATTTGCCCTAAGCTCTTGGAACAAATGGGGCTTCCCTTGGCAAAAAATTCCCAGCACAGGGGCTTATATTTTTGAGCCTCACAGCAAAGGCATGGATCTCGCCTACCTATAGACAGCTGCTCCTCTGGGCAGTAGGACGGCTCTGGCCAGGAGCAGTGAAGTCCAGTTCTCTGGCCAGCATTGCTCCTAGATGGTATGTGGGGACAGAGGCAGAATCTTTGAGTATGGCTCCGCTGACATGCTAAAACATTTCTTCAACATTCATGAATTCAGCAAGATTACACAATTTGTTCTGTAGGGACTATACCTTTCAGTACTGCAGGAAGTAATTCACGTAAGCCTCCAAAATTCATTTAAAAGAGTTGCCTGTCTTGATCTTGTAAATTGGATTTCATTGTCTCTTCTCGTTTCAGAATTCTACTAGGCATGTTTCTGTTTTCCCTTTATTGCATTATGCTCTCTTCTGCAAGTGTTGATCCATTCATATTTTGATCTTTCATTTGCCCTAATCATAGCTTAATAGACATTTTTTTCTAATTGTGCTATTGCCCAGAACGTAGCTAATTTGTCTGCATGCTCATAAAATGGTCAGAAAGCCCCATGGTCCCTTCTTACTTGATTTCTTCAGAGGTTTCCCCTTTTATTGCCCCCAAAGTTATTCCTAGCTTTTCTAGACAGAATTTAATTTTATTAGAATTTGTCATGTTTCTTGAATTTTCTTTCTTTTCTCTATTCTCTTTTCTCTATTGCTTCTCCTTTTTCTTTAATTGCTAATTGTTTTGGTCCATGGGCTCATATCTGCTTTTGAAGTCTGACTCGCTAAAACCTTAGGCCCATGATTGGTATGTCCAATATCTATCGCAGGCTCAAGGGACATTGATCACTGTCTCCTAATGTTTTGTTCTACAATAACAACTGCTTCTTTGCTGTCCAGAATTAGTCTAGACTAGTACTTCATTCCACTATTTTCTTTACTTTTTGAGAGAGGAGAGCATTTAAAGAATTTATCAAATGCCATGGTTTTTTTCTGTTTAGACATTGGAGAGATGTCCAGATGGTTGAAATTATCTCCCCTTTGCCACCCCCATGTGTCTCTTTGTGCTACACTAGTATCGACATATTTCCTTTGTAAAAAAGTGTAGTCTCAACTGAGGAAGAAGCCAGTGGGGGAGGATGAAGCCCCTATAACTGGCTGCATTCCGGAGTCACCTGGAGATCTTGTTAGAAAAACATGTTCCTAGACCCCAGCCCAGACCTACTCAACCAAAGTCTCTGGGAATCTCAGTAGAGACAGTCCCCCAAGACCTTGGGCCGCACTTGAGACCACTGTCTGCAGCCCACTTCTACTCCAATAGCACGTTTTACCCCCTCTTCAAAGCTCTCTCCTGGGAAGTCATAACTATTTTAATATGTGTCTTCTTAACATGTACCTTTGAGGGCTAGTAAAGATTTCCTTTTCGATAAGTCTCACTTTTCCATTGCTGCAGGTGAATCATGTCTTTGTCTCACCAAGGCCTGGTGATATGGTCATGATGTTTG
The DNA here is from genome assembly GCA_028534135.1 of Potos flavus. Lineage (NCBI taxonomy): Eukaryota > Metazoa > Chordata > Mammalia > Carnivora > Procyonidae > Potos > Potos flavus. The sequence goes on from CM052897.1 coordinate 103,773,499, forward strand.
TCTCATGATGTAAAAATATCAGATTTCCTTTGCAATTTTCATGTCGGAATTCTCAACTTTCTCCCCCCTATCTTTGGTTGGCGCCTTAACCACTACCATCTTCCAGTCCATTCTGTATACCCTTCTAGGCCTTCCGCTTCGCAAGCCTTCCTCTTCATGACACCAGTGACTTCTGTCAAATGCATTTCCCTCCAGGCTTTGTAAGATTCGTTTTATCTCTTGCCAAATCCTCTTTCTGATGTCATCTTGTTCACCAGATGTTTATATCATTATTTATTATGCTCCCGTGTCCTCTTCCAATTACAAAATCATGCATTTCAAATGAAAGAATGGACCAAAACGGAGGCTTCTGGTCCTGCACTCATGTTTTCCAAGTCTGCAGCCTGAGCAACGTTTTCCTTCAGGCCCTTGTGATATTGTAATTAGTTAAGGTAACTCGATCTGTTGTTGTTATGAAGGACTCATAAATTCTCAGATGCTTAACATAATACAAGTTTATCTCTCAATCATGTTAGAGACCCATGCTGGTGTTCTTTGCCTCCCACGTGGTGATTCAGGAACCCAGACAAAGGGGAAGTCGATTTGGGGAAACCACATAACTCTCTCTGCCACAAATGTTGATAGATGTTTCAAAAATAAAGAGAACTAAATTCTAGTAAATTTTGAGAAATGCTAAATTAAACACAAACGGAATTTGGTGTTCTATTCAGTTTTTGCTGTGGTATTTCCTCAAGCTGTTACTACCCTAAATATGTGTTGTTCATTCATTGTATCCATTCGTTTGGTCATCCAAATACATCTTAGACACGTAGACTGTGGAAATATAACTGTTTTTGCATCTGTTTTCCTTGTCTTCACTGAGGAGACAGACGGTAATCAATTTAGCACACAATACAAATTTAATTACAAACTGTGTTAAGTGCTATCAGGAAATATTATCGGGTTCTCCAAAGACACGAAGAGGGAGGACCGAGCTCATCTGTGGGTCAGAGAAGGCTTCCCTGAGGAAGAGTAACTTAGCAAGTTCAAAGGAAGCGGAAAGTTTCACCAAGGGAGGTTGTGGTCAAGGAACTGTCACAGATAAAGCAGGACACTAGTTAAAGTGGCAGAGATAGATTTTAATCAGTAATACACTCCTGCAGTGGGATCCAGCATGAACTGCCCTCCATTTCAGTTTGTACAGAGGTGACTACACATTGTGAAGGGAAAACGAGGGCGTCGGGAGGGGATCAGCAGCTGGAGCAGTCAGGGAAGTGAGCAATGACAAAAGGTTAGTCAGGGTCAGTGTGGTGAGGCGAGTTGTGTGTGCTGGCCGGCAGTGATGGAAGCTAGGATTCTACCCTTCCACAGGGACGGGGAGACCAGTGTCCTATCCCTCCTGATGATTCATTTCAAAAGCATGCTTCTCAGATCCTTGAGAAAGGCACTCCCGAGTTGTAGGAGACACACATACATCTCAAAGGGACAGAGAAAGAATTTAGGATTGTAAGCCCTTTTTAGTGTCCTAGGAAAGGGTCGTCAGGGGCCTAGCCTCAGGTATTGTCTGGAACAAATCATAAATTCTCTTGGCAGCGTTGAGCTTTCTCAGGCAGGCACTTTAACGGGGGCTGGGGTCTTCCTAGCAGTGTGACCTTGTTAGAAACTACGTTAGCGTTTGTTGAAGTCTTTTAATTTGAGAGGATGAAATCATGTATGTCAAGAGTCTGCATTTTTTATCAGCAAAGGTCGAGGTGTAGTCAGGGAGAAGGTTCAGAGGAACCTGGCTGGAATCTACTGGAGGAGAAGATCCTTGTCAGAACCGCAGGGAGTCCAGTGTGGCCGAGGCCCAGCGGGGGTGGGGTGGGGTGGTGGTGCCAGGCCGGCAGGAGTCTGCGAGCCTACCTGGCACTGAGGTTGTGTGAGGAGTTTCAGGGAGCGCCCTCAGTGCAGCGAGAGATCTTTCAGGAGTGTGAGCAGGGAAATGGCACGCTCAGATTGGCACCTTTAAAAACTCTGGCTTCCAGAGAAAATTGAAGGGAGGTGAAAGTAATGGAGGAGATCCAGTAAGGGGGTTGCTGCGGTCCAGGTGAGAGAGACGCCAGTTCCTCGCATGCTGAGGAGGGAGAATGTAATAGGATTCGAGAGGTAATCCTATTTTACTTAGGAGGTAAATCAGCAGAAGTGGACTAACGATTAGATGGGAGTAGAGTGGTCGCATGGTGAAGAAAAGGCTGAGATATATTAATGGTTCTTTTTTTTTTTTTTTTTTGAGAGGCAGTAGGGGGAAGGGCAGGGAAAGGGGGAGGGAGAGAATCTCACGCAGGCTCCACTCCCAGTGCAGAGCTTGACACGGACTCAGTCCCATGACCCTGAGATCACGAGCCGAGCCAGAACCAAGAGTTGGGACACCCAACCGACTGCACCATCCAGGTGCCCCTAATGATTCATTTCTTACGACATTTCATTTCCCTCTTGCTTTCTCTCTGCAGCCTGCTTCATTGATGCATTTGACACTTTCACAAAGGATAAATGATAAGGCTAGCATATTAGTCCACTTACTTCACTCGAAGCTCTGTTAAATATAATGAAGAATATATTGATTCTATTGACTAATGGGAGTTTTGCGTATGTTTATTATACTTTAGAAGTTATTTTTCTCCATTATTACAGAGAATAAAGACTTTATTGTATCCTTGAATTTGACAATTACTATTTTAAAAGTATAATTATCAATGAAGGAAACAATAAATTACTCTTGAGGGGTTTAATTACTGAACTTCTACGTTCCTCAGTTTCCAGAACTCTAAAATGGGGATAACAATGGTACCTGCTGTATAGAGCTGCTAGGAATTTTATAATTAGGTAATACATACAAAGGGCTTAGAATAATATTCAGCTAATAAATATTATTTATTAAATGCTAATAAACATATTTATGATTATTTCAACATAAATACGATTTGATGGATTAATTTTTGCTCTTGAAAACATTTTGCAGTCAATGCAGAACTTTAGTTTCCAAAACAGGCTTTCCAGTTGTGATGAACATAGATTGGCCCCATGTAAGGAAAGCAGGGCTTCTGTCCCTGGCATCTCAGTTTTCTTACAGCAAAAGCCACAGGGATTCTATATCTGAATCTAAGAGGCGTGGTGGTTAAAATCCCATTTGCCAGTTGGAGAAAAGCTGATGAGATTTTTATGTCTAAGCAGCAAAGGGTCCAAGCTGACTTTCATCATCATGGCACCTCCTTAAACACTTCCCGGGCAGATGAGTCATACTTCCTGCCACTGTCTGTCCGAGGAAGTTTGCTTCTAGGATGCCTGGCATTTTGCTGAGAATTCAGAGATAAGTTATTTTAATTCTGAGGACAACTGCTATCCAAAAACACTCATAAAAAGTGACAACAATACACCAAACAATTCAGTTTATGTCTCTATGCCAGAAATGAGTCTGGCATTGTACTTAATCATGATCTGGATTCAAAAGTTTAGAATGAAGTGTATCTATTGATTAATTAAGCCAAATACTTCACATTGGCATTAAAAGTAACAAGAAGCATTTTATAAGAAATTTAATACTGCAGGGTTGCCCAAGTAAGGTGTGGGGTATTTTTAATCATAAAAAATTAAAAGGAGAGATATTGATCTCCATGTAATCAAAATCCCTTCCCTCAAAAGGAAATGCTGATCTTTCCTGGCCATCCCTCACAATGAAGAATTTCATGTGATTGCATTAATTTTCTGCAGTTAATGAGGCAGACACAGCAGCCTTCAACAGATAGCCTTTGCTCTTGGATTCAAAAGAAACTGGTGTGTTTCCCCTCCCGATAGTCTCTCAAACACGAAGGACAGAATCAGGACGAATGATAATCAGACCTACAGATAGCTTCCTCCCTACCCTGAAGACAGTAGAAATCACATCCGAGGCTCAAAACTTGAAATTCCTCTCCATACACACTTCCTTTCCTGGCGGTCCTCACCTTGTGCTCTCTCCTCAGACAGGCCGCAGGCAGCAAGTGCATGGAGGGTCCCTTCTAGCATCTAACGGGCACGTGGCTTGAATAAGAACGCAGGGCTCAGAATGCTAAGTTTTCAAATTAGGAATCGTGGATTTGGGTTAATTATCTTGACTGTCTCCTTTTTAAAGTAGGAAAGATTTCCAACTGCAACATTTCAGGATTTTCTTTGAAAAAATGCTGTGTTGGCCCTTCAGTGCTTACATTTACTATTTGTTTAATAGGTTTTCCCCCACTTCCCTCAACTGGGGGAAAATGCATGGCAGTACCCTAGGTCTTTCCAGCTCCAGGTTCTATGATTTCCTGTCGTTCTGTGAAGCAAATTTGTCCCTGTTTTTGAGTCCACCTCTAGCAGATACTGATGCCTTAGGAGGCAGAATAATTTTTTAAAGATGTTTAGCGTTTTGCTGTGGCGGTATAATTGGCCGAGGGAACGAGGGAACGCTGTGGTTCTTGGAATTAAACGCTCATGTTCCCACGGGAGAGTAGGCTTGGCTTTCAATGCAGCTCACTTACCACTAGGGAGGGAATTAGGCGTGTAGGGCTCCATCATCGACTCTCAGAACTTATGTTTGTGAGAAGTCTTTTTAGTCCCTGAGCATCTGAAGGAACTCTTTTTAAATAAAGAATTAGTCTAATTAATAATAAAAACCTACTTATGATAAAAAAAAAAGTAAGCATTAGGGACAAAATACGGTTTTAAATTAATGCGGAAGGAGATTACCTTATATAATAACATTTTAGTGGACCAATTTTCACGTATAATCTTGAGATGTGTATAAAAGACTATGGAGATAGACAATATAGTATTTTTAGTAGACCAGCAGCGTAGCTGAGAACCTAAAAGGGTATGGAATTCTGAGAATGGAAAAACATTACCAATGCATATCTACACTGCTACGTCAATAGGTCCCCAAAGATAATGCTTTCTTGAAAAAATAAACCTACCTGATCACACAGGAATATATAGTCATTGTAGGACATTTGGAAAATATAGAAAAACCTAGATAAAATAAAAATAAATTACATCCCTACTAATAATTTTTGGTGGTATTTATTTCCTGTAGTTGCTCCTTATATATTTTATTTTAATATTCAAAGGGGATCATTCTGTACATATTATCCTATAATGACTTTTTTTCCAGGTAACAATAGCTTGTGAATATTTTTCCATGTTATTCATAATACCGCATCATTTACAACCTGACGCATTCCATCATCCCAATATGGCCATTTATTCCTTTGGAACATTTAGAATCTTTGTCAGATTTCCACTATGATAAACAATGCTGAGATAAACATTCTTGTAGTTAAATCTTTGCACATATCCGTGATTAGACAATGATTTAAAAAGTGAAAAAAAAAAAAAACTCAACAAATCAGCCTTTGTGGCTTCTAACATGAGTAATATACAGAAAGCAGAAACAAAAGTGTCAATGCGCTATTAAGAGGGACCAGCAGCAAGCTACCACGTGGTAAGGCCACCATCTCATCTGTGTGTGAGATAGACATCTAATTCAGAGTGACACAGAGTAACTCAGAATGTGGTCTTCGACTGGTTTTTTGCTGTCATGCAAGGCCCAGCATTATGAGTAATTGTTTAATTTTAGATGGTTATTTCATATTTCCTGCCCCACCCTGTCAGCACATGGCAGCGTGGCTTCTCCTGTGCCCTGAGGAGGATGTGTGCCTGTGTATCAGAGAGCACTATGCACGGCCACATGTCTGATGGAGGACCCTGCCTCCTGGGGCCATCGCGGAGCCAACCAGAGTCTACCATGCTCTGTCTATTAGCTTTCATCTTTCTCATCTGCCTAATTTACTCTCCCCAATTCGATTAAGTTTTTACCCCTGTAGGCTTTTCTCATTCACAATGGGAGCCTTTTACCCTACTCTGAATCTTGTTTGGCAATTTCTACTGTCATTACAGAAACATTTCAAAGACCTTCAAATTTAAAATAAATGCTGAAAGTTCCAGGTTTATCCAGATTTTTGTGTAAACTTTGGCGACAACATTCCTAATAACTACTTTCATGAGGCAGTTCTCGTAGGTCCCGTTACAGTTGTTTTTTTTGGGAGGTGGGGAAAATCTGAAGAAATGGCCCAAGAATTCACCAGTTCCCACCCCTTTGGAGGGCCAGTGGCGATGCAGCTGGAGCTGCAGGCTGGCTGGACAGCCACGGGAGAGGAGGCAGCAATAAGAAGAATCACGTGCAGAGCCACTTTCCCTACCGTTTGTCCCTCTCTTCTCCACCTCCCCAGGGCAGCCTTGACTGATTTCCTAATGCTCTCTTTGCCACCATCCCATTATGATCTATCATCTCCCTCCACCCCAACACGCACACCATATCTTACACTCTCCCCCACAGTATGGTTCACTCTGGGCTATGCACCCCACACATGGGGAATGGCCTCAGTGTCCACACAGAACCACGTTGTCATAGCAACGTGCTGCAAGCAATGGCCGTCCATCTCCTCACAAGTGATTCATTGATTCACTGCTTCCCTGTCTGGTCTGCCAGGGATGATTTCTGAGAAATGTTTTACGTGAGTCAGTTCAAGTTCTCTATACCCATCATATTTTTCTCTCAAAGCTATTTCTAGAATAGTTTCTTTGGGAAAAAAAAAAATGTTGTTTCCCTTTGCCTCTGACCAAGAGTTAAAATAACAATTTAAGCACATTCCATATGTGTCTCGCACTCAACCTATTACATGGTCTGTCTCATTTGCTGTTTATGATAGTGCTTATAAGATAAGTACTATCATGATGCCAAATTTATAAAGAAATTTTAGCAAGGAAAAGAAAATAATTTTCACAAGATTATATTCTAAGCAAAGTTTAGAGTTGGACTGGACTGTATACCTAAGCCTGATCAGAATTAATATACTCTAGTATGTTCTTATAGGGAAATTACTTTCCTGCTTGCAGTTGAATATAATCTGTTGGTGACACTGACTTTGCAAAGCTAATCTATGAACTCACTGAGTATAGTTCCCAGAAATTTTAACTATGTTCTTACACTGACTAGACTTTTAGTTCTCTATAAATATCAGTAGATTCTCTGCTACCCCTGGAATTCTCCTTCATGGCAGGCGAATTATTTCAATACATGTTAAACTCTAAAGGATAACCTTTTTTAAAGTTTTTAAAGATGTGTAATAGAAGATGGACCAAAACATTTTTCCCAGAGTTTCTCCATATTTTAATAATATCATCCCAAACAGACTCTTGATTTTATTTCTCTATTTGGACTGTATTTAATTCTTAAAATTAGTCATCCTCTATAAAAAAGTTTTATTTCAGAAAAATTTCAAGGAAATAAGAAAAAATATGAATTAGAAAAAGTATGAATTAAATGCCCATCTAAAATAGAAAGGGCTGAGTTTTAGTTGTTACTCACTGTAATTCCAAAATGGGTGTAGAAGTCATCTATACATCCCATGCTCATATATATGAAACAATTAATTATAATTTCATTCATTAAAGTCATAAATTTTTAAAATCATAAAACAATTTAGCAGCAAAGAAGAACTTGAAAAGCACATTTCTGTTCTGAGAGTTCTTGCAGTTCATAAAGTTGATTCCCATAGAGGGAACAAGTCGAAGTACACATTAGCTGACTCTGAGTTCCTCCAGGCTCAAGTTTCAGTGATTCCTAAAGTGCCTATAGACCCCTGACTCTTAGAAAAATTCAACTCTCTCTGTCAGTGATGTATCCTCAGTTTTATATCTTCTGCCTTGTATGTATAGTTCTTAATAGTTAGAAGGGGTCCACGGATCCTTTCATATTGCACCTGGAGTCTGAAGTCAATATGGCTTCATATACTGTGTGTGTGCCAAATTATCAAACCCATGCAAAGGAAGTAGATAGAAATTGGTAAATGTGGCTTTAGGCAAGAGATTTCCTTCCTCTTTGGGTGTCCTAAGAGTGGTTGAGCTATTTCAGAGTGGAGTGGGGGTAGGGAGACCTAAACCTCATTGATCCTAAATGAATAGTCTCCTTCAGAGAATAACTGAAAGGATTCTACACAGGACCTTGTACGGATACAACATATTTACATTCAAAGATACATTTAATGGCCAACCAGAAAGTGGACACAACATTTCAGATACTTAAAAAAATAGAACAACCTCTCAATACAGTTACACAAATTGGATCTGCGTATTTAAAGTGAGAATCTCGATCTTTCTTTTCTTAATTTCTGCTAGTTTCCTTTTGTGGACTGTTTTCCAAGCTCGAGTATTGTTCACACCGAGTGGATCTTTAGGCTTTCTAAAAGCAGGGGAAATCATACCCCTAGCAGGACCAAGCCAGCATGCTTGCCAGTAGTTGCAGTGAGTCACAGCTGGAACGTCCTGTGGTTAGCATTCTGCTCTGAAAACAGAATTAGGAGCAGCGGGCACCTCCTGGTTTCCATGGCAACCAGTATTTGTGTACTTTGAAAAATGACTGTTCCTTTTTGTGTGGTAGATTTACGCGAGAACGAAGTGTAGAGGTGATGTTAGCCATCTGTGTGAATATAAACAACAACAAAAAACCTGATTTAATTAAGTGTAAACTTCAGAAGGACATAAAATTAGGGGAGGTTGGGGTGTTTTTGTGTAGAGGCTTTGTTCTACACTAATTAATTCATTCGTTTATTTGACGTATTCAACCATTTTCATCGATGTCTATTTGATGTTTATTTCAATGCATCACTCTCTCCCCTCCAAAGGCAAAAAGAAACTAATTGTCATTCATCAGTGTTCCCCGCAAACCTGCTCTCTTTGCCCCCGCCCCACCCCCTATCCCATTCACAATGTGTTATTTAAGAACAACTGGGATTCAGGGGCGCTCCTTCAATGAAGTAATCCTATCCGGAAGGAAGAAAAAAAAATACCCTCCAAGTCATGTGAAAATGTCAGATTTCTTAACCTTGCTGAGCTGGCGAGGCAAAAATACTGTACTGCTTATGACCTTGTATAGAATCTAGAAGACAGTTCCTCAAAATGTCACTACAACCATTTCAGAAGATCCATCAAACTCAGAATGATTACGGTTATAGAGAAATCTTACCTCATGTTTTGTTTCATAAAGTTTTGGTCACTGAACTACAACCCAAAGTTAAGAATGAGCCTTTTGGAGTGGAAAATAGAGTGTTTCTTGCTTATTGTACCTCTGCTTGGGAACAGTATGTTTACTTTTGTATTAATTAGTTTTGAATTGGAATTGGTAGACTGGATTTAATTAAAAAACTCTGAAGCTGGGATAAATAGCCTACAGTGAAACAGTAATTTAGGAGTAAACGGAGTGCAGCCTGGCCCTCCTCCCCCCTCCACCCTCTGCCTGAGAGGGGGGACCTGCCATCAGAAGGAAAGGATTTTTTTATTGTCCCATTTTCTTTTTGTGTTACTTTATTCTTTCCCTCATTTTTGTTCCTTCATTATGGGACTATCTAGACCGACACGTGCTAATAAATATACCTTGTCAAAGCAGCAGTAGTAGCAAAAAAATCAAAAGGAAGCTGAAGTGATAAGCCTGAAAAATAAACTTCTTTATTCATTTGCTTAAAATGCTCAGGCTTATTACCTAAGGGTCAGTTATATAGCAGACTTCTGAGTGTCTGTTTGTAAATCTCTGTTGACCTTCCCCCAAATATCACAAACATGGATACCCGATGAGCAGCTAGTTTTGAGAACTCAATGGGACAGGCCAGGATTTAGAAATTTGTAATATATTATGACTTTGAACAAGGCCCTGCCTGATCCCCAACCCCCTTCTACAGAGAAGCCACAAAGGATCTAGACTCTTTGTTGCCTAAGAGGAACATGCTGAAATTTAAGACCTTAATATGTATCTAACTATGCAGGATTCAAGTAATAGTGCAGATTAAGTCCCATTGAAATAAACGCAGCCGGGGTGAAACTATTGTACTCATTGATGTACTGGGAATCCTCCATTGACTAAGCTTGAATGAGGCAGAGGGGACTGGGAGAGGAGGTCCGGGCTCTAAGGAAACTTCATAATCAGTAGGGAAGATAAGACACACATGCCTGTAACTAGAATACAAGGGGATGTGACCATTTCTACAAAGAAGCACAAGTAAAAAGTAGAGGGGTTTCAAAGGAAAACTAATTTATGACTGGCTATAGGGATTAGGGAAGGCTCCATGGGGGTGCTTTGTAGAATTTGATGATAAAGTTTTTTTCCGTGCTTCAACCAATATGTTTAACCCACTGAGCCACTCAGGCGCCCCCTTCAACCAATATGTTTAAAACACTATTTTATATCATAACATTTCAGTAAATAAAAATAATTTGGTTGGGGCACCTGGTGACTTGGTCGGTTAAGTGTCCCACTCTTGATTTTAGCTCAGGTCATTATCTCAGCATTCCAGGGATAAAGCCCTGTGTCTGGCTCTCAGCGGGGAGTCTGCTTCTCTCCCTCTTGGCGTGTCCCTCTCCCTCTGCCCCTCTCATTCACACACACATCCTTTCTCTCTAAAATTAAATAAATTGATCTTTAAAATAATAATAATAATTTTGTCAATTTTGAATGAATTGAATCCAGATTATACATTACATTTACCTACAGATACATGCAAACACATGCACTCACACATACTCTTACATATGTATATTCTGTAAGAGAATAATCAAGGAAATCCAAAAGTCTACGATTGGATATTTTCAATTTTGTTGTGGTGGACAGTTCATTCCATGGGGAACTAGAACAGAATAGACAGCAATGTAGACAGTGTAGTAAAAGAAAATACAATGGCTTGAGTCATGAGGAGCTGGTCTTTTTAGATTATCATTATCTTTCTTGATTGAAGAGAAATGGCAGAAAGGCTTTTTTTTTTTTTTTAGTTTAGAGGTATGTATCTGATGAATTTTTTTTTTTGTATCTGATGAAATTAATGAGGCAGATAAAGGGTGCATGACAGGATGTACAAATAGCTTAGTGGGAAAGCAGGCAAAGACCTCAGCAGAAAAGTTCCAGGGGAAGAAATATAAATGCCTAATAAACATGAAAAACCTTCAACCTCAAAGTGACGTAAATTAAGACAGTTATAAAACAAAAAAAAATTTTTCCCTATTAGCACCAGCTTTAAAAATAATAGCAGTTGTAATTGCCAAGTTCCCCTCTAAGAACCATTCCAGTAAAGTGCTAGTGGGGGATACACTGATAGATCTTCTGGTAAGAGATTTAATGATATATATCAAGAGCCATAAAAGGCGATACTCTCTGATTCATTCCCCTTAGAGGAATCTTTCCTGAGGGACATTTAAAATATCAAATACTCACATTGGCAAAAAAATTGGAAATGTCTTCAATGAACTACAACAGAGTATTAGTGGCATGTTATGCTACTAAACATTAAAAATGTTTACCTAGACTGTTGAGTGACCTGCTTAGAGAAAAACTGGGAACACAATTAAATGTGTAGCTTGAATTTATACACACGCATATTCACCTGGATACATGTGTGTATATGTACATATATAAGTCAACGAAAAAAAAATGTTGGCAAGAGAAACTTATGGTATTTTTTTTTTGAAACTTATGGTATTAACAAAATATTAAGAGCGGTTATCTCCAGTGAGGTTATTTACCTTTCACATAGCTGTCTAAAATGTTCGAATTTT
>CM052897.1:103785623-103810782 GCA_028534135.1 Potos flavus
TAGCCTCTTTTCATTCAAGATATCTCATTTCAGGCTCTCATCCCCCCACCTCCTAGCTCTTTTCCAAACTGTGCAGTAAGAACTCCAAAAAGTTCTTCACCGAGAACTCAATCTACACTGGCATCATTTCCTGAGCATTGCTACTGAGGGAGAATCCACACCACCCCCCACCCCGCCCCACACTTCATTTATTTTGCCAATTGATAAATAAGCCTGTTTTCAAAATGTGCTGCTTTGTCAACTGCACGAATCTTCTATTTGCTTTGAGAACATGGATATACAATCAGGCTTTATTTGTGGGCCCATTTTTAAAGAGGCTCTGTAGATGTGAGATTAAACTGCGCTGCCTGGCCTTTATGCAAACCATCAAAGAGAATCCCACTCTGGAAAGAAAGAAATGGCCACAGTTGCCCTGCCTGGCTCAACGGTTCACAGTATTCAGTGTTGACAGCATTGTCCAGGGGCTGAATTCGGCCTCAGGGGCCTCCATCTGCATTGCTGAAGGGAATATAGAGCTCTCTGCAAGCTGTGTGAATAGCAGCCTCCCTCCCCGTTGGCTGTGCACACCCCTCGCCTCTTCTGGCCCTCCCTCCCAGAGGCCCGCTTTCACAGGCAGTGGGATCCAGCATGCAAACAAGGTCAAGGAGCTTTGTGAGTGAAAGAGTGACATTTGCAAAGGGAGAGCACCTCTCAGCTGGGAATAACAGGGGAAGGGCTAAGTGGCATGTGATCGGGAGGTGATGTCACCCTGGGTTTTCACAAAGAAAAGTGTGGCCTTTTCTTTGGGGAGATAGATGACATCAGCCTCTTGAATGGGGGCTGGTTCCATTTTGCCTTCTTTTTAGCTGTTAATGAGATTTCTGAAGCCCTGAGGGGAATGGGCTGGGGAGAACATGGCTCCCTTCCTCCATGGCTGGCTTGGTTGGAACGTGAGCCAGTCCCTTCTTGAGTACTATGGACTTGTAGCACCATATGAAAGGGCTTTCAAAAAATATAATTTTAAAGGCTTGGCAAAGAACCTCCATGAGGTCAGCAGTGTTTCTTTTAGACCTTCCCTCTACTTCTCTTTCCCTCACATGGCCTTCTCAATAGTCTTTGTTTACTTTTGGTCTTTCAGGGGAATTCCTTCTCATTGGTAATTTTTATTCTTTCTGTGACTTAGAATATATGTGCTGGAGTTTCTGAGAGGTTTGCCCTTTGAGGACAAAGGTTTTATCTTTTGTAATAACATTATCCATTTGCCTTATATGCAAATGCTGGCTCATCCCTCTTCAGGTGTGAGGGTGAATAAACTTGGCCCTTTGGGGAGGTCTGGGCCTGCTCTCCACAGAACAGATTGTTTGCAATCATGCATCAGCTTATAGTGACTGCCCGTAGGCTCTGGAAGCAGGAATTTATCAAGAACGTGTTTTTTATTCGTTCAACCTGCTAACCAACCAGCCAACATATTTATTTTTCCACTACCAGGTTCTGGGCTTGGTGTTGAGAATATAGAGAGTGTATTAGTTTGCTCAGGTAGCCATAAGAACATGCAGCAGAAATTTATTTCTCACTGTTCTGGAAGCCTGAAGTCCAAGATCAAGGTGTCGGCATGCTTGGTTTCTCCTGAGGCCTCTCTGGTTGCGTGCAGACAGTAGCCTCCCTGCTGTATGTCCTCACAGGACCTTTTCTCTGTGAGCACACACCCTCGTGTCTCTTCATGTATCCCCATTTCCTCTTCAAAAAAGGGCTCCAGTCAGATTGGATTCAGGCCCACTCTGGGGCCTCATTTTGACGTAATCACCTCTATAGTGGCCCTATGTCCAAATACAGTCACATTCTAGGTAATGGGGCTTAGGGCATCAATATATGAATTTTAGCAGAGACAACTCAGCCCATAACAGAGAAGAAGGAGACAGCATCCTTGACTTTAGGGAGTTAGTTATCTAATAGGAGAGACAGACAAATAAACTAACTGTAGAAATAAGTCTATAATCCATGAAGCTGTGGGAGCAGAGGCAATGGAGGATAGCCTGAGGGACTTCGAGAGTCTCTCCAGACAGCTGTCATACTTGAGCTGAGTTTTAAAGAGTGAACTAGCATTGATCAGTCAGACAAATATCTGGGAGAGGGAGGTATTTCTACATAGAAGCAGGGAGGCTTGGGATATAGCGCCCAAATTTTGTAATGGGCAAGGATTTCAGCTGTAGCACATGTTCTCAATGCCAAGACCGTGGGTATGAAAATTGGTTCTTGGAAGAGTGAAAAAAAAATCTCGTACTTAATGGATAAAGCACAGATATGTATCATACATAACATATAGTTTATGTGTAATGTTAACATCCCATGGAAGAGAACTTGGGAAAATATATCTAGGAAGTTTCCCTAGAAGGGCACTAATGACCAAACAGTTGGGAAACACTGAGCTCTGGGGAATGAGGGAGTTGCGGCAGGACAGGTTGTCAGAGATCAATTGGTCAGAACCATTGCAAGAACTTGGATTTTATTTCCTGTTGTCTATGCTGAGCCTTGCCTCTGCATGATGCAAAAATTCATAACAATCTGGAGGTATGATGTTCACGGTGAAAGTGATTTTATGAATTGTGGTCAGCAAAGATCCAGGGCACGCTCACCAGGCCGGGATGTGAATCACATCTTCTGGTCCTCATGTCAGACAGAGGCCCTTTTCTTGCTGGTGACGAATTGCTTTCATAGTCACTTCCTGCTGGGCAGTGATAGACATAATGTCGCAGAGAGAGAAGTGTTAGAACACCTGTCCCAGTCTGCCTTTAAAGTAGCCTCCTTGACCATTAAGAAGGCGCCTTCTGTTCAGTAAGTCGGTAAACAATCCCTCGGTAAAGACAAATGAATACAAACATGGACTTCTGTGACTATTTTAAACATGGACTCCTGTGACTATTTTATTCTTTAGTGTGATATAAGGTAAAGAAATCCTGTCCCATTTGGGTAGAAATTTAAGTAAAAGAGAAGCTTTTAAGAAACATTAGTTGTGTTTAAGTTAAAAGTTATTTCCCTAAACACTGACTAGGCTTTCTTTCACATTTGTACATGTTATATGCTATCCTGCCTTTTTGGGCCTCTTCCGTCTGTTTGATATTTTGAACTTTTGTCTTTGTGATACAGCAAATGTTTAAGCACGGAGACTGAACACAGTCTTCGTGTAGAACCAAAGTATAGATTTCTGCACTGTGATACTGTGTCTGATTTTTATTTATGGCAAATTCTCACTTGTGTCTTTTTTGCCAAGAAGCTCTTAATGGATGATGCTAATTTTAAACAATCTGTTTATAAATTAACTGACATTTGTAAGCTTGGGATAATAATTTACTAAGAAAATCATGCACCTCTTTTTGCTTTGGCTTCAGAACCTTTTCAGCAAGATCCTAGTAATTAGAGGCAGCATTAAACGTAGGCAGATCTTTCAGAATGAGTGGGAAAGCTAAATCCTGACATTATTTGCCTCCTTGACAACAGAAAATACACATACACACAGTTGACCTTCATTTAACGTTGACTCTAAGTCTGGCAACCAGTGAGGGCTGTTTAGGAGTCTTGCATCCCAATTCCCATGTCGCTACTGTTTGAAAAAGTTTGAGTTCTGTTTACATTGCTCCTCTTTGAAACAGTTATAAAAATAAAAAAAAAAGTAACTCCCAAACAACCATAACCTTCCCAAATCATATATTGCACAATTTGTAATAGTTCTTAAAATTTGGGCCAAATGAAGGGCTTTCTTGAATATTCTGTTTGTGTTCTTGTTCCCTAGCAACAACATTTCTGATAGATGTTGCACATATTTCCCAGGGGATTCTACACTCTTTCATTCAACATGAAAAAAAAGAAACCACACTTTTTTTTTTTTCACAGTTTCAAATTTTGTAGCAGCCAAAAATGCAGAACAAACACAATGTTCAAGGTAGAACATTAATTTTTGTCCCCAGAGGTTTCTCTTCTTGAGCATTCACTTCTGTGTTGCCATATTTGTCCGTGGCATTATTTATCCAAGGACTTGATTTCTTTATGTGTCCCTGTGTACTCAGAGGAACTAATACCAGCCTTCCGTGGCATTGACTTACACAACAAAGAAGGCATCTCTGAGGTAGGATAGCAGCTACATTCTAGAAGATTTATAGAATTTCATATTCTCAACATAAGTAATGACATTAATACATGTGTCCCTGATTTTTTTCTCCTAGCTATACCTATAGACTAGAAGCTAGATGATAGAGATTTTAGTACATAAATGTTTAAGATATTAATTGTGATAAAAATAAGCTGCCATATAAAGAATGAATGAAATGAAATGAAAATGAAAATGAAAGTGAATGAAAATACTATTTAAATGCTTGGTGCATTAAGTTAATTGACATCTCATTTATTATTACTAGACCAAGGAATTATTTTAAAAATGTTTGATGTTATTTTGAAAATGTTGATATTATCATCTTTAAAAAGTGATACTAACAATGTGTTGAGCCCTTTGGTTAGTGCTTTTTTTTTTAAAGTTTGATAAAAGACTTTTATTCAAATACACAAAGAAGTCTTAAAGTCGAACAATAAGAAAACAGCTCAAATAAAAAAATGAGCTAAAATATTAACAAATACCTTGATTAGTGCTTTAAATGTTGTCCCAGGTTTTGTCCAAAAATGTGCTGAAGTAAGCATCATCATCCCCGTATTACAAATAAGAACACTGAGGAAGGAATCCTGGAGAAGTTAGAGAATCTCCCCAAACTCACGAATCCGGTGAGTGATAGAATCAGGACACAAAACCAAGGTGGTATAGAACTCCAAAGCCTCTGTCTTAAAGAGCTACACTCTGCCTAAAAGCAAGTCTGTTTTCCCCACAACTTTTCATTGCAAAAGAGATTAAGCTGTATTGCAGTGCAGAGATGGTCAGAGTTTATAGCAAGTAATTTTTTTTTTTTAAGATTTTATTTATTTATTTGACAGAGAGAGAGAGATCACAAGTAGGCAGAGAGGCAGGCAGAGAGAGAGGGGGAAGCAGGCTCCCTGCTGAGCAGAGAGCCCGATGCGGGGGCTCAATCACAGGACCCTGAGATCATGACCTGAGCCAAAGGCAGAGGCTTTAACCCACTGAGCCACCCAGGCGCCCCTATAGCAAGTAATTTTGTAACTAAATTCCCACTGCAGATAATGAATGTTTGAAAACGAACATATGCAGTCTTTCCCAAGTAAATAATATTCTTGTTCCAAGGTCTCTGCACTGAATTACACAATCCCTCCTTTCTTCAGGTTTAAGCAGCAATAATGGGGGGAAGCACATTACTTAGCAAACGACTAGTTCAAAATAGCTGATGTTATTTGTCCTTCAACACAGTATCTGCTCTGTTAACTCATTTATAGAGTGCTCCTCTTTGGGCGTTGCTACACAGGGTTGATATCGGAATCGTAAACTTCTGAGCTGGGATAGACCGCAGAGATGATCTAATCTGTTACCATGCTTTAGTTTCCCAAGCTAGTTTAGAGGAGTTTTATTACAGTGAAGAGTGAAAGGATAGCTGCCCCCAAAATAGTTTGGCTTGAGTGGAGGTCAATAATAGGGGACAAAGGACAGCTCTAGATGGGATAAATTTAGGAGCCCCACCCAAGAGAGTTTTGCCCTTCTCCAAGGAAATGACTTCGCGGGCTGGATGCCTGCAGCCTTTGCCCTGTGAGTGGCCTGCACCCCTGGTATCATCATAGAAAACCATCCTGTGTCTCAGGCTTGGACAGAGCTTAGATGGTTAGAGGATATGACTGTTGGCAAGGTGCTCCCTCTCCCATCTGTGCGTTTGTTGATAGGGAGCACCCTGGCTGTGGAGGAAAGGTTGGGAGTAGATGACTGTGGGGCACGCTGCAGAGCCAGGCGGGGAAGTTCATAAGCCTTTCCCTGGAAGGCTACTGCGGGCCAAAACAACTAAATCAAAAGAAAGCAAGATTAGAGTACATACGTTTAAATAGAAGTATAAGTGTTGAACTTGGAAATCGCATCAAGAGAACACATTTCCTCAGTCTTTGCCTTTTGGGGGGATTTCATAAAGGAGCTATTAGTAGCCTTAGGCAGGACTAGGCATGTATTTTTTGGGGGAAATTAATTCAGTTGCCTTGGTCTCATTTCATTTCCTTGGAGGATATTTTTATACCATTTTTATATGTTTTGTTCAGAACTCAGATAATTTAAAAAATGCGTAAGAGAGATTGAGTAATTGATTGACTTCTGAATTGTAAGCAAAGAATTGCTACTGAGGAACCATTGTTTAATTTGGCCAGAATGCGTAGATGAGGAAGAGAAAGGGCATAGTTAATCAAAATGAAAAGACGATACAATTGGCTATATTTCTCTGGGTCAAAATGAAAGATTGTTATCCTTTCATATACAGGAAATTAAAATTTATACTATGTGAAAAGTTCCCAATATGGCTCCATTGGGTTCATTTCTCTTTAATGATGTACTAAGGTGAAATACTTCAATAGTCAGCTTCAGGATATCTCAGAGAGTCAGATAGCTATGATAATCTTAATTTTGACTATTTCTATGACATCTTCTATAGTCATTTAAATGTCATTTTGTAACTATGGACAGAATCGATTTTGAGCTCCTCGCCTCTATTTTCCGAGTCATTAACTTCATGGTATGGCCGTATTCTTTCTTTCCTTTTTTGTCCCTACCATTGAAAACAGACGACTCTACTCCATAGCCATTGCTGTATGGAAATCAATCAGACAAGTGATTTTCTGAGAATCTGGGCCTGGCATGAGGTCCTCATGGAAGAAGAAGCTTTTTAAATCCTTATTCTTTACTCAGGGCTAAAAGTCATTATCCTTAGTTCTTGGGTTTATGTTTCTCCTATCGTGCTACTGAGCCCTAAGTCTGTCTGTAGTTTTCTCAACAGTAGACTTTGCTGGGTCTGAATGTTTGTGTCCCCCCAAAACTCATGTGTTGAACCTAACCCTGAAGGTGATGGTATTTGGAGGTAGGGCATTCGGGAGGTGATGAGGTGATGAGGGCCCTGGGATTAGGCCCTTATAAGAGAGACCCAAGAGAGATCCCTCTGCCATATGAGGTCTGCGACCCAGAAGAAGGTCTTCACCCAACCGCGTGGGCACCCTGAGCTTGGTCCTCCAGCCTCCAGAACTTTGCAAAATAAATTCCTGATGTGTATAAGCTACTCAGCCTGTGGTATTTTGTTATAGCAGCCCAAAGAGACTGAAACCAACTTTCTCTATCTTCTAACCTTATCCTTAACCAACCATTATCTCAACTTCAGTGTGATATAGATAGGAAGTAATTAACAGAAGGAGGAGTAGGGAGAGCTTACACACCCCTACTCCTTCAGGTGTTACACTCATAGTGGCTATAGATTTGTGTCAGTCTTCAAGTTTGTCCGCCCTGTCTATCAAGAAAAGAATGGGGGTACATTAGCTTCCCTAGGGCTGCTGTAACAAAATACCAAAAACTGGGTGTCTTCAAACAACAGAAATTTGTTTTCAACGTTCCAAAGGCTAGAAGTCCAAAATCCAGGTGTTAGCAGGGCCATTCCTCCAGAGGCTCTAGGGAAGAATCCTTCTGCACTTCTTCTAGCTGCTGCTGGTTGCTGGCAGTCCTTGACTTTCTTTGGCTTCTAGAAGCATAATTCCAATCTCTGTCTCCATCCTCAGTGGCCTTCCTCCTTCTGTGTGTCTGTGTCCAGATTTCTTTCTTCCTATGAGGATACCTATTATATATTGGATTTTAGCCCCACTCTAATCCAGTGTGACATCATCTTAACTTGGTAACATCTACAAAACCCTGTATCCAAATATGGTCGCATTCACAGATTCCAGGTGGATATGATTTCTGGGGGACACTATTCACCCTAATACAGGAGTATCTGCAAATTTTGACAACTTTCTCCTCTCTTGGGGTCACCGTGCTTTGTCTTCTTTCTTCCTTTATTCTCAGGAGGATTTCACATTCCTTGGTCTTTTTATTATCTGATCTTCTTCTCTGGTTTCATCTGTGATTGCTCTAGTTTATGCCAACCCACAAAATCTCCCAGAAAATTAATCTGAAAATCCTTAAGATCAGATCATATCCTTGAAATCAGATGAATTCTGAGGGCTCTACACTGGCCTTGTCTCTAAAGAGTCTAGTGATCTGATTTTTGTATTTTCTCTTAGTAGGATAGATACCTACAATTTGCCTTTCTCCTGCATCCCAGGAGAGCAGCACACACATTTAGACTGTTGGGGAATTAACTGGTAAAATCAGAATTAACAGGTAAAATTGCTGACTTTTTGTGGTTCTTCTCCATGCAACAGTCACCTTTGCACAGCTCTGGCCATTTTAGGGAGCTCACGTTTCTTTCTACCTCCACTTTCTCTTAAATTTCTCTGTTTCTCTCTTAAATTCCCCTCTTCCTTAAATTTCTCTGTTCAAAATTGCTTTACCTATATTATTTGCTTATCTCAAAGATGAAACAGAAGTGAGGCCTCTGTACTCCAGGAAATAGTTCAACCTTGCCTCGGGTTGGACCATCCCCCACTTCTGAGCTCTTAGTTGCCATTTTGCATCATAACCTTCCCCACTGGAAGAATCCTTATTGGCAGTGTCTTCCAGCAACCCTACTGCCTCCACAGGCTGCCCTCTACCATGTCAGAGGGAAACGGGACTCAGCAGTTTCTCAACGTATTATACGAGAGAACATTTTACATTTTAAATAATAGAAAAACAAAGTCTGCATCAGTCATTTTAATGAAGTATGTGAGCATCATGATTTACTGTGTTTAAAATTTATTCTTTTACGGTATTTTGACTTTTCACCTCCTTTTTAACACTGACCACTGATTTCTTAGGTGTTTCCTTTGGAAGTTAAAGGCTAAGGATGTGAAGATGTCCTGTTTGGGTCTGTTCTCTGTTCCTTTTCTTCCAGGCTCGGTGGGCTTTGGCCACGCCGATTCCATGCTGGCAGCCTTCCCAGTACTATTGGTTTATGGAACATAGTTTCGAGAAAATGCCAAGTGTAAAGAAGAGACTGCATTTGAGCAATTGTAGGCAAATACAGAAAGCACTTTGGAAACTTTGAGCCTGTGGTTCCATTTAGCTGTTTCCTTGCTGGTTTGCTTTTATTAGAACTCTTTTATTTAAAAACGACAATGACCACCCAAAACCTTGAGGAGAGAACATACATAGATTATGCTTAATTTTTGTGTGCATTCTGAAATTTTATAACTTTCTTATTTTAGACCAAGAAAGCAAACAAACAAAAACCAGTGTTAGCAAAGTCCTTTTATGAAAAAGATTTAAACTATCTTCACAAGTAAGGAAGTTTAGCAACAGCTTTTAACTCTTCCTTGTTAGGAGTTCAGTAGATCAATGTGCTTCCTGCTGATAAGGTAAGCACTTCCTTTCAGCTGATGACCGGGAGTTTGGAGGAAAAGAAATCAAATAGATTATCGGTCACCAGGACTAAAAGTTTTATAAAGATTAACTAATTAAAACTGAAAAACATGTGATTCTCTGAGGACCTTATTCTATTCCGGCTTCGCTGCTGTCTAATGATATTAATATATTAGATTTTGTCAGATTTGCCTCACATTAAATGAAAAAGGGTTTTGCTTTATTTATTTTTTTAGGTTGCTGTGGTGATTTTCCCCTCAGTAATGGACAGAACAGTAATGACGACAGTGTTCAGCACTGCCATTCCAGTGCTTTTGGGCTCAAGTGCCCAAGGAGGCATAGTGGAGAGAACACAGAACTGGGCGTAGGGAGTGGGGGGGGGTGGGCAGAGATGGCGGGTGGCCCCAGATGTGCATTCACAGTCTGAGCTGCAAGTCCAGCAACCCTCTGGAGCCTCATTTTGCTTGTCTCGAAGCAGGATAGCTGATACGATCTGATATGATCATTCTTGGCTGTTGCAGAGAGTTGGTAGGAATTTCAAGTAAGATAGTGTGTTTATTAAAAGCGCTTTGAAAAACTATGAGTTACCATGCAAATAGGAACTACCTTTACTGTAGCTTAATGAACAACTTAAAGAACAACCTTACTTTGGTTATTTCATTTAATCTGTACAACAATCCTATGAGGTTAAGGATTAATGCTGTTACAGGTGAAGAAATTGCGGATGAGAAATGTTCAATTAGTTATGCAAGTAGTAACACAGCCAAGGTTGGAACCCAGTTAGTCTTATGTCACGGCCTGTACTTGGAATATTATTATATTTTCAAAAGTTTTGTAACCTAACATGCAAATTAGGCAATTCTGAAATTATGTTGTCTCCTCCATGAAAATCTCTTACCAACTGGCTATAAAGAGCTACTCTCTCGAACTCTATTTCTTCCAAAAATGTCTCTCTCAAAACCTTTTAGTCACTCCGTTGTATGCTCCTTGGTTAGTCTTTTCCTCACTTAATCATTTTCCTTATGGCAACCCCTAAAATGCTTTCCTAAGTCACTTTCCTCTATTTTAAAGATTTTGTTTATTTATTTGAGAGAGAATGAGAGAGAGTGAGAGAGAGAGCATGAAGCAGGGGAGGGTCAGAGGGAGAAGCAAACTCCCTGCTGAGTAGGGAGCCTGATGAGGGACTCTTTCCTGGGACTCCAGCATCATGACCTGAGCCGAAAGCAGACGCTTAACCAGCTGAGCCACCCAGGTGCCCCTCTCCTCTATTTCAGATTCCTGAAGCCCAGTTATAGAAAACTTCTCTATTTCTTTCACATTTTATTATTCATTTGACTGGACAGGTAACATGATGATGGAGAGGATACTGGAAATCTAAATATCACTTCCTACGTTATTTCCTGATAACGATTGGTTGATATAACTTCCTTCATCTTCAGCTTCATCCAGCCTTCACCTCTCTTTCCTCCCCCTTCCTGTGACCCCTTTGTCACCCACCCAAAGTCACAGGCATGACTGAAAACCATATGATTTTTAGATTATTGCATAGCCACGCACAATTGTGTGCTTTCTCAGTCATTTCGCTACTTGTAATGTTCACACATGTGTCTGTACTATTATTTCTACTCTGAGATGTTGACATCTGTGATTTTCCAGAAGCCTTGTTGTTTCCATTTCCAAAATGGGTGGATGGATTTAGAAAGACATTCTCTTCTGTGATTCATTCAGGAGAAGGTGTATTTTAACAAGAGATTGTCAAATCCTAAGCCCTACACCAGGCAAAATAGTGCAGTGAACAAAGCACTTTTTCCCCTCCCCGTCCTCCCCCATCAAATTTATTTTATTTTATCTTATTATTTATTTATGTATTGAGAGAGAGAATGAGAGAGAGAGAGAGCAGGGTGGGAAGGGAAAGAGCAGATGGAAAGGGAAAGATAATCTTAAGCGGGCTCCAAGCCCAGCACAGAGCCCAATACAGGGTCAGTCCCATGACCGGAGACCATGACCTGAGCCAAAATCAAGAGTTAGATGTTTAAACAACTAAGCAACCCGATTTATTATTTATTTATTTATTTATTTATTTATTTATTTATTTATTTTTAATATTTTGCTATTTTTCCCCTCTCCAAATTTAAATTTAACAGGAACGTAAAATGAGGATACTTGTTTATGTAGGAAGTTTTTAGTGTTGGACATCAGCAATACTGATAGCAACTACAGAGCTAAAGCACCTTCTCAAATAGCTATATTTTTTAATTCCACAATCTTTATTAAAAACAAAACAAAAATGCAGCTTGTTTCTACCACAGGAAGTGCAGAAATAGTATATCAAATAAAGCAAACAGGCATGCTACCCGATATGAATAAGACAGTATTGATAAGGCAGAATTAAACTTAGCTTTTGATTCATTTTAGCATTTGGAACACATTTTCTCTTTTTCAGAATTATACGCAATGGGGCTTTTAGATTATCTTCATATTTCTTTTGACTGATGATGGGCTAGTATGTGTTGATATAGGTTCTAAATCACATTTCTGGTATTAGAACAGACTCCCTTTTCCAGAGCTAATTAAGTGGAAAATGATGCATAAATAGAATTTGGAAGACTCATATTATACATTCTTTAAAAACTCCACTATTTATTGTGAATTATAGTTGTCATTTGCTTCCATTTATAATTTAAAAAGTTCAGCTCTTGATGTGACTTTATAATTTTTCATTTTCATCCATAATTATACCATTCCAAATTCCTGTTTTAATGTTTCACTGTTAGCCAAGTGATAGCTTGGATTTATGAAACAAAGTATCGAATAAATTCATTACATGTTTAATTTTTTGGTATTTAATTTTTTGGTTCATAGGAATTTTTGTGATTTTTTATGAATATGTTTTTCCTATCACTAAAAGAGAGCATAGGAAAAAAAAAGACATCATTTATTTTTTTCAGTTTTTAAAATATATATTTTGACATTTTTTCTTTTGCCTGATACCATCTCCACATTTGTGAAAGAATACCAAAATCAGGGAAAAAGTGATGATACTCAAGAGAGTGAAGGATAACTGGCTAAATGCCATTTAAAAAATCTCTCATCTGTGGACTGGAAATAAGTACCAAAAGAGAATTATGCTAACACAGCACTATCAAAACTAACAATTTTTAAAATATCTTGTAGCAACTCAACACGACCATTTATTTATTCTTTTTTTCATTTTTTTCATTTTTTTCATTTATTTATTCTTATCTGTAACTTGCCACCAATTAACATGTAAAGGATTCACTGTTTTTTCTAAATCAAAGCTTATTGAAGTTAGTCTTTGCAAACTGAAGGAAAAGCAAAAGGAATTTAATGACTTACAGAAGGGCAGGTGGGGATAGCACTTTTTAGATCTATAAATGGATTTTTTTTCCAGAGGCATTAAATACGCCTAGCTTCTATAACACTGCTTATAGTATTGTATATGCTCAGTAAATACTTAATGAATGAATGGATGAATGGGAACTGGAAAGTTATTTCTATCTCTTTCAGAATATAGAAATACAAAGACAGAGTGAAATTTCTACCATAGTGATCAGAATTAACTTCATTTTCCAGTACTTTATAGTTTTACCATAAAATACCACTAAATTAATGTATTCTGCTTTGCATTTGACTTGAACTTTTAAATCAAAGTTGTTCCCTTTCGATATGTTAAGCCGTGGAGATAGTGAGCGCACGAAGGAGAAAAGAGAGAAATCTTCAGAGTTTTCAAGTGCCAACACTTGCTATCTTTTCCTTCTCACCACTCAGTCTTTTCACCCCAATAGGGTACTTTTAATAATACTGGAATTTCTCTTTAAAAAACACACTCTTAAGTGCTATTGAGGAGAAGAGAATATGACATACCTAGAAGTACAGTTTGGCTTTGTGTTTTGTAAACCTTGTTTATGTTTGCTCTAAATCTTAGGGAAAAGTACACTGAGAGCCTCCAGAGCTGTAAGTGGGTAAATAAAATAAACGCTGTAATTTTTCAAAGCATCACTGAATGCCAAGAATCTGATATTATCATTCCAGCTTACACTGACCAGTTTAAGGGTATGTGTATCCTGTTATTCGCAAAAGAATTTACAAGGAAACCTAAAACCACTGGAAAAGACAGTGGAAAATGTCATGCAGATTTCTAGATGAATCAACTATGATAAAAAAAAAAAAAATGAGTTAGCTTGTCTGGTGAACTGGAGTGAAATAAAAAATGCAGAGATGAACTAGCTTCCATCCTTCTATCCTAGCTTCCATCTCCTTGTTCTCTTTTTTATGATGTGGCCAAAGTTGTTCTCCTCCAAAGACTTTTTTTCCATTGGATTTTTAAAATCTGATACAACCGATACCAAGATCCATAGGAGCTGAAAATGTAGGTAGAAAAAAAGGGGGCAGGGTAACAGAATACTTTTGCTTCTCTATGATGTATTTTAGTAGAAGGTGCTGCATCTTCAGATAATTTATATGGGTCACTATGTTACAAGACTCCAGGGGGCATTATTTGATGGCATATTCTGTGACTGGCGCCCCCTGTGGTTGTGCAGTGGGGCTGCATAAACTGTGCTGATTTTGGCTTCAGGAATGTTTTCCATGTGTTGTTCTAGGAGGAAAAATATTTTCTAATCTTTCATGGCATTCATGTTTTTTCAACATCCACCACAGTCTATAAACATCACCCCAGCTAATTTTAAACCGCTTTTTTCACGGGGCTTTAACCAGAAGTGAAGGTAGGAGCTTTAGAAGCCATAGGAAAGGTACCGCCCTGTGCAACACACTTTAAGTCTGAAAACACAGGTTTTAAAAGGGAAGGAGGAAACTGACAACTCAAGAAGATAGTAACATATTGGACTAGAATCAGATTTCTTTACCGAATCAAGATTCTTAGAATTCTTCTCAGCTATTTTCAGTTATATGGAGATTGTGAATGGGAAATATTTCTTCTTAACCCTTATAAAACCTTTTTCTAACTCACTGTACAAGGCACGTTTGTAGAGCGTGGACAGGAGACATGACCTCAGCTTTATTGGTTGTTTGAAGTCACAGCAGTTTAATTGCCCTCATGTGACAATGCACATACCTTCATTTTTTAAATCTGAAAAGTCTTGTTGCAGAGTAAGAGGAGGTACTTGGAAGACTTTGACAACTAATAAAGAATATTCTGAAAAAGTAGAAAAGGTGGCTTAGATATAGTGGCATAGCAAACAATGTTTGTTTTTTTAAGAAGATTTTATTTATTATACATTTGGGAGAGAGAGTGCACATGTGTGAGTAGGGAGAGGGAGAGAGAGAATCTCAAGCAGACTCCCCACTGAGCATGGAGCCCTGACAGGACTTGATCTCGGGACCCTGAGATCATGATCTGAGTGGAAACCAGGAGTCGCACGCTTAGCCAACTGAGCCACCCAAGGGCCCCAAGCAATGTTTTTTAATCACCAAAAATTGCTATCGGAAAAAAGGGTGATCTGTCTTTTTTCCCCTAATTTTATCTTTATTTTCTTTTTCTAATTTTGTCTTCAAAATCTGAGCCTTTCTCAAATTTTACTGCTTTCACAAAGTTTTCTCTGCCTCTCCCTTCTCAAAGCTCTGAATTCTTACAAACTACGTGAGTCTGTAGAATTCAGTAGTTAGACACGATCAGATTGCTTGGATTGGTGTCCTGCTCCACCACTTACAGCCAGGTAACCTTGACCAAGCCACTTGACCTCTGTTTGCATTGATTTGCTCACTTGAGAAATGCAGATAATAATAGTACCTGCTTCATGTGGTTATTATGAGTATTCAAATAGGAAAAAAAAAAAAACCTGTAAAGCACATCTAAGCACTTCGTGGCAGTTTCTTTTCGTATATACCACATGGTGCAATATCTGATTGTTTCTTGTAATGATTTGCCTTAATTACTTTCTAGGGCATAATATATACACATGAAACATAAGCTTCATGTTTGGGTTTTCCATGCTTGGGTCTTATATATCCAGTTTTTGTTTTGTTTAGTTGGTGTTTAGATATAAGTTTTCTGGGTCAGGACCTGAATCATTTACTGTTTTTGTTTGTAACAGACTTGATTTTTTCAGAAGAGTTATAAGTTCACAGCAAAATTGAGTGAGTTCCCATTGATTTACCCCTGTCCCCACATGTGCACAGCCTCTCCTATTATCACCATCCCTCGCCCAACCCCAACCAGGGTGGGACCTTTGTTACAACTGATAAATCTACACTGACACTTCATTATCACCCAGAGTCCATACTTTACGTTAACGTTCCCTCTTGGCATTGTACATTCTGTGATTGACAGATGTATAATGACATATATCCACCCTAGTAGTATCATACAGAATAGTTTTACTGTCCTCAAAATCTGTGCTCAGCCTTTCTCTCCCTCCTCTGCTCTAGCTCCTGGCAAACGCTAATCTTTTTTACAGTCTCCATAATTTTGCCTTTTCAAGAACATCATGCACTTGGAATCATTTGGTGGTGGAGCCTTTTCAGACTGGTTTCTTTCATTTATGAATATGTGTATACTTTTCCTCCATGTCTTTTTCTGGCTTGATAGCTCATTTGTTGTTAGCATTGAATAATATTCCATTTTCTGGATGTACCACAATTTATTTATTAAAGGACATCTTGGTCGTTTCCAAGTTCTGACAATTATGAATAAAGCTGCTATGGACATATCATATATATTTTTTTATTTCCTATAGTCTCGCATACAAAGGTAATAGTTTTTAGCTCTTGGCATTCTAGATCTTAGATCTGATAAGGAATTAAAAATAACGTATTACATACAAGGAAACTGAAGACCGAGAGACATGGTATTCACTAACACTTCTCATTCAGTTCATTGTACTTCCTACTATGAAATTCTTTCCTAAATAAAATGAAGGGAATCTAAAAGTTAGAATGCCATTTAAAAAATATCAACAAGGAAAAAAAAAATTAAAAAAAAATATCAACAAGGATTTGATGTGGTGAGAATAAGGACTGAGAATTATGATACCAAATGATATAATCAATGTTTTTTAAGAATAAATTTAATAAGTTGTAGCCATGACTTTTTCTCATTGTTTTATAACTGCTTAATTATAACTTTATTATAACTTTGTGAGTTTTCCCCTAAAGTAGGCATTATACATTTTTCAATTATCTTTTGGTTGGTTGGATTTTTGAATGTTTCCCAAGGGTCAATGCCCACTTTGAACTGACTGAGCCTTGCTGTTTTAACAGGTTGCGGTGGGGAGTTGTCTGGGCCCACGGGCTCCTTCAGCAGCCCCGGATACCCTAACACGTATCCCCCCAACAAAGAGTGCCTCTGGTACATTACCACAGCCCCTGGGAGTAGCATTCAGCTCACCATCCACGACTTTGATGTGGAGTATCATGCAAGGTGCAACTTTGACGTCCTGGAGGTAGGAATTTAGATCGCTTCTCAGCACACTCCAAATTTGGGGTGGAACTGGAGATCACCCTGCAAAACTCCCTAAATTATTTCCAGTGGCCAGCAGTGTTCTATGTCCAGACATTTTGACGAGTATCGGTTCTTTTTGAGTGATGTTGATGAACAAATGGGATTAATATCTCAGTTTGGGTTTCCCTAAAAGCAGTGCCTGAAGGACTTGGTGGCAGGCAATTTAACTTGGAGATGGTACCAGGAAGCAGGACTGAGGGGACAGCAGGAGGCAGCGTGAAGGAGGAAGAACCAGTGAGGGAACCCCTGGGGGCCACTCGGCCACTCGGAGCCAGAGGGGCCACCCCTCACCCTCTGAGGTGCCATGAGGACTGCTCGTCAGAACCGTCCCTCTAAGGGTGCAAGTCTGAGGCACTGTCCCCAGACTTGTCTCCACTGATGGACTGCACTTGGGATTGTTACGGCCCCACACCTCATTCTGAGAAAGCTCCCTTAGGAAAGGCAGTGGCGGGGCAGAGTGTAGAGAAAGGGTGGCCTCGGGGGTGAGATGGCAGCTGCCACTGGGGGGTCCACATGGTGCAAGGTGCAAAATGCAGCACCACTGCATGGGGTTTACCTCAGATAATGGAGATGGCCTTCAAGAATCTGTTATAATCAGGGATCTAGTCATTAGGAACGGAACCTGTCTGCGAAATTTAATGGCTTCCAACACACAAAGCTCCTATGACCTCAGCTCTAGAATGATGATAGTGCTTCATGACAAGGGTTCTGTATCTACTAGAACTTCAGCTCCACGAAGGGCTGGGTATTTGTTTGTTTTGGTTTTGCTTTACTGCTATACCTGCTGCTGGGTGTTTGGCAAGTAGTGAAACACATGATACATATTTGTGGAATGAAAGAAAACATATATATCTCTGATTGACACACCATACTAATGCACATTGCTGGTGGTTTGAGAAGGGATTTTGACATCCATGTTCCCATTTGAATGTTAAATAATCCTGTGAGGTAAGAAGGGAATTTTGTCCCCATTTTACCATCTTCAAAACAGCCTCAAAAATATTGATGGGTTTTTCCATGACCACGAGGACAGTGAGTAGAAGAGCTCGGAACTGAATTCATGCACTGCTCCATGCTCCACACAAGCCAGTACAAAAAGAGAGATAGAGATGGGCAGTGCACAAGATGTTGAAATGAGCGGCATGGACTTTAGAGGAATCTTTAACACTTAAAACATCGTTTAATTACAAAACAAGTTCTTTTGTTTTTTTTTTTTAAGGTTTTATTTATTTGTCTGAGAGAGAGAGTGCACAAGCAGGGGGTGGGAACAGCAGGCAGAGGGAGAAGCAGGCTCCCCACTGAGCAAGGAGCCTGATGCGGGACTTGATCCTAGGAAGGCAGATGCTGAACCCACTGAGCCACCCAGGCATCCCAACAAATTCTTTCTTTGAAAAGAAATGGGGTTCTCAAATCATGCCCTCACTGAGTGGATGCAGAACCACAGAATTGTATTGAGCAGCTCTGGGCTCTCTAAAGGAGGGTAATGCTGCAGTAAGTGAAATCAGAGTCGGAGCTGGTTAAGTCTTCGGGTTAAAACCTTTACCCTTGTCTTCATGTCAGTCCTGGTTGTTGCCAAGTCATGACTCCATCTCAGAAGAGGAAAGGTTTTTAGGAAGAGAGAACAAGGTGACTCCAAAATTCACACTCACAAATATGAGTGAGACTAACACTGGCATGTGGAAGGTTCAAATGGTCTTTCTTGCCAGCAAGGATATTTTTCAGTGGCATAAAACCCCTTAACACTTACAAAGGATTGGCAGCAGATTTTTCCACAGTAATGTGAAATGTTCCTCACCCTTCATTTTCATATTCCAAAGCGCATGTGATTGTTGCCCACTTGGCAAAACGTAAATGGGTTCATTGTGCTGAGGCTTTTGTCACACCCATTACATGAGAAAGCAGACTGGGGCTGTTCCCTGCAAGGACTCAGCTCGGGGGACAGGGGGACAAGGCAGGGTCTCCAGGCAGCTGCATTTAGGCAAGCCCTATTCCTGCCCGGAAAGAACTCTGAGGAGAGGCTACCATCAGCTTGGGGCTTATTTTTGTTAGGACAATGTGGTCTCCCATGTGCCACCAAAATCGGGGTTTGGGGGGACTATTTCGAGCCCCTTAAGTGTTTTGAGAAAGCTTACTTCTTATGGCTGAAATGAGTAACCCCCTTACTTTTTGTTCAAAAACCTAGTTTGACATCTTGGCAAATGCTCCTGTCAGGTGGAAAGTGCTGTAATAAATTTGCACTAATGATGATAAAACGATTTTTTCCATCCCTCATACCATAGCTGCTGATAACATGCTAGCAGTAGGTTTCAAAATGTTAACCCGGGGTGGCCATGTGGCCTGGAGACACTGCTCACTTTTCTTGACCCACCTGCTCTGAGCCTGCCGCGTAGGACCTCTCTGTCACCAGGTATGGGGCTTACCTGGGTTTCCAGATTTTACCAGGAGCCAATATTTTTTTTCCCCCTCAAAAATCAGTGTCCAGAAAGTGGCGGCTTGCATTAAGCAGCAGCCGTTTGGTTACTCATAACCCTGGAATGCTGACTTGATTGTAACAATAAATGGAGCTAACAGAGCAGAAAGAAATGTTCAAAACAGATTAAAACCATAGGCTTTGAAATGTTCTATATCCTGAGCATTTGCTAAAAACACATTTTTAAATCTCTGATCATCAGACCCGTTTTTTTTCCCCCCAAAGTTTAGTCATATGCTGTAGTCGAATGAACCACACCCTGAAATTCTTTCCATCTTTTTCCTCTTTTGAAGAGTCATGCGTTAACTATTGCTGTATTTGTGGAAGCCAAAAGTACTGTTCTATTGTTTGGGTCATGGAAACTGGCTGATTTTACTTCAGTCTCTTGAGAAAGGAGCCTGAACCCGCATAAAACAGAAAAGGAAATCCACTCCTTGGGGCAATAAATGAAGACAATCGCTCCGTGTGGGCAGTTTACTCCCTCTGGTCTCTCTGCCATGGTCTGTCGTGAGCCCAGCCCCGTAAGAAGGAAACAAAGAATATCAGAAGCAGCAGTGTTGATTCTTCCGGAGGCTTCCAGGCCCAGCAGACTCATACCCTCAGACCCGTTATGTTTTTGATCTTAAGGGGACCTCGAGCAGGGAAAACAAAGAATATTTTGCTGACGTGCAAGTTTTCTTTGTCCGAACTAAAGCCTTGTGCTCAGTGTTCTCTCCAAATATGTGCTGTTTATTGGGCTCGGAAGATTGGGAGCACATGCCGTCAGTTTCATGCTCTGAGGACTGTGTTGGGGTGGGGGGGGCACAGGCAAATTGAGAAAGGACACCAGCAGCCTGAAGCAATCTGCTCCTGCCATTTGCATATGTGTACGTGTAAAGGGCCACACAGGGCTCCTCCAAAAGTCCTGCTTTTGATGGGACTTATGGGGCCACACAAACATAGCTCCTCCTATGAAAATAAGCTTGAAGCCATCCGCCTGCTTCATTCCTTTGCAATTAAAGTCCTTGTGCTCAGCCCTCTGTGAATAGCAGTTTCATTCATTTTGGCCCTTCCTGCATGGCTGGGGGGAATTAATC
Organism: Potos flavus; assembly: GCA_028534135.1. Taxonomy (NCBI): domain Eukaryota; kingdom Metazoa; phylum Chordata; class Mammalia; order Carnivora; family Procyonidae; genus Potos; species Potos flavus. The sequence goes on from CM052897.1 coordinate 103,806,032, forward strand.
AGACAAAGAAATCATTATAGATTCAGATCACACACGCCTCACCAAAAGTAGGCTTCTTGTTCTCGCTCTCTCCCCTCAGAGAACACTTGAGTGATTCCCCCTATCAGTCAACAGCTGCCCTGAGGGTGGGTGAGGGCTTGGGGCTGGAGGAATGGGGGGAGAGCAGTGCTTGGAGGAGGGAGAGCCCTACGGAGGCCAGGAGTGGGAGGGCCCTGCACCCAGATCTCCTCGAGCATTGCTTTCCCTGTTCCGCTTTCTCCCTGGAGCACTGAATTATGAGCATATGCCATGTGGGGGAGGGGGAAGGACCCAGATACCATTATGCCTGAAAACTGTCACCAAAAATGGCCTTTCTGCTGCAAATTCGAGTTTGGCAAGGTCTGAAGGTAGGGGTTCAATACCTTTTGTTTGATTCTTATCTTCCTGCCCCCTTCCTCCCCATCTCTCCTCCCCTCCCCCCCAGAAATCTGTGTGTGAGGAGTTAGAGACCTGCCCTGGGCTGAGCACATCTGCCTGAAAGATGTGACTCTGAGACCCCAGGGTGGGGGTGGGGGGCACTTGCTGGGAGGAATGTGTCCCTCGGGCACTGGGTCCTGGTCAGGTAGATGGTTGCCAATTGGAGGAGCCCAGGAGACCTGAGGACACTTGAGATGGATCTAGAGGGAGCCATCCAGATACTGGGCAGAATCCAGGGCAGTTCCCCAGAGGAAGTCAGCTGCTCTTGGTCATGTTCTTGCCAGTGGGATTCTGGGAGAAGGTTCGGAGAGAATCTGGAGGAGTCCCTTCTTAAGGATACCGCAGAACACACTGATACAGAGGTTATATTTTCACTCTTTCTGAAGAAGCAAAATATTATGTTAAATGCTTAATCTTATAAAGTATTCAAATTGCAAAGTGGAAGATCCTAAAAAATCCAACAAGGAGATCAATAGCTTTCAGCGAACTGACTGTCACAAACAAAATGGCTTTATGCTAACACTATTCCCATATGCCTAGAAGAGTTAGACAGTCAGACTTGATACTGTTTTATCACCAATGCCTCTGCCAAAGAAAGCAGGAAATCCTATGAAGACATGGAAAGAGGAAGGAGGGAGATAGGGAAGATTCTGGAATAATCTGTTCAGTTCAGCCGTACAATTCTGACTGATAGAATAAGCAGGCATTTTGTGGGTGGTAGAATTTGTGTGTTCCTAGGACTGGGGGAGTGCCTTTGAAAATCCAGCTCAAGTTTATAGTTCATCCCCACCCAGGAAGGCTGAGATTTCAGTCTCTCATGATAATAGAATTCAAGAGCTGGTGGTAAAACGAGGTCAGGGGAAGGGCTGTCATTGCGTAAATATATCTCTCAATTTCAGTCCTTTTTTCTACATCCTGTCTTAGGTCTATGGAGGCCCTGATTTCCACTCTCCCCGAATAGCCCAGTTGTGTGCCCAAAGATCATCTGAGAATCCCATGCAGGTGTCCAGCACTGGAAATGAGCTAGCCATCCGCTTCAAGACCGACAGTTCCATAAATGGGAGAGGCTTCAATGCCTCATGGCAAGCAGTCCCCGGAGGTGAGTGAGCCGAGGAGATACCTCCAAATACTTAAGCTGAACCCTTATAAATGTCATGAAATGATTGGTGAGAGAGGTATGAAGCCTAACAGAGTGACAACTTTGTGACTCCTCAAATGGCAAACGCTGCTTTGGCATTTATTCTTCCCTAAAAAGCATATGATAGAATTTAACTTCCAGAGTTAAAATATGTGAAAGCCAGTGCATGCAAGTATGCAAATCCATGGTGAAAGTAGAAGCAGGGTAATTGGTTAGACTAACTTACTCTCCAAGGGCCTCTGGCCGTTCCCCCGCCTCAAATTTGGGCATCAGCAAAGTGGTAAATTACTTCATGCCATGGTACAGATCTTTGGATGCTTGGCAGATGCCCAAACTGTAAGTGTTAAATTTGTGAATTCCGAGGAATAACTGTGTATTGTGTAGTGATATTCTGCCTAGGATCTTAGGCAATCTAAAAATATTTACCTGTTGCAAATTTTTTTTTGATAAAAAATGAACGCACAAAATATCTGAGTAGATGTTAGCCTATACAACTACTAATATAGCCATGTTTGCTGGCTGCTTACTAGGTGCCAAGCATCTATTCTAACTGTTCTATGAGCATAATTTCATTTCATCCCTCACAACCACCCTATGAGGGAAGGTAATTTCAAATCCTCACCTTACTAATGAGGAAATTGAAACTTAGAGATGTCAGTACTTGTCCAAAGTCACATAGCTAGGAAATGCCAAAGCAGAGATGTGACCCCAGACTACCTCGTGGCCCCACTTTTGGAACTCAAAGGTGGTATAGTAAGTGTGTTGGATCTTTCCTAAAGTTAATGATGTGTGAATTTAATGAGGAATATATATATATGATTATGTAGACATAGTGTTTAGATTACCCCAAATGATTGTCAGCTATTAGAAAATAATACTACATTTTTCTATTATAGGTTTATATTATCATAACTCCAAAATATGTAAGTCATAGAGATAGACATTGATAGATATTTGATAATATCATAGGAATTAAAAGACTGAATAACTGTACCAGGCCTAGAATATTCAATTTTAAAAGGTAGATATAAATTATTAAAAACATACACTACTAAATTATCAAAATTCTTAGGAGATGTGTTATTCTTACAGTATCTTTTTAGAGAACAAAGAAGATGCATTTTATGGCCTTATGAAAACATGATTTTACTTGCACTTATTTTTCAGTATTTAAAAAAATTTTTTAAGTTACTTTTGTCATCGGTATTTAAATAATTTGAGAGATTTTCTTAGTCATCCTTCTTCATTTTGTTGAGATGAATGAATTAATGGTGGATATTCAGTTCTGCACAATGTTTAGCACCAACAACATGAAACAGGTGGTTGAACAAGGCAGCATATTGTTCTCAGCTATCAGGTCATGGGGCAAAGTTTTATGCATCAAGGACTCCTCTCATTTTTTTATTGGGTTTCCTACTTACAGGTTGTGGCGGGATTTTCCAGGCTCCCAATGGAGAGATTCATTCTCCAAATTACCCCAGTCCTTATAGGCGTAACACTGACTGCTCCTGGGTCATTCGGGTGGAAAGAAATCACCGTGTTCTCTTGAACTTCACTGATTTTGACCTTGAACCTCAGGACTCTTGTATTATGGTAGGTAACACAAGTTCAAGTACCGTCTCTAGTCAAATTGGGGTCAAAATATTGTCTTGTGAGCATATTTAGTAAATGCATTACTTATGGATGTTTTCAATGTCAAATCATGGGAAACCCAACTATTGGCAACTTAAAATATAAGGCCATTTACTTTTTTACCTCAATACAAATCAGGAGGTGGTTGATCTCAGGGTTTGTTTAGCAACTCGGTTTCTATTCTACCATCCTTAGTGTGTTGATTTGTCATTTTGTGTCTGTTTCCTCATGGTCAGAAAATGGTGGCAGTAGCTCTGAACATCCTGCCTGAGTACAGATGCAGAGAAAGGGAGAAGGAATAATGCTGTTTTTTTCTATTTTGTATTTTTTTAATCAAGGAAACAAAATTTTCACACAAGTCCCCTTACAATATATCATTGGTCAGAGTTAGCTGCAAGACAGAATAGGGAACTTTTTAGTGGAACAAATTTATCATAACTACTTCAAATCAATTATTATTAAGCCTCCTGGGGGTTTTCATGGGTTCTACTTTTCTTGAAATCAGGATATCTCGGTCTGCTACTTGAACAAATCAGTGTCTGATAAGACAGAATAAATTGGGGAATGGAGGTGAAGATGCCTATTAGTTGGCCAGATGACCAAAGTTTCTGTCACTACCTTCAACTTTAGTACATTCTCACCTGAAACTAATGCTTTATCCTTAATGTAAGGGTGAATGAGGATGTATTTTGAGATTTTCTTTTTGTTTTTTTTTTGTTCGTTTGTTTGTTTTTTGGTTACCTGATTTTTTTAACCAAAGATTTTCTATCTTAAATTTGTATTTAGAGACATTTCATTCAAATATAAACCAGATTCTCTTGGCTAATGGATCTTTCTATTTTAGTTTTCTGACAGTTTCTTACACAAATTCCAACTGGCTAGCTTTCAAATTTAACTCAGGAAAACTCAAAAGTTGTTTCACATTTTTCAAAGTAGTCCAGTCACATGATATGATTTCAAATACTGTTTTACAATGTAAAATCAGTAAACTACTTAAAAGATCAGTTGATTTATGACTATGTATTCATCTTCTTCTTCTTTTTTTTTTAAAGAATCCATTTATTCATTTGTCAGAGAGAGAGTGAGAGAGATCACAAGTAGGCAGAGAGGCAGGCAGAGGCAGAGGGAGAAGCAGGCTCCCCGCTGAGCAAGGAGCCCGATGCGGGACTCAATCCCAGGACCCCGGGATCATGACCCGAGCCGAAAGCAGCCGCCTAACCAACTGAGCCACCCAGGCGTCCCTATGTATTCATCTTCTAAGTGAATCTTCAGAGTCTAAGTTGGCAAAGCATTGTACAAACTCAAGGTATAGAGCAAAGTATACACTTGCCATAATGGTGACTCAGACCAACTCTCCTGACACAGACAATTTAAACATTTTAGGTGATATTAAAAAACACCTTCCTAAATGTAGCAAAAAACTCACAAGATAGTGTGAAATTTCTGAGTTAATATTTAAGAGATGTGAGTCTAGTATTTGAGATAGCTTTTACCAGTAGGGCATTTGCTGATCCAGATAGGGTTA
>CM052897.1:103811282-103822396 GCA_028534135.1 Potos flavus
CTCTGTGAGCCTCTCAGGGCAAAGAGGAGCAAAGCGTGAGTTTAAAGATGGAATAGGGCGGAAGTCCTGGCAAGCCATCCCATATCCTAGATAAAAAGAAAGTAAAACAGCCTTCACAAAGACTGCGTCCCAGCTTTGAGTCATCTGAGTGGCTTCCAAAATCTGAAGCCATGGAATAATGAGAGGGCACCCTGTATTGTTAATATATCTTTGGACATTTGACAAAAGCAATTTAGAATCTTCTTCAAAGGGAGATAAAATCATCCTAGATCTCATTTCTACTAGTAATTTTTCATGGGCAATAGCCAACACACTATTAAAGATATGCATATACCTGAGGAGATAATAGAACATAAATGAGATACAATATGAATAACAGACAATGGAAACAAACATACTAACATGGTAGATTGGTAAACAATTATGATTAATAAGCTCATGGAGATAAAAGTCAAACTTTAAACTCTCAGCAAGGAAATGCAAACTATAAAAATGACATTGCAAATATGAACGAGAACCAATTAAAATTTTTAGAACTGGATGAAATATAACAGCTGAAATTAAGATCTAGTCAAAGTTTTGTTTTTTTTTTTTGGTATTTTAGACAGATTAGATGGAGATGAAGAGAGAAATAGTGAACTAGAAGATAAATCAGAAGACTCTATCTGGGGAAAAAGCAAAAAGAATGGAAAATATAGAAGAGAGGTTAAGACGCATAGAGGAGGCTTATAAAAGATATATATTTAATTATAATCTCAGAAGGAAAAGTGAGAGTTAAATGGAACAGAAACAATATTTGAAAAGGTAATGACTGGGGTACCTGAGTGGCTCAGTTGGTTAAGCATCTGCCTTCAGCTCAGGTTATGATCCCAGGGTCCTGGGATTGAGCCCCACATCGGGCTCTGGGCTCAGCAGGGTGCCTACCTCTGCCTCTCCCTCTGCCCCTTTCCCTGCCTGTGCGCTCTCTCTCTCTCTCTGTCAAATAAATAAATAAGATCTTTATTAAAAAAAAAGAAAAGCTAATGACTAAGGCTTTTCTAAAACTGATGAAAGATATCACATTTAGAAAAACAAGAATCCCAAGGTTTCTTGGGCGTATGCTCCCCAAACAATGAAGGGAGTAGAAATAGAAAGAGAAATAAATAGAACGACATACTGATCAAGAAAAACTAAAGATAAAGGGAAAATGTTACAATCAGCCAGGGGAGTGGGTAGGAGAGCAGATTGCCTTTTAGGAAGTGGCAGAGTGAACCCTGACTTTTCAACAGTAATAATTAGAAGGAGAAAAGACAATGGCATGGTATCTTTAGTCTAAAGAAAGAAAATAACTACCAGCCAGGAACTCTGTACTCTCCTAAAATAGTCTTTAAGAATGAAGGTGAAATAAAGCATTGAAAGAGAAAATGGTTCTTCAAGAGAAGTTAAAATGGGCCAGAAACAAATTGTTTACTTTGTAGATGTGCCTGCAGTGGGCAATTCTCCACCATTTGCTTCCTTTCCCAGTTGGTATGGTACTAGGTACAGTATCTTCTCTTCTCTTTGGTAAAGTCCATAACCCATAGCATTCAATATACAAAAGCGTGTGAACAAAACAAAGCCTAGGTCAAAGGCACGCCTAGCATAGCTGCATTTTTCCCCTCCTGTGTTCATGAGTAGAGCTTTCCACCTACATGAGATATAAATATACAGACAGGGTTTGCTCTTAACCACTGCCATATCTCAGCCTGCAGCTGGGCTTGACTTAACAAACTTAGCAGGAGGCAACAGATAGGAGGAAGTGAAGCCTCAAATATGATCTGGTCATAGGCATGGAGATAGGAAAAAAACCCAAAGACAGGTGCTGGGAGGAGTTCAGTCTAGCAAATGAGGTAAAATATAGTGTAATAGTCCAAACAAGTTGTGGGAAAAAGGGAATCCTGTATGAAGTAGTTGGAGTATCCCTGCCAGTGGGCAGATGGGGCATTCAGAAACAGTTGTCACTAAGGACTTGAGCAAGGTATCCATCTTGGGATACCTGGGTGGCTCAGTCAACCGTCTGCCTTCAGTGCGGGTCTTGATCCTGGGGTCCTGGGATCAGTCCTGTGTCGGGCTCCTTGCTCAGCGAGATACCTGCTTCTCTCTCTGCCTACCACTCCCCTGCTTGTGCTCACTCTCTCTCTCTCTGACAAATAATAAAATCTTGAAAAAAAGTTAAAAAATAAATAAAATAAAAAAGCGAATTACATCAGTCGCATGGTGCCATGGTTAAGAAGTCTAGTCCTGTGGTGGGGAACACCTGGGGCTGAGCCTGAATTTTGCCATTTTCAGGTCATGTTGCCTTGAAGAAAGTTAACTTTTCAGCTTCAGTTTCTTTTATTGTGAAATGGGGAAAATAAGAGTACCTGTGTCAGATTTGTTGTTGGGATATTTGAGATGATGTAAGTGACCTGCTTTTCATATAGAAAGGTATTGATTCTTGCTAGCCATAATCAGAATGGTGCTGATGATGAGTGCCTTCTGGGAGGCATGTTCAATGAGCCCTGGGAGAGGGGGCGGCATGGAATACTAAAAGGAGCAATGGGCTGAAGATCCAGGGCTCCCCATCTGTGACCATGGGCCTCAAGGACATCAGTGAAAGAAGAGCCTGCTTAGGAACCTTTCACATAGCACAGGGACTACCATCTCATGTACCTAGGACTCCGTAACTGTAATAATCATCATGAGAAAACAGAAGGAGTAATTCACTTGGATCTGGAAGCCAGGGAAATTTCACATTAGAGATGACATTTGCGTGGCAGAATTTCACCAGTAGAAATGTGGGAGTGAGGCCAGGGGAGGAGGCTTTGGGAAAAGAATTGGGGAAATTATGCACAGAGGTATGACGACGCATAGACATGTGGGGATAGAAAAGATGTACTGGAGTGTAGCTCCCAGGGGTGACCATGTAGAGACCGAGAGTCTAGACATTCTGAGTAGCCTCAGGATTGGACAAACTCTCTCATGCTTTGTGAAACTGAAATTATCCTATAGATTGTATGGGGTTAATGGAAGTTTTCTGTAAAACAGAGGAATCACAACTGAAAACTCTATTTTATAATGATAACAGGTGCCGTGTGAGGACTGGGTTGGCAGAGAAAGAGAAAAGTAGCATGAAGGCTGTTTGGGAAGCTATGGAAAAGCCTTGGGCAGTGCCCTTTGGTGTAGCAAGAAAGAGACGTATTGGAGAACTCATGGTGGTTGTACCGTCACCAAAATTTAGAGATTAATTGCATGGTAGAGGGCGAGGTAGGTGATAGAGATGAGGGAGTCAAATCTGTTCACTTGAAGAATAAGTGAGTGTTGCTATGAAGTGAGTAAAGGGATAGATACCATGAATTTGATTTGGAAACTTTTTAGTTTAGCGGTCTACACTATGGCCCTTATAGAGTTTGACATAGGAGTTTAGTGCTCACAATGGCATCTGAGCCAGACATGTACATTTGGGGATATTTCTGTATATCTGGGTAGTTGTTAAAGCCACAGAAGTAGGTATGATCACTTATAATAGCATTTTATAAAGAGAAAAGTGCCAAGTAAACTTTGGGAAATATCACCATTTAAGGGGCAAATGGAGAAAAGGCACTCAGAAGTAGGTGGAGAACCAGAGAGAGTGGTAGTATAGAAATGAGGAGTGAAGTGAATTTTAAGAGTGGGTGACCACAGGTATCAAATGTATCAAACACAGCAGAGGTCAACTAGGAAGGGGATTGAGGCCAGGCCACTGGATTCAACCTTTGATGACCTTGTAAGGAGCAGGATGAGTGTGGGTAATAGTGGAAGATACTAGATCACAATGGGTTAGGAGGGGCAGGAGCTTCTTAGTTTTTTTCTGGAGTTATGACTGAATATTAGAAGGGGATAAAAAGCTATAACCTACAGGTAAGGCAAGACCAGTGGAAAGTTGTTTTTTTGTTTTGTTTTTGTTTGTTTTAATGGTGGAGAAGCTTGAGCATATGGAGAAGGCATGGTGCTATTGGAAAGGAGCAATTGAATGTAAGGGATAAACGGAATAATTGATGAAGTCATATTTTAAGGCAGAGATATGGAGACAGATTGGTCCTATAAATTTCATATTTTCAGGAGGAGAAATTAAAACACATGGCTAACCCCAAGATACATAGTTTTCTTTGATTTGCAAATTTATTTATGTTGAAAATTACAGAAATCACACATAAGCTAAGTCATTTTTGTTTGTACAGTTTTCAAATTACCTTTACAAATAGATAATGTGAAGAAGGACTATTCTGGTAAACTAGGGTAGAGATCTGCTATGTGTGGTTGCCAAGTGGACCCAGTTATAGGATGGGAGGCCGGGAGAGCTTGGAACCAGGCGGGCAGTGTTCTGGCGAGGCTGGAAGCTTGGCTCCAAGTTACAGTTAGCTGTCCAGGGGTTCATGAAGGCAAGCATTCAGGTACCAACCATCTATCCTTTACAGCTAGATGGACACTGGATGTGAAACGTAGCCTACAGTCCAATATCTTACATAACATCTCTGCAGTTTAAGTTCATACAAAGCCAATCATTCATTCTGGAGACATTCAAGTTAATTTCTTGGTCCTGTTGCTTAGACAGAGTCATTAGCAAAGAGAAAAATATTCAACTGCCAATGATGCTGCCGGATAACATTTGTGTTCATGGGATTTTCAATAGAGCTCAAGTGTCCTATTAAATATCAAGGTAAATTATGGCTGGATAGGACCAGCAATCATGTTTTTTAAAACCCCTGTAACAGTTCGGATTGTCAGAAGTGGAAATATTAATTTTAACAGACATTATGGCTATTGTCACAAACACGTAGATATATAGGATGTTAAAGTTGCAAGAGGAGAGATTAGAGATAATTTACTGTCATATGCTGATTTTTTGGGTAATATTCTTATTTTAAAAATAAGAACATTGAAGTCTAAATGGTCAGGATTAAGACTAGGTAAAAATTAATACCAGGAGCAGCACTAAAACACAAGCAAGCCTAAAGTAAGAGTAAGTATTCTGAGAAAATATCAAAATTGCAGTGTACATGCAAGGAACTAAATTGCAGAATAGAGGACATCTGAAAAAATAGGGGGAGAAAATAAAGCTAGGGTTCTTTTGGAATCATTCTGAATTCTCTTTTGGATGGCCCAGACTTCCTTTATCAATACAAGGAATAGTGTTAGGATTCCGGATATGGGGTAGAAGGTGTCTTTGCCTTGATATCATGTGGTCTGGGCTCCATGCAGCCATTCAATCTTTGGTGTCAACTCTGCACCAGACCCTGCGAGGCCACTAGTGTCCGGGTACAGCTCCACCGCTCCCTCTTGTCATGGCTGGGGGATCTGAGTTTGCTCGTTTATAAAATCGAGTGCCTGGTGAACCCACAGGGAAAGAGGATCCAGTTAGGAGTTGTATCTGTGGGTAGGAGGAGAAGCAGGAGGTGGGACTTGAGGAAACAGACACTGAGGGTCTGGTGACGTCAGGGTGGGTTCACTCCAGACATCACAGTCAGGCCCGCACACACTCCCTAAGCTTCAGTTTCCGCTCTGGGACGCAGGATCGGCCTTGGGTAGGAGGTCATATGCACGCTCCACTAAATGTGCAGAAGAGAGGTCTTCCTGTAGCAAGTCTGGTCCCCAGCGGTCCTAAGTGGAGGCAGGGCAAGCCCACAGGGAACCCCAAGCCATCTCTCTTGGCCTCGTGGAACTAAAGGCAACATTTAGCAAGAAGAAATGGATGACAATTTTAAAATGGAACAGTAATGCACAGCCTCCATCCCCTTTCATATAACCAACAGCAATAGTCTTTGTATCCCAAAGGCAGCAGTCTGGTGCATGAATCACTAATAGATGCATGGCTGAATCCATGAAGAAATGAATTTTGTAGTCTCTGTCAGGTGCTTCAGTGGAAAACTGCAGATGACACATTTGGGAATGTGCTGTGCTGAGTTCACTCCCTGGCACAATTATTGATATACAATCTCACTATTTTGAGCCACATGAGAACATAGATAACATCGCAGGGGCATGTTTTCTAGAATTTCATGCTGCTATAATGAAAAAAGAGAGAGAAACGGAATTTTCTGACCTCTATTGAAATGGTGATGGCATCGTGGGGAGCTAATCAGAAAGCTCAACTGGCGGTCAGGTTTCAACTAATTTGGTAATATGTTTGCACTTTCCACTCTGTCCCTATTGAGTGGCTAGTGCAATTAACCTCAGGCTCTCCGGAATGATACACTGTGAGTATTTCTTGCAGTGAGACCCACTGGATGGGCCTGACTCTATATGGTCAGCACGAAAATGGCTCCATTATGTTGCCTTTCATGAAGACTGAGTATTAAAGTGACCTCTGACGGACAGTTTAATTGCTTAATTAGAGTCTCTCTTCCAAGCCTTAAATCCATGTAGCTCTGCGAGCGCTTATCGATCTCTGAGAAATGCTGGCGGTAACTCAGTGTGGGAGCGAGAGAGGTCAGTTCTGGGGCTCCAGCGGGGGCCCTGGAGACTCCCGCCCTCTGGTTTCAGCATCCTCTTTGCTCAGCGCGATGGAATGTCTGCCCTGTGACAATCAGTCAGAAGCAGATAAAAGCAAGCAGAGCACAGCCCAGGTCCAGCCTCTCATTTGGAGAAAATATACATTAGGGCTATCAGAGCCTAGTACAAAAAAAGGGGGGGGAGCACATGGTGCATAACTGTTTTTCTTTCTGAAGCTTTGTGTGCCATTCGAGGGGAAAGAAAACAAAGTGTGTGATTTGAAGTGAAGAAGACCAGACCCCCTACCCCCACCCAAGCCGCGGAGTCTGCTGTCGTTCACATAATTTGACAGTAAGGCACAGGGCGGAACAGGGCAAACACGGAACACAGAATCCATATTTTGTTTTATTTATTTATTTTTTAGAAACTACCCATGATGTGTTTTCTTTTAAAACATTGATCTTTTCCAAAACAGAGCGAATAGACACAGGAATAATAGAAGTCATTGCTTCAAAGAGACAATGGAAGCAAATCTTTAAATACTGTTTTACAAATACATCCAGGCCCAAAATCAGTCTCTCCCCCACCTCCATTTCTTCCCTTTCTCCCTCACTTTTTCCCACAGAAAGTTTAGTTTCCATTTGCTGCTTGAGGACGATCTCCGATGATTTCTTTAAAACGTTTTATTCTGTGACTTGCTTTTGATAAGCTGCCTAGCCGTTTGCCTTCCAGTACCAAATTAGTCACTCAAAGCTGTGCCAATGCTCTTCATCCCCAAAGCAAAGCATGACTGAGTTTGAAGCGGTAGTTCTCAATCTGCGGGCACGGACTTTGTTTGGTTTTGTTTGCATTTCAGCTCACGGTCTCCCTAAATGCTTGTTTATTTGTGAAAAGAAAAAGAGCTTCTTGGATGTATTTTCCTATCAACATTTCCATTAATCTTTGTTACTACTTGCAACAACACCAAATTACTAGAGGTTATAATCTGTAAAAATGGAAGACTGAGTGCAATAATGTACAACATAGGAACAGTGGTGACAAAGTCCTGAGGTGAGAAGCGCTGTGTATTTAACCTGATGTTTAATCTCAGAGGTGTGGAGCTGGCAAACACCACTGACTGAGGAACCCCACACTTTCTCCCCCTCCCCTCATCCCCAAGGAAAGCCGCTAGAATGAGTCATATTTTCATTTCCTTCCTCACATACACCTATGACTTTAACAGCTTGGATATTTTCCTAAGGGATCCCCCTCCCTATCACTTAATATTTCCTCTGTTTTGGAGCTGTTCCCGTTCCAAGATGGGAATTCCGTTAACAGCTACACCACCACATGTAGCACGTGAAAATATTTTAGAGACTCTCATCCGCCAAATTGACTTTCTACCCTGATATGATTTCTTCTGTACCCCAAATATCTCATCCTCCCCTTGATCATCTTTAAGGCAATCCAAAGCAGTAGACATGTGTTGCGAGGAGTTAAAAATGAAATAAAAGGTAAAGACTGTGTTGAAAATGAAATTAAGCCAGGCCCAGGTGAGAGAAGAGGTCGTGCTAGACCAGACAGGTTATGGGTTTTTTTAGGTCAGAAAAGGACAAGAAGTGGATTTACATCTGAATCAAAGAAGAAAACCGAGTTTAGGAATCAGGGATATGAATTTTAGGTTTACTTTTTGGTCCTGGACACTGTGCCCTTTGTTACACAGTCTGCTGAAGTAGCCATGCTGGGAATCCCATGCATGTTCAGTGGGATGGAATGCATGACAGGTGCCAACTGCCCTGAAATCCATGGGGGCCCCAAACAAGACTTTCTCAGATGCCACTGAGGATACTTTATTGCAGGTCTAAATAAATGAGACATTTCCATTCCATTTCCTGAGCTCCCATGATTATCTTTCTCAGAGATCATGGACCTATCACTTAGCTTCAGAGAATCATGATCTCTCAATATCCAATTCTCAATGAATAAAACTGTATTTTATCTTTTCAGTTGGTTTCATGATAATTGCTCAGAGGTCCCATGGATGGGATTCATATACTGGATCTACACAGCTTAGTGTGCGACTGTGAGCAAGTTCTGTTTTCTGAGTTTCAATTTAGCCAACTGTAAAGTGGAATTGGAAGAAGAATGGAATTTTTTTAAATGTAAAGCACTTAACACAGTGTCTGATACAGATAAATGTTAATTACTACTCCACATTTTTCTGTTACTACTACTACTGCTTCTATTACTGTCTACTAATACTACGTTAAAGGTCTTATCTTTTTAAAAACTGTGAACCGTAGGTACACAGACCTGGATCCGTAACCCAAAGTTCATTGCTAACTATCCTCATTAATTATGAACAGACTCATTTTATCTTACTTAAATATTCTTGAAAATCTTAAGATAGCTATTATAATTTTTTTCACACATTCTCCACTCCATCATGTCAGTGAATTGTATCACCTCATAAATATGCTATTTTAATACCTTCCAGAAGATTCACAAATGAATTCAGAAGAAAAAAAATAGTAGAGCAGAAAATGAAAACAAGATCATAGTCTTACACACATATCTATGCATATACATTCACGATTTGTTTGCGTGGAAAGCTCAACTCTGAAGCTCAGCCCCAACTTTGGGGGATTATAAAACATGCTGTGTGTTTTGCTTTTGAATTAAAATAGTTTCCTCTTACTCCAACTTGTCATAGATTTTAACCCGCACATTTACCTGATTTATTTCCTCCCTGAGCGAGATGCAACTTCATAAAGCCAGAACATAGGAGAGGCAGTAGAATGTTTTCCTACTTCCTACTCTCCAACATGATCTGAGGAAATAGATTCCAGTTTCTGGAAAGGAAAATGCAAACATTATGAGGAAGCTAATGTTCATTTTTTCCCCCCTCAGTCATATGCTTTGGGCTGTGAGTGCTGACGATTTCTGGGAGGTGATCATGAGTCAGTCCATCAGCAGGAGTGTGGATCAGATCAGCAGGCAGGGCAGGGGGTTTCGGGTCTGGGCGCTGCATGGGGATCAGACACTTGCTCTTCCTCACTAAGCAAAGCGTCAGTGATGGCTTGTCTTTATCTGTGCGTTACTTTATAGGATGGGGGACCTTGGCTTTCTTGTATCACATTTTACATTTTATAAAGAGTGCACTGAGTGGCAGTTGTTGGGAACCTGAGTTAAAGGAGACACACATTTAGGCAGGGAAAACCTCAGGCTGCCGTGGTGACCAAGGTGAGAGGCGATGAGGTTCCTCACCCAGAGGAGGCCCCACGGGGGGAGTGGCGGGAGGGACCCAGGAGAAACCTTGGAGAGAGAACTGAGAGAACATAAAGATCCCCTGGTTTTGGGGATATGGGAGTGGTTTGAGGCAGGAAATGAGATTGAAGGAGGAACTAGGGGAAGGAAGATGACTTTAGTCTGAGACATTGACATTCAAGGTTTGTGGGGCCATCCAAGCAGTGATGTCTGGAATGCCATGGGATGGATAAGCCTAGAGCCTGGAGAGAGGTCTGCAGTACAGTTGGAGATATTAGCCAACTAACAAATGTCTTGGAGCTCTTAAAGCAGAACCCATATCTGTTTAACTACATTCCTGTGAGGCAGCAAAAGGCCACATTAAGTGGCATTAATAGCCATCTGGCTTAGCTACTGCGGTACTGTCCTAAGAAGAGCATATTTTCTTGTCTTTGTATGGAATCATATATTTACATGTCTGACTGGTACACCCTTAAATATTTTAAATGTATATGGTATTTAAAAGTTCTACATACTCCTCAAATTAAATTTCTGAAATACAGAAAGGAAGAAAAAAGAAATTAATGCCATCCATAATATTGCAATATCAAGGACAAACTGTTAAATATTTTGGCTTATTTCCTACACAAACATACTAATCTGAACACACACATGCACACTTACACACACGTAAACATCGATAGTTAAGGTACTACCATGCATCATTTTGAATCCTACTTTTTTCACTTATCATTATTTAATATGTTTCTCCTTAAAAATAGTTTCTTTGGGTAGATAATCATATGGACATACTAAAACTCATATAACCACTAGCTTATTATTGACCACTTTGATTACTTCCTTTTTATTATAATAATGCTATGAAAAGCTTATTTATATGTGAATCTTACTCTACATATCCTATTATTTCCTTGACATAAATGCTCTTTACCGAACACTGTTTTGAAATATTTTAAGTATATCGAAAAGTATAGACTGTATAAAGCATGTGGAGTATATAATGAACAAAATCATTTCACTGTGCAGACTTGCCAAGTTGTAATATTTTGCCATATCTGCTTCAAGTTCTTTTGTTTCCCAAAAGAAATGAATTACTCAGGAGACAGTGAAATCCCATGTGTAGCCCACACACTGATACTAGTCCCTATTCTTATCTTGAAGGAAACCACTTATGAGAATTTGGTTTATTATTCCCATGGCTATTTTTATACTTTTTCCTTTTTTCAATACTTTGTCTATGTTGTAATGCATTCAGACCTAATGCATTCTTTTTGTACCATACGATATTCCATTTCATGAGTATACCAGAAATCACATACCCATTCTGCCATTAATGTACATTCAGATTGCTTCCAATATTTGGCTGTTGCAACTCTTATGGACATTCTTTTTTTTTTTTT
>CM052897.1:103822496-103903984 GCA_028534135.1 Potos flavus
TTTATACTATATAATTTCCATTAAACTTTCAGGACATTGTCCTATTTGAGCTTTACAATGATGAGGCAGGGAGGGATTCTCTACTTCCATTTTTAAGATGACGAAATGATAACTTGAAACTTCTAAAGTGGCTTGGCCAGAAAACAAATACCAGAGGCTGACCTAGGTCTCAAGTCTAGGTGTCCAGACTCTAAGAACAGAATGCTTCCATGTGTTCTGACCATAAGGTCTCTGTGCTTCCCACGGGTTCTGAATCTAAGATCAGCGTGCTGCCCACTGGACCTTACTTGTTCCGATGGAAAATGTCAGATGGGACAGATTCTGTGCATAGTTCAGCAAAGGTCATGCAACTGAGAGGACATGAACAGTGTAGTTTGAGCTAACCGTGGATAGCAACACCCATTTTTAAAAAAGATTTATTAATTTTTTTTAGTGAGGGAGAGGCAGAGGGAGAGGGAGAGAGAGTCCCAAGCAGACTCTGCACTGAGCACAGAGCCCCATGCAGGGCTCAACCCCATGACCCTGAGATCACGACCTGGGGACCTTGGGGAGGAACTCAGATTTAAAATCACTGCCTTTCCTGAACTTGGCTGGATACTTTGTTACCCCCGCCTCAACTGGTACATTATAAATTCTTGAACAACTTGTGATAGCCTTATTTTCCAAAGAACTAAGGCAGAAACAAAGAAAGAAGAAGATGGGATTCCCCCTCAGGGTAACTGGACTCCCTGAGTGTTTCTCATGTGCCAGGCAGCACATGTACTTCCAGGACTCCTCCCTCCAGCCCTGGAGAACCAGCTCTTTAAAGGGAAGTGAAGGTTTCACGCTGTCTTCATTTCTCCCCTTTGCACACACAGCGCAGCCCACGCAGTTAGTGTCTGCCCGTCACCACGCCCTGACAACTCATTCGACCTCCAGTGACCTCCAAGTCACTAAGTTCATGAGTAATTTTCGCTCCTTTCAGTAGAGTTTTCAGTGGTTGATCACTCCAGGTGTGGAAAAGGAGACTCAGAGGTTTAGGAAACCCATTATTCTCCATAATATTTTCCAAAATTTCTGCATAGAGAAGTGAGGAAGTCACCCTGTTGGCCATCTCTTGCCACTGTTCACATTTCAAGCCCTCTCTTGCTTCTTATGGCCCTTTGCTTTCTTTCTCTCCCTTGTTAAGAGAATGTTGGAATTTACAATTTTTTTCCTTATTTCTCCAAAATACCACAAACTTGAGGTTCTTTTGTGTAGTAGACTTCGACTAAATATTTCAAGACTGGCGGATGATTACTACAAAGAGCAGCCTAGCAGCAAAGTTCTAATGTGACACTAGACATGTTTATCCTGAAGATTCCATTGTTCATTCCTTCCTCACTCCTTCATTTCACACCTCCTGCATTAGTTATCTATTGCATAACAAATTTCTCCAAGACCAAATGCCTTAAAACAACAGCATTGATACTTTCTGTGAGTTAGGAACAGCGGTGCTGCTTACCTGGCTCTTTCCTAGCTCGCTCACAAGGTTGTCGGCAGGACTCAGTGGATTTGGTTCACAGCAGACAATGGGCTGGAGGCCTCCCTCAGCTCCTTGCTGGGCAGGCCTCTCTGCTGGGTGTCTCACGGCACAGCGGCTTGCTCTAGAGAGGGCCAGCAAGAGAGAGAACTGACAAGATGGAAGAGTTATCTCTCATAACCTAATCAGGGAAGTGACATCCCATCCCTTTGGCCCTTATTGGTTTATTAGAAGCAAGTCATTATGTCTAGCCCACATTCAGTGAAAGGGAGGCAATTACACGAGGACATGACTCACTTGAAGCCAGAGGAGAAGTTGCCCCCACCTCCCACCCCTGCAGTCCCCATTGGGTAATTCCCGTGGGTCATGTGCCTTGCCCCATCTCTAGCCTCATCCATAATGCTGGACAGACCCCCACACTCGGACCTCTTTTTGTTTATGCTTCCATATCTTCCTACTTTTATTCATTTCTTAAACAGCAATTTAGCTTTCTCTTTGCCTCACTTTCATAATATAGACTGATATCTCTCTAGTACTTACTATGTGCCAGGAAGCATTGTCAGTGCTTGGTATCTTTGCACTCATTTAATTCTGATGAACAATATGAGTTATCTACTCGTGTCAGTCACACGTATTTCTATCATCAGTAAGTATCTGGGAAGGCAAAAGTTCCCTTTTTTTTCTCAGAGTGCCAGTGCTTAGGACTCTGAGCTCGGGCCTCTATACATGGCATCATAAAGGGATGCTAGTCTCACACCTGAATGGCTCCCCACCCCAGTGTCACCTTATGCTGGAGTTGACACATGTTACCTTTGAAAAAGGGTTGATATTCCCCAAATCTCCTTAAGTAGTAAAGTGTCAACTATTAAAATTCATAAATTTTGGATCAGTTCTAACTTCTGGGTAGAGCTTAGAGTATGGAGGGTTCCCTATAGTGCCATAACGTCATGTGTCCCAAATGCTCTGGACTTTGGGGACAGGTCTGATGCCCTCTGCCCACCTTCCATCTTCTGTGTTCCCTTGTTGTGCTGGCAAAAAGCTGGCACAGCCAGTGAGAAGGACACCGGGGAGCTATGCATGTGGTATGGCCCATGCCCTATGATTAACCCTCCTCCACTGCCATTTGGGCCAGAATGTAAAAAGTCTGCCCAGAAAGCAGCCCCAGTTGACCTCTTTCCCACTGTAAATAGCCTCTTTTACCCACTGTCATGCCTGCTATGCATGTATACATTCCGATCCATGAGAGAGAGGAGAGTTACTTCTTAACTCTGGGCTTTCCCTCATTCTTAGTCCTCTGTTCTTAGAGGCTCATATACTCTTACATATGCAATTCATTTACTCATCTGTACATCAAACATTTATTTTCTGTTATGGGCCAGGTTCCACTCTTTTAACAAGTCTCCTATTTTCATGTGATAAATATGTTTAGGTATTTTTTTTTTAGAAGATTTATTTACTTATTTTAGAGGAGGGGGGGCAGAGGGAGAGAATATTCAAGCAGACTCCCCACTGAGCACAGAGCCCAACACATTTCTTATAATGACCCTGAGATCAAGACTGAGCCAAAACCAACAGTTGGTCACTTAACTGACTGTGCCCCAAGTTTAGACATTTTGAATGTGTGTGTTGGTATCTGGAAACTTGACAAAACTCTGGATACTTTGTAAAGACACTGATTAACTTCTTGTAGGAATTACCACTTAACCAGATATGCCTTTGTTTTTAGAGCCCCTGTGGTTGGAACTTTTGGGGATGGTATATTAGAAGCAAGTCATTATGTCTAGCTTTTTTTCTTTTGTGGATTCAACTTCAAAATTTTACTATTGTTATCTAAAAAAGAGTTAATAGAAATATAGAGTGTTTTGGTGTTTTGTTTTTGTATATTTCTCTGACTTTTACCACTGGAGCAACAGATCAGAAAACCAATTCTTAGGCCTAGAAAACTTTTGGCAGTAGACTTCAGTAAGAATTATATATCTGTAAATTATGCAACTGTGTTATATGGATAGCCAATAGTAATGTAACTTGCTAGTTCTGCCTTGGGAACTAAATGGAAGTAATTGCATATTGATAATTTTTATGACTTCAGAATTTTAAATCAATGGGAGCAAGGCTTCTCATATTTTCTCCCTTGCAGTTTTTTTCTTATAATTTTGTTAATTAAAACTTAAATTTATTTGATATTAGAGGTGTTAGGAACAGTCTCAAATAAAAGAATTGCTATTCTAAACTACTCAAAAAATCAATTATTTCTTGAAAATCTGAGGTCTTGTACTTTCATTAAGTGACCATTGTGTATATATAACTTAATAACTATCACGAGCTTTTTAAAGTGAAGTGACACAGTATAACATAGAATTCGGGGAGAGAAGAAATAAGTTCCTGACTCTACTCCTCACTATCTGTATGATCTTGGATGAGTCACTAAGTTAATATTGGATGAGGCAACACTTTAATAGCTAGCACACTTGTTAAGTCTCACTTTCTTCATTAAAAAAAATAAAATCACATGGTGTTGAGAATGAGGTTAGGATGTTTGTGATGATGCTTATAAAATTACAACATGCTAATCAAATGTAGGGTGTCACTGGTATATAATTTTGATTCAGGGACATTTGGAAGCCTTCTGCCTCAGATCCATTTCCTGCAAAGTAATGCCCCAGGCATATGGAGTGCAGCCAAAGCCCTTTGATTTCAGAGCTGGGGTTGGGGGGGAAGCTGGGAAACACAGAGACCCCCTGGAAGATGTACCCGTTCAAAGAATCCCCAGGGAAATGTCTCATTCATACGACTCTCTGAACCTTCTAGCTTTATATTTCTCCCGGACTGTTTGGCCTTAAGAGGATTGCAGCCATTTAGAAAAGGAAGGAACAATACCTACTTACTCACTAGGCCTTTGAATTTGGGGAGAAATAAAGGAGACTAAAAGAGTCTTGCTTTTGTTTGTGTATGGACTTGTAAAAACCCTCAGGGTGTGTGTTGTTTCTGTTGGTGGTGCTTTTTTTGGTAGCGGAGTCTATAAACTTCACAGAACCCCAGTGTTCCACTCAAGTATAAGACATGCTGTACTAAACCAACAAATCACCACGAGAGACGCAAATAGATTTATGCAGGTAGTCCTGACCAAGAGTCAAATAGTATATTCTCCAGCCTTCTAAAGCATTCTAGAAGGTATTCTTTAGAGCAAGACAGTATTGACACAACATGACTGAAATCTTAGGGTGTTATATCTGTATAACCTTAGGAAAGTATAAAGACAATAGTAAAGTCTTGGATTAAACCAAGTGCTAACATTTGGGAGTAAGTTGAAGTATAAATGTAGTAAGAGGTTTTGTAAGGGTGACTTATATGTTGTTTTGAGTACTATTGATGGTGTTTGATGTGTTCAAAAGAAGCAGTCATACTGGATTGGAAACTAATTTCACTTGGTTACGAAAACATAATCGAGTTTTAAATCAATTTTTTTTTTTTTTTAAGTAAGCTCCACACCCAGCCACCAGTGTGGGGCTTGAACTCACAACCCCGAGTTCAAGACCTGAGCTGAGATCAAGAGTCAGACTCTTAACCAACTGAGCTACCCAAGTGCCCCCGAGTTCTGAATCAATTTTTAAATTTGAATAAAAATCAGTTTTAAAGTTTTATTTATTGGTTTAAAGTTTGAACATTAAATAAAACAAAGAAAAAGAAAAAAGAGAGAAGTGATGTTTCAGAACCATATTTATTTAAAATTTATTATTGTAAAAGTTTTAACCCCTCAGTAGACAGTGAAACATCTTACTGATGTTTGGTTCATGTGCTTATATGAACTACACTGAGCATTGCCTTCCAATCATACTTGTGTGTTAAAGAGAACACTTGATTATAATCATCACTAGATACATTAATTTGTGTAAAACATCCATGTATCAAATCCCTGAACAAAATTTCTATTTATTCCCAAGACTTTCTTATGAAATAGAGATGACAATTTATCTTGAATGAAACAGCCATATCCTAACTTCATATTTTAATTCCACTCTGGTGGTTACCAGCTGATGCATCTGTCTTGTTTAATTGATACCTTGAGGTAGACAATATGAGAGTTTCAGTTCTGGACTTTAGGATCTAGCTGTCTGGTTCAGCGTGACCTGCTCCCTCTTAAGAATTGTGTATGTTGGCCACACAACATACACAATTGTGTATGTTGGCTCCTTATGTAGAAATTGTCTTTGTCTTAAAAATGGAAGACGTTTGGGGAGGAAAAAATAGGATCGTGTCTATGAAGGGCTGAACCAGTTTCTGGCAGATAGTAAGTCCTGAATGAATGGTTGACGTTATTGTTATCATCCAAAGAAAGGGAACTCACTCCCCCTATTTACACAGAAGAGTGTCAGAAACTTCACAGCAGACACCCTGAGCTCTGAGGAAATCAGCAAGCTTCAATTTTACAAACCAGTACAGTGATTTGGGTACCTGTAATGCCAATTCTATTCCATTAACACCTATGGAGGGTCAGCTAAGTTCCAACATAGCACTGGGCAGACATAGAGCCGAATACATTTTTTTTATTAGTTAATTTTCTAAGTTAGGCTCACATCACTGTATCATTTGAAAGAATTCTGCCATTCCTCTTTGTTCTTGACCACTACCCTATGAAAAGCAAAAAGTTCCTGCAAATGTTGGGTTACTGAAAACAAATGGTTACTCCTCCTTATTTCTCATCTATTTGTTCCTATATTTATTCTTGCATCAAACATTTCATGTGGTGGGCATGGCCCTTGATGTGAGGCAGTGGGGTCAGGGGAGGAAGGAGGGCCAGGAAAGTGATGGCGTTTATAAAAATATCCAGGGATGTGGCACCTGGGTGGCTCAGTCACTTAAGCATCCGACTCTTCGCTTTGGTGGTGGTGATCTCAGGGTCGTGAGATCGATCCCCTAAGTTGGGCTCTGTGCTCAGTGGGAAGCCTGCTTGAAGATTCTCTCCCTCTTCCCCCACCCCCTGCTCATTCATATGCGCACGCTCTCTCTCTCTCAGAAAATAAATAAATAAAATCTTAAATTTAAAAATAAATAAATAAATAAATAAATAAAAATGTTCTGGGATATAATGGTGACTCTGGTTCAGGAACTTCCACTGGAATCCATATAGGTTCCCTAGACATGACCAGTGACGCAGACACTCTCCTGGTCTGTGAGGAGACAACGACGTGAAGATCCAGTGCATGTGTTGTTATCCCCTAGCTTACCCATGTGTAGATAACCCATGGACTATGGCCTAAGAGATGTAAATCTGAAGTTCTGAATCACTATTTTCCCTGTTGTCTTTCTTTGTAGGCATATGATGGTTTAAGCGCCATGACTACCCGCCTTGCCCGTGTGTGTGGAAGACAGCAGCTGGCTAACCCCATCACCTCTTCAGGAAACAGCCTCTTTTTGCGATTTCAGTCTGGCCCTTCCAGACAGAGCAGAGGCTTCCGAGCTTACTTCAGGCAAGGCAAGTGCCTTGTGTATCTGTGTGTCTCCTTGAGGCCGTCTGCTCTGGAGTGTCCTTCTGGGTGCCACAGTGAAAGGAGGCCAGGCCTCAGAAATCGGTCCCAGCTTTCTACTTGACAGGCGACAATTTAAACAGAACAAAGGAATTATCATTTGCAATCATTCCAACTGTTCATCCTTTACATTTACTCTTGTCTAACAGAGGATGCTAACTTCCTTTGGGTCTGTGTATCTGTCAAGCCAGCTTTCAGAATAATACTTCAAAGTATTTTTAATACTAGAGTCACTGTAAAAAAAAGTGTCCAGATTCATTCAGAAGCAGATAAACTATCCCGCATTTATCCAACATTTTATTCTGGGAGGAGATACTCCGTCATAAATAACAAGACTTGCTTGTAATGTAGAGTTAGATTCTATCCCTTGAGGTTGAGGTGCCCTCATTTCTGAATCCTGCCCTTGTCTACCTAAGGAATCAGTGTTGTTTTCCATTGGTTTTATTCTTAAATCACTACCTCTCAGTTCATCCTACTCTTCCTTTTCACCCATTGCCTTTCATCTGGCTATTCTCAGGGATGGACCCTTTATCCCGCTGTCAGAGATGCAACCCAGAATGGGAGGAGTTGTTAGTCTGCTTCAGTGTGCCTCTGGAGTTTTACTCAGCTGGTCCTTGTCATTTCAAATAAGCGTGGTCCATTTAGTCACTTAGTCTATTCGGGGCTTGCTTGTATCCTATAGTAAAGAGTCCTGCCTAGGGATGGTTTCAGGATAGAGGTGTCCCAAAGATTCATTGTAGACTTTGGAGCAAGACAGAATGCATAAATTAATCACTCCCTGAAGAAAAGAATAGTTTCTGAACACATTTCCTTTTTTCATTTAATTAATTACTTATGGTTTGCTTCATAGTAAACAATGTCCCCAGTAGGTCTCCACTGGATTATTATAAAGCCTCCTCCAACTCACCCACCCTTTCCCCATGTTCCTCCAAAGTCAGCTCACGAAAGCCCCCCTGTGGTCATGTCCTTGAGGGCTCCTTTGATCTGTCCTGGCTCCGCACTGCCTAGGGAATGGAGCCCCAGTTCCTTCGGATGTTACCTAAGGGCCTGGCACCTGCCCCAGTCTTTTTTCCAGCATCCCTTCCAAGAGCCCTCAAGAGCACCACACTTCAGCCAAGTCTATGTAGTTGCAGGCTTGACTCTCCTCTGTGTCTTAGCTCAGGCCGCTGGCTCTCTGGACTACTCTTCCCCAGCCCCAGTTCCTCTCTCCTACCATGTCATCCGTGAGACACCCCTTATTCTCTCCAGCCGGCCACACACCCTCCTTTCTGTGCTGCCCCAAAGCTTTGTGCTTCTCTGATAATACATAGGCATCCTTATGCGGTCTTGTTCAATTGACTAGTTTCCTTAAAAAAAAAAAAAGAAGTTGCTCATAAAGAGGTTATCCCTATACCTGTAATTTATGAGTGGGCAGAGTAAGTGCCTCAGAGTAAGTTTTGTTTGAATGATTCAGGCAATTCATAGCCATTTAATCTTGTTCTCTGCCACTCCCCACTTCCTGCAATTGAAGAATATTGTTATAAATGTACAGTGCATGTCTACTTTCTCGTGGTTTATGTGCAGAGTACTTCCTTGGAATGCATTTCAGAAATAGGAGAAAATCATTTGTGTTTTTACTCATCAAATCATTGTTTTGTACGGTCTGTAGAAATCAAAAGTACCTGATGTGTGTGTTTGTGCGTTTCTCAGCCTGTGGAAGCTACATCCTCACCAACTCTTTTGATACCATATCCTCTCCATTGTTCCCCGCCAAGTATCCAAACAATCAGAACTGCAGCTGGATAATTCAAGCTCAACCTCCGTGTAAGTAACAAAAATAAAAAAGAGAAGGAATCCGGGATGGATGGTGTCTGTGGGAAAGTCCATCTATGACTAATGTTCTTATCTCCTCGGTAGTAACAATTGGTGGCCTTCCTCTTCTTTTTATGGAAGTTCCCATTCCTGATGTGCACGAGCACAAGCATTTCCTAATCGGATCGCAATGTAATTTTTACTGTTTATTCTTAATTAAAAAAAATTTAAGGTTCAAGGCCTAACAAAGGGGTTAAAAAAACCCTATAACCTTGCTGTATTGACAGGCATGAGAAATTAGGGGTAAGCAAAAATAATTGATAAATTGTTTTTGACCCCTGTGACTTGAGTGTAGTGGACACTCAAGACAGTTGCTAAATGATCAAATGAATACTAAGAACCATAGACTGAAAAATTGATAACTCAGAGTTTGTTAACACAGTGCCATGAGCATATTGAGTGTCCGTCAAAGTGGAAGCTAATTGTAAAACCTGGTCTCTGGTGTGAGGCGTGTATTAAAAAAAAAATTCTAGCCTGGGCCTGGAAGAAACATTTCATAAGCGCTTACATTATTTTCTTTTAAAAAATTATAGAATTTTATTTTTTGACCCGGTAACAGCCTGGTGGTAAATGTTACTGTCCACACTTTCGAGACGGAGAAAATGAGGGGACCCCGAAGGACCCACAGCAAAATGCCTTGCCCAGAGGGTGACCCTGGGGCCTTATGAATCCTGTTTCAGAGGAATCCTGCCTTTCCTTGAGTTTCAAGAAAAATTTATGATTTCAGACATCATGTAGGAAAGGCATTACGTTCTTTGCTGTCTAATTACAGTGACCTTTGTGACAATAGCAAATCACTTAAGCTAATGAGACCCCATTAACTAATCTAAAAAATGAAGAATTTGACTGAAATATTCTCTACCACTTCTAGGGATGTTAAGAGTTAACAAAAGAATGTCTTTATTGACATGCATATGATCTGGGGGTTGGTGAAGTAATCCTTAGGCAAAGAAAGTTGCCAGAAACTAAGCCTTCCATAAAGAAGTCCCCCCCAACACGCCCCCCCCCCACCCGCCTTGAGCTGAGCAGTTTTGCATGTAAGGATAATTTCTAATGAGCTGTAAAGCATTGAGATGAAAGATCTCACTGGTTCAAAGACATTAATAGGAAAAGATCCTATTCTCAAGATTAGGGACCCTGGAAGAACAGAAAAAGAAAAACTCACCCAGGCACTTGCCATTCTGTAAGGAATTCAAAGCTTTCTTTATAAATGACTCCAAACCTCTAGGGCCCTGGCTCTGGCCTTCAAGTGAAATGAACAGGGAGCTAAGAGTGTCTCATTTGCAAGTCAGCAAACTAATCTATTGAAAAAAATGCTTCCTAGAGGAACCCAGCAATTACTGATTTTAGAAAAGGTGTAAAGACCATCTATTCCAACAAGACACTCCCCGTGGTCTCCGTGGAAGCAGCATCCCCAAGGGCCCTCTTATTTACCAGTATCAGGTTTCAAACTCTACAGGCATTTTCAAAAAACTTGACTCTGTCCCTCTTCAGAAGAACCAAAGGCGATGCTTCCCTGCGGGAGAACCCGCACAGTGAATGATCAGAGGTAAAATCTCCCTGAATGTTTTGTTTGCCAGTACTTTATTAGTCTCCTTTCCTTTTCCTGCAGTCAACCATATTACCCTCTCCTTTGACCACTTTGGACTCGAAAGCAGCACAACGTGTATACAAGACTTTATAGAAATTTTGGACGGTGATCATGATGACGCGCCCCTCCGAGGTATGCGGTGCTTGCTCCTTCGCATCCATGGCCCTGGCTGGGTTTCATTTATAGACTGACATGTGCATAGGCTGTCGTGCAAGGTTAGAATGCTTCCAGTAGATACCCAGGGCAGCATAAGCCAAGTAAAAATAATCAGAGGGTAGGAAAGCAGGATTTAATGTGCAAGAAACACAGCTTGTCCATCTTCAAGGACACAAACGGTTTATGTATTTGTCTTTTAATTTAAAAGTTGCACGACTGCTTCAGATAGTGGTGAAACTCCGTCCATTCTGGCATTCAATAGCATTCTGTGGGAAATTTCTTTTAATATATGACCAGTTCTTATATTCAGATCGAGTGTTTCTCCTGGTTTTGTCCTCAGTAGAAGCAATAGAGGAATCAATGAATGAATGCATGTGTGAATGAATGTATGGATGGATGGATGGAACAATAAAATAAACAAACAAACAAACAAATAAATAAAAAATAAAGCAACAAGCACACGCACTGAAATTCTGATTGTAGGGCATCCCCGTAAAATTAAAGATTGCCGCTGTCTAGTTTCTGAAATATCTTCAAGTAAAAGGCTCTCAGGTTATTTAGACTTTCTCATGAGTGACTCATATTTGAACTTCGTCATCCAAGTTTCTTATCTTGCACAAGCTCCGCCAGCGGAGGCACTTTTGTTTTGCTTGTTGCTTTAGTCCCAGTGCCCAGAACAGTGCCTGAGACAATAGTGGGCACTTAAATACTTACTGGTCTATGTACTCCTGGTTATTTGGCTTGGCATATTTATCTCTGAGCACTTGACCACTTGACCAAGAATGAGAGTTTATTATTTAACAAACACTTACTTAGGCACTTAACTTGTGCTGGGTACTATTCTAAGAACTTTATAAATAGTAACCCCATTAACCCTCATACCCTAATGGTAGATGTTTCATTATTATTGACAGTCTCTTTTCTCAAGTGGGGAAACTGAGGCATGGAGAACTTAGGCGACTTTTTCAGTTTCAGGTTGTGCACCTAACAAATGGCTAAGCTAGGAGTTAAACCCATGTAGTCTGGCTCCAGCATCCACACTTTTTTTGTGGGGGGCTATGATACATTGCTTTTAAGTGTTAGCGCATTTCTTTGTACAGACTTACTGTGCTGGAGACTTTAGCATTAGTTACCTTTGGAGCCAGGTATCTACATTTTTGTTATCTCCTCTAATGCTCTTCATCATGGTTATAAATCATCTCTCCTATGCTTGTATTTATAGTTTATCTTTAATTCTCAGGCATTGTCTCAAACACCAACCCTGATTTAAATTCTCTGAATAGTGATTTCTTCTTTTTGCTTTGTTCTCTTGTGGTTACTAGAAATAACAGCCTGTGCCATGTCATGTTCGTTCTCCTTGTCATGATCTCATTTAGGCCGCTACTGTGGCACTTCCATGCCCCACCCCATCACTTCCTTCAGCAGCGCTCTGATGCTGAGGTTCGTCTCTGATTCTACAATGAATTCTGAAGGTTTCCATGCTACATACGCTGCGTCATCATCAGGTAAGAGAAGGTAGCAAATGGCACTACCAGGTTAAGGGAAACATGGTAGACATCCTTGGTTTGTTATTTGGGATTGTTACACCTTCAGAATTGGGAGCTAGTTTCCTGAGATCACCTCTGTGACTAACCTTACTGTCTTCCAATTTAGATTCACCTACTCGTAAATTCTAACAGTAGTAAACTCTGTATCACATCTTCCTTTTCCTTCATCCACTGACAGACGCTTGGGGTATTTCCACACCTTGGCTATTGTGACTCATGCTGCTAGTAGTTGAGCTCTGGAAGGAGGAAGCATTGGTTGGGATGATCTTGGAATGATCGATGGTCTCTTTCATGATGTGTCTGTTAAGGCAGCCCCTGACCAACAGTGTCCATTGGCATCTCTTATGAGTGGATAGTTGATGTTCTCCCATCTCCCTGGCCTCCCACTTCCTTTGCCTGGGCTCAGGCAAGTCTGGGTGTTGTCACCGATGGCAGAATGGATGGTGGCATGTAGGCAGGAGGGAAAAGAGGAGCCACCCAGTGCTGGCTCTGCCAACCAGGGGTGTGCTCTTTTCCACTGCCGGCTTCCTTGTTATTAGCAGTTAAAAGCACAGGACATCTAGAAGATTTGTGCGTGCATTTCAGTGTTCTTTTGAGAGGGAAAAGCTGGAATATTGCCTTCTGTTTGAGGCCAGCACCAAAAATCATCCTGGGCAGAAATACTGAGCAGTTGTAGGATTAAAATATGCCTTTTATTACATAAAGTTATAGTTCATGGCGAGAAAAGGCTTTTGGAAGAGACACTACAGAGGTTCCTTCTGATCTACCATATCCCATGGCTTACAGTTTTCAGTCTTTAGAATCTTTTCCTGATGATATATGACAAGATTTTTTTTTTTTTTTATTGGAAAAGGAAATAAGATATCCTTTGATGCTGCTAACAGCTCCTCTCATGTTCTTTCTCCTTTATCTTATGGTATCTTGCATTCGATCTTTGCTCTGGCACTCACTTTGTTTCTCTTTTCTTCCAGCTTGTGGTGGAAACTTCCACATGGCTGAAGGCATCTTCAACAGCCCTGGCTACCCGGAAGTGTATCTCTCTAATGTGGAATGTGTCTGGAACATTGTCAGTTCCCCTGGCAACCGGCTCCAGCTGTCTTTTATGTAAATCCTTTTTCTTTCTTTTTTTTTTTTTTAATGGTGTATTGTTTCAGTGTGAATGAGTCTGCAGGAAGGAAGCGTGGTTACTAATAGAATGGACAGCTAACAGCATGTGTGTCCAAGCAACTGTTAGAGAACATGGTGGGAACTTTAGGAAGTCTGTTTCCAAATTTCCTCTGTTTAGTCATAGTTTGGGTTATAAATGGCATTAAAATTCTCTTGAGAATAGTTCTAGAGCCCTGCCTAACATTATGAGAAAGATATGCCTATGCTACTGGCAGGTTAATTTGTGGCACGTTTATTTTCAGAGAACAGGAATTGTGTCTTTTTTTTAATTAGACCCATGTAGAGTCTTCCAGAGAAATACTAACGTTCTTTCTTCCAGCAGAAATCTCCATCACAATGAAGCCTTCCTTTCCCCATATACCATATCCCTACCCCAATCCACTTTACTGTCTGCCCTATTTCCAGAACAATGATTTTGGAAGTTTTTAGGAGCTTAATGGTTGGTTTATAAAATCATTGGTATGTTCCTAATTGAACTATAAGAATTTTTGAATATGGACTATGGGTATGTAATCAATAGTAGAATCCTGCCACATTCAGAGTGGTCTAGAATAAATATTAACAACATTAATGTGTTTTTGAGAAGTAGGTAGTGAAAAGCACATGGTAAGTGACATGAGCCATTCTGATCAATCAGCAAAGAGGTTGCCTGTGACATGCCGTGCTGGTAGGAGACACTTAACAAATATGGAATGAAATGATTTTGGTATTTAAGTTGCCATTTTAAATTAAAAGTTACTTATTATATCAAATCGCATATTACCGGGCATCATTTTGGATTCTAATTCCATTTTTGAAGGAATAGAATAAATAACTTATAACCATTGAGAGAAGAGGATTATTTCGAGGACATTGGCCTGTTTATTCAAAGAAAGTCTTGCTCCTTCTCCTAGACATGCCATTCTGTGCATCAAGAAAGGATTTTATATTTATTTATTTATTTAAGAAAGGATTTACAAATGAAAGAACAGTCCCTTTCGTGGACCACGTTCAAACATCTGAAGTTGCTTTCTTTCAGTCCATCAATCAGACAGTGCCTTTTCAGGGTACAAGTGGCATTGTGTTAACACAAAGACACCCTCTGAGTGCCTGAGAGGCAATGAGAGGTTAAGCTGCCACATGGGAAAAAAGTTTCTGTTCCCCTTTGTCTTTACTAAAAGCTCAAAGTTCTATATGGGAAGAAATCTATGCATGTAAGTTTTACCTGATATATCTGTCTTCCTTTATCCCACAAATATTTTTAAGGCCCTACTGTGTGCTCACATAGTCAGCATATGTGACTCCCAGGCCAGATGCTTTATATATAATGATGAATAAAACAGGATTATTGTTCTTATGATAAAGTCCAAAGTCCTTCACGTGGCTTACTAGCCTTCATAATTGCCAAATAACAAGGCTTCTTTCTTGGTCTTTTTCCTTTTAGGCTCTACCACATTCACATTGTTGACTAATCTGATGTTTGGTGGGTGACAGGAACTGGGGCAGGTACAGGGAATGTTTAAGACAGACATCCCATTTCTTGACAAGTTACTAATAAGTTAGTGCCAAGAAGCTATTTATTTGAAACCTAAAGAGATTCATTCCATCTACAGGAGATAATCATATACATATAAGGGCCAGCATTAGAGTTTAGGATATCAAATGTAAAAGATATAGCACAAGGTTGATGCATACCAGATGGTCAGTGAATGTTAAATTATCTCACTCTGCCATTTCTAAAATCCCTTGTGTGGCCAGTTCATGGTTAAATCCAAATGGATGATGCTGAGCTCTTTCTAGAAGATGGGAGATAACCACAAAAAGCTAGTTTCATTCGTTTTACTGCTTAATGGACCCTAAACCCTAATTATTATATAGACAAATCTTAACAACTCAGCTTTTTCCTTTCTTGTCCATAAGAAGTTAATTTTGATTATTTTGTGTTACTTGCTTGACTTTTATTTTTAAAATAAATTTTGTAGAATGCAAGATGTTCCCCTTTATGTAGAGGATAATGAGAAGGGCTTTATGGCAAGGTCTGTGAGTTATTTCTGCCCTGGTCTAAACTGTGTCCAGATGGATGCTTGGAAACATTCCCCTGGGTTGTGTGAGAAGCATATGGAATGCGTCAAGTTCAAAACCACGGGGTTTGGATTGTGGACACTGTGGTGAAATTGAATAAGAGAAAAACTGGAAAAATTATGGTTGAATATGTAACAAAAAGGAGGGGGGAGAAATAGAATCTAAAAAGGAGTTTTTTATAAAATAGATATTTAAAGGGATTACCAGAAAATATATTTTATGCTTGCAGAGTGCTTTTCGAAAGCAATTGATCTTGGTTCAAGAATCAAAATGAGATAATGAGAAACAGTGATTGTACTATTTTTGTTCCACATCATATTTTTACTAACAGATCTCAGCCAAAGTATTTGGAAAGAGGGTAGATTTTCTTATAAAATGTACTGGCCTAAAACAAAGACTTCCAAGAAAACAATAAGCTTTTTAAAAAGTTTAATTTGATTCTTGTAAGTATCATCCTACCCTCATTTCTAATAAAATGTCTTTTCTGTGATTTGGCACTGGATTATACCAGTGTGGTACTCAAACAGAAAAGACCTTCACTTAGTAATATTCTGGACTTTTGGACCAAACTTAAATGTACATACTGATCACGTGGGATCTTGCTAAACTCTACATTCTGATTTAGTTGGTTGGTGGGTCCTAATTCTTCATTTAAACAAGCTCTGCTGGACCACGTATTATACTTGGAGAAGAAAGTTTAGATTTGATTTCCTGTAAATCACTTGTGGAGCCAAATGATCTCTCTTTCTTCCCTTCCTTTCTGAGAAGCAAAAACAAACCAAAACAAAGCAATTTTAGCATATTGCACTTTATTGATAATGCTCTGGGTAATAAAACCGATCCTGAATTTAAGTGCTCAACGTGGCAGTCATCCTAAAGATGGATTCAGAACAATTGCTTGTCAGAAATGGTTGTTGACAGAAACTTTGTATTATAAAGAGTAAATTATCAAGGAAGACAATGGGGATAAGGACAAATGGGTAGTCTGCTTAGCTTGACAGTGGATTTTTCCTGATTTCTTCTGCAACTCAGTTTCTGATCATAGCTTGCTGCTAAAGCTGTGTCTAGAATATCGATACAATCTATATTGTAGTAACTCACCTTGATGGGATCATGAGAGCCACAGACTCACTGTCTGGCTAGGACCTACCAATGCTAGTATCTGGCTTGAGAAGCAATGGTGGAGCAAGTCTGACTTGTTTGTTCTAGCCCTCTGATTGGCAGTGAATGCTTGGAGGTGTGCCTGATACATTCGTCCCATAGAAGGGCTTGAGGTACCCAGAACCTCCAAGCTGGTGGTCTTTCATCCTAATCCATTAGCTGAGATGGAGCCCCAGGAGAGCACTCTACTTATTATCATGTGAAATCTTGCAACACACAATGTTGAGCATTGACTGAAAGATACATACAATAGAGAAGCAAGTTTTCTGTTCTCGAGACATTTTTCCCCCCTTTCTGACAGTTTCTTCTCTACAGTCTTTCTAGGTCATTCTTTCTTCTTTTTATCTTGTCTTGCCTCTTCACAGCAAAAACTCCTTCCAATTACTTCTGAAAAAAGAATAGTTTGCATACACTTTCTCTACATATTTTTAACCATTACATTACTTTTTTCTTTAAAAATTAGTTTTAAATTAATAAATGTTACAGGGCAGCAAAAGTCCCCCTTACTTGTTCATCACGGAGTTAGCTTGTATCTTGAATTGCATGTGTATCACTTCCATACATGTTTTATAATTCTACTATATATGCTATGTTATATGTGTATAATATGTGTAGCATCTGTATATCCATATATCTCCATACACACTACATACTATCGCTTTCTGTTTTGTTTTGTGTAAATGGAATCATACTTATTGATTAGACAGGAATTACGTTGAATTTATACATTAATTTTTAGAAGGATCTTTATTGGCTCTTCATATTCTTGAATTTGGAATATCTGCATTTATTTTATTTTTTTTCAGCATTTATTTTTGTCTTCTTTTATGTCCTTTGCTAAACTTTCACATTTTTAAAATATAAGTCTTATAGCTAGACACCTTTTTTTGGTTGTTGCTATTGAAAATGGCATCCATTTAAAACTTACAGATGTAACCTGGCCACCTTACCAAAAATAACACTTCCTTAAATTATTTTTTCCTTTGATCACTACCTCATTACATGACTGCTTATTTATTATTATTTATTATTTGTCTTTACTTCTTGAATAGAAGGTCCCAAAAGGGAGGAACATGCTCTACGTTTTTCATTGTCCTACCCCCAACCCCCATGATAGTAATCACTCAACCAACTGAGCCACCCAGGTGCCCCTAGCTCATTTTTCTTCATATTTGTTTTATAAGGAACAGTTTAACCCAGCAGATGTTTCAGGATAATCCCAAAGCCTATTCTATCAATTTAATCTTCCTAAACTCTTTTTTTAATTTTTTTCCCTCCAAATTAGAGCTTTCCAGTTGGAGGATTCTCAGGACTGTAGTCGAGATTTTGTGGAGGTCCGCGAAGGAAATGCCACCGGTCACTTGGTGGGACGATACTGTGGAAATGTCCTCCCCCTCAATTATTCATCCATTGTTGGGCATATCCTCTGGATCAGATTTGTCTCAGATGGCTCAGGCAGCGGCACAGGCTTCCAAGCCACATTTACGAAAAGTAAGTTGCTTCTTTTTTATTGATGTCTTCCAGAAAACATCCTGTGAACTAGAAAGGATAACAAATTTCTTAGTAACCCACAAGGTTAAGAATAATCCTGAACTCTATTCTCCTAGATTTATTGTATTTGAGGAATTACTTGATTTTGAGATTTATTATAAAAACTAAATTATATATGTATGACCCACTGGGAGCAAGGGAAAGCATTCTCAATGGCTCTATTCTCTTTAACTCTGGTTTCTACCTGGTATTATATTAAACTTTTTGTATGAGACTTTTTAGAACCTTCCAATGCATTGTAGCTCAGGTTTAATATATTGATATGAACTGTATTTCATTTGTTCTCATCAACTCCATATTCTTCAAAGTATTTAGTATTGTTTTAGGATTGAATAAGCCTCAGATATAACAACAGGGTTTTCTTCTTTTTTTTTTTTTTTAAGATTTTATTTATTTATTTGACAGAGAGGAGAGAGACCACAAGTAGGCAGAGAGGCAGGCAGAGAGAGGGGGGAAGCAGGCTCCCTGCTGAGCAGAGAGCCCGATGTGGGGCTCTATCCCAGGAACCAGAGATCATGACCTCAGCCAAAGGCAGAGGTTTTAACCCACTGAGCCACCTAGGTGCCCCAACAACAGGGTTTTCTTCTAATAGAATAAAATGCTAAATATTTTTATTTTCTAATTTGACTTTTCCACAATTAGCTATTCCTCGTGTGGTTCCAATATGTCAATTTCCCTTATCAAATTTTAAAAAAACACATTGCATTCTTTTGTAAAACAAAATAGGTAAACAAAAATTAGAGAAAGCCTGGTAATACCCTTTCACATGTCCTCAAGTCCCCTGGGGGCTGGGAACTCCTTTTCACATGGGAAGTTATCTCCTCTTTTCATACCATGGGACCTTCTTAGGAGGTGGAATTCCATTCACAAAATCACTGTTCTCCAAGGAATTAATAGATAGTACAGAAACCAAAAGGGAAGCAATATTTCTTTCAGTGTTCAGAATAGAAATCACAGTCAATTAAAAGTCCATCCTTTTCAATACCCCTTGCCTTTTGTTTCTTTCATTTGATTAAAGAACTGTTCTAAATGCATCTGATTTACTACTCTGTTTTCCCTCCTAGTATTTGGCAATGATAATATTGTGGGAACTCATGGGAAAATTGCCTCTCCCTTATGGCCCGGACGTTACCCCCACAACTCCAATTACCAATGGATAGTAAATGTGAATGCATCTCAAGTTATACATGGTAGAATCTTGGAGATAGACATTGAAGCAACACGTAACTGCTATTATGACAAATTAAGGGTGAGTTTCTAAGTACAATCAATGTTTATAAATTTTGGCGAATTTCTATTTGAAAAAATAAACCCAAGTTACTGTCTATTCAAGTATTTGTAAATCACATGAAATGGTCTTCCCTATATCAGATTACCCTTTCTAGGTTAATGATGAGAAGGTAATTCTGGTATTATATTTATTATCTTTGGATTCTATATCCAAGTTTGTTTTAGCATTATTGTAATTTACCTGTTGGGCTTTGTCTATGCATATGTGTATATCTTAGTTAAGTATTTATTTTAACTTATATCCCATTTTCCTGTTTATTCTTATGTTAAAAGTTTGAAGGATCATTTTAAAATAAATAATTGTGGTGGTTATTGCCATCCAGACATTGAACACTATCACATTCTTTATTTTAGCTTTATTCAGTTATATTTGACAAATAAATATTGTGTGTGTGTTTATATACATATAAGATGTACAACTTGATGTCTCAATATATGTATACATTGTGGAATAATCACCACAATCAAGCTAATTAATATATTTACCACCTTGCATGGTTATCATTTGGATTTTGTGTTTGTGTGTGTGTGTGGGGGGGTGGGTGGGTGTGGTGAGAATATTTAAGATTTACCCTCTTAGTAAATTTCAAGTATGTAATATAGACATTATTATATATTACGGTATTACCTGTAGTCACATTGCTGTACATTAGATCTCCAGAAT
This sequence comes from Potos flavus, assembly GCA_028534135.1. Lineage (NCBI taxonomy): Eukaryota > Metazoa > Chordata > Mammalia > Carnivora > Procyonidae > Potos > Potos flavus. Next base: position 103,842,562 of record CM052897.1, read on the forward strand.
TATTCATCTTGCGTAGCTGAAACTTTGTAAACTTTGACCAACATCTCCCTATTTCCCTCTCTCCCCATCCCCTGTAGCCATCATTCTACTTTCTCCTTCTATGAGTTTAACTATTGTATCAGATTCTCAAAGGCCAGGGTTCCATTGTATTCATCTTGCGTCTAAAGTGCCTCACATAGAATTCGGTACCTAATAGATGCTCGGTATGTGTGGAAATCATTATTACAGTCTGAAAAACTTAGCTTATATAGTAGCTTCAGTGGAGAAATTTATAACAATTACAATGAACTTGTTCCAAATTATTTAGAAGATAAAGGAAAGGATAGGAAATGTGGTTGGATAGCATTCATCCACATGTGCTGAAGAAAAAATGTGCTCCATGCTATTTGTTTGTAGTGATCAAAGTATGTCTCTAAATAGATAATTTAATATTTTTAACCAAATGAAAACAATTATTGAGTGCTTTAAATGTATGCTGATCCCTTGCAAGCTGTGATTCTTTTTTCATAAATTCTGCTTTCAGCTACCTGTCCACTTTCATTAAACCTTTCCTCTTTCTCTTGTTTTATTCCTTTCTTTCTAATTCCTTCCTCTGAGGCTCCAAAGCATTCAATAAAGTCTATTGTTGTGCAGCCATCTTGGTTCCTACTTTTCCATCCCCAAGTTTTACTGTAAATCAAATAATGAGCTATATCACATAGAGCTTGTGTATTAACACAATTCTGCAGCAAAGATAAAATTATTTTAAAACACCTTAAATTTTTTGCAATCATATTTTATATTTAATGGTGCTTTCTATTTAAACTGATGTATAATGTTTATTTCTTACCATTATGATGAAATTATAAAAACATCAGGCAACCTTTCAGTTTTCTTTTTTATGAAGAAAAATAGAGGTAATTGCCTAAATTCAGTGCTCTATTATCAGTTTTCCTTTTTTTCTTTTTTTTTACATGCAGATTTATGATGGCCTTGGTGTTCATTCCCGCCTAATCGGAACTTATTGTGGTACCCAGACCACAACTTTTAGCTCCTCTAGAAATTCTTTGACATTTCAGTTTTCTTCTGATGCTTCAATCACAGGGAAAGGATTCCTTCTGGAGTGGTTTGCAGTGAATGTCTCTGTTTTACCTTTACCTACTATTGCTACAGGTGTGTTTGGTGATAAATGAAATTCTGCTTAGGGGCTAATATCTGTGGGCTAGTCGTTCAAAGGGTCTACCATAACAAAAGCCAAATACATAAATGACTAAGAAGAATAAGTACAGCTCTAAAGCCCTTCCTCCATATGTTCAGGTGTTCTTTTAATTTCATAAAAACTGCATTTTGTAAAAACTGTACATTTGCTTTTTAAAAATGCTGGTTTCCTGTCATATTTTTTTATTTTACTTAGGGGTTTGGTATCCATGAGGTATTCTAGTTATAATTTCTTTCTTTTTTTGTTTTTTAGTGAGAGAGGGCACACAAGGGGGAGTAGAGGGGCAGAGGCAGAGGGAGACTCTTAAGCAGGCTTCACACTCAGCGCTGAGCCCAACGTACTCACCATGAAGTCAGATGCAGGGCTGGATCTCATGACCCTGAGATATGACCTGAGCCGAAATCAAGAGTCAGACACTTAACCAACTCAGCCACCAGGGTGGTCCTACTTATATTTTCGAGATCCTTTTAGATATCTCTGAAAATTTGATTTGTAAGAACTTACTATGCATGCTCACACACATACAAATACACACATATAACATTATGGATCAACTAGTAGACGGAAGTAACTGTATTTTCTCTATATTTCATTTTAAATGTACTTTCAGAAATGCTTTACTTTCTCCTTAGTTGGATGCAAACCTTCATGTTTCATGGTAAAATTAGCCTAATTGTTAAACTTTTATTTTACTATATTTAAGACCTCCTTAATCCCCTCAGTAAGCAGTGTTTGGGGAGACTGATTTTTCCTTAAAAATTTGTTTAAAGAGTTTTGAATGGCTTTTATGGGGTGACATAGAAGTTTGACAGATATTTTTTGGAGGATATTGTCAGTCCTTGGTATAAGTTCACCCTTGAACAACACAGGCTTAAAACTGCATGGGATTTAAAAAATCCACTAATATGAGACTTTTTTTTCAAGAAATACAGTCCAGTGCTATAAATGTTTTTTCTCTTCCTTGTGATTTTCTTAGGATTTTCTTTTGTCTAGCTTACTTTATTGTAAGAATATAGTGTATAATACATATAACATACAAAATATGTATTAATTGACTATTTATGTCATCAGTAAGACTTCTGGTAAACAGTAGGCTATTAGTAATTAAGTTCTTGGGGAGTCAAAAGTTACATGGATTTTTGGGGTGCCTGGCTGGCTCAGTTGGTAGAGCACGTGGCTCTTAATCTCAGGGTCATGAACTCAAGTCCACATTGGGCATGTGGCCTACTTAAAAAAAATAAAGTTACATGGATTTTTGACTGTGCTGGGGTTTGGCCCCTCATTGTTCAAGGGTCAGCTAATACCTGATTGAGACACGTTATCGTAGGTTCTCACTGAAGAATATTCAAGCTTTGAACTTGTTCTAAGACTACACAGATCCTAAAAGATTAGAGTCTATTTGTTTCTAACTTCTTGGGAATTTGTATTGGCAGAGAAAAATGATAAAAGTATAATTCATACTTGTTTTTATTTAATGCCCCAAGAGTATTCTGTTCTGAGATATTTTCACGTCCCTTACAAGATGCTTCCATAACATTGAATATGAATTTCTTTCCTAAAATATTAATCTACTTCTCTAAGAGCAAAGAACCATCAACAAGATTGCCAAATGTAATTTAGAGCTATCCATTTAATTCTGGAAAGCTCTCGTAAGTAAACTTGAGCTAAGCTTTTTTTGTATCCACAAATCTCAAGTTAGAAAAGGAATCACTTACTCTTGCAAAATATTATATAAACAAATATAATTCAGTACACAAAAAATGACAAGTTCCCTTCTCATACTTGTGCTCTATAATTATGTGATTTAAGTGGGTAAGCAAATATATCATAAATCTCATTTTCCTAATCAAGAACAGGAGAAAAGGAAAGTGAGAAGGTAAGAGAATTTTATAATTTACTAGATATCTAGAACATTCTGAAAGGTTCATTAAAACTAAAAAAAAAAGCTTAACATTTTCAAATATATTAATATATTGAATATGGTACCATCAGCATTTCTTACATACACATATACTTAGTTTAATTCAATAAACATTTATTGAGGATCTGTTATAGATATACCAAGATGACTAAGTAAAGAAACAAAGATATGATCTCAACTCTCCAGGAGCTTAAAAATAATTGGGAAAAACAAAGCATTCATATGTCCTTTAAATGTTGATAGAGTAATTAAATTATTTAATGACAAAGCAGGTGGTACGAGCAGAAGAAAAGCAAGCAAAGAAACTGAGCTTCATGTGGACTAGGATCTTCTGAAAATTAAACATGTCAAGTAGGAAAACATTAGTCAGCATAACAGTCAGGACACATTCAGTTATGCTGCAGTAACCAACAATTCCAAACTCTGAGTTGCCGAAAAATAATAGTTTCTTTCTGGTTTGTGCTATACATTCCATTAACTAGGTGCCTTGTCATCGGTATCACTCCATAACCCAGGCTGCTGGACCTGACATTGTCTGGGGCATTCACAGTGATCATGGCAGGAGGACAGAGAGCCCTGGCACATCTCAGTGTAAAAGTGCTCATCTTAAAAGTGACACAAGTCATTTTGCTCATACGTCATTGGCTCAAACTGGTCAGATGGCCTCATTCAACCACAAAAGTATCAGGACATGTAATTTCACCATGTGGTTAGAAATGAGGAAAAATGAATATTTGACCAAAAAAACTAATGACCCATAGTCAGTGCAACAACTGCCTTTTATAAATTCAAGATAAGAAATATTTCACATAGAGGAAAATCTTAACATTTGAAGACACTGAGTAATATTCAGATCTTACACTTAAAAATTACTTTCATTTGTCTCTTCTTTACTTCTGTAGCCTATGCAGTAATAGGATCAAGGAATTAGGACCTGGTCCTATAAAATTTTACACGTATTTCCTGGTGGCCCTAGTAAGATTCAAACATGTACTGATATAAAAATCATAAACCTCTGGAATGGTGGAGTAAGGCTCTCTGAAAATCCATTGCTGTGTAAAAACAATGAGTACATTGTCAAAATCAACTTTTGAGAACTCTGGAAATGAATCAAAGCTTGCTACAATCTAAAGAGTGTTTATTCAAGGATGATGGCTGAATCTCAGTGAAACAGTCAACTTTCTGACATCTTAATTCTCCCTATTTCCATCTTTCGCCTTGCCTCAGCTTTGTAGTTGCCTTTAAGTATCCTCACAACTATGATATCTGTGAAAACCAGCAGCCTAGTAACTAATAGAAGGGGTAGAACAGGTTTGGAGCTACAGAAAACATCCTATTCCTATTCCTAAGGAATTGCCATTATCTGGCCTATCTGGCAACATCCTAGGAGAGCTCCATTCTCAGGACTTGTCTTCATTTGACCTGCCTCAGAGGTTGCTCAGTGCCAATAGCTCTATCCCCAGTGTGTTTGTGGAAAACAAGCAGTGGCAATCGTTTAACATCAGAATTGCATGTGGCAGTGATACCAGCTGCTGCTAACAAGAGACTGAATAAAACTATAAAAGGAAAAACCTGGGGAATGAGATATCCATAGGGAGCTTTGGAAAACTCTGACATATATCTGGGAATCTAGAAAGCCACACACATGTGCAGGGCTGTGCACATGTCTGAGAAAAGACACAAGAGGGCCTTAATCTCTTACCTCTTTATGATCTTGAGGATTTGTGTAAGCAGGAAGCAAAGTCTAAGGCAGAGTTGTAAACTGCCTGCTAGAGCCTTATAGGCATATTCCAACACACATAGACTTTGAATTAGCTATCATAAATATGTTAAAAAGTTAAAAGTATCCATGTCTAAAGAATTAAAGGAAAATATGGGAATAATGTGTCACCAGGGAGAAAATATCGAGAAAGTGATAGAAATTATTAAATGAAAAAAAACCCAACCAACTAGAAATTCTGGAGTTGAAATGTATCATAATTGAAACGAAAAAAAAAAAAAAAAAAACCTCGAGTGGCTCAAGGACAGATTTGAGCCGGCAGAAAAAAGAATCAGTGAACTTGAAGATAGGTCCATTGTGATTAGCCTCTTTGCCAGAAAGAAAGAAAACGACAGAAAAAAAAAAACTGTACAGAGCCTCGGAAACTATCCGTTATACTAACATATGTATAATGAGAATCCCAGAAGAGGAGAGAAAGGAGAACAAGGAATATTTGAAGAAATAGTGTCTGAATACTTCCCAAATTTGAGAAAAAATGTTAATCTACACATCCGAGAAGTTCAGTAAATTCCAAATAGAACAAACTCACTGAAATCCACACCTAGACACATCACAAAATATCAAAGCTGGAGAAAAAGGGATCATCTTCAAAGAACCAAGAGAAAGTGACCTATCATGTAAAATGAGTCTTCAGTGAGATTAATACCTCCCTTCTCATCAGAGACCATGAAGGCCAGAAGGCAGTGGAATGACATATTCAAAGTGCTGAAATAAAAAGACTGTTGATTAAAAATCTATATCTAGGAAATGTATCCTCCAAAATAAGTAGAGATTAAAACACTCCCAGATAAATGAAAATTCAGAGAATTTATTGCTAGCAGATCTACCGTACAAGAAATTCTAGTGGGAGGCCTTTAGGCTGAAATGAAAGTACCATAGCATGTTTTCACTACTACTAGACAGTAAGATAAGGACATAAGTAAATACGAAGACATTATAAATGTATTTTTGTTTGTAGATCTTTTCTTCTGCTGTTTGATTTAAAGACAACTACATCAAGCAATGACTATAAAACTATGTTGATAAGTTCATAATTTTAAATATATAATTTTTATGACAATAATAACATCAAAGGATGGGAGGGATGGAATGGAATTATAATAGAGCAAAGTTTTGTATACTATTCAAACTACTAAATATTAATCCAAACTACATTGTTTCAGATTAAAAAGCTAATTATAATCCCCAGAACAACCACTGAGAAAATAACTTAAAAATATATATAGTAAAAAGAAGAACAAGTGAATTGAAGTTGTTTGCTAGAAAAAATATATTTAACACTCACTAGGATGGTTGTAATCAATAAGACAAGCAATAACAATTGTTGGCAAAGATATGGAGGAATTGGAACCCTGTATATTGCTGGTAAAAATATAAAAAGGTATAATCATTTTGGAAAACTGTTTAGCAGTTCCTCAAAAATGGAAACACAGGGTTACCATATGATCCAGCAATTAAATTCCTAGTCATATTCCTAATGGCTTTGAAAACATATGTCCACACAAAAATTTATACATTGAATGCCCAAGGAAGAATTATCCATAATAGTGAAAACGCAGAAACAACCCAAATGTCAAACAGCTGATAATATTTAATGCATATATCCACATAGTGGAGTACTAGTCAGCCTTAAAACAAGGAAATGAGTGAAAGAAGGGAAATGAAGGAAATACTGATATGATGCCTGATGCAATACAGATGAACCTTAAAACATGATGCTAAGTGAATGAAGCTAGCTACAAAAGCTAATCACATATTGAATGACTATATTTACATGAAATGTCAAGAACAAACAAATCCATAGACAGAGACAGAAAGTCGATTAGTGGTTCCCATGGACTGGTGGAATGGAAAACAGGCAAGCTATCAGTGGTAATGAGTATAAAGTGTCTTTTGGAATGGTGAAAATGTTCTAAAATGATCACTGATGGTTACAGAATTTTGTGAATATACTAAAAACCACTGAATTGTATATTTTAAACGGGTAAGTTTTATGAGATCTACAGAATAGTTCAATAAAGCTAATTTTAAACAAACTGAATCAGAAATAAAGGCTGTTGTTATACATTTTACCAAATTGAAAATTATTTCTAGGTTGCCCAGATATAAATTACATGGTGAATAGCTATATTGAAAAAGTGACGATTGAAGTCCAGAGGAAACATAAAAATAGTAACGATAGAATCCTAATAGGATCTTCTACATGGACTAACTTCATGCTCAACAAATAACAGACACTAATCAATAAATAGGCTGTGTGGCAAAACTATGGTGAAAAAAGCAGAGTAACGTGTGTTTTTCTTACACAAAAAATAAATTAAGGGAAATCGTAGCTGTGTGAGTCAGCAGGTTTAAGAAAATATTTCTAGATTTCTTTGAGAACTCTGTTTTAATTGGTTGTTTCCTCTTGGTTCAGGGCCCGTCACTTTAAAATGAATGTGCTAGATTCTCTCCCATCAGAGGTTGTTTTTTCCATAGATGTTGTTTTTGCCTTCGACAGGTGCTTGTGGTGGTTTCCTGAGGACAGGAGACACGCCAGCCTTTCTCTTCTCCCCAGGCTGGCCCGAAAGCTACAGTAACAACGTTGACTGCATGTGGCTTATTCAGGCTCCAGATTCCACTGTGGAACTCAACATCCTTTCCCTGGACATTGAAGCTCACAGAACCTGTGACTATGACAAACTTGTGATAAGAGACGGTGAGAAACATTTAAACAAAACAAAAAACTACCACGTTTCGGCCCAACACATATTTAGTTACTTCAGTTATGATAATACTTGTTTGCTGCCTCCATCCGTTTTGTATGGAAGTTCCCAGATACTATGGTCAATGAGGGCACCCAATACCACAGTTGGCTACAGTTTCTAAAGAATGTAAGGAAAATATTAAATGGCCTGTCACAAACGAATGCACATACCATGTCAGAGAAAGCCTTACATTTCTAAAAAAAAGCATTACCTTTGGCTTAAGTAGGAAGTAATGGTCTGAATTTCCAGGTGGTGCTGCTTTCCTGTGGAAAGGCCTTGGAGATAGATTTTGATATTTTATACCGATGCCTTTAAGATCCAAGAGTGAAAAAGTATGTATAATTGCAATATATTCAATTCTCTTTGTCTACTGAATCTCTGGGTAGAGTAGGCAGAATGAAGGGCTAACATTTTTCATCTTTTCCTCTATGCACAGGTGTAGCGTTGCTATGCAAGGAGGGATAAGCATAATGCTAATATGCAACATGTACAAAATTGTGCTTCACAATTCACATTTCAGCCACAACCCCAGACCTACTAAAATAGAAACTCTCAGGATGGGTCCTAGATCTGTGATTTAAAAAGCCTTGTAGGTGGGAAAGTAAGGCAGAATTGTGCGAACTGCAGGGTCAGATTCTACCTTGGTTTAAAGTTTTGATATTTTGACCATTTTACATTAAATTTTAATCTTTAAAATATTGCACTAAAATATTATTTATCTTGATTTCTAAGGTCTTTGGCCCATGATGCAAATACTTCTCTTGCCTGTCCCTTGACCCTGCCTCCAGAGGATACTGATGGTTTTTAAAGTTTGAGAACCACTACCTGCCATGATAAAGACATTAAGACCTCACATGCCTACCTAGAGGGAACATCACTAGGGAAGTATTAAACTGGAGAACAGAATTAAGGGAGCAGCTACTAAGAAGGCAGGCTCGGTGTTATTCAGTTTCCTGTCTTCTAAGATATATGAAAGATATAGAATATTCTATGAATTTCCCAATTGTTAGATTTTGGAAATTAATGAAAAATGCTTCAGAGTATTTTGTGGACCAAACATGTGTTTGCTTTTCGCCCATAGGTTACTCGTATGCAAGCTCTTGCCTCCCTTATCTGCTCAACCCTAGATTTTCACGAAGTATAGTTAGGAAATGGCAGAGGGCTTTATTTTCCTTCCGTTGAGGCTGGGCAGCAAGACTCAAATCAATCATACAAACGAGATGAGATGATAAATCTTAACTTTTCCCCCTTTTCCTATCAACCATCAGCTATTAGCACCTTGCCCAGAGAAATTATCACCTTTTCTCACATGGAGGCATTCCTGTGGATGTAACTTTTCATGTAATGAAATGAGTGTGTCCTTGCACACATATTCTGAGTGTTCAGAATCTAGTAGAAACTTTAAAAAAATATCTTCAGTAGGTAACTCCAGAATGAGGTAAATTATGGTTACTCTTTTAACATTCACTTTCTATTGAGTTGCTTTTTGTTTCACCAATAATTTTTCTTAGAAGCCTGAAGACTGAGAGTTGTTTTCTTCTTCTTCTTTGTGACCTTGCACAAAATACTAAATGTCTCCAAGTCTGTTTTATTGTCTCTGAAAGAGAGACCAGTATCTACTTCTTGGAGTTGTTATATCAGGGAGCATAATACATGCAAAATTCCCTAGCAAAAGTCCTGGCATTTTATAGATGTGGAATTCAGAATTGTTTAATTTAGATTTCAACTTACTTTGCTAGAGATATTACTAAGTTTTCATCATAAACTCTTTATAGACTGGAAAGTGTCCTTATGGAGACATAGAGCTTGGGAGCTCAGAAAATTGACTTATATGCCAAAACAATGACAATGTTTTAAATTAGAGTGTGACCTATCCAAAGAGATTTTTATTCACAACATGAGTAGGTACTGAATAGGCTCATTAATACCTCCTATGTTTTTTTACTCATTCAAGAAGTAGCTTTTGAGTGCCAACTGTAGCGGTTGGTGGGTATTTTGTTCATTTGCACAGTGTGTAGTCTACATTTAGAATGAAATTTCAAGTCCCACTCCAATGGTTTGTTCTTTATTCAGACAGATTTTTGCTTCTGAGGAGCAGAGGCATATCACATTCTGAAGCAAATATCTAAAGCCATTGACCTCAAGCAATAATACTTACAGGCCACTTGTGCCATTGGGCAGTCATCATAGGCCTTCACCCTGTGGCCCTTGGTCCCAGGCTGGCTGTGGACACTCCTGAGTCACCCCAGAGAGGGCCCTGCAGCCTTCCTAGGAGACCTGAGTCACTCTCCCACCTACTTATTCATTTTATAGGACTGTGATGGTTCAAGCCTGAATCCATTTTTTCCAGACCACATACCAACAAATTTTACATACCTAAGATTCCCCCTAACTGAGGTTCTGTGAAACTATGTTGGCTCTAGAAAAAGTTAAAAACAACAACAACAACACACACACACACACACACACACACAGAAAAAAGGGGGGGGGAAGGGGGGAAGGCAAAAAAATAATTTTGTCAAAAATCAGTAATACTATTTATAGATATAAAACGTACTTTCTTTGTTATCTTAGAGAAATCATTTAATAGCATAGTTTGAGAATCTGGAATTATTTAGCGAGGGTTTTAAATCTTCGTTGACTTCTATGCTCTGTGTCCTTGGGCATATTATATATGCCCAAAGCTATTTCCCAATTACAAAATTGGGATAATAAAAATACCTACCTAACAGTGTTATTGTGAATATACAGTCTGATATTACATGTAAAGCACTCAAAATGGTAATAATAATTGCTCGATAAATGTCAGGTATTGGTAATCTGGGCCTCAGTTTCTACATCTCTAAAATAAGGAGTCTCGATTAGAAAGAGAATCACCAGACTACCCTGTAGCCTTTACCTTTGATTTTCCCCTCTCCTTAAAGATCACGTTCATCCCTGCCACAATCCACATGGTGAAGTTGTAGAAGGTTCTAGAAATACCCTAGTATTTATTATGGATACTGGTGGAGAAACAAACCATTGTGTGGTATTGGGTTATCTGCCAACTCATCAGTTAGGTAACCAATAAGTAATGATTTAGAGATAAGCATTATTTCATCAGACAGTCTGAGGTGAAGTTTAGAAAAGAAATAAAAATCAGTAGACCCTACACCATCCCACTGAGAAAGAAAATATGCATCTATGGTATGAATAACAACATACAATAAACTTCAAAATTTTGTGATATGGACAGAATAAGTCAACAAAAACAATTTGGGGCAAAATGTGTAGCAAAATATCACAGTGAAGGTAGCAAGTGCAAAAGGAATTAGAGAGAGAAACTTTTGAATTTTAAAAAACACAAACATTTCCAGAGGTGAGAAACTCTGCAAAGAGTGCCTTTCAAGCATCTCCTCCTTAGAGCTATGCCATTGCAATTGTCGTCCCAGACAATACCTTGTTTTCTGAAGTAGTTAATAATGAGTGAGTTTTAGGCGGTGATCAATGTCAAAGGGATTCATTTTGCTGGTTGCATTAAAGGGGAAATTTTCATCATGTCTCATATTCTATTTTTGGTTTTTATAAGCTTGAAGTTTATTAATTACTTTCCTTAGAGGGAGAAGAAAACCATCTATTTTCCCAGCCAAGGAATCCAAACATTTTATAATTTCCTTTGCTCCACTCTGGCTTTGATTGTGACTTTGTTCCACGTCGCTTATATCCAAGAGTAGTAAAAAGGAAAAAGAACTATGAAGTGACCCAGTTGTCCTCTGTTTCTCTCCCTGGAGGGCACACTTGCTGAAACTGTCTTTTCTCACCCTCCACACGAGTGGGCATAAATGTGTTCTTCTAATAGCAAAAAGGATAAACAACATCAAACAAATGAAAAGTTTAAAAAACCCACAAAAACACAGTCACAACTAAGAAACCGTCTGGGGCTGAAGAGCGGGTCATAGAAACGTTGCACACCTCTTGGGAAATGACCTTACAACATTAGTACAGAATCTGAGGCTGAAGAACCAATCTTTCTTCTCCTTTAGATACTTGACCTTCAGCGATCAGACTAATTTGGCTGAGTCTCTAACATACACGTCGGCACTGCTCCTCCATCATTTCCCAACCCCCATGTACCCTGATTTTGAGTTTTAGTGCCAGGCAGAACTGTAACCCAGTTTTTAGAAAGACAGTGGAAACTGTCAGGAGACTTTAGCATAAAGGGTAAAGCAAAAGGTAGGCAGCACAACTAGGAGCTGGAGCCAGAATGATGCAACCCCTGGAGAGTCCTTGTATTTGAGAATCTCATGGTCTCCTAGGAAGGGCGATGTTCTGAGAAAAATGTATGAGCTACTTTGCGTTGCAAAGGATGGTGGAGAAGATTCTGAAGACATCATATTTTGCTGCTGACATTTCCTTTCTTTGGTGTAGGAGACAGTAGCCTGGCCCCGCAGCTAGCCGTTCTCTGTGGCAGAGAGCTCCCGGGACCCATCCGGTCCACCGGCGAGTACATGTTCATCTGGCTCACCTCGGACTTCAGTGTAACCGCAGCGGGCTTCAATGCATCCTTTCACAAAAGTAATATGTTCGGGTTTTTTTATGTCACGTCATGTCATCTCACCTCATCCTCTCTCTCCCTCTCTCTCTCTTTCCCTAATACATTCTGCTTATTTTTCACATGGGTCTCGCCCAGCCTCTGGATAGCCATCCTATGTCAGCTAATGAGCCTGACCCAAAAACTGTGGCCGAGTGGTACATAAGGATCCCCTGGCGTCGGGTCTCTGGGGGGAGACCTCGCCCCCCGCCAAAAAATGAGGTGTGTTCCTGGTAGCCCAAGAATGAGATCTTTAAACCAATTTTTCAGCCTAGCTGAGGGCTTCAACTAGAACAAAACTAGACAGCACTTACCCATAACACATTGCAGGAACAGTAAGTCAGAGTAATCTTCAATCTAAGAAACAGACAAAGGAAAATAGAAGATATCTTCAGAAAGCTCTTGGTTTCAATCACTCATGGGAGGGTTGACCGGAACAGTTTGCTTCTCTTGAAATATGAGTTTGATGACTCAGAGAATGTGCACAATACGTGAGTGGTGATCATGTGTAGTATGATCGAGACTTCCAAAACTTGATAAAATGGGAAGTCCAATAGTAAGTTTAAAGCCAAACAATATTAAAATTAAAGAAGTAGTCCATGAAATATGGACCATCGAAAGACGCTCGTGCTTTTAACCAAAAAGCATAATTTTAAAGTAGACTCTCGATATAGACATTAAAAATTTATCTAATATTTCCTGCACTGTTATAGATGTCTTTTAGAGAGTAGGGAGCAATGGAAGATAAATTATCTCCTTCGCGCTCAGGGAGGCAGGCTGCATAGTGGTGTAAGACAATGGGCTTTGAAATTAGACAGACCTAAGATAAATTTCCACCTGTGATTTAAGTAGTTGCGTGAACTCGCTGCACTCCCTTGTTGAGCTGCGGAGCGCCTGACAATGGGCAAATTAATGCCTGCTCCCTCCATCCACTCTCTTCTTCCGCTCCCAACCCCTCTCTCTCTTCTATACATGTGTATGACAAGTGTACCTGCGCACGTATAAATGTACATACGTGTGTGTGCACACACACACCTGCATGCTGGACGGCTGCATGTCTAGAAGGTATTTCCAATTTAACATGCGAAACCTGAACTCTTGCTTCCCATCCCCTTCCACTCTCCAAACCTGCTCATTCCACACTCTTTACAATCTTGATAAATGGAAAGCACATTCCGTCCAGTTGCTTAAGCCAAAAATCTTGACGTCGTCCTTGATCCTTCCCTTTGTCTCACACCCTGCGTCATCAACAAATCACATCAACAAATCACAATGATTCTACCTTCCCAATATATTTAGAACCCAACCACTTCCCACCTTTCTCTTTCTACCACCCTAGTCCAGACCCTATCATCTCTCCTTGGACTCAGGCAGTCACCTCCTTATTGGACACCCTGCCCATGCATTTCCCTGCCTGGCCCCCTTACAGTCTAGGTATCACAGACAGAGAGATGCTTTTAAAATCTAAGCCATTCTGATGCTCAAAACCCTTGAATGTCCTCCTCTCTTACTTAAAATCAGTCCTTTCAGTTTCCTGCATGACCTAGCCCTGCTTCCTTTGGGATCACTCACTGTGCCTCATTAATTCTGACTTACATGATATACCACTCAAGCCTTTACACCAAGTGTTTTCTGAACTGGAACGTTCTTCTCTCACGAAGCCATATGGCTTGATCCCTCATTTCTTCAGGTCTCTGTTCAGGTGATACCATAACAATGTGGCCTTCTCTAACTTCCCCAGACAATACTATACCATTCTCCCTCCCCCTATTCACTTTTCCTTGTAGAATTTATCCCCATCCCACATCTTATATATGTGTTTATTGTATGTCTTACTCATCTATAAAGTAAGCTCCTGAAAGTAATTTGTCTTTGTTGCTTATTTCTGTGTCCTGATCTTAGGAAAAGCCACAAAATGAGTACCTTGCCATCGGTGCTCAACAAATGCTTGTTGGGCCCATCATTTCTTATACTTTGGTCCCAGTTAGTTTCAAACCACATTTCTATTGCCTACACTTTAAAAATCCTCATGAAAAACAGGAAAGCATAAAAATCCCACTGTAAATGTCACTTAAGTAAATTACCTTTGTTTCTTCTTGGAAAGGTTGTGGTGGATATTTGCACGCAGGCAGAGGGATTATCACATCCCCTCAGTATCCGGAGACCTACGGTCCCAACCTCAACTGCTCTTGGCACGTCCTGGTTCAGAGTGGTCTGACCATAGCTGTCCATTTTGAACAGCCCTTCCAGATTCCAAATGCAGATTCTTCTTGCAGCCAGGGGGACTACTTGGTGGTAGGTCATGCTTGCTACCTTTTCTAATTATTATCTTTGCAGTCTTCATTCAAAAAACAAAATGGTGTTTTTTATTTATGTCTCTCAATTTATGTCTCTCCTGGGACATAAATTGATAGGACTTGGGTGCTCCATCTCTCTCAATATGAAGGAATTTATGCAATTTTAATTTGTGTTCCTAGCTGAAAAATGGACCTGATATCTATTCTCCACCCTTGGGACTCCATGGAGGAAATGGTCATTTTTGTGGCAGTCGTCCTTCATCCACTCTGTTCACTTCAGATAATCAAATGTTTGTTCAGTTTATTTCTGATGCTAGTAATGGAGGACAAGGATTTAAAATCAAATATGAGGCAAAGAGTTTAGGTAAGTATTTTCACAGAGTATAATGCCTGTATTTTTCCTGCAGTTGCTTGGTCTTCCTTGTTTAAATAGATTTGAGGAAAAAATATGTAAAGTTTTCTTTTCTAAACTAAGAATAATAATTTAACAAGAATACCTACCTGTTTTCAGGTACTTACTGTATTCTTGATACATTCAGTATCTCCTCATGGCTGCTTTTTAAGGAAGGTATCATTCCCATTCTACAGATAAGTAAAATGAGGCTTAGATTCTTTCCAAGCCTACTTATTGAGAGAATGAACAAAGTAAAATTCTCCATGAGTATAAATTAAACTGATATTACAGAAACCCTGAAATTTCTTAGTCTTTTCTACTATAAAATGTCTAATTATAAGTTACATTCAGTTATGGAAACATCGTAAGAATGATAATTACATTGTTTTATAATCATTTGTATGCTTTCTTTTAAAATGAACACATATTCCTCTGATTCTGTTATTACCCATTTAATTATATATTACAGTGGTGATCTTTACTTAATTACCTTTACTTAATTACACTTGATTAAAATTATATTTAATTCTACTGTAATGACTTAATTTTGTGACATTTATATTTATATAATGTTTAATTGAATAAATAAGTAAATAAGCATCATAGTTTCAAAAGAGAGAGTAATGTTAGCAGAGAATAAATCTTTGCTTCCTCTCCCAAATTGGATAATACGGATTTCAGGATAATCATATGACCTCAATCCCAGATTTCCTAGTATATTTTAAAAAACATATTAATCTAAATAAAACCATATATTTTACTGCATATTCTCTAAAATATGAGATTTTAAAATGTCAGCATAATTTCTTTATTCTGGAAGAGGAGAAGAAATAAGCATCTACCAAATGACACAGAAAATCATCTAATAGCTTGAGTAGGTTCCATGATTATGGGGAATATACTTCTGTTACTTCCCACTACATGCAGCTCTGGCACTTGGAAGGAGTGGTGAAAGATAGCTCTGTGAATATCCGTACCATTACTTTATAGGTTGAGAG
The DNA here is from genome assembly GCA_028534135.1 of Potos flavus. NCBI lineage: Eukaryota > Metazoa > Chordata > Mammalia > Carnivora > Procyonidae > Potos > Potos flavus. Next base: position 103,858,467 of record CM052897.1, read on the forward strand.
TTTTTTTTATCCCTCTCTATCTCTGCTGAGCTCAGCTGCTGAATCCTGTGTGGGCAGAATTTACTGGCCACTGAAGCTTCTCAGAGTGGCAGTGCCTTGTGTCTAGTGAGTAGACATCAACTGATCCCACAGAACTCTACTTTCCCATGATAGAGTCTTGAGTTACAAGTCTTACATTTTTAAAGTCAATATTTGGTGGTAATTTAGATATGCTAAGGGTTTATTTATAAATGCTTCTATTCTTTTATTCCTTTGTGGACCCTCTTCTTATATAAGAATGGTATGGCCATTACCTCCTCCCCATCTTTCTGCCTTCACTATTAAAGTTCTTTTGATTTTAAAACCTATTGTCCATTCATAGATGAGTGGATAAAGAAGATGTGGTGTATATGTACACAATGGAGTATTATTCAGCCTTGAAAACAGAGTGAAATCTTGCCATATGTGACAACATGGATGGACCTGGAGATTATTCTGCTAAGTGAAATAAGCCAGTCATAGAAAGAAAAATACCATTTGATTTTACTTATATGTGGAATCTAAAAAACAAACAGACTCTTAAATATAGAGAACCAACTGGTGATTGCCAGAGGGGAGGGGTTGGGGGGGTGGGTGAAATAGGTGATGAGGATGAAGAGGTACAAACTTCCAGTTTCTGGGAAACACCTGGAAAGAGGCGCCCAGGGACCCAAGGAGGAATGGTGTGAGATAAAAGGAGGAGGAGCTCAGTGTCCAAGCAGCTGGGGACAAAAACGGAAAGAAGAGAGAGATGTGATCAACCAGGTTAAATGCCGTGGATATAAAATAAAGATTAAAAAGATGCTGGGGTACACAACTGTGAGGCAACCAGAATGCTTTGATGAGGTTGAAAAGTGAAGGGGGAAGGAGGAAAGAGGGCAGTGAGAGCAGGGAACGTGACTGTAACTGACTTGAGCATGTGATGGGTGGGAAGATGTGAGGAGCAAGGAGGAGAGGGGCGGAGGGGAGAGGATAGGGAGGGAGAGAGAGTGCGAGCACAGGGTAAGGGGAGGGCCTCCACAGAGCACGGTCCCTGAGGGGACAGTGGAGTGGGAGGCCCACCCAATGTACAGGAAGACGGTGTAGCAGAGGAAGATAAAAGAGGCAGAGAGGCAGATAAATTTCTTAAGGGTGGTAACAAATTGAGGTAGTGTCCTCATCTGATTTCTTCCATCGTGCTCTAAAGGAGAACTACAAGTGGCATGCTGAGGCTCCAGAGAGGGTGGGGAGAATAAGGGTTGAGGGCAGAGAGTCACGTCTCACATAGCTGCTATATTTCTGTGAGAAAGCAGGGTTGCTTGCAGTGTTGAGAGTGGAGGGTGCGCATTTGGAGACATTGATTTCCACAAATGGTTTGAATCGCTTACAGTCTGTAGTTTAGGGGTTCAGAGATGAGAAGCATGCCGGGTAATGCCAAAATTCAGTATAGAAGCATAAATGACTGAATGACAGCAGAAGTAAATGTCAAGAGAATTTAGTAGATCCATGTATCTGTGAGGTTAACTTACTAGGTTCGTCTCATTGGCATTGTAAGTACCCAGTTTACTCCGGCCTGGATTGTTGGCTGAGATCGCCAAAAAATGTTTATTAATAAAAGGAAAGTATTTTTACATGCTTTGTTTTTTTAGAAAAGAAGTATAAAAAGCCCATTGATTTTCTTCCAGAAACTGGCTAATAAATTCTCTCATGCCAGCCATCTCTTGCTCTTCAAATGCATCTGAATCCTGAAGAAACACAATGAGCGAATGCCCACAGAGTTGTGCAGATACCAATCTGCTTAGTCTTTTAAATGCCAAGATCCCAGCTCTGCATCTGTCTATCGAACTGCCCAGTCAGTGGGAAGTTATAAGGGCTTCTGCATTCTCATGCTTTTCTGCATGGCGAATGTACACTAATTCTTCTGTAATGTTCCGCTGCATGCACTGGGCACCATAGGTATTTTGTTGGCTTTAAGGAAGAGAGAAATTGGGGCGCCTGGGTGGCTCAGTGGGTTAAGCCTCTGCCTTCGGCTCAGGTCAGGATCTCAGGGTCCTGGGATCGAGCCCTGCATCAGGCTCTCTGCTCAGCAGGGAGCCTGCTTCCCCCTCTCCCTCTGCCTGCCTCTCTGCCTACTTGTGATCTCTTTCTCTCTGTCAAATAAATAAATAACCTAAAAGAAAAAGGAAGAGATAAATTTTCTAAGAGAATTTACAGTTGGGCAAGTTAAAAAGTGACACACTTGGTAGCTCCCCTGATAGCACATTCAGAATCTGTTTGCTTAAAAAGAGAATGAGAATAAATCCAGATGAAAGGACATTGAGGTTGAAAATACAAGTAAAGTGACTTTTAAAAAAATGCCAGTGAGAAGTGTAGACGTGATGCTGTGCTCACCACAGGTGTAACCGCCATCTGCTCCATACAGGGCTCTTACAATACGAGTGGCTGTGCTCCCCATGCTGTGCCTTTTATCCCCATGACTCATTCCTTCCCTAACTGGAAGCCTGGACCTCCCACTTCCCTTCACCCATCTGGCCCATCCCCCTACTCCCCTTCCCTTTGGCAGCCCCTAGTGTGTCCTCTGTATTTATGGGTCTGGTTCTGTTTTTGTGTGTTTGTGTTTTTTAGATTCCACATATACGTGAAATCATGTAGACTCGTCAAATCACTATGTTGTACATCTGAAACGAATGTGGCATTGAATGTCGATTCTATTTCGATTGTAAAATTATGTCTGACGTAAGACAGTGCAAAAAAAAAAAAAAAAAAAAAAAAGATAGTGGCGTTGCATCCTCTTTCCCAGACTGTCGATTGATTTCACTGTGTTTCTCACCAGCCTGTGGGGGCAACATCTACATCCACGATGTGGATTCTGCGGGGTATGTGACCTCCCCTGGCCATCCTGACAATTACCCCCAACACGCTGATTGTACCTGGCTCCTAGCTGCTCCTGCTGGGAAGCTCATAAGGCTGCAGTTTGAAGATCAATTCAATATTGAAGAAACACCCAAGTAGGTCACTTTCATTTCCTTTTTCTCCTACTCAGACTTAGTATTCTCTAGCTGTCGTGTTGGAGAATAATTTCTCAGCATAGGAAATGTAAAAAATGGGGAAAGGACACGCATTACACCTTGAGCCTGAAAACATTGCCTGCCCGCCACTCTCGAGTTAGCTGAGCAGGTTATGTACACGGATATTGTCTCTCCTGACACAACGTGCACCCTCCAAGACACACTGAGGATGGCTGTTGGAGATTTATGTTATCCGTTCTTCCTCCCACAGGAAAAATACAGTGTCTCTGGTAGATGAATATTTATTTTCCCAGCCTCATGCTCAATGTCATAAATAATAAACTATCTGTTTAACAAATGGAAATTTGTGTTATGTGACACTAGGGGTCACCAGTGTCAGGGAAAGGATTGAAGTACCATATAATTTCCCAATCTCTCTTTAATGAGAATTCTTAAGGGATTACAAACCAGGGAGTAAGCCTCCTTACTGTGTTGAACACAAAGAGAATAACCATACTGACTGGAAAAACAAAAACAAAAACAAAAACAAAAACAACCCTGAATTTTTCTCTTCATTTAACAAAAGTATGTATACATTTGCAAGAATATGTGTATGGTCCAAAACTTAGGTAGAAGAGGTTTGCTCACTATTTATGGGCACCTGATATAATGCCATGGTCCCACTCAGTGAACGTTAACTGGTTGATTGGCTTTCTTAAGAAATACTGGGTAAATACTTGCTCACTTTCATGGACACAGAACATTCCAGCTGAGACTCTCCACAGTCTGGGTGGCAGGGCTGTCAAGAGACAGTTCGTCTTTGTCATGTGAGATGTGCCCTATCATCATGTGAAACAAAGTACTTGTTTTTCTGAAATTCCCAGGTGTTAATTTGAGAATGACTTGTTATGTGTAAAACAAATACAGAATATGGAGGGAAGACAAATAAACATTCTTTGATGTGGTACATGTAACACCTTCCTTTTGGAACTACTCATGAAAGAACGTATTATGATTAGAAAAATATTATGTAGCATTCTCAGGTGACACACCGCTTAAAATGATGGTCGGAGTGTCTTCTGCTACAAAAATGATGATTTAATATTGCTCTTGGAGAAAGTCGGTGAAGTCTTTATTTTGAAGATACATCAAAGAGACAGATTTTTATGTGTTAAACAGAATTTTCTTTCCTCTTTAGCTGCACATCCAATTACCTTGAGTTGAGAGATGGGGCTGATTCAAATGCACCAGTACTTTCCAAGGTTTGCGGGAGATCTTTGCCCAGCAGCCAGTTGTCCTCAGGAGATGTGATGTATTTGAGATTCCGATCAGACAACAGCCCCACTCAGGTGGGGTTCAAGATCAAGTATGCTATAGGTAACAACATTTTTTTTGTATTTAATAAGATAGTTATGACAGACTAATTATAATAAAACTTTTAAAAATCATACCATTTTTAGGGAAGTCTTTCTATCTGCCTAATTATAATGATTGTTTTAGTGATAGAAATAAGTAAGGAATGAATGTAAATGTTTAAAACCAAAATCATTTGTTGATTTAAAATTTTATTTTACTTTCCATTTTAAACCACTCTTTTTAGTAAACTTGAATATTTTGTATTTTTTCCTAACTTGTTTGTGAAAACATATTCAGTTAAATCAGATTTATGTGTCTTTCTCTTATCACAATATCTCTATAGTATCACCTTAACTACTAAAACTGTTTACTATTCAAATATAATCAAATAACTATATATAGAACAGTAACTTTGAACTCACCATTAATGGATGTTTTTCCCTTATGTCTCTAGTACCAAATCAGTCACTAGACAAAAACAAGTATATCTCCTCAGTGTTTTGATTTCCTTACTTTAAAAAATGAGCAATACACATGTATCTTGAAGATTTATTGCATTGTGGTCACAATTACATGGAATTTAGTATCTGGTGGGTCTGAACACTAACCAAACATATTTAATACAGTCAAAAGTTGGAAAGCCTACTAGTAATGACATTAAACCTACACCATAGGTTGTTTTATAGCTGGAGGCAAATTAATTGTATATAATTCTATCTAACTATAACATCCAGCTGATAAGAAAGAATTGAGTGGTAATTTGCCAGGCCCCCAGATACCAGTTACTGCAGTGAAACGTTCATTTGATAGTTAAACCAGGAAGGGCAGGCATCACGAATCACTACCACACCCCTTCCAGCTGAGCAGGCCCTCCGTCTTCAGAATCACAGACACATGGTTGTAGGCAGGCCTTACCAATCTATCAGTTGGTTCTTGAAAGGAAACTTCCTTGAAACTAATAGCTCTTACATGGTGTCCCAAGAGGACTAATGTGATGTTACAGAATATGCCCTTCAGTTTCCATGTCCCATTATTGGACTGGACTTGTGGTATCATTTCTCTTTACAGCAATAGTAGATTTCAAATAATAAGGGGAACACTAACTAAATAAACATTTTCAGAATTTTTAAAACATTAATTAATATTCAATTGGCACCTAAAAGTTTTTGAATGTGCTGGTTAAATTTAAAAAAAAAGAAAAGAAAAATCTTGTAACAGAATATTGCTCTTTTCTGCAGCCCACTGTGGGGGAAGAGTGACAGGGCAAAGCGGTGTCATTGAAAGCAGCGGATATCCAACACTTCCGTATAGAGACAATTTATTCTGTGAGTGGCATCTCGAGGGTCCCTCAGGACACTATCTCACCATCCACTTTGAAGACTTTAACCTTCAGAATTCCTCTGGCTGTGAAAAAGACTTTGTGGAGATCTGGGAAAACCATACCTCTGGTCAGTGCAATATGTCTGCTGTCTTTTGGTGGGTGTTTATTTTCCCATGTACTCATTCAGCCTCTGAAGTGTCCTCACTTCAAGAAAGGTAAAATGACACCTATTCTTTGCATAGACATGCAGTCAACTCTGAGCACTGTTGACTTTTCTCTCCCTGGAGTCCTGCTCAAAAACGGTGGGTGTCCAAGGCCAAAGCTATAGCTTGTCCTTATAGATCACACTGAGAGAGCACTGTATGGAGAAGGCATCTTCTTCCTATTGAGACCTTCCAGTGCCATATGTGGTTAGTTATTTGAGGAGCATCCTGTCAAGTAAAGAGAGAGAGGGTAAGCTATCCAGAAATTGTATGAATTGGACACTCATCACTCTGTTGCCTGGAACTATCTCTTTAACCAAATGAGCTCCCTCACTGTGCTGAGAGGTCCTTGTCCTAATTGGCTACAGCTTTTGTTACACATCTTCATCCATGTGAATGTTGATTTTATTCATGTTGGTCCTGCTTCTCTTAACAGAGGTTAACATTTCTTCGTGGGCATGGTCTTGTCTTTTATTATTTTCTTTGTACTTGTAGAATACCTCAAGTAGAGGTGAAATGAATTCAATCACCTGGACATAGACATACTTAATCATTTGCCTCTCACAGGAAGTTTATTGGGCAGATATTGTGGAAACACCATTCCGGACAGCATAGACACTTCTAACAATGTTGCTTCGGTGAGGTTTGTCACAGATGGCTCTCTTACTGCCTCAGGATTCAGACTCCGGTTTGAATCCAGCTTGGAAGGTAAGTTCACTGATGTGTGAACTATTTATATGTTTTGAGAACCTACATTGGCTAGACACTATGCGAGGCACTGGTGTTACAATAGTTGTTGAACCAAAATGACCCCTGTCTTCTTGGACCTTACACTTTAGTGGAGAGGCAGACGTTAATCAAATAGTCGCACCACAGCTCTGATACAGGCTACCAAAGAAAGGAAGTGGTCCTTTGGAAGATGTTATGGGATGAGAGCTGCACACATTCCTCATCTTAAGAAAACCAGTGCGTTAGCCCCATAGCTGTCAGAATTGGCATTCCAAATACCCTGACATTGGTGAAATACAGATTTTACCGGAAGAAACTGGACAATTTCTCTAATCTTCCAACTCTTCCCACTCTTGAGATTACTCCGTCTATTGGTCCGCCATATTTCTTGGGCCATGATGATACAGTGCTGCCAGAAAACTGTCATCCATGGAAACATGGATTAAATATTAAATCTTAGAGACAGGAAGTGGAAACAAAATTCTCTGTAAGTCCTCATATACACCTAGTGATGAATAGGAGCAATAATTTTGTCCAGGGGGATAGTAAAGAAGATACTTTCGAGAACACTTCTTGTGGAAGGGATCATTTGGACTGGATTGGCAGTTTTCCTGGGTTTCTTCCCCTTCAGAGTGTGGTGGGGATCTACAGGGCCCTATGGGAACATTTACCTCTCCCAACTACCCGAACCCGAATCCTCATGGCCGCGTCTGTGAGTGGAGGATCACAGTGCAGGAAGGAAGGCGGGTCACCCTGACTTTCAACAGCCTGAGTCTGGAAGCTCACCCATCCTGCAGCAGCGCGCGTGTGACAGTAAGTATCCCGTGCAGGTAGGGATATCACATTGCATTGTTGAAGGAGCTTATCGATCTGTGATTTCACAGTCAGAAAACTAGGTCGGGAATATTCCCTCCCGTGCAACTGTACCTCAAACAAATGTGAAGTATCTTCGATAGAACTAAAGCACAGTGAATGGCCATGTTATCTGTAAAGCCCGTCTTAAGAGCCTATTCTTTGTTGCAACATACATCAGGATCATAGGTGGGATAAATTTTAAGAGCAAATGATCGTTGCACATGACAAAAGTGGGTCAACGGAGAAAAGTTAAGCCCGCGGGTAGCACATAGTTGAGTAGGACCGGAGTCGCAGAACAGTCACCACTAGAAGTTTTAAGCAGTTGAGGGGTCCTGCGTAGTTACTGCTCTCCTCCAGAGGGGCTGAACCACTCCTTTGGAAGGGCATGGGCTGCCTGCCCTCAGTGTTGCCAAGGTCAAGTGCTTTGGGAGATGCCGTTAGCATTCTTAGCTTCCTTTAGCAAAGGAAAGCAAAGGAGATCCATGAATAGGAAAGAAGACTGTTAACTGAAATGACAGTTCTATATGTATATATACTGGATTAATTATACATTAATATTAATGTATTTCTTTACCCAACTCAACCTTTCCTCTGTCCTTGTTACCTCAGTCAATAACAATTCCAAACCTGCGGATGCTCGGGTCCAAACCTCAATGTCTGTTTTGGGGTCCTTTCTCTCCTACCTTGTGTTGCAGCCGTAGTCAAGTCCCACTGGCTGTATCTTTCAAGAGATCCAGAATCTAACTACTTCTCACCATATCTACTGCCACCGCCACCACCGCTCACTTAGACTTAATTTAATAACTTCCAGCTGGTCTCCCTCCTCCTTGTCTCGCTGCATTCTCAGCGCGGCCACAGCATGATGGGTTTAAGTCAATCACATCATGCTCCTCTCCTTGAAACTCCTCTCTTGGCCTCTCATCTCACTCAGAGGGAAATCCCGAATCTTTATAGTGGCCCAAATGACCCTATGGTGTCTGCATCTTGTCTTAAACTCTCCTGATCTTTTGCTCACTAGGACCCAGTCTCACTGGCTTCCTTTTGGGTCTTTGAATCTGCTAAGGTGTTGGACAACCCACTTCACCTGTCCTATGGCTTCTGGACGGCGCCTCTCCAATGGCTGCCTGGTTCACTCTCTCTCTTCATTCCCAGGTCTTCAGTGACCTCATCCCTACATTAAATAGATTCCACCCTGACCCATCCTGTTCCCTGCATTATTGTTTTCACAGCACTTCACATCACCTGACATCCTGTGTATTTATTTGTTTGTCTGTGTATTGTCTGCTCCCAGCATCTTATGTAAGCTCCGTTAGGACCTGCTCTGCGTTTCATTCACTGCTGAATCCCCAGTGCCTGGCACGTAATAGAAACAGTAAATATTAAATGAATGAATACTAGAAGTACTATCATTATCCTTTTTTTTTTTTTTTTAAGATTTGTATTTATCTTTTTGAGAGACAGTGAGCAAGAGAGAGCACGAGCAGGGGCTGGGGCAGAGGGAGAGGGAGAAGCAGATGTGGGGCTCTATCCCAGGACTCTGGGACCACGACCTGAGCTGAAGACACACACTTAATGACTGAGCCACCCAGGTGCCCTTCATTATCCTTCCTTAAAAACAAGATGCTTTTGGGGCACCTGGGTGGCTCAGTCAGTTAAGCATCTGCCTTTGGCTCAGGCCATGATCCCAGGGTCCTGGAATGGAGTCCCATGTAGGGCTCCTTGCTCGTGGGGAGCCTGCTTCTCCCTCTCCCTCTACCTGCCACTCCCCTTGCTTGTGCTCTCTCTCTCTGTTTCAAATAAATAAATAAAATCTTAAACAAAAAAACAAGACACTTTTGTTTTCAATTTAATTGTCCCCTGTTGGGTAGTGAATTTCAGAAATACAAAGTGCCTTTGTATGTTAGTGTAATACTTTGTATTGCCCTAAAATGACCATATTCAAACTTCAACTTTGCTCCCAAGTTCTAACACCTGAAGGTATCATATATAGATATATCTATAGATATATATCTGAGATCATGACCTGAGCTGAAACCAAGAGTCAGACGTGTAACTGACCAAGCCACCCAGGCGCCCCTCCACTGAATATGTAGAGACAAGGATGAAGTAGAAAAAAATTAACCACCCCCAGTAAACCATATTTTGATATGTTTTGTTATCTTTTCTTGTAAATGAATATATTATGTAGTTGTGATAATGGGGAATAAATTCATTTGTACACTAGTTTTAATCTATTTTTCTGATTATAAACATAATGAATTCCTATTGAACAGATTTTGGAGAGTTCAAAAAATAAAAAATATAAAAAATACTTGAAATTGTACCTACCCATTGCTAAAATTTTGATGTATACAACTGTTTATTTCCCTTTGAAATTCTTTCCATAATTAACATCACATTGAATATAATGATTATGAGGAATCTTACCAGTAGAATTTTCACATGCCCTGCAGGAAAGATAATATGAACAGTCATAGTTTCAGAACTCAAATAATAAAATAAAATTTACAGTGACAGCCACACATTTTTAATCCCGTCTTACTTGTCATTTTCCCATCTCTGAATCATAGATGCCAAAGACATCCACTTTCAACTATTTTAGCTACTTCTTGTGGTGTGTCTATCACTATTTTAAAATAATATTCCCATTCTGCTACTTCTTTATTTTTCGGTCTTCCATATCATCTGGCCACATGCAATGATGAGATGAGGGTTTAGCTCTCTTCCCCATCCACCCCCACCACACACACACCACAGACATTCACAGGGCTACATGCAGTTCAGACACCCCCAACTTCCTCCCAAAATACCTGCATCACAGATTTTATTTAAATTGCTCTTCAGTGTTTACGTTACTATGATTATACAGCCGTCATTCCCCACCTAGCCACGTAGTGTACTATGGTAGCGTTTGCTTTTGTTTTTCTGATTAATGTCCTTTTTTACATGGAGTTTTTTATGCACATACCACTAATTCCTCCACACGCTTTCACTCCAGGGTTACATGCCTACCTTGTGCAGTATAGCACACCCACCAGTTCATTCATTTTCCTTAGCATTAGCCTTCCTTGAGCCCTTTTCCATCAGCTGCAAGCCTGATGCCAGCTGTCATGCGGGACATTCTCTTACCCAGAAACTTTGCACGCTCCTTCATTCCTCTCCTGGGGTGGACACCTGACTCCATGACATATGCATTATCCTGTCTTGGCTCATTTCCTTTTTTTGGTGAGGCATATGTTCTTGTATTTCCATAAGGAAATGGGCATGGCTGGTAAGGTTTTTGAGAAGGTATATACCTGGAATTATCCTTATTTTACCATTGTTCTTTGAATATACTATATATATTAAAATATGATATGTATATAAATATATTAATCATAATTTTGAAGTTTTATGTTGCTTCTTTTGTGGTCCATTTCCTTCAATTTCCTGTTTCCTATTTATGTATATTGATTGGTCTCTGCCTTTTGCTTTAGACATTTAAGGAAGTTTCCTTAAATGTCTAATGACCCTTGGCTGTTTATTCATATTTAAGAATGAAATACTAAAATGCTGCTTGGAAGTTCTATGTGCATGAGATTGTCAATTTACGGTCTTTGTCAGATTGGGGGGACTTGACCATTTAATTAGGAGAAACTACAAATGTCCTATCTACAGATCTTTTCTCCTGGGGAGGCTAAAGCTCCAACAATAAATTTCTTTTATGAATCTTCAATATCACATCCTTTTTCTTTGAAATATATTTTTATAGTTCAATGTTTGTTTTGTTTCTTCTCCACTATGCTGTAAATAAGGGGATGTGGCTTGCCCTTTGCCCACACTTTATCATTTTAAGAACTTCTCACAAAAAAGCAGGGTGGGGGGGGTGGAGAAAGAAAGAAAGAAGGAAAAAGAGAAAGAGGCAGAAAGAAAGAGACAGGAAGAGAGAGAGATAAAACAGAAAAGAAAAGAAAAAAGAAAAGAGGAAGGGAGGGAGGGAGAAGGGTAACTTCCCAAGATCTATAGGTTGAGTGAAGGCAGCTTTAAATGCACTGCCTCTAGATTAATACCTTATCCAGCTGCCTAAGCATACAATTCCTCCAAACTTAGGTGTTTATCTTACTCTGTCCTGAAGGAGAAGAAGCAAAGGTACACCATCCAGCGTGCACTACAATGAGATATGTGCCTGATTTTATTCCTGCATATAGCAAATTTTGGAGTTTGTCTTGAATCTCAAATGTCAATTTCCTATCCCATTGTTTTCTGGGAGTTGTAGTTTCTGAGTACAAACATGAGTGGAGGAGGAAAGTGAAACAGCACTTTGGTTGCCTTGAAAAAGCAGGAGTTCATGTGATCAATGGCTGCCTGACAAACTGTTAGTCACTGTGATTCTAAGCTCAGGGCAGACATTGCGCAAGGATAATAGCCATTGATCAGGGTTTCTGACATGTTCCATTAGCCTGCAGTTGCTGATAATCCCTTTTGATTCTGGCAATATGTTGCTCATTCCTGTTCTCAGTATTATTGAAATTTTGTCATCTTCTGTTTCCTTATACATTACTTCATGGTTTGGAATCAGAGGGATGCGTTAAGTCCAATTTTATTATCACTAGTTCTTTGAACTGAAGCAAATAGCATAACCTTTCTGAATTCTACTGTCTTAATCTGGAAAACAGGGATGATAATATGTGTCTGAGAGGGTATTGTGCTAATCGAATAAAGTAACACAAGTAGGCTATTAGCAGAGCCTGGCATTTTGTTGGTGCTCAGTAAGTGATAGGGAACACTGTGTCTGGTCCTGTGAGTCAGAAACACTTGAAACCAGAAGCCCTCACAGAGCTCAATTTAATGATCAGTTATAGTAAATTAAAAAGCTCACATCTTTGTTATGAAATGCATTCTTCTCCTTTGTATCTCTTAGTGTTAGACTCTGAATCGTTATTTCTAATCATGGGTGATTCAAATCCTTTTTAAAAAAGAGAAATATCAATTACTCAATCAGTCAATTAGTGTTTAGTTATTTCTGGATCTTTCCTAAACTGTGACAACCAGGCATACCAAAACTCCCTTGGCTTTGCACAGAAGTGAAATAACACTTTGCAACTAATATAACTATGTGCATAACTAGAAATATTGTTTAATATTTTGGAGCCAGCTCTAGTCTAATCCATTTTTTTAAAAATTCGAATTAATAAGAAAATTGAGCCTTTGGGTCCATAAGTACTTAGGAAAGAACTATTATATTGATTGATTTTTAAAAGTTACTTTTCAAGGCATTTTAAACTATTCGAGTTACTATATGCTTTAAGCCTTCAGAGACTAACATTTAAGACTTCGTTCCAAATATCAAAGGTCCCGATACATTGGTAAGAAAAATGGTCCATGAGTGAACTCTGCGAACTAAGATGTAAGCGTGTTGGCCTGTCTAATTTACATTTTGAGCATGGTTTCCAGCTGCAGACAGTACAGCAGTTTTTCATTTGTCACCATGTGGCAGGAGGGCATTACTGTAATACTTTCATTTTAGTGAAATGACCCTGAGGCCACAACTCAGTAGAATGTGCTCTGGGTGATACAGTGGCTTGTGGCACCGGGCGAAGAGCCCATACTGCTAAGTAATTCATTTTAGCACAGAGTTTCCTTCTAAGGAAGTGTATTGGGGCTGTGAATATAATCTTCTAGGAAACACTCGGTCAGATGGCCCGCATGACTAAAGGTTAAACTGTTTTTCCAACAGTTCTTCAATGGCATTAGAAGTAACTCACCCCCGCTAGAGACACTGTGTAGTAGTATAAACATAAGCGATGTGATCAAATCTTCAGGAAATACAATGAAAGTCGTGTTTTTCACTGATGGATCCAGGCCATATGGAGGCTTCAGCGCTTCCTACACGTCCAGCGAAGATGCAGGTAATATGGTAATATTGGCAGACGTTATCATTGTGGGCCCTGCAGGTGACCCACAGCTACTCCAACAGCAGAGGAGCCATCGATTTTATTTCCCTTCAGAGATCAGAGATGAAACCTTCTACATCAGGCAAACATATATAACCAGGTAGAAAACCATCCCAGATAGGACATGTTCTGGTTTCAGAAAGCTGCTATTGTGAGTTAAAACTTTTAAAAATGCTGTTGGGAGAGCTTTCAGCTCATTTCCATGCAATGGTGCGATTATATTGGTTGCCCATCCCGCAGCCCTTGATCAATTCTTTCGTGCTGAATGAGAACTTCTACTTAGAAGGTAACTGATTCCCTGAAAGCAACTCATTTAATTGAAGATAGCCAGATTTTATTGTTTCTTAGTCACCCATCCATATACATATTTTTCCAGTATAAATGAATGAATGTTCACGTTTGATACAGAGTATTTAAAAATTAAGCAAGATATGGCCTTTCTGGTCTAAATATTCTATTTTCTGGGTTGATGCTATCACCTAAGAATTTTAAATTTTAGAAAGAGTGGAACTGAATATTTAAAAAACCTTTAGGTTCTTTCACTGATACAAGGAACATTCATTACCATGTGAAAAGGGCAAGTTCATTGGCAGTCCCATGTTGTGTTATCTGTTTGATCCAATTAAATTGTTGGATCAAGTGGAGAATCGCTAATGAAAAGCCACTGAGACCACCACTGGAGGTTAGCTATTTCTCTAAATTAAATATTAATGAACAATAGGCTTAAGTTAGGAGAAACTGATGCATAGCCAAACCCCTAAATCCACCTAATCTACCCTACAGGAAAATAAAGAAGCTGTTTATTTTTGTACGTATTTCCAAACTCACAGAAACTTCCTCCATAGTCTGCATACATGAGCCAGCCCTTCATCCACAATCTTAACTTCACCTAGAAAAACAAATCAAAGCAGTAAAAATCTTGCTACTGTTATTTTAGTTGTTATCGCATTACTTGTATGTTCTGTTATGATGTGATTTTCACTCTTACTTTCCCTGTTGCCTTTTGTTTTCTTAGTGTGTGGTGGGTCCCTTACACATTCCCCTAAAGGAAACTTTACTTCTCCTGGCTATAATGGAGTCAGTAATTACTCAAGAAGCTTAAACTGTGAATGGACTCTCAGCAATCCAAATCAGGGAAATTCATCCATTTACATTCATTTTGAGGATTTTTACCTGGAAAGTCACCAAGACTGTCAGTTTGATGTCCTTGAGTTCCGAGTGGGTGAGTTCAGTCAAGGAACATGTTTTCCTGTTTATCCACAGTATTCTTCTTATACCTAAGGCCACCAACAATGAAGAGACTCAGGTGGCTATAAAATCTCCATAGAATTCTGACGTTGGTCAGAAAAAGCTGTGTTTCTATGTGTACCCAGCTGAGGTAACATGCCCTGTGAATGGTGAGTGAGGTGGAGCAGAGTTTGCAAGTAGACTCTATGTTTCAATTAATGTGAGGCTTACCCAGGAGAGATTTAGCTTATCTTTGTCCTCTCTCTCTTTTTGAAAGATTTATTTATTGACTTGAGAGAGTGAGAGAGCATGTAGAGGGGAGGGGTGGGGGGGGAGAGAGAGAGAGAGAGAGAGAGAATCCTAAGCAGACTCCATGCTGAGCATGGAGCCTGACACAAGGCTCCATTCCATGACCCTGAGATCATGACTTGAGCTGAAATCAAGAGTCGAATGCTTATCTGACTGCACCACCCAGGCGCCCCTTGTCTGTGTTCTCTTGATGAGTTCAGGTGGTCCCTTCAATGATCTTTTACTACTGAAGCTTCTTTCCTCACAGACTGAAAATTAGCATGGTCAGAACTGTATCAGTGATTTCCTGAGTTTATAGGAATTTTAGTTAGAAATCAAAAGAAGCTTTTCAATGTACCAGATGAAGAAGCAGATGGAAGCTATTTGGGGAATTATCCCCAGAAGAGTCTGTATTTATTTTCATGATAGAATTAGACTGAGGTGTGCTTGATAAACCATAGTTCTCTTAAGAATTAAAAAAAATATATCCCTTCATAAAAGATGAATCCATTTTAGTTCTTTCTTGTAGTTGAGTCTTGAGTCATGGGCGATCCATCAAATTGCCTCCATTGTTACATTGGCACTCTTCCTGGTTTGAAAAAGAGAACTAAGGTAATGTTGTAGATCATCTGTGCTATTTAAGGTTCACTGAGTTCCATGTCACTGCAAAACTTTATTTTAATGGAGGCTGAAAGCAGCAGACACTATCACAGTGAGCTGGTGGCAATATTCTAGGGCGGCTATTGAAATCACTGCTGACTTTGAGAACATGGTGGACAAACTTTTCAAGGAGAATATGATAAAGTCTGTGGTCACAGATCAAGGGATTCAGCAAGAGAATCATCTGGGCCCTCCTAAGTAGATGAATCTAAAGAAGACTTATGAAGGAAATGGAAGTTGTAGTTTGAGAATGTTCTCCGTGTGATTCTGATAAACCCTCACCACTGCCGCCAGGTTCAAAACCACTTGGCTTAAAATATTCATCAACAGATGAATGGATAAAGAAGATGTAGTGTATATATACAATGAAAGATTACTTGGCCACCAAAAAGAATGAAATCTTGCCATTTGCAAAATGTGGATAAATGTGGATAAAATGTGGATAAAATGTGGATAAAATGCCATTTGCAAAATGTGGATAAAACTGGAGTGTATGCTAAGCGAAATAAGTCAGTCAGAGAAAGACAAATGTCATGATTTCACTCATATGTGGAATTTAAGAAACAAAACAGATGAACATGGGGGAAGGGAAGGAAAAAGAAAATAAGATGAAAACAGAGAGGGAGGCAAACCATAAGAGACTCTTAACTATAGAGAATAAACGGAGGGTTGCTGGAAGGGCGGTGGGTGGGGGGATGGTCTAAATGGATGATGGACATTAAGGAGGGCATTTGATATAAAGAGCACTGGTATTATATGCAACTGCTGAATCTCTAAATTCTACTCCTGAAACCAATACTACACTATATGTTAACTAATTTGAATTTCAATAAAAACAAAACAAAACAAAATATTGGCTTATTGAATTAAGCAGAGTTAAATACAGTCTTCTCCCTATTCCCCCATTTCAGAGAGAGTTAAAGTACTATATTTTGTTGACTTATAAAGTACTATATTTTGTTGACTTATAAAAGTACTATATTTTGTTGGTCTGATAGAATAAATAAAGAGCAGATTAATTGTGAGCTCTGTAGGTATTCTATAAAGGTTAATCAAATTACTGTGAAAAGTAGTCTCCATAAAAATACTCAGCTCCAAATCTGATAGTTATTAGCCTAAGTACTGAATATCCTATTCATTTTAATTGATTAAATGCAGTGAAGAAATCATTAAAATTTTAGATAATTATCACTTTTATCTTGATGATATATTTTGTCACTGTTGGCATTTTATTTTTTACTCCCTAAAAAAAGGCACATCCAAATTTTTTTTAATTAATTGTATCTCTGTTTAAGTATGCTAAAATAATTATGAAAACACAAATTGGAACAAAATGGCACCCACAATAGAGAAAGATGCCTATGCTAAAAAAGCATGGGTTTTTTTGTTTGTTCGGTTTTGTTTACTCTGTTGAGGGGACTCTTTCTTTTGCAGTTGACAAAGATAGAAAGGAACCTTGTGAAACATCTGCTGCTAAATCAGAATTTCAATGTGTATCAATGAAATGTTCTTTATTATTTGTTCCTACTAAATTCATTGAATATATTTCTCAAAAGCTGTATAAATAATGGCATTTGGTGTGCTATTTTGTTCAGGTAATGCTGATGGGCCTCTGATGTGGAGACTTTGTGGACCTTCAAAACCTACAGTGCCACTGGTTACACCTTATCCTCAGGTATGGATACACTTTGTCACCAATGAACGTGTAGGACATGTTGGATTCCATGCGGAATATTCTTTTACAGGTAAGACTTGTGATTAAGCTCTCAAATTCTGGCAATATAACAGATAATAATTTTTCCATAAAGATCTCACATGTATTTTGTTGGATTCACTTCTAGGTAGCTCTTAGTTTTGTTGCTGATGTCAAGGCGATGTTCTAAATTATATCTTCTAATTGGTTGTTGCTGATATCCAGGAATTTTTAAATTTTTATACATTGATTTCTAGCCAAGAGATTTTGCTGTACTCTTATTATTTTGGTATTTTGTCTGGAGATTATCTTTGCATATCTTCTGCAAGTGATAATATTTTTGTTCTTTCAGCCTCAAAACTTTCTTTTTCTCGTCTTATTTCACTGCTAGGCCACCAGTCAAATGGAAGGGATGACCTTCATGTGAATGCCTGTAACCCTTCATTATTAAATATATTGATTTCTCTTAGGGTTTTCAATAAATACTTCTTATCCGGTTAAAGAAATTCTCTTCAATTGTTAGTGTACAGTTTTTTTTTTTATTCTGAATGGATGTAAGTTTTTATCAAATGATTTCTCTCTATCTATTGTGATGATTCTGTTTTCCTCCTTTAATATATTAATATGATAAATTATATATTGAAAGACTTTTCTCTTCTTAAACCATCTTTTAATTTGCAGGATAAACCCTACTTGGTTATGATGTGTGTTTTGAACATATTTCTAGATATCATTTGCTAATGTTTCATTTTGGATTTCCATCTGTGACATTCAGTTTGTATCTGAAAATTCATTCTAAGACAGACAGCACTGCTCTTTGCTGCTTCTCAGGACCATCAGAATTTTTCTAGTCCCTTTCACTAATATGGCAGTTCTTTTAGACTCTCAACATTATGTAAAAGTTTCAACTCCAGCCCTTTCTTATGTGTGGGTCCAAGACCAAATGTTCTCCTGCATGGTCATCAAGACCTCAGACCGTGACCTCTGGGGCCCACATCTTGGTTCTATATCCTTCAGACTGACATATTCTCAGTTTGAGATTACCCCTCAGAATTTGAGTATACTTATTTTTTTTAGATTTTGGAAATCCTCTTTTTTTTCTATGAAGTTTGGCTATGAGTCAGTATATATTTTGGTTATAGTTCTATCTAACATTTCTTTGTGTTATAATCAAATGGTCGATTGGGAGAGGGAGTAGGATTGATCAACCATCTTGCCAGTTGATTTTTCTTTATTGGATCAAAAGAAGAGAGCCAGACTTCAGGAAGCAGTATTATTCACATGGAAAATCAAACAATCTCACACTTTAAAGATATATCTGTTCTTCAACTTGCTATACTAATGTATACTTTGATAGCTGACTATAGGCATACGTGCTTCTCATCAAATGGCAAATTCTTTAGTTATCGTATGGATCATATTCTTCGAGCTTGTATTTATTTTTACTGGCCCGTTTTTTTTTTTCAAGAAAGGCAGGGTTATTTACTTTGTCCCGAGTCAGAGTATCGGTTATACGCACATCTAATTATTCTCCATTTGTGGTACAGATCATCTTCCTTCTCTTTTGTCCTAAACATGATCCTGTCTCCCTGTGTGATTCTTTTTAATTCACACTATATGAGATTCTGTTTATTTCTAATCTTCTACCCAGTTTTACTTTGCCTTTATCCACTTTCATCTATTTATTCATTGATTCTTTTTTTAAAATCATAAAGTATGATGGTTGTAAGACCTACTTCCTTTGGCTTTGCAGAGGTTTTTTTTTTTTTTGTTTATTTTCTTATATCTTATTTAGAAAGTTACAAATCTAATTTCAGACTGTGGTGGAATACAGTTGGGGGAGAGTGGAGTGGTCACAAGCCCTAACTATCCAGCCTCTTATGACAGCTTGACCCATTGTTCCTGGTTGTTGGAAGCCCCACAAGGCCATACCATCACTGTGAGTTCTGATTTTGTTCTAGAACAAAAGTACCATGTCCTCTGTGGAAACAGCATTCTTCTAATAAGCAAGCAATTAGAATAGGCTTTGATTCTGTGATCAATTCATTTTCTCCCCAAAATCTTATTAGAGTACAGACATCTACAAGTACCCAGTGACTGAAGAAATCTCTTTTGCAAGCATATATATATATATGTATATATGTATATATGTATATATATGTATATATGTATATATATATTTATATATATAAATTATATATAAAATATAATATATATGTATATATATTATATATATAATTATATAAATTAAATATAAGATATTCTCATCCAGGAGAGAAGTGTAATCATGTTCTTGATATGAGTTGCCATCCAAGCCCACTAGATTGAAGAGGTTCCCCTAGTGACTCCAGTTCCAGGAGAAATATCCCCTCTCAAAATTTCCAATAGAACTCCCAATAAGGAAAAAGAGAGAAGGGCAGGGGAAAGGTAAATAAGAGAGATAAATATAAAATTACATAAATTAAAACGCAGTAAAAGGGTTTGTGAGGACCTTATCTAACTTTAGGTAGCTAATCTCACTTACCACTCAGAGAACCTCATTGTTTCTTTTTTCTCCTGCAGCTTACATTTAGTGACTTTGATATTGAAGCCCATGCAACCTGTGTTTGGGACTCTGTCACTGTCAGGAACGGTGGTTCTCCTGGGTCACCCATAATAGGACAATACTGTGGAAGTTCAAACCCCAGGACAATCCAGTCTGGTTCCAACCAGCTGGTGGTGATTTTTAACTCGGACCATTCAGTGCAAAATGGTGGATTTTATGCCACATGGAACACACAGACTTTAGGTAAAAGAAACATTCTCTGTACTTTTTAAATTGATGTGTTTTTAAAATTTATTAATGATTTAATAAGTATGCATTTTATATCAACTCTCTGTTAGACTCAACTCAGACTGTTTACACATGTCATCTCATGTTTAACTTCATAAGGAAGATGCAATATCATACATATTTTCTCCATTTTATGTGGATGGAAACTGGAGACAAATGGGTTGATAGTTTTCCCAGTCACGGAGCTAGTAATTAGTAGAGTCAGGATTTGAATAAAGATAGTAGGGCCAGAAACTCTGATCTTCACACTTCACCGTGTTACCTACATAGGCAGAAGGGCATGGCATAACCAGAGAATCAAAAATAATAGAAAATATGTGTCAGAATCACAAGTAGTTCAGAATATTTGGAGCTTGGAGGCAGAATGCTGAGTGGTAAGCTGAGAGTAGGAAGTTAACTGGTCCACATCATGAAGAGCCTTGTCTTCTATATTGTCCCTCGACAATGGGGAGCCATTGAAGAGTTTTGAGCAGCAAAGTGGCAAGATTTGTGATTTAGAATGAATGCTCTGTAGGTGGCAAAGTATAATAGATTTGATTTCAAAAGGGTAGTATTTTGTGCATATAAAATATGAACTTCATGGAAATTCCCCAAAAATATAAGAATTTGCATTAGAGGGGCGCCTGGGTGGCTCAGTCGGTTAAGCATCTGCCTTTGGCTCAGGTCATGATGCCAGGATCTTCAAATCAAGCCCTGCATCAGGCTCCTTGCTCAGCGGGGAGCCTGCTTCTCCCTCTCCCTCCATCCCTCCTCCTGCTTGTGCACTGTCTCTCTCTCAAATAAATAAAATCTTAAAAAAAAAGGGGGGGGTGCCTGGGTGGCTCAGTGGGTTAAAGCCTCTACCTTCAGCTCAGGTCATGATCTCAGGGTCCTGGGATCAAGCCCCCACATCGGGCTCTCCGTTCAGCAGGGA
This sequence comes from Potos flavus, assembly GCA_028534135.1. NCBI lineage: Eukaryota > Metazoa > Chordata > Mammalia > Carnivora > Procyonidae > Potos > Potos flavus. Next base: position 103,879,483 of record CM052897.1, read on the forward strand.
GCCTGCTTCCCTCTCTCTCTGCCTGCCTTTCTGCCTGCTTGTGATCTCTCTCTCTCTGTCAAATAAATAAATAAAAATTTTTAAAAATTTTTTAAAAATAACACATAATGTATTATTTGGTCCACGGTACGTCTATGAATCATCAGGCTTACACATTTCACAGCACTTACCATAGCACATACCCTCCCCAATGATAAATAAAATCTTAAAAAAAAAAAAAAAAAAGAATTTGCCTTGATACTTTGGTCAGGATTTCTTTAAAGCCTTGTAGTATCACACAAGGCAATTCTTTCTAGGAGAGTCTGAGTTATTATGAAGGTTTTTGCAGACTGAATCAAACTTTCTCTCATTAAATCACTGGTTGCTGTTGAAGTCAGAGGGGAGTTTTAGGTGCACCATTGGTTTTCCAAGGGTTTAAAAGCAAAAGATTCAGGAATACTCTTTAACTTCACTATGTTTTGAGTTCATATTTTTCCTTTTGTCATCTCTTAAGTACATATTTTTTTTAGGATTTTATTTATTTTTCAGAGAGAGAGAGTACAAGTAGGGGGAGGGGCAGGCAGAGGGAGAAGCAGACTCCCCTCTGAGCAAGGAGCCCTATGGGGTACTCAATCCCAGGACCCTGGGATCATGACCTGAGCCGAAGGCAGATGCTTAACCAACTGAGCCACCCAGGTGTCTCTCTTAAGTACATATTTGAATAGTATAAAATACCTCGATATTTTCTTTCTTTCAATTTATGCCATTTATTTTCATCTGTCAGCGTTTCAATATGAATGAACCAGATTGCTTAATGGAAGAATTTTCTCCTCCTCAAAATCATTTCCTCTAGTTCTGTATGTTAGAGTAAAATTACCAATGAGTGTAGACTTATATTCTCATGTGTTCACGATAAAATAAAATACAGAACTTGGGATTGCTGGTTCACAAATACTATACGGTTTCCAAAGGGAGTAAAAAATATGGCCATTGTTTGAAAACAGAATAGAAGTCTATCCTCTTTATGGCAAGGATGAGTGGCCTCGGGTGAGTTCAATGGAAGAGTAACAAAACAGTAACAGCCCAAGCTTCCTCTGGATTCAGTTCACCTTGTCGTGTACCTGCCCCGAAGGCCAGTGACTCATATGTAAGGAAAGAGAACCTGAAATCTCACATTCAGAAATGTGTCTCCTTTGGAAGTCTCAGGCTATGAAAGTGGTTATTTTCCTCTCAAATTAATGACTTTCCCACGACAATTTCTCAGGTTGTGGGGGAATACTTCATTCAGATAATGGTACAATCAGATCCCCTCACTGGCCTCAGAATTTTCCTGAGAACAGCAGATGTTCCTGGACAGTCATTACTCACGAAAGCAAACAGTTGGAGATCAGCTTTGACAACAACTTCCTCATCCCCAGCGGTGATGGACAGTGTCAGACCAGCTTTGTGAAGGTGAGCGCGCGTGTTCGTGTAATTGGAGCGGGGCTGGTTTTGTGAACATAAACATTTAGACCAGAAATGACTCACTGCCTCTCAAAGTAAGTAAAGGGCAATTTTCTTGCTTGGATTTCTTGAATAAAAATGTGAGAAATCTCAACTATTAGGAGTTAAAATTTGAAACACAACACACTGCCCTGTGACTTTTCATTTGCTAGTATGTAGGCAAAGTAACCTAATTAAGGAGATTGTTTTCTGGCCTTATTAAATTGTCATGCATACTTAGGGTTCTTCCTTTCTGTGGAAACTATTGAGGGAAGGCCAGATTTTTTTCTTTCTTTCTTTCTTTCTTTCTTTCTTTCTTTCTTTCTTTCTTTCTTTCTGTCTGTCTGTCTTTTCTAATAGATCCTCAAGGACAAAGTAAATGTAAGGCCCCGTTATGGGCAACATTTAAAGTATGCTGTGAAAATTAGAGAAGGCTAAAGAAGTGGTTAGTGCCAGCCTCCACAGAGGCCTCAAGAGCCCACAAGCTGAAAAGAACTTTTACTCATGTAAAATTGTGGCGGTGGGGCAGTCAGTAAGGCTCTTTCTCTAAAATTACAAATACTTATTTGTAAGTGCTTATGTGGCACTGACCTCGCTTTTCATTGACTTCTGACTGTGATGGCTGTATGATAAATTCATTCTGACTCTGCTATTTGGATCTCATATATAATATATACAAGAGATCCTCCCACCTTTTAGTGGAAAACACATTGGCCTTAAGTTCACAGTAGCCTGGACTCCATCCATATCTCTTGCATTTACCACCTGCATATTCCTCTGTGAGCTAATTAAACATTTGGGCTTAACTTCTTAACCATAAAACAAAGAGAACAATTTGTCCTTTAGTAGGACTGTTTTAAGCATTAGAGGTAATATGATATAATAATACAAATAGTGCTCAGTACTTGGAATGTAAAACCACCTAATGAATAGTAGTGGCATTTTACCATTGATGTTATTATTTGATATCATCTTTCAAATTATGTTTCATATCTAACTGATCCATGCTTACTAATTAAATAAAAATCCCATTCTTTTATAAAATACATGTCTAATAGAACACATCTAATACAACTCTTCCTAATGGCTTTTCCCATGAAGCAAATGAACTGTCTCATGGACTCTCTCTCGTGGACTAAATAAACTTCAAATGTATAGATGTATGTAAAGCCTTGCAAGTTCATCAGTTGTACAAATGGAATCTGAAAAGTTATTTAGGCCCATTTCTCCTCTTGATCGAGTGGGAATCCCTCTGACATCTGGCAAAGCCAACACAACTGGCAGGTGGGATCCATTCGGAGCCCTGCCCAAACTAAATGGCCTGGGAAGCCCCCTTCCCCTCTCAGGCCTGACCCTCCTGATTCTGCCAGGAGACACTGAGGAGGGCAGAACCAACCAGAGAGACCAGCTCCAGCAAGCAACTCTTAACCTCAAACCTTATACAAAAATTAACTCAAAATAGGCCACACTCTAAAATGTAAGCTATGCAGCTATACACTTTTAGGGGGAAAAAAAAACAGCCCAAAGTTGTTGAAACCTAGAGATAGGTGAACATTTCTTAGACTAAACATCTAAAGAATGATCCATAAAAAGAAAAATTGATAAAGCTTACTTCTTCAAAATTAAAAAACTTTTCATCTGTGAAAGCCTGTATGAAAAGGATGGAAAGACAAGCCACAGACTGGGAGAAAAAATGTACAAACCACCTATCTGACAATAGGCTATGATCTAGAATACATACAGCACAGTCAAACCCAACAGTAAAAATACAAAGAATCCAACTATAATATGGGGGAAAAGATTTGAATAGATATTTCACCTAAGAGGATATATGGGATGGTAAATAGACAATGGAAAAATGTTCAACATCACTAGCCATTAGGAAAACTGAGAATTAAAAAACCACAATCAGAGATCACTACACACCTATCAGAACGCCTAAAATAAAGAATAGTGATAAGACCAAATCCTGGCGAGGTTGCGCAGAAGCTGTATCAGTTACTCATTGCTAGTGGGAATAAAATGGTACAGCTACTCTGAAAATGGTTCAGCAGTTTCTTATAAAACTAAATATGCACTTGCAATAAAATCCACCAATTGCCCTCTTAGACATTTGTCCCAGAGTAAAAAAAATTATGTTGACATAAAAACCCATATACAAATGTTGATAGCAGCTTTATTTGCTAATAGCCCAAAATTGAATTCAGTGCACATGTCCTTCAAAAGGTGAATGGTTAAACTAACTAGCACATACCTACCAGGGAATGCAAGTCCTCAGTAAAAGCAAACCAACCATTGACAGTCCAACCATTTAGATAAATCATCAGAGAATCACACCAAGTGAAAACAACCAATACCCAAAGGTTACATAGTCTCTTGTTCCATTTACGTAACATTTTTGAAATCACAATAGTTAGAAATGGAGGACAGCCATAGGTTACAAAGATGGGCGGTATGGGAATGAATTGTGTATGATTATAAAAGGGCAACATGGGGGACCCTTATGGTGTTGGGACTCTTCATCATCTTGAACATGGTGGTATGTAACTAAATACGCACACACCCACACTCACATGAGTACAAGTAAAACTGAGAAATCGAGTAAGATCAGTAGACTGCATTAATGCCAACATCTTGATTATGTTATTTTACTATAATTGGGCAAGATGTCAATGTTGGAGGACACTGGGGAACATGTACAAGGGATTTCTCTAGATAATACCTTACAACTGCATGTGAATCTGTAGGTATCTTAATAAGCAATAATTTTTTAAAAAATTGAATGATAAAATATCATGTGCAGCCAGGCTGAATTATGCAAAACCTTAAGAAAAGTCAGAAAGTTTTTGACTTACTGACAACTTCATGACATTCTGTAGGTCCAATATGGTTTTGATGAGTCCTGGGTTATATAGGGAATGAAACGAGCTCTTGAGTGACAAGGCAGCAGTGAATATTGACTAACTCTTCACCATTATTATCATTACAACATTTATGTTCCTGGGCCAAAAGGTAGGATGTCAGATCCATAATTAATGACTTCAGGAAAGTGTAAGTACTTGATCATTCTCGAAGTTCTTAATTAAAGCACTTGAGATTCTTTATTAAAAGTTTTAGCTGTCACTTTGCCTTTTCAGTAATGTTGCATGCAGATATCTCTCTCTCAATAAGGCATATGTATAATTTTTTAAAATCTGAATAGAAACTTTCTGTAAATTATTTTCCTGGAGAGTTAAGATGGTGGTGGTGGGGGGAAGACTTAAAGGGGATATACAGAAATTTGGAAGTGTGTGTTTCTTTCCTAAGACCTTTTTGATTTTAGGTATTTGGCAGAATATCTGTGCCTTTGTTCTCAGTAGCCCCCATGACAGACTCCTCCTATATCTAATAAATGACAAATATCATTCGACTTCAGTAATATAACTAACAGCTGGATGCCCAGTGTTTGAAAATCACTGGAAATGATAGGGCTTTAAAGAACTGAGAAATAGTAAATCAGCACTATTTATGAATCAGTGCCATTTCACACCTCTTCTTATATACTGATCTGCCCACAGGAATGTTTTTAATGGCTTGTTATTTTATTGCTTTCTTTGAGGAATATTCTTAAAAGTGACATAGTCAAATGAATGATTTCATAGAATTTGATGTGAAGAAAATGTTGAATAGTCAAGTAAGACTAGTCCAAACCCATTTAATCTTCTTGGGCTAGATAATTCTTAGTTGGGGGTGGGGATGGGGCTTGTCCTGTGCATTGTAGGATGTTTAGAGTTTCCCTGGCCCCTACCCACTACACGCCACCCCACACACCAAATAGTGCCATCAAAATTGCCTCCAGACATTGCCAAATATCCCCTGGGGAAGGCACAATTGCTCCTGGTTGAGACTCACTCAACTAGGTGGGTCTTCCCTGGTGAAATCTGTTGAATGGTCTCTTTTCCCTAGTAATGTGTATGTATTACCTACTATCCATATTTTCCTCAAGTCACTCCACATTGTAGATGCCGTGCTCTCTTGCCTGAAGGACGGCAAAATTCTCCTGGCTGACGTCCCAGCAGCCTCTCATTTCTTCCTATTGTCCATGTTGCAGTGACTTCCAAAAACCAAGTGTCCTAGAGCCCTAAGTTTTCTGGTGGCCCCTCACCATTTTAGGACAGCGGTCAGATCTCTAAGATGCCCCGAGGCTCCAGGCTCGCAGGGACTCTGCAACCTCCCTGGCAACTTAGTTCCTACTCCATCCTCTGCAGTAGCCCCGCCCCTTCTTGCCACAGGGGCTTCCTCGGGCACTTCCTCAGGCAGCCATCCCTCCCCAGACCAGGAAAAGCCCCCTGTTATGTTCTCTCGATGGCTCCGATACTGCTCCTTTCCTAGTTGGAACTCTGCACTTAAATTTGTGATTTTATGAGTAATATTTTTCTCTCTGGGTAGGCTGGTGAGGATTGGTTCGATGTGGCATTCTAATGCTCACTGTTTATTCCTCAGCAACTACTTTTCAAATGGTCTATGAGTTACTTCTTTTAAAGCGGCCAGACCAATTAAACGACAGCCTAAGTCTAACTTGGGAGTTGCCAACCCAGTTTTTAGTAGCTAGCACACCGTGGCTGAATCTCATCCTTTCTTCAAAATGAACACTGCCCGGAAGTCTTCTGTGATTTATTCCAATTCATGCTAAGTACATGTCTACTTGGAATTCATGTCCATTTTCCTCATGCTCTACAAATAATTTGACTTCCATGGGCTTCTTCTTGGTAAATGTTGTGCACTTACAACCCACTGTGTGCCATCCACCGGGGATGAAGGGTGAGCCTCACGGGAGCACACATCCCTGCTCTGCCTCTCTTGACGCCTCGTAATCTTAGCTAGATCGGGCCAAGTGGGAGAAGGTAAGAGGAAAATGAGTGCTAGTTGATTTCTCTTAGAAATCACTGCCTAGCTATACAAAAATGAACACAGTCTCCTTGGAAGAGTCAAAAATGGGTGATGCCGTTAAAAAGCAGCTTAAAAACACTATTCTCAAAAGAAAATATTACCGATTTGCATGCGTTTTATTTAGTATTGTGTTTAGGTCTATATACACCCGAGTTCCATTATTTTCCAGCCTAAGCACATTAGAGTGTGGACAGGGGAAAAGCTCAAGCATTAAGTGATGTTTGTGGCTCTGCTAGGTGTGGGCGGGGACTGAGGAAGTCGACGAAGCCTTGTTAGCCACAAGTTGTGGGAGTGTGGCTCCTGCATCCGTCCTCACACCAAGAAATGCGTTCACAGCCGTGTTCCAGTCTCAGGAAACCCCGGCTCAGGGCTTCTCTGCATCCTTTGTGAGCCGTAAGTAGCCCCAGAAACCAAAGCAGGAGGTCCTTGAGTGGGTGGGGCTGCCAAGGGGGCTTGCCGAAGAGCCGGGGGGCTGCACCAGGGTTGATTGAAACTGGGGTTCCCAGGGGGAGAGTGTAGGCCGGTCACCTGATCCTGAGAGTACACCCTTCCTTCAAAAAGCAGTTACTGAATTCAGTGGTAGGCCAATTGAGAGATGACACAGAAGGCCTGACCACCGGTGGACATCTAAAACTGAGCCTGAAACCCGGAGTGGGCAGGGAGTAGGCAGAAGCCCAAGAAGCCGATAATTAATAGGTGATCAGCGTGCCTGGTGAGCAGCACCTTGACCGCCCCCATCAAAATCACCGGGGCTTTCAGAACCCCCCTGATTGATTGTCAGGCCTTACTCAACCCACCTGAACTCCCAGTTTCCACGGGTGGGGCCTTCCATGTGTTTGCGCTCACCCAGACGATTCTGAAAGTTAGTAGAATTTGGGAGCCACTTTCTCCAGGATTTTCTCTTCCTTCTCCAGTTACTGCTCACAGACTAGTTTGTGGGAATGGAGCGGGTTTCAAGTCTGAGAAGCAATTATGGGTGCCTGTTGGCTGCGGCCAGTTCGAGTGGCCACTCATTTGCAAACTGCTGTTTATGAAAAAGTCTAATGAAAGAAATTAGAGAGAGTGATGTGGTAAATAGGTATTTCAGACTTGAATGAAGGACAAGATGGTGAAAAGGGAAGAAGGAAAGGCCAGCCCAGGCCTAATGCCAGGTCCTCCCTCACTGGGTTCCTGTGCGTGTGTATGTGTTCATAATTGTATGTTCTGATATCAGTTTAGAAGGATATTGATATTTTCCTCTGCGATAGGTCAGGGAGCGATGCGGATTAACTAGTTAGTGGTTATATGAAAACAAATGTCATTTTAGTGGTAATGATGTAAAATGTTGGGGTTTGGGAGCTACTGGTCAAGAAAGAATTCTCAAGATGTCTTTGGTGGAAAAAAAAGGTGGTTTTATTAAAGCACGGGGACAGGACCCGTGGACAGAAAGGGGTGCATTGAGGTTGTGAGGAGTGACAGTTATGTAATTTCAAGTTGGGAGGGAGTTAGGGATTGCAGAGCTCTCTAAGGAATTTGGAAGCAAGGTTTCCAGCATCTAGTAAAACCTTAGTCATGAGACACTTCAGATGTCTATCAGTGGGCCATATGTTTGGAGAATGATTGCTAACAAATATCTTGGGGGATGGGGAGAGATAAAGGATGCTTCCAAATGGATTTTCATATATTAAGACTTACAGGATCCCGGAGGGCAGCTAATGGCAAGCTAAGGTTGTCTTTCACTTCTAGCAAAGTATTAACATGGCGGCAGCTAAGTTCCTGGAGGAAGGTCACTTTGTCTCAAGTACTTGTCAGTGGGCTACATTTCTTTTGCCTTTGTTCTCCACATCAGTAAGAGGATGATTCTCTATTTCTGACACCAGGGAAGCATTCATGTGAGAATTTGATAAGAATTGGTATGAGTAAATTCAACATTTTTTAAAAGTTTGTTTTTATGGGAAGATTACAATACTAATGAGAATACATAGTTTTCTAATATTATTATAAGATATTTTAAAGCCATTTAGTGGCAGGCACCTGGCTGGCTCAAAGTCAGTGTAGCATGTGACTCTTGATCTTGGGGTCATGAGTTCAGGCCCCACATTGGTCATGGAGCCTAGTCAAAAGCAAAAACTAAAACCCATTAAGTGGTACTCATCAGAAACAAATCACTTCATCTGTTTTATCTCTTTATCTGCATGAACCACATTCAGTCTTTGCTCAGTTTTCCTTTCCATGTTATCTTCAAATTAAGTGATTGGCAATGAATTTGTGGTAAAGTTTCTACTGTTTAGCCCAAAACTCTGCAGCATATTCTAAAACATAAAGAATGTTCTCCTTTTGTGTGTCTATTTATTTTAAAATCAGAGCTCCATCACCTTAGTTACTGTTTCTTCCTTTTGGAGCAGCTCAGGGAATGTCTCTAGAGAATTCGAGTGGGTCTTTCCTTCACTGATAAGCAGATACTACACCTGAAACAATTGTTCTGATAATGCCTTTTTCTTCCCACGTAGGGTGTGGAGGTAACTTCACAAACCCTTCAGGTTACATCCTTTCTCCAAACTACCCAAAGCAATATGACAACAACATGAATTGTACCTACATCATAGAGGCTGGTCCTTTGTCCCTGGTCCTCCTGACTTTTGAGTCTTTTCATTTGGAAGGTAAGCTTATTCTTATGTAAATTAAAATTGGTTTCTCTCTTTTTTAAAGATTTATTTATTTGTTTTAGAGAGAGAAAGAGAGAGCATGAGCAGGAGAGGAAGAGGGAGAGGGGAGAGGAAGAGGGAGAGGGGAGAGAGAATCTCAAACAGGTTCTGTGCTGAGCACACATCCTTATGTGGGTCTCAGTCTCAAGACTTCGAGATCATGACCCGGGCTGAAATCAAGAGTTGGACTCCACAGGACTGCACCACCCAGGCGCTCCTACAACTGATTCTTAATAAATGAATGGGTGATAAATGAGGCAGAGGTAGTGTAAAATCACCATTTGAAGGAAATATTTAAAATGTCACAGAGCATTTTTGATGTACACTTAATTAAAATTCCATCCAATGTTTTAAAAACACACGTGCCATTCTACATATTCCATCCAGAAATGAGAAAGTAATGTAAGAGTTTTAAGAACACAAGCGTCATGTAAATTGCTTAAAGAAAAAAAGTCTGGAAGGTATTACATGTTAATATTGTTTTTAATGTATTCATTTGTGCTTTGTGCCTACACACACCCACATGCATGTAAACACCAAATACTAACTAGCAAGAGAAACTATCTTACTCAGTCAAAGTAGGTGCTCAATAAAAGTTGAAAGAGTGAATAAATGAATATAATTAATAAATGTTTGCACTCTAGTTTGATTCAGTATTACCATGGGACCCCTTTCATCTCCTTTCTGTCTTTGATCTTCAGTAATCCCCTAGAGATTGTGAACTGCCTAACTACAACTGTCCCTTTGGGTTCATCCCACAGCTCCAGGAGAGGGCTGTTGGCAAAGGGGACGGTAAGCCTGTTTATTTGCGCTGGCTCTGACCACAATAGACACAACTTGATGTTTCATAGCTGCGGGGACACAGTTTAGAAAAAACATCTCTTCAAGCAGATGGGTATTTTTAACCACTCAGTCATATTAATATTTTTTATAAATTAAAAAAAATTTATAAATTTTTATAAATATAAAAACTTTTATAATTAAAAAAGTCTAAATTACACTTAGTCTGTACATTTGTCAAGCTACCTCTGCATAATCAAAATTTCTTTCTATTTGGACTGGTATCCCTTGGCAGTGAAAAGTTACAGTTAGCAAAATGTCCTACAGTATTCAGCTTTCAGGAAATTTATGTTTCATGAAAATAGGAATGACATGTCAGCACTCGTACATTGATAAATTATACAAAGCCTCACTCACCTTTTCCTTTTTCTATAACCTCCTTTTCCTACATCTCTACAAGTTGAAATTTTGGCACATTTGTTAGCTACAATGCCAAGTATGAATTGATGTATGTCACTGTAAAAATGGAATATGAAGTAAAATATATCTTTTCAGCTTTTGCTAGCACAAAATCCCAGTAATACAAAAATGCATTCATAATATATAAAGTTTTAGGGGAAGGTAAAACAGTTTGTCTAAAATGACCCAATGTTGTATTTAAGGATAATATATGCATAGGGCTATTAAGTAGTACTGTAAGAATTGTTACCCCTGTACATAGATTTATAGGTGATATGTGTTTTCTTTATACCTCCTCCATTATCTTTTTAATCAGGGAAAAGTTATCTTAATAACAGGAAGAAAGCATGTGGCTTGGATTGTGCATTTGTTCTCATTAAATTACAAAAACACAAGAATGTCATACGTCAATATCATTTAGACTAAAAAAGATGTTGGTAAATATACTATATAACATAGCCATAAAAAACATTGCCAATACCAATCGTGTATATATTATTACAAAGGAACCTATACTGACCCGAAACAGTAGCTCCTGAGTTCAGCTGACCAGGTGGGATAAAGGAGCAAGCATACTCTGGTGGAACACTGGGTGTGGGGAGTGGTGGGAGAGAGCACAGTATTTTAGGATGGATCTTGACGCCAGGTCAGCCATGTGCTAGTCATATGACTTTGTGCAAATTAATCTTCCACAATCGCTTTAATTTTTAAGAATACAAAATAGTAGTCACAGGAGTTATAAAAGTCAGGTCATGCTTGTAGAAGCCTATTTTGTGAACTATCATTCATCAGAGTGCACACTGTTTTGTTATTTTTGCTGCCACCAGTCAGGATCTCCAGACACACCCTTACTTACGTTGCCTGTGAACCGGTGCTTGGTTTTTCCAGATTGAATTATTGGCTAACCCTCACTCAGTTGAAGAGTTGATTTTTTTTTATAAGATGATAGCCTTCTGATAATGTCTTGTGACATTTCCAGTGTTACAGGTACTCAGCATGTTTAAGTGAGTACTTTCTGGCTATAGATTAATTGGATTATGATTCTCAAAAAAGACAACATTAATCAGATTTATCTTATAATTAGATTCTTATTACTAATCAGATCAATGCTGATGTTCACTGAATACTATTAACAAACTAGAGATTTATTTGCTACAGTAAAAATAACCTTCTGCCCTTCTAAAGTGAGCCTGAGGAATTCATGTTCAAGATATTGTAATAAGACTGAAAATTGCTCCCAAGAAAAACTCGATTTTTTGCAGGAGCCTTGGCTTTTCTAGCTGCTCTAGGCCATAGGAACTATTTCTAAAAGACTCTGTCCACATGTCTAAACATTTCTGAGCCCAGCATGCCAACAAAGCCAATGTTGACCTCAGCAGAGATGAGGGTTCTAGATCTGTTCTTTTGGTGGGCCATTAAAAGGTAGATCTGGCAAGAAAAAGATGAGCTATCCCAGACTGCAGAATACAGTGGGGACATAGACTTGTTCATATGTTGTGTCTCCCAAACACTGACAACTGGTTAAGAAAGGTTTTAACTAGTCAGGCTACCATACTGATTATTCAACTGCACGCTGATGTTTTCACCATGGGAAGATTACAAAGGTTCAATGACCTACATTCCGCTAAAGTAAACTGCTCAGAAAGTGTATGTTATGATGTTTTATGTTGGCCTAAGTTTCTCATCATGATTATTCCAATACTAGTCATTGTATGAACTATGGACTTCTCATCTTTTCTACATAATCACTAATGAAGTATAAAAATTCCAGTGAAATCAATAAAATTCATGGAAGAAATTTCCATTTGATCATTTACAAGGAAACTTTTTTTTTTTCTTTTCTGAATGTCATCTCCAGATTGAAATGGCTCTTGGTATTCTTAAAAGTGGCTTCATAATTTCTAAAATAGGGTAGAGAATTGACAAATTGAAAGTGTTTCTTTTGGTCAAAAAGGAAACACCAGAAACAGACAAAAGCTAACTACAAAGCATAAGAGAGAAATTGCCACTGTTTGTACTTATTTTGGAATCAGAGGTTATTAAATAAATACTTATTTAATTTTCCCTAATACTGAACAGTCAAAAAGTGTATTTTTGTGTTTTCATTATTCGTGTGCCCAAGTAGATTCCTTGAAGTTGCTGGGAAGATTATAGGCCATTTATTTTTATTGTTTACTTTATAGATAAAGCACTTAGCAGATGAGGTATTCTATGGCAAGTGATTGCCTTCTATACCTTGATTTTTCTGTCATTAAAATTCAGTAATAACATTGATTCACCTTGGTGACAATGAAAAGTTTAGAAATTCTTAACTAAAAAATCCTACATCTAGGCAAATTCTAAACTCAGTTTCTCTCAGATCCAGAGTATGTCTTGATAAGAATTGAATAGTAGAGTAGTACCTTAGCATAGACAGTAGAGAGAAACAGAAGGACAAATGATTTTGCTCGCTGTCCTCTAGAGATGGCCTCAGAAGCTCCCAAGGAAAATGGGCTAGACTAACAGAGCAGCCAGATGGGAAGTCCTTTGTAATATTTGCTTGACTTTTAAAAAATTTACTTAGAAGTCCTGATTTACAGGTTACACCTAAAATAAAGCTAAAATGGAAAAGAAAAGAAAATTTAGCTTTAGATTTTTCCTTTTGCCCTTTCCCCCACCAAGAATTAGGTTTTGTTAGTTGTCTTAGTTTACATTCCCTCCACCATGTAATCTAAGTTTTTTTTTAATGGTATTACCCAGCTACTTATCATTTCTTCTCTTTGCTTTACTTAACTGTTATAAAGAAATCAGAATGTAGGCACATTTCACAATTTATTATTTTAGAAAGCATCGGGCAGTGCTTCTTTTGAAATAGTTCCTATTGATGATTTATTCAAATTGTCCAAACCTTAGATGAGGCAGTTCAGTTATGTAGGATTCATTGCTTCCCTGTGTTATAAGACTTTGGTCTGCACATCCTGTGGAGCTTAGTTCTATGCTGGCACATGCTTCTCTGTCCCACTTAGTCATTCCTCCATTGAGCAATCCAGTCTCCAAGCTACTGTTAATTAGGCATTGCTGCCCCCTAATTCCTGTACCTCTCCCGAGAGCCCTTCACTGCTTTACTGAAAAGACTTTATCTTATCCACACTATTAAAATATTCCAACCCAAATGATTTCCCCCTATCTCTTCGTCCTCTTTGGTATCTCTGCCTCTCTATGGCTCTAGAGAAAAATTGCACTCTGACCCTAAATTTCACAAGTTTATATTATTTGCTGAGTTACTCTTTCTTGGTTTCCTTCCAATTCTCTCCAAGTTCTTAGAACTGTGATGGAATTCAGAATTGAACGTTGCTCTGTAATAAAGTCTAGAAGAATGTGATAAAAATTATTTTTCAGTACACTGGATAGAGCCTTACCCATTTCAAACAATAAACATCTCAAAGTTTTTTGGAAGGATGGAAAATAATCATAAAAACAAATCCTGGAGGATAGCTTCATACCTCAGAAATTTCAGTAGTAAATACACATCAAATTGCTTAGGATAGAATTAAGAATGACTGGAGTTCCTTTTCTCATGACATGAGTTCTAGTCCAAGGAGAATGTATCATTCAATCTCAGGTTGCTTCTCTTCCTTACAGGTTCTCATCTAATAACTATTACCTCTCTTCCATAAACTCAATTTTAATATTTATCTTTGTCCTCGAAGAACTTTTTCAAATCTTGACTAACTTCCTTTTTCTCCCTGGAAAGCAATCATGCTAATTGCATTTAACTATATTCTACTTGAGAGTTTTGTGTATATTTTGATCATGTATTCAATTAGTTCCCCCTATGATTATGGAAAAGTGTTCACTATCATTATTTTCTGATGACTGTGGTCTTTGTCTCCAAGTATCTTGTCATTGAAGAATCGGGCTGATCTCTTTGCTCTAATGCAGTGATGTGATAAGTAGAGCTTGAGAAAAAGATGTATATGTGTAAATTACTTTATGCCCACTCACATAGTTATATCTCATTTTCTTGTATATTACCTTATTTATGCTAAACCTTGATATGTTCTTAGACTTCAGATAATTTTGCAAATTCTGGTATTATGTAATAGTTGACTTTTTATGGATAAAATTTGGAAGGACATCCTACCTTAAAGAAATGTCTGTTGGAAAGGGTATAAGAATGTCTTAATCCATCAAGCAACTTGCCAAATATCATAACTTTCACAATTTATTGAGTCAGGCTGTGCGAACGAGCATATCATTTTGATTGGTGTAATGATTTGATACTCTCTTGCCATCTACCAAAAAAGAAAAAAGAAAAGATAAAAATCCTCTCTCGACTTCCTCTGCCTCTCCCCTGCCCAACTTCCTTATTGTTGAATACGGATCTTTTGTAAACACTTAATGAGTTTTGGTTGTGTTGATATAGATATACCACTGCTATCTCATGAACTTTCTAGAACTGGACTATTTTCTTTAATATTTTGGAAACATGATCAAGTATATGACACACTTTACCTTATGGTTCACAACCTTTCCGTAATTTCCTAAGGCAGTCACCACTGTGATAGCCTATATCGTTAGGTCAACAACTTAAAAACTTAATCTCTAATACTAAATGAATATCTGTATAGCAAGCCATTTGATCACAGTGGAACCAAGCTTTTAATCTAGCATCATCATATTTCCTTTCATTCTGTGATTTTGTTATAATTTTATATATTCTTACTAGCTAAAGACATTTTTATGGCTAACACATAATATTTTTTGATTCTCAAACTCACCTACTCTGAATTTTTAAAATTCCAGTAAAACTTTTGGTGTCTAGAAGACAGGTTCAGAGGTTATAATTTGGCAGAATTCAAACCATGAATCTGAGTTTAATGTATTTCTTTTCTGACCTATTTTTCCAACAACATATTGCTTCTATTTATATGGTCTGGTCACTAAAGTTAAGTCTTTCATATTTGTAACTTGGAGATTCGTGCCCAATTAGAAGCATTTCTTCTCCACGATTTTCAAAATGGAGAAATCCTTTGAGGTTAATTTCATAAGTATATATTGAATTGATACTTAAAATTTATGTTGGATAGAAACTTAGCTAAGGAGCCAAATGCCTTCCTAAGATTTTCTCTAAGATAATACAACCAAAAAAGAGAAGGGAATTTTTTATGTACAGACATGTAAGAAAATAAAATGTATTCATCAAGATTCTTTCAGTTAAAATGATAGATTATCTTCAGGTTAGCTTTGATACAAAGTAGAGTTTATAAGAAGAATACTGGGTTATCTTATCTCATTAATGGAAGGTTTAAATATAAGTGGGGGTGATGGGCTTCCAGAACAAGTGGAAGCAGGAACAAGAATCCTTAAGAATGTCTTTCCTTCCCCCTTCTCTTTTTGTTGCTTTCTGCATGACAACTTCATTTTCCCTTACTACAGCATGGCTTCCTTCACATGTCAGGGGACAGTTGCTGATATTTTCCAAATTGAACATCTCTGACTTCTTGTATTGACTCCCTCTTACTCAGTTAGAGTTTGAACACATCTGATTGGCCTAGATTGGGTCCGACATCCTATCTTGAAGTAAACAATAAATCTATCAAAAGTGCTCAGGATAGTGGGGTTCTATAAAAAAATAATAACAATGACTATGATTATGGTCATCCATAGAATTATAATTTTTGGCCCAGCGATTCCACTCTTAGGTATTTACCCAAGAGAAGTAGAAATTTATGCCCATACTAGTGTCCAGAATATAAAAGAACTCTTACAACTCAACAATAGAAGATGTATAACCTAATTTTAAAATGGCGAAAGATCTGAATAGACATTTCTTCAAAGAGGATAATGCAAATGGCTAATAGGCACGTGAAAGGATGCTTAGCATCAGTAGTCATAGGGAAATGTGGATTAAAACCATAATGAGCTGTCACTTCATACCCATTAAGATCGCTAAATAAAGACAGACAGATAATAACAAGTGTTGGTGAGGATGTGGGAAATCGGAACCCTCATGTGGTGCTGGTGGGGCGGTAAAATAGTGCAGTCTCTTTGGAAAATAGTCACGTAGGTCCTCAAAATGTTAAAGAAAGAGTTACCATATGAGTCATCAATTCCACTCCTACTTAGGTACCCAAGAGAATTGAAGGCATATATCCACACAAAACCTTGTACATGAACACTGCAGCATTATTCATAATAGTCAAAAGGCAGAAATGAACCAAATGTCCATTAATTGCTAAATGGATAAACAAACTGTGGTCTAGCCCTACAATAGAATACCATTCCGCCTTGGAAAGAATGAAATACTGATGCATGCTTCAACATGGATGAACCTTGAAAACATCATGTTAAGTAAAAGCAGCTGGTCACAAAAGATTGCATATTACATGATTCTTTTTGTGGGAGATGTGGAGAATGGACAAATTCATAAAGATTGAAAGTAGGTTAATGGTTGCCAAGGGTTGGGGAGAGCAGTAAAGAGGGAGGGCTAAATAGGGTGTGATTGTTAATGAGGCAAGGTTGGTCCCCAGGGGTCTAAAAATGTAGGATTGGAGAAAATGCCAGATACCCCAAGTGTCCTGGTGCTCTGAATTGATAACACTTTTCCAAAGGGCCATTTCATAAACCTGAAAAAGAATCTTACCTTAGTACCAGTAACTCAGCTTCTAAAGATGTATCCTAACGAAATAATGAGAAATTTCAGCAAATATCTACATGCAAGAATGTTTCAACAGAATTTTTAATCAAAATAAGATGGAAAAGATAAGAGTTAGCAAACAAGAGGGGATTAATTGAACTAATATGGTGCATCTATATGTTAGAATTTTATGGATGCATTTAATTCAATGTTTTCAAAAGAATAATCACATAAAATACATGGTTATGTTATTTTATGTTAATAAAGAACTGAGTTACAAAAGATTAGGCACAGTATGACCCCAATTAATATTTTTGCAGTATAATTACCTGTAAAAATGGCTGCATAAGAGTCAGTGATAAGTCTTTTTAATTTTTTGTTGTGTTTTGCATTTCTCTTTGGAATGGGTCAGAGTATGTATTTCTGTACATATATAATCAGAAGGCAAAACAATGATGGATATTTAACGGTACTAAACTCAAGCTAATGTTGTTTGTGTGAACATTTAAAAATGTTGTTCAGTAAACACTAAGGAATTTCTAATTCTCTCTCCATGGTTGGAGTCCCTTATTGGTATATAAGCGTGAAGTTAAAGCAGGGTTTTGCCAAAGCAGTGCTGTTGACATTTTGGGCTGGGTGATTTTTGTGGTGGTGGGAGGATGGGGAGGTGTGGGCTTGCCCTGAGCAGAGGAGAGTATTTAGTGGCATTCCTCCCCCCTCCTCGCCACTAGTACATCCCAGTGTTACAGCAAAATCCTGTCTTCGCAAAGCACCAAATGTCCCTGGCAGGATTATGTATCAAAGAATTAAAGGAGCCATTTTATAAAGGAAGAATATTCTGGATTATCTGAAAGTGGGATTTATCTATTGTGAAGTTCTACCTGTTTTCTCAGACCTGTGCTTGATTTATAACTCGGGTCAACACTGTTTCATCAGTGTTTTCATCAGACACCAAGTTAAATAGTGACTTAGCAAAAGAGCTCTTGACTTTCATTTTAATTTCTATGTAAATTGTATGAATCTTCATTACATTTTTTTTTGTCTGAATGTTTATGGCACTGATCACTTGTGTAGCTTCTGATTATAATGCTGGTCGTTCCGTGCTCCATACAGCTCGCTCAGCCGTAACCGGAAGCTGTGCCAGAGATGGTGTTCACATCATCAGGGGTTCCAACTTCTCTTCCACACCTTTTGCCACCGTGTGTGGCGATGAGATCCTGTCTCCTGTCACCATCCTGGGCCCCGTGCTGCTCAACTTCTACTCTAATGCGCACGTCACAGACCTCGGCTTCAAGTTTAACTATAAGATCGCCCGTGAGTAGCCATAATGATAGAGTCTGGAATTTACTTCTTTTCTTAAGTAATTTCCATAAGGAGTTTTAATTGTATTTCATACATCACCAGCTTGAAGACTTGGGCACTTTAAGGGGAAAAATGATCAAATAAATGCATGGTCCAAAAACACTCGGCATTTCCTTAAAAAAAAAAAATGGGGAGGACCTTCTTCAGGAACTTTAGCTAGAACTACTCTTCAAAAATCAAATGGAAGATTGAGATTTATGTTGATAACTTAGGCTAAAATGAGGGTTCCTGCTGTCTTTAGTTGGTAGTAAGTTATGTAAAGGTGTCTTTTTGGCCTGGACTATCCAGATGCCTGTCTCATTTCACTCTGCTAATGTGAAAAGTAGTATTTTATAACTTTAGAAAAAAATAGAAGAAAATATCTTTATAATCTCCAGGTAGGAAAGGACTTTTTGATAATACAAAAGCACAAGGTCTAAAGGAAAAGAAAAGATTAATGTATTCGGCTATGTTATAATTCACAAGCTTTCTATTCCAAACGCAAAAGGAGAGGACAAGTCCTGGATTGAGCAAAAACCTTTGTAGTTACTAGGATCTGTTCATTTTTCATTGTCTGTACACAGTTTAATCCTGTGTTTCAAAATCATAAGATTCTATTTCCCTCTTTTCAGTTATCTTTTCCTTTCTCACAATACGCGTGGTTAGCTTACTGACCATTTTTACCACACCATCCTAGTTTCAATGAAGTGGGCACACACATCTGGCAAAAGCTTGTTTTGTTTTGTCTTTATGTGTCCAAGGTCATTACTAAAGTTAAATCATTTTCTTTCAAATAAATTACTGTTCCCATCCACAGAGAAGACCTGAAACTATCTACTCATGAAAAAGACCTTTACAATTCGTTCACATTAGCTGTTACCTGAGTCCTGACCCCATTTGGAAAGTGTGACTGTGTGTGGCTCCGTAGATCTGTGGGCACAAACAGAATAGATTTGGGCACAGTGAGTGTTCCTTCCCCCGGTTGTCTTATTGAGTAAAGAAGAGTATCGGTTTGTTTTATTCTTTTGGTACCACTGGTGTGTTGGAGACTTACATGCTGCCTTATGATCTTCTACTCTTTAATCTCTCATTTTCCCAAAATACCGTACGTAAGGTTTACCATATCTACTGTGAGAGTAGAGTGCCATTTAAAAAATGTTGACATTAAAATTTCAAATCCTGACAAAGTACAAATTTGGGAGTTACTTGGATGTTGATATGCTTTCAGAGACCACATAATTGTCTGTGAGCTGGAATAGAATAATGGCTACACAAATCTAACTTTTAATTCACTACAGTTGTCCCCAGGAGTCTGAGCCTGTGAATATTTATGGGTGTATAGAGACTAGCCTTCCTAGAAATGTGGGCTTACCTGAGGGAAGATAAACAAACAAACAACCTTAAATGGCAGCCACAATTTGTTTATCATTTCTAAGAGATATAAATGGAATATATCCTCTGACAGTATATAAACCATAGAAATATCGTCAAAATATACTACTAACATTATAATTTTAGAATCATAAAATAAAATAAAATAAAACAGAAGCATTTCTCACTGCAATGAGTGGGGCAGTTTCCATCATTGTGTGGCATAGTCTTATCCTCCTTATATGTAAGGCCAAGCAGAAACAATACTAATTTTATATTTTTTATAATGGGGTTTTATGGTTGTTTTATGGCTGTGGTTTTGTTGACTAATAGAAACAATGAACGGCTCTGGGCTGCTGATTGCTGGAGTCAGGGTGGGGAGTGGGACTAGCCTCGTGCTTGCTGAGGACCAGTAATACAAATTTGGGCAAATATAGTCCTTACCAGGCTCACAACTAAATGGGAAACACAAAGGATCCCGTTTGAGCCCCCAAAGGGAACTAAATTTGAAAGTTCCAAAAACTATTTCCAGTACTTCACGTAATAATCCTCTGTGTCGACAGAGGAAACTCTATATTTAAGATATTTAATCTATATTAAAGATTTCCAGATCACAGTCCTTCCTGGGCCCAGATGCTCACAACATGCCTTGGATTCTGCGTGCCTTTTCTCAGCTTCCCGTTATCTCTGCCACCCCTCTCAATCTGTCCATTAGATATAGGGAATGGACAGTTACATCCCAACACATGAAATGTTCTTTCTCATTGTTTTCACTCATTGTTTTCACTTAATGTCATTAAATTGACATTTAAGATGTGTCTTAAAATATTCTCCCCTGCTTCTACTCCTTTATTGTCTCTTCCCCTGACCTTGGTGAAAAAAATCAATAGTATTTGTAAACAACAATGAAGGGAGATTTAAATTCTTTAAGGCAAATGGTTGGCATCTCTCTTAGGGAAAAAAGGCACAATAGGAAAGAATATCTCAAAATTATTCTTTCAGGCTCTGAGCAATAATTGTTCTCTGTCTTCTTCTGCAGCCTGTGGTGGAGTGTTCAACTTCTCCACCGGGGTCATCAGGAGCCCTGCCTATTCGTATTCGGACTACCCTAACGACATACACTGTTCATACACCATCATCGGTAGAGAGGACAGAGTGCTTCTGCTCAAGTATGTAACACAAATGTACCTTCTC
Source organism: Potos flavus (assembly GCA_028534135.1). Lineage (NCBI taxonomy): Eukaryota > Metazoa > Chordata > Mammalia > Carnivora > Procyonidae > Potos > Potos flavus. The sequence goes on from CM052897.1 coordinate 103,900,321, forward strand.
TACAGTTGGTTCAGCTCAATTTGCAGAAAAGATATTCCTTTACAATAAAGAACACTGATTTTTACAGGAGGTATATAAGAGAACCTCGAAGAAGGGAGAGTGAAGTTCTTGTTTGTTGACATAAATCTGGAAAATGGGTGTCCTGCCTTCCATGCAAGCAATAGGGATTAAGGGGGAAAACAGGCCCTCCACCAGTGAAAATGATTATTGTAATTTTCCAACAGGTTTCAAAGGAGCTTCATATAATGGATTGTAAAATTTTAAGCCTGTCTTGGAAACAGCAAGAGAAAGTAGTTTTCATTTGTTGGGTGCTTATGATGCACAAGGAACTTTAATTGATACTTTCCGTAATTCTCTTCTTTCATTCTTAAAACAAGTATATGAGGCATATATTATTAAATCCATTTTACTGATGAGAAAATTGAAGCTCAGACAGGTCAAATTACTTTCTCAATGTGATATGCTATTAAATGAAGAGTCAGAATCTGAATTCACATCGTATTTTCTCCCACAGCCATGTCCTTAATATTTCCTTACGCTATTTCTTGAAGGGCAAATATTTCCTGACTACTTAAGAAATGTATTTTTATCCATATATCAGAACATCTCTACACTGGTGCCATATGACATTGCTTACATCATCAGTAAAACTCTCCCCTAATCCTACGTACTCCCCGCAGGACTGATTAAGGGACTATAACTTGCAGTTATCAGTGATAAAGTTCAAAACCACATTCGTCTGAGATGATGTATTTGTAAATCTTGTGTTTCAGTGATATACAGCATATGGCAGAGGGCTCTGGAAGTTTGTGTGGTTCACAGCAAACTAGAATTTTGTATAGAATGTCAGTGGGCTAGAATCTTTCTTACCTACCTTCTCACTAATTGGCTGTGATCACTTTTGTCCCTAAAAATCACATATTCTGCAATTTGCCTCCAGGAACCTATGTCAAATGGGTCTTTAACTGTAAAAAAAAGTCTTATCCAGTCTGATTAGGTTCCTGTACCAGACAGTAAGTGATCTAGAGGCTGGACCTTGAAGAAATCTGCAGATCCCCCCGCCCCCAGGACTATTTGTAAGGAAGCTGTGCCCTGAGGGCCAAAAAGTCCTTTAAGTCTGAGGGATAAAGAATAAACAAAAAATGTCAGATGGTCCAGAGCAGGAGGCCCTATGAAGGGATCATCTGTCTAGAATGGCAGAATAAGGGGTCGTTCTTGTCATGTGCCTTGGTGGCCCAGTATTTGCTTCTACATGTGTAGGATTATAAGTGATATATATACTATATATGTTGATAATGTATATATCTGTTTCCTGTGTGGGCTCTGGGCTCATCGTAGTCAAAGTTCTTTCAGCACGGTTGGAAATTTTTTTATACTCTTTCTAAGAACCTACATTCTATGAAACAGATATTATCCCAGGCTTTGCAGAAGTTGTAGACATTAGTAAAACATGAATTCTTCTACCAGGGCTCTCAAAGTACACTGGCAACATAAGCTTTTCTATCATTGGGCTTTTCCAGATATTGTCTGTGCTCTGGAAAAATGATAAAAAATAAAAAGCCGAAACAGCTTTGAGTCCTCTTGGAAACTCAAATCTTTATCTTTCTTTATGGATTCATGTTGTAGAAAATAAACATGTTATCCAAGGAGAATAAAAATAAATGTAGTATTTTTGGAAATTATCTAGCTCATGTTCTGCCCTCATCTTCTTTTACAAGAGCATTAAATATTACACGTGGTTAATGAAAATAAAGAATTTTTCATCTTGTTCTTAATCATCAGTTTGAACGAATTGAATTAAAGCTTTTCAAAAATTTTACAGATCCCTTTTTTCTTAAGGCTTTTATTTTTTTATTATTATTATTTTTTTTAAGATTTTATTTATTTATTTGAAAGAGAGAGAGTGTGAGAGAGAGCATGAGAGGGGAAAAGGTCAGAGGGAGAAGCAAACTCCCCATGGAGCTGGGAGCCCGATGCGGGACTTGATCCCGGAACTCCGGAATCATGACCTGAGCTGAAGGCAGTCGCTTAACCAACTGAGCCACCCAGGCGCCCCTTTTCTTAAGGCTTTTAAAAGGAATTTTCAAATTAGATATTTTCGAATTATTCTGTATTAAAGATAATTTATTTATTTTATTTGAGAGAGAGACAGAGGCAGAGAGTGCAAGGAGGAGCAGAAGAGAGGGACAAGCAGACTCCAGAGCCCTATCTCCTAACCCTGAGATCATGACCTGAGCCGAAATCAAGAGTCAGACACTTAACTGACAGAGCCACCCAGGAGCTCCACAAATTATTCTGCATTATATGTTATTTATTGTAGCTGCTAGAAAAAAGAAAAAAAAAAACCTGAGAAAGCAGAAGAACCTACAAAAATGAGGGCAGGATATCAAATAATTTAAATAGGTTTAAGAAAAAATAAGTTATAATAAACCCATTCTAAAGCCCAAAACCTTGTAGGAAGCCTTGCTTATTTGGGAACTCTGGGAATAATTACTTGAAATGACAGAGCGTAGGCCTTAGAGTAAAGTAGTATCTCAGGCCATAAAATGAAGTTAAGGATGTATCTGTCAGGATAGTTATAAGTGGTAACGAACGCACCCACGGCACAGGAACTTAAGGGGTTGATTTCTCACCTGTATGAGTATGTCCAGTGTGGCCTGGTCACTCAGCAGCCAGGCTAATGGACACTTCATTTCTACATTTGAATCCATGATCCATTACTGCAGTGGGAAGGCAAACTGAATAGTAATTTTTTAAAAAACGTCTTCCAAAAAGTAATACGTATCACTCCTGCTTATATTTCCATGGCCAGAGAAAGTCTTAGGGCCATGTAGAACCTCAGAGTGTACACAGAAGGGCAGTTCTCCCACATGTCAGGAACGCAGAGAGCTGGGGATGTGTGGTGAAGTCCCTGTAACAACTATAATGATCTTAAATGTAAATTTTTGCTTATAGCCATCAAATCAGTGAAATAGCATATAGTTTCTAGTATTTTCTATCAAGTAAAGCATGGATGTTCTGCTTCTAGCCTTTGTCTTATTTTTTTGTTTGTTTTGTTTTTGTTTTTGTTTTTATAAGAATGAAGGGTATAACGTAATGGAAATCCGGATGGAGAACATCAGTATTAACAAGGTTCATTCCACAGGTTTAGTGATTTTGATGTGGTGCCTTCCACCTTCTGCTCCCAAGACTACCTGGCAATTTATGATGGTTCTAACATCAGTGATCCTCTTCTTGGAAAATTCTGTGGTTCCGAGCTTCCACCAAATATTAAGAGCAGCAATCATAGTTTGCTTCTGGTATTCAAGACAGATTCATTTCAAACAGCAAGAGGTTGGAAAATATCTTTCTGGCAGACACTGGGTAAGAATTTAGTATATGTAAATCTATTTTTCATGACTGTTACTTTTCTGCTTTACTTATTTTTTTTTCACCTGACTAAAGTTGCTTTTCATTTAAATTTTGAGGAATATGTTACATGAAGTTTTAGTTTTAAAAATTATATATGATGTATTTTGATTAAAAAAAATCACTCAACTAATATACCTCTCTGGTATACAAGGGTAAAGTCTCCCTACCCAACCATCCCTAATGAGACCTGAACCTCATTTTATCACTTACGGAAATGGCAGAAGTGTAGCCTAAAAGCAGACAAGGGCCCCAT
>CM052897.1:103904484-103928606 GCA_028534135.1 Potos flavus
CTCTGATCCAAAGCCAAGCTTACCTTAGGCTTTCTTTACATTTGATGTGTTACTTTTTCATGCATTTCCTGAGGGAAGCAATTAGACGCTTGTGTTGTGAAGGCTTCCCAATAAAACATAGACATCATGACAAATTATATCAGAAAACCACTTTGGCACCTCTCCTACTTAGCTATATCAACAATCACTTGAAAGCAAGTCTCACGGGCAGACAGGGAGTATTGCCTCAATAGAATTTGCCTAAGTGAAGTGGCGTACAAAACACAGAGGCTATTTTGAAAGAAAAATTCATTTTCCTTTGGAGATTTTTGCACAAAAGAACCCATACATTCTTGCCTTTAGCGCAGACTTTAGAATCAAATGACATATATTTGCATTTGCTCTTGCTACCTGCTTTCGAGTTGTTTTTCTTTTTCCTAATATATTCTCACATGACCATTGAAATAGTCTTAAAGTGCTCTCCACTGTTGTCACCGGCATGAAGCTTCCCGAGTGAGTCAGTCCAGCGTTCCCTAGCCTCATTAATTACTGTTTTTCTGAGCTACAAAGAAAGCGTTTGGACTTACTGTGATTTTACTGAACTAAAGTGGCACAGAAGGAAAAATCTTACATTGTCAGAGGCATTTTTCACATATGACCACTGGGCTCTTTCGGTCAATTACTGTTTTCCTCTGGTCACAGTTCTAGAAAGGGTTCAAGTGTAAGGAACAGAAATGGAATGTCATTAGTTGTCAGAGTGGTGTGATTGCTGCATTTCACGATGACGACTTTTACCTCTTCTTCATCTTTATAAATGTTCTCAGACACTTGGAAATATCTAAGAAGTCCTTTTGAGTAATCATTGACAGTAATTTTTTTTTTTTACCGAAAAGCTAAGTGTTTCCTTTTTGTATTGCTGTGGTTTCACAAAGCCTTTAAGACCACACATGTAAGTTTACTGATCATTCTGCATAATTTTTCTTTTTTTTTTTTTCTTGGTTTGTTTGTTTGTGGTAAGGAAGTAGGGGAAAGAGCAATTAAGAGTAGATTGAATTCTTTTAGTTATAGATCTGGGTAAAAACAAAACAAAACTTGGACTTGGCTACTGGGATGCACCTTTCACATCTGTCCTATCCATGTAAAACCACCCCACTTTCCCGTAGAAAGGTGAGAGCGACTGTATGGACCTGACGGTGAGTTTTCAACAGTCACATGAATTTTCAGCAGTGAATGTCCCAAACTGTCAGTTCAGCCTAGAAAACAGTATTTTCACAGAGTCAACAATTGCTGTGAAGAGACCATTTTAGTCTGTGACATTCCAGTTTAGTTCATCTTGACTAACACACTGGAGTTTTGCAAATTTGCCCGTTTAGATGATACATTTGACAATATATACATCTGCTTCAGTTTTTCAGAAGTCAGTGGAGAGCCCCACTCATGTAACTATGTGATTATGAGGTAAACTCCTTCTTCATTTTTATTGCTGATGGGTCAGAAAAATTTGGGGCAAATATCCCATGATTTGTGTTAATTACTAAATATGTAGGGAAGTTGAGTTTTGTCCTTTCATGGAACTTCTGTATTAACAGCCCATAATGCATGGGATATAAGGTACAGAGAAAGCAAGGCAGGCCCTTCACAGGGCTAATATCTAACTGTAAAGCGAATCTGCCTTTCCCCCTGCACTCCAGCATTCCATGAATAATTGAGCCTGAGAGAAAATGACCAGCAGAGCGATCATGCCGGGCATTAGGGATCTGTGAAGTTCTGAATTTATCTGAGTGTTTTTCTCAAAAGAGTGAGCTTTTTTCTGATTGTCAGTGGTATCAAGGATCTTATAAAGTTTAAGAAGCCATCAGTCCTGTGGATTTGGCTGAAATAGGAATGCTATCTACTGCAGAATTGACATTTATAAGTACCTTTATTTTATTAATTTCTGCTAGTTGAGTTTTTGCCCCTCCTTGACCCCAGGGGCTGCTTTGGCCATGTCTGGGGTTCATGCATGTCTTGTGAAGCATTTCAGACTTGCAAACATGTTTCTAGCTTTCAAAGCCCCTGTTGCTTCTCACTGTCCTGGTCCCACGTCAGAGTGCTGCTCAGTCAGTCTTATTCATGACACACTTATCACATTAGACACGAAACTTCTAGATATTTGATTAGATCAGAGATTCAAAGTACATTATTTGTGTAGTACTATGGTGATTCCTTTTGTTTTTTAAAGTAATGTGTTCATAATACTTCAGCCAAATGTCAGGGTCAGAAACTGACCCTGGCCTGATTAGGTGCGAGATTGGTAGGCATTTGGATCAGTGAGTAGCCGAGGAGAGAGTAAAGAGTGACCCTTCAGGGTGACATGTCTTAGAAGGACAAGGACGTGACGTCACCCTGGAGAAGATGGTAATATCAGGGACAGGGGGGCGTCAGTGACTAGAGGCTGTAAACACTGGACGTGGGACTAAAGCTGCCAGCTCCCTGTTGTCCACAGTCACGTGAGGAGGATGGGGGCCACTGCCTTCCCTTCCTTGGGTAAGTGCCATATAGAGAATGAGTCAGATGGCAGCACGGTCAGACTCACAGCCCTTGTTGTAAGACAAAGGTAAAAACACCCGAGCACGTGTTTAACAAGAACAAAATGAATCATACTCCACAAAGATGGAAACGTGTCCAGATGGGAGGAGCTGTAGACCAGAAAGCCGGTGGCGGCCACCTAATCGTCTCATTACATCATTGCCTGGTAGGATGCTTTAGAAAAGTCTTTAGCATTTTTGAGTTCAATTTTTATCTGCTAAAAAAAGATCACTTTGAAAAATTACCGCTTTCTTTCTTTTAAGAATATGATGGGGATGAAGTAGCTAATTCCTATAAAGTTCCTTAGATGTCCAAGAGAAAGACTGTTATGTTACCAGAAAGTAATGCTGTGGCCTTGGGCTTCTGTAAGGCTCTAGGACTGGCCGCTCCCTATCTCTGAGGTGGGGAGGAGGCCTGGGTACAGCCGGGGTCCTTATCATCAATAGGACCCTCCCTGGAGCGATTGTTTTGTTCATTCTTACTCATGTTGCACTGAAATCTAACCAGCAAACCCTAAAGTATGTTTTATAACCTAAATCTGAAATCAAAAGCTAAATTTTAATTACCTTCTAACACCTTGCAGAGGCCTAGCACGTAACTGATATTCCATCAATATTAATAGGCTGCGAATGCATTAAAGAACAAGCGGAAACATTGCACCTACTTAATTAATTCCCTTATATGTAATATAAATGATATACTATACATTGTATTGTATTTAGACATGCCTCCTTCTCCATCATGGTTCATATCATTCAGCTATGACTCAGGGTAGTAAATTGGATCACTTTTGTCCTCAGAGAATTGGGAGTGCTAGATCAGACTCAACCTCTGGGTTCTGTGTGTCTGGTCTCTGGATATCTGCCCACTGCCATAACATCTGGAAAATGTCTCTCTAACATGCTAAAGGGAGGCACTGGGAGCAGCTGGAGGAAGCTGAGGGAGTTGAACCTGAGTTTGTTGATAAGAGGCGACAAGAGGAGGAAAGGGGAGACTGACAAAGGCAGTGGGAGTCTGCGGCCCCAAAGATGGAAAATATGGTCAAAACAGATGGAGAAAAATACAACAACATGTCAAAATCAGACTCTGGCTTCTAGTTATTTTTTCAGTTTCAGTTTTGCTGTTATGTTTGGACTTTGAGAGGCATTCTAAAATTCTGTAGCTAGGTGGTAAAAGAAACTTAAGACCATTCAGTGACTCTAAATACTGATGTGTGTATGTTTCCATGTGTTTCTTAACAGCCCGATAAAAGCTGCCAAACCTTATTACTTTTAAAAGTATAAGTGCAATAAGAGGGCTGAGTTATAACTTGAATAATTTTATAAATCACTGCTCAAGTAATTCTCAGTTTAGCAGTAACGGGGGTATTACTCGAGAGCAATGGTGTTTGTTCTCTTAATGTCATTTGCTCCCTCTGATGAAGTCAGAGAATGAAATGAGCTGAAATTGTACACCCATTTGCAGAAAACTAGTCTGAGCTTACTTCCGCCCTTTTTAAGCCTTGTAACTTTTCACTGGTGATTGGATTTCCCTTGAGAGATGATGCCAAAGACAAGGGTATCTGCGGTTTCTTCTTTGTAGGTTTTATTGAAAAGGGTTTTTTGTCGAGCAGAGAATGCGGGGCCATAGTAAGAAAAACAGCAATGCTTAATGCAGCAAAACTTTACAAAAACAAGTAGACAGGAGTAAAATTCCAGATCAGTGAAAGGAAAGGAGAGATTTTTATTAAAATATATTCCAACATCAGAGTCTATGCTCCCTCCCCCTGGAATGACCTGTGCCTGGTTTAAAGAGTAGGGCTGTTGTTAAGGAAAAATAAAACCAGATGGTATTGTGGAAACCAAACTGAATGATAAAATTGAGTTAGCGGTAAATCGTAAGATAACACTGGAAGACATTCGAGCGAACAAGCGCTGGGAAGTAATTATCCTGCATTAACCTAAGCCACACCAGCCCTCCTCAAAATGGAATTTAGTCTTGTCTAAGATGTTCTCAAAACTGGGTGTTTTGAGTTAAATGATTTGTAACCACAGGTTCCCTATAATAATAATTATTATCCTTACTCGGATCAGCTTGACTTTGATGTAGTGTTTGCAGGAGCATAAATGCAAATATTTCTGGTAAGCAGTAAATATTTTAAAAAATTCTTTGGTTGTAAATCAGTTGTTTAGAAATGAAACGTCATTAGGGCCATGAGGCTATATTCTTCTTCTTGTTGTGATATGAATAGAAAATCTATTAATTAGCTGTACGTTCTGCTCACTCCCAAGTGAAGACATCGCAAAGTCCCAGGGCATAATGATAGTGACTCCCTGTCCTTGAGCGTCCACCATGTGCCAGACATAGGACAGAGGCTTTTCCTAGATGGTCTCATCTAATCCTCACAACTGCCCCTGAGACAGGGATTGTCCCATTTTATAAAGGAAGAAATAAGAAGTGAAGAGATTAAGTAATTTGTCTATGATCAAAGTGTTTGTAAGAGGCAAAGCCAGGCTTTGAACCAGGTATGATCATCTCCCAGATTCACTGTTTTCCTAATCAGCCCCCATCACCTCTGCGGCAGTCAGTAAACATAGCCAGGGACGAAGAGGGATCCTGGGGCTGAGTTTTCTGCAAGGCAGGTCATTTCTTTAGTTCCTCTTTGGCCTAGATAGAGCTACTCTTTCCACTTTCATCTTCTCCTTGATACTGCCTGCTTTCTAGTACCAGCATTCCAATTTGTACCTAGCCCTAAATAGTATATTTGCTCATATGCTATCACTCCATAAATAGCATGTATAGTACAGCAGTCACTGTTATATTTATAATATTAATATCATAATTTTATATTATAAAGGTCATATTTATATTATATTCTGCCACGTTGTATTTATAATATAAATATTGTATAATATATATCTATTTATATAGACCTATAGTATATTTTATAATATATGTCTATAGGGTTTATATTATAAATAATGTTTATATTTACATGAAATGTATTTATATGTAACATATGTATATGTAATACACATATAAATATGTACATTATAGCTCATAATACATAATATATTAATATAATTCTAAAATATATACGCAATAAAATCACATCTTTCTGATGTTGACAAATGTCAGACAGATGTCACAACTGTTGTATTGGCTTTGCATGGCATATTGATAAAGAATTAGCACCGTTAAGTGGAATATAATTGCCTTGGAATGTAAAGGTAATAGATCTCTGTATAACAAAACTCTCTAGTTTAAAATTGTGGCTTCTAATTTAGTAAAATTCCTCACCACAGGATTCTAACAAAATGAAGGAATTTGGGCATTTATTTTTATGATGTAACCCTAATTGGTACTTTCTTATAAAGACTAGTTTATGAATTGGGCAACTAAGTCACAAAGACATTACATAACTTGCCAAGGTCACTTAGCAAGTCGAGCAGTATTGCGAAAGTAATTGCTGTCTCCACTTTGTCTCCACGAGAGCTAAAAAAGCTGAAATATCCATAGCACGATGCATAAGCTAATGCATCAACAAGAACAAAAAAGTAGTTCTGTGTCCCTGTTAAAATTGTTATTTAAAAGCTATGGAAATCTAGTTCTGGTTTTAGGAATTCCACCTCTTCTGTATCGAAATCTATTTTATGACCAAAGAGCACATTGCAATTAAAACTTCTTTCTCTAAACAGAACATTTTTTAAAATTTTATAACTTTTGATTTTGTAATTGTCAATGTTAAGTAAGTAAGGTCATATTTCTTTTATTTTTTATTGAAGAATAATTGACATACAAATATTGTATTAGTTTCAGATATACAACATAGTGTTTCAATATTTATATACATTAAAAAAATGTTACCACAATAAGTCTAGCTACCATCTGTCACAATACAAAGTTATTACAGTATTATTGACTATATTCCCTCTGCTGTGCATTACATCCCAAAGTCTTATTTTATAAATGAAAGATTGTACCTCTTAATCCCCTTTACCTAGTTCATCCAATTCCCCAACTCCTGTAACCATTCATTTGCTCTCTGTATCTGTGAGTCTGTTTGTTTTGCTTCATTTGTTCATTTATTTTGATTTTAATTTCTACATGTAAATGAAGTCATATGGTATTTGTCTTTCTCTGTCTGTCTTGTTTCACCTAACATAATACCTTCTAGGTCCATCCACGTTGCTGCAAATGGCAAGATTTCATTTTTTATGGCTGAATTATATTCCATTGTGCGTATATACGTATGTATGTATGTATATAACATCATCTTGATCCATTCATCCATCTATGGACATTTACTTTGATTCCGTATCTTGGCTATTGTAAATAAGGTTGCAATGCATATGGGAATGGCCATGTCTTTTCGAATTGATGTATTCATTTCCTTCAGATAAATACCTAGAAGTGGAATTGGTGGATCATGTGGTAGTTCTGTTTTTAACTTTTGGAAAAATTTACTGTTTTCCACAGTGGCTGCACCAGTTTCTATTTCCACCAACAGTGCAAGAAGATTGCCTTTTCTCCATATCTTTGCCAACACTTACCGTTCCTTGTCTTTTTGATAATAGCCATTCTGATAGATATGAAGTATAAGTCATACTTCTTTTAGGTAGTGGAGCTGGCACATTAATGTATCCTGTATTTTACAAATGATTAAATTTGCTCTGCTTGCTGACATCTAATACTCAGAAATTAAATTTACTTAAGTAATAGACCTAACATCATTTATCATTGCAAATTTTAAGCTAAAGAAGCATTTTCTTATGAAAATACTACCTCTTAGGTAGTATTTTAAATATTTCAGTGATATTTTTATTGTTATCCTGCTAATTGTTTCTTGGCAATCAAATGTGTGCTAAAAATCAACTAACTTAGCTTTAAAAACAGGTTAATCCATAGGACAAACATGTTATTTTGTAAAAAAAAAATGTAAGTACATGCATACATGTACATAGACATAATGTGTGCATAATATAACAACAACTTTACAAATCAAGAAGTATATTTAAGTCCAAGAATTCCCCTTGTAAATGTATGCTAGATGCAAAGAGCCATCTAAGAACGATTTACATGTTCTATTCATTCCTTCATTGTTTATTCAACAGTATTCACCAGCTACTTGCTGTGCAGGCAGGGATCTTCTCCTTGGGAATACAAAGATAAACTGAACAAGGTCCTTATTCTTAAGAGGTTCATTCAGGTAGATGAGTTAGTAAGTAATTGTAAATTTGGTGTAATAAATGCTTTTTGACAGAAGTATGTGCAAACGACAGTGGAGGCAGAAAAGCAGGGACCTGTGGTACTTTGGTGTTGAGTAAAGACAACACAAGATTGTTAGAGAAAGCATCACAAAGAATATAAATCTTGAATTGTAGTGTGAAATCGTTAAGAGTGTAACCTCTGGGGACGCTTGGGTGGCTCAGTCAGTTAAGCATCTGCCTTTGGCTCAGGTCATGATCAAGTCCCGCACTAGGCTCTCTGCTCAGCATGGAGCCTGCTTCTCCCTCTGCTTGTGCTCTCTTTCTCTTCCTTTGACATATAAATAAATGGAATCTTAAAAAAAAAAAAAAAGAGTGTAAGCTCTGGAGCAAGACTTCCTAGGAAAAAACCCAGTTCTTGTCCATCCCAACAAGTTTGACCCTGGACACTTTTCCGCTCTATATCTTGATGACCTCCTCTGTGAAATGGGCACACTAATAGTAACTACCTGATAGGGTTGTAGTGAGATTAAACTGAAACATTCCCTGGCACTCATTAAGCATGTCATACATTTCGGCCATAAATTGTAGCAACTTGGAAGGATGAGAAGGCATTCATTGGGAAAGCATTCTATAGAGAAGGAAAAGCATATACAAAGTTGCAGGTGCATCCCATTTCAGAGGCTACAGACTGACCTGCAAGTCATTTGGTAATGCTCTCGGGTCTGAGGTGGAGAACAATAGGAGCTGAGACAGCAGAGGTAGACAGAAGCTACGTGCAGAAGTCCCCGTACCACAGGCAGAGGGGAACCATGAATGGTTTTGAGCTGGAGAGTACTATGATCGAATAGGTTCGTTTTAAAGAGCACATTCTAGCACCAGTATGGACGGTGTTTTGAAGTAGGGGCAGCAGGCATGCAGGGAAAAATTAGGAAAGTATTAGAGTTGTTTTGGCAGGAGATGATGAGAGCAGTGTAAAAATAAAAGACATAGAAAGATGTAGAATCAATGGGACACAGGGGTCTTTGAACAAGGTAGTGATGCTCTCTGGTGATACTGCCATCCAAATACAAAATTACCAGGAAAGGATCAGGTTTTGTAGGAGAAAATAATAATTTTGGGTTTGGGTATGGAGATTTTGGTGCATTTAAGACATCAGCTCATGTTCCATTGTTCATCATATAAGAATTAGAAGCTTAGTAGAAAGATCTGGGATAGAGTTTTCTTGTTTTTACCTTGAGGCAATGCAGTGTGGCACATACATGTTTAAAATTATTATATATTCCTGGTGAACTGACTTGCAGCATTATGCAATTTTTTTTAAACACTTCTTGTCTTAAAGTCTACTTTTTCTAATTTAGTATCACTTCCCCAGCTTTCTTTTGCTCGCATTTGCTTGGTATAGTTTTCAATCTTGCCACTTTCAAACTTTTCCTATCCTGGGATTATATTTAGGTCCTGTTTTGCTTTGTCTTTCATTTTGAGAATTTCATATATTTTCAGCTAATGAAATCACCAACATTATTGGATTTAAATAGACCCATAGTATTTTGTTTTCTGTTGGTCCTGCCTGTTCTTATGTTCCTTTATCCTTTCTTGGCCTTTTTAAAATCGATTTCTGTCACTCTCCTTTTTAAGTCATTGCTTATACATTCTGCTCCTCCTCTTTAAGTGATTACATTACAACATTCATCCTTGACTCATTAGAGTCTAATTTAAAATTATTCCTTTCATCGCTTCATAATAAGTGTAAGGACCTTAGAACATTTTAAATCTATTTATCTCCTTCCTGTCTTTCGTGCTATTAATGTCAATGGTTTTAACTCTACATATATTTTAAACATAAAACATTTTTATTGCTTTTTGCAATTAGTAATTATGTGTGTCATCATTGCTGTTGTTTTTTTTCTTCTCGAATTTCTTTGCCTTCTTATGGGACCAATTTCTTTCTTTTTGAAGAATTCTCTTTAGTGATTTTTTTATTTGTTGCAAATCTTCTGGTAAAAACTTTTTTTGTTTTGTTTTTCTAAAAATGGTGTTAGTTTGTCTTCAATTTTGTGGCATATTTTCTCTGACTATAGAGTTCTAGTGTGGCATTTATTTTCATCCATCAATTTAAGATGCTAGTCCTCCATTTTCATCTTTCTAACATTTTGGTGAGAAAGTCATTGTAGAGTACTTTCTCTGTGCCCATACTTCCAGGGCACTCCCTATCCCCCATCATCCCATTGTAGAGTGCTGTACTCTATAGGGAGCTCTCTCTCTGTGTATGTACGTTTGAGTTAATTTTCACCATTTTGATAGGTGTATATTAATATCTCACTGTGGTTTCAACTGGCATTTCCCTAATGGTGAACAATTTTCATGTGCTTGTTTTTGGTCAAGTGTATGCCTTTTTTGATGAAATATCTATTCATATCTTTTGTCCATTTTCTAATTGGACTATTTGTTTTTCTGCTGTTGGATTTTGACAGTTCTCTATATATTTTCAATAGTAGTCTTTCTAAGGTATGTGGTTTGCGAACACTTTCTCCCAGTTTATAACTTGCATTTTCATCCTCTGAACAAGACCTCTCTTAGGGTAAAATGTTTAACTTTTATAAAATCCAGTTTATCAATTTTCCTTCTTATATATCATGCTTTTGGTGTCAGGGCTAAGAACTCTTTGCCTATCCTGAGGTCCTAAAGATTTTTTGCTATGGTTTCTTCTGAAAGTTTTATGGTTTTATGGTTTACATTTTTAATTTATGTCTATCATCCAGTTAGAGCTAATTTTTGTTTAAAGTCTGATGTTTAGATTGAAGTTAGGTTTTTTTTTGCCTCTCGATATCCAATTGCTCTAGCAATATTTGTTGAAAAGACTATGCTTTCCCCACTGAATTATGTTTGCAACTTTGTAAATAAAATCAGTTGAGCATATTTGTGTGGGTCTATTTCTGTGGGTTTTTTTTTTTTTTAAGATTTTTTATTTATTCATTTGAGAGCAAGTGAGAGCATGAGCATGTGCGGGGGGAGGGGCAGAAGGAGAGGCTAGAAGCAGATTCCTACTGAGCAGGGAGCCTGAAGGTGGCTAGTCTGGATCCCAGGACACCGAGATCATGACCTGAGCTGAAGGCAGACGCTTAACCAACTGAGCCACCCAGGCGCCCCTATTTCTGTGTTTTCTCTTCTATTCCACTGATCTATGTGTCTAACTCTCCACCAATATCATACTGTCTTGATTAGCTATATAGGAAGCCTTAATATCAGGTGGAATGATTCCTCCAGCTTTATTCTTCTTTGTCAAGATTGTTTTAAATATTCTAGGGCCTATACTTTTCAATATAAAATTTAAAGTAAGTATTTTTTTAAGATAAACAGAAAGATCTTGCGGGGGTTTTGATAAGAATTGCATTAAACCTATGCATCAGTTTAGGAATAATTGACGTCTTTACTATGTCAAGTCTTCCAGTCCGTGAAGATGTATGTCTCCCCATTTAGTTAGGTCTTCTCTGATTTCTTTCATCATTTTGTAATTTTCAGTACACGGATCCTGTATATGTTTCATGAAGTGCATACCTAAGGATTTCATTTTCTTTGGAACAATTGCATTTTTATTTTTACTTTTTTTAACTTTTTACTTAAATTCTAGTTCGTTAAAATACAGTGTAATATTGGTTTCGGGGTAGCAGTTGTATTTTTAATTTCGGTTTCCACATATACATTATTAGTATATAGAAATGTGCCTGATTTTTGTGTATTGTCCTTATATTTTGAGTTCTGCTGAACTCACTTACTAGTTTTAGGAATTTTTATGTAGATTCCTTGGGATTTTCTACATCTGAAAATAATGGCGGTTTTATTTCTTCCTGTCCAGTCTGTATATATGTTTTTTCTCGCCTCTTAACTGGCAAGAATTCTAATACTGTGTTGAGAAAGAGTGTTGAGAAAAAAATATCCTTGCCTTGTTCCTGATCTTAAGATGAAAACATTTAGTTTTTCACCATTATCATGTTAGCTGTAGATTTTTGTAGATGCTCTGTATCAAGTTGAGAAAATTCCTTTCTATTCCTAGTTTGCTGAGTTTTTATCATGAATGCATGTTAGTTAGGTCTTGTTAAATCCTTTGCTGCATCAGTTGACATGATCATATTATTTTGCTTAGCAAATCATTTTTAAAATTTCAAAGTTAGTGAGAATGACACAAATGAAATGCCTTGGGACTGATGATGCATACATAAATACCTAAATAATGCAAAATTAGTAAAAAGATAATGATAAACTTCTCCTAAGTTTGTTATACACTATATTGCTCTTTTTCTAGTGACTGTAGCTACTGGTTAATCACTGGAATTACCTTTTTCTTAGTATTTTAGTTTTAGGCTTCCCAAATATTACCAGACTAAGTACACAATCTAAGTTAAATTAGGCTGAGTCTCAAATTAGGATTTTTAAAATGAGTCAAATTGAGTGATGTTACTAAAAACAAACAAGTAAGAACAAAACACGCCATTCATGTTACAAAACCCATTATATTGTTTTTCTAGCATAACATATATGTATATAATACCTAAAAGGTTATACATGTTTGAGGTTAGAGAGTTGAAAAATAAATCTAATTTGCTTTTAGAGAAAAAGACAAAGCATGTTTGTCTGGAACCTAGATGAATTTTTAAAAATGAATTCTCTGCTGTAGGGCAATTGAATAGCGCAGCTTTGAAAATCACAACAAGATTTATTCAAAGAAAAAAAAAAAGATTTATTCAAAGAAAGGATTATGGAGCTCTAGCCCTGTGTCCTGTGTGGTTGAAAGGAAACTATCCTGGCGCACCCCCATTTCCCTAAAGCACCAGCTTTAAATGTGTTTATGTTCTGTTTCCTGTGCTTTGGCCGGCTTCCTTCGACTACAGACTAAAGCTCCAGCTGGCTCACTGGGAAACAGGAAAATGCCCGAAGACAGGTCAGTCTTTATCTCTAAGGATGGCTTGCCATTCACCATGTGTCCAAGTAGTGACTGTCCAAAGACAGATAGAGATCCTATCCAGGAGACTTCAATAAAATGTCAGCCACAAAAATGTCCATTCTCACAATAACTATTTAGAAATGCACTCGTCTCCACTAAAGACTTCGAGATGTTTTCTCCTAGATAATAGAACTATTTTTCTTTGTCAGATTTATCTTGGCTTGCACTTCACTCTGAAGTTGAGTTATCGGAGGAAAGCATTTAGGATTTAGTTACTGATTTTTAATTCAGTAGATCTCGACCCACGTTTCACTGCTTACTACGGGCTTTTATTTCCAGTATTTCTTTAGCCAAACATTTTCTTTCTCTAAAGAAGTAGCTTTTTTGTAGGAAGTATTTACAATTTTGGGGAAGACGGTTAGAGTGACATTTGTTCTCGGGCACAGAGAGTGTCATGACAGAGCATGACCAATGAAGGAGGTGCTGATGGATGGGAGTTTGCTGGATGGTACAGTGTGTGTAGTAACAAGGAAGGTGATGGATTTATGATGCTAAGCACGTCAAGGTTGAGAGCTGATATTGGTTAAAAGGGCAGGAGGGAAATTTAAAAAATATCAATATAGTAAATGAATATTAATGTCTTATGTATGAAACTATTTCATGATCGCAGAGTTCTTTCTGATATATCCTGTTATTGTTGAAATATAGAAATGTAAAACTAGTAATGTGGCAAAGCACTTTTTGGTAAAGGTCCTTCTTTTGTTAATATTTATCTCTATATTTCCCCGAAGACATACATTTATGGTTCCATTTGCTATAGGGGGAAGAGAAGCAAAGAGCAGTTGCACTATGTTTAAATATTAAAATGGGATAAATTAGAGCAATTATAACCATTTCCTGCACCAAACAAACACTGAAAGGGTTTTACTCATATAATGTTATACTTACATCAATTATTTGACTATGCACTCACATAGTATGTTACTCCTATAATATTATTCAAATATAGTATGAATTATATAATTCATCCAAATAATGTTATGCTTACCTCAAATATTTGAATATTATGGCCAGGAGTATCTGATGATAATGTTAATTCTCTTTTTTTTAATTCCGTGTATATATTCTTTGAATTAAGCAATGTGCTCTATTATAGTTTAACAACTCAAACAAGCTATCTGGGTATGGCTCGGCTACGGCCACAGTGATGTTGGGTAACAAACCAGCCAAAATTCAGTGGCTTATCCCTCTAGCATTTATTTTTATCACTGATGGGTCGGCGGACTGGTTTGCCTGCCTGTTCTGGGCTACGGGCTGATGGCACTCGGTTTCACGGTTCCGGCGGGGGCTAGGTCCGCACTATGTGAGTCCACTTTCTCTTCCAGCAGCAGCTACCTCGGACATGAGCTCTTAGTGGATGGAGCATGGGAGCACAAGCCCCTTTAAGACCTCTTCCTACTTCAAGACCATTAATATTCTGAGGCCTAACACCAGTCCCTTGCCCAAGCCTAACATCAGTGGACAGAAAAGCATGCTCTGTCCATTCTAAGGTACTACCAAGAGAGGGGTAAAGAATTAAGAATCACCCAACCTACCGATCAGTCTGTGGCAGCACACACCAATGATTTTTGGGTTCTTGCTTTGGGGCTCCCTGGAGGGAGGGTGTGTCTGCCTTACGACATCAGTACAGTAGTAGTACTATTGGATAATGAGTGTGTATAATGGCGCCACTGTACGCAGACACAATCATCATCTTGCCTTTGTTAATTTATTAGTAACAGTTAATAAACAAGGGGTGATGATATAGTCTAAACTTTTAAAAGTAACATTTAATTTTTAAAGCTGATGCATTCATAGAATAAAGCCTGACAATACCAATTTCTGGTATACAAACCTCCCCAAACTTTACTGCCCTTGCTGCCTCCAGCCCAGACTGTAGCCGTGGCTTCACTCCTGGTCTCATCTCCTCCAGTCCTCCTCCCTTCCATGTAATGCTACTACCAGATATATTTTTAGATCATGATTGTTTAGAAAGTACATTCTGACCCTACCGCTCTTCTAAGCTCTTCTAATCAAAAACCTTTCAGGGAGATCCCCATTATCCACAGAATAAAGTCTCAAGGTCAAGTTCTATGATCCAGCAGCTGAGGCCCTCTGCAGAACTGCCTATCCTGTTTCCCAATCTTCTTGTCCTTCGTGGACTCTATAGCGTTCACTAACAAAATTATGCTTTCCTTTGCATATAATGTAAATTCTCGTTCACTGCATCTTTGGTTATGAGGTTCCTTCTGCCTGGAATTGCCAATACCCATCCCATTTCTACACGGTCTTGTCCCTGTTTACCCAAATCAGATGTCACGTCTTCCTTGGACATTCTACATCCTCATAGCCTGAAGTAATCTCTTCCTTTCTGCAAAACTCACGAGACTTCCCTTCCTCTTTTATGGTACCTGTTTGTTGTTGGGTTTTTTTTTTTTTTTTTCTGAATTGTATGACCATTATTTACTTATGTCTTATCATTGCTTTTGGACTACCATCTATCTTTTCCCACCTCAATACTAAATGTGTTTCTTTGACTATTAAAAAAGTATTTAATGGGGCGCCTGGATGGCTCAGTTGGTTAAGAGTCTGACTCTTGGTTTCAGCTCAGGTCATGATCTCAGGGTTGTGAGATGGAGCCCCGCATCAGGCTCTGCACTCAGTGGGGTTTCTGCTTGGGCTGCTCTCTCTCTGTCCTTTGCCCCCTGCGGGCTCTCTCTCTCTAAAGTAAATAAATAAATTAAAAAAATTTTTTTTGAAGAAAACCCCAAATATTTAATAAATAAATACATTTGTCAATTCATTAATACCCTGAGTCGTTATTCTTCCCAGCTCTGCATGTCAACCAGATTAAGTGGTTTTCTTAAGTAAGAATTAGTCCACACTGGATATAAAAGCGATGCAAACTCTTTCTTTAGGTTGCAGGCTTATTTCATGTAAGCAGAGTCATCGGCAATATGTGGTTCAGCACTGGGCATTGCTTTGGTTTCAGAATAATTTTGTGCTGTATACCATCTATGGAATTATCAAGGACTGGGCCTTTGGAAGCTTTTCAACACCAGGAAGTGTCTGATTGTGCAAATAATCTATCGTTTTATCTGACTTTGAAGCCATGGACAGGGCAGTTTGACCTACTAAATAATGCACCTATCCTGAAAAACATGCTGCAAATTTGATACTGTTTGCCTGTGAGGAGGGCCGCCATTGTTTCCATTGCCTGCCAAGCTCTAAGGCCGAAATCTTAGCACCCCCTAACGTTGCAAGCAATGTTTTCACTGTTAACAGATAAAAATATGAGACAAATGAAAGGCCAATGTCGGTGAGATTTAATTTTGGAACTAATAATGATCTATATTTGTGCAGAATGTAAGCTTTATGAACATTACTTAACCCCTATTCCTACTAGGGTTATTTTGAATTTAGCTCATGCTCACAGTTTCAAAATCATCAGTAAGTTTGTCTTCCTTTTGTGCTCTTCTCACATCATTTTTGAAGTATTACCTTGGACTGTGAAATGAACAAAACTATGTCCTATATTCTGAGGATTTTGTTCCATATTTTTCTCATAGTTGACCATTCTGTCTTCTCGAGAGGATTCTTTGTCTATTCTTTTCTATTTTTATTATGAATCTCAAAGTTTTTATTTCAAAGTAGAATTTACTTATTTTTTATTTTATTTTTGCCAATAAAGCTCTTTTTCAGTTTCCCTTTTTGGAAAAAAATCAAATATAGAGTATGTTTTAATATAAACTAGACTGTGGTGTTAAATGTGTGTAGTGTTAAATGCCCCCCAGCCTCTTTCTAACAGGTTATTTACATAAAAGGTTTATTGGGAGCCAGTTATCTTGGAATGTTGGGTAAATTCTTCATAAATTCAGTTTTCAATCTGATAGTGTTCGTAAAAACAGAACATAAAAATAAAATATGTTCATGGTTTCCACAGGTTTTGTTATGCAAAACATTTTATTAAAAAAAACCTGGATTTTTCAAGGATAGAAAAAGCTTCAATAAATCCCACCAACAGTTCTAAAAATGCTTATAAAGCTAAATATAGCTCCCCACTTCTCTAGGTGACTAGAAGGGGGACTCAGAGGAGCAGAAAGGAAACAAGTAACGAAAAAGCTAATCCAAGTAGGAACAACGCTCACATAAGCCCACTGAAGCCCAGTGCACCATCTGATAACATTTGTGCTAGTGTCATCAACATAGAAACTATGTGATTTTTTAAAACCGTCCATATAAAATTTAAGATCTGTCATCTTTGGTTTGCATGGTGACGTGTGTTTGTTTTAACGCAGGGCCTCGGCAAGGATGTGGTGGTTATCTGACAGGTTCAAATAATACCTTTGCCTCTCCTGATTCTGACTCCAATGGAAGATACGACAAGAAATTAAACTGCATCTGGATCATAACTGCACCTATAAACAAACTAATTAAACTTACCTTCAGTACATTTGCTCTGGAGGCGCAAAGTATTTTGCAAAGATGCATATATGATTATGTAAAGGTAAGGCTACTCTATTTCCTAACAGAGTCTTCTACCCGAGACTTTAAAGTGATATGTGTCCGTTTATACCATTCAGGGAGTCATAAAAATTTTGAGTACCGCTAATTTTTAAAATAACATTCTTCACGGATGTAACATTTATTATTATAGATGCTCTGTCTTCATATCAAGTTAATCTTTAATATGGATGACTCAGAAACGTCATGTGGCTTCTAACATTAGCTTTAAGATTTCCTGTTCATCCATGCTTTGTCAAGAGATGATCTATGGAAAGATGGGTTGTATGGAAAGAGATACTTGAAAGATCTTTGGCAGATCCTAAAATGAAGTTTATATATTTACTTTCCATATTACCTGTAGATGTAGAAAATAACTTAATTCTGAAGTCCCACTAAAAGGAAGTCAGGAAACTTTTCTGTTCAAGTTTTAATGATTCATTAACGTTAAATTATTGTACCTATAAGGACATATGAATTCAAAGACCCCCCTTTTTTTTTTCTTTTGTTTAAGAAATCTCTATACCCAATGTGGGGCTTGAGCCCATGACCCTGAGATCAAGAGTTGAATGCTCCTCCAACTGAGCCAGCCAGGCACCCCTGAATTCGGATTAAACCTTCTGAGTAGTATCAGCCCGTGTATACTACTACACCCTGGGGGGTGGGGGGGCGGGAACAACCTGCGTGGCAAGATTTGTGCCCATAAGGAGCTTAAATCTGATTGTAAAAGTAGTGGGTGATGTATGCAAATCAACGATAAACAGTTCAGGATAGTTAATATTGAAGTGCCAACTAATGCACTGGATAGAGGCTCAAAGCAATGTGCAAATTTAAAAGGGAGGAAAGTTCATGATGATCTGGCATGAAGAAGAAAGGCTTCACAGAGTGAGGGAAAGCTTATTCAAGTCAGGAGAGGAGGCATTCCAGGCAAGGTGCACATCAAAAGAAGGGAGGTATAGAAGTTGGCATATGAAGGTTCTTGAAAGGGTGAAGGGACTGAATTTACTGGAGCAGCATATTCCAAAAAGTGGCAAGAAATGGGATTGCCTAATCTTTTTGGTGGAGAAATACCCAGATCACAAAGAATCTTGAAAAGTCAAACAAAGGAAGGAAGGAAGGAAGGAAGGAGAGAAAGAGAGAAGGAGAGGAGAGAAAGAGAGAAAGTGGAGTCAAATTAATGCATTCAGATTTTATGCAGTTGAAAATAAGGAGGAACTGAAGGTTTTCCAATGAGGGATAGGATGAGGGCAGTATTTAAGGAAGACTAACATAGAATCAGCATTTCAAGTGGGTGTGAGCAGAGATTCTGGAGGTAGGACCCCAGGAAGAGGTTACTTTTAGATAAGGAGGGTACAGTGATGGAGATCTCAAGCCTAGTGCAAGATGAACTTTTAAGTTTTAAAAGTGTCTTTTATTTTAAAGAATTTTTTTTTAATAAAAGGGAAGGAAAAGTCATAGAATATGTGTCCAACACTTACTTACTTAATTATATACTGTCATAAGCTCCGAGCCCAGGAGAGCAGGAGAATGTCAGTACGGTTAGGAGGAGACCATGCTTTGTAAGGTCGGGGTTCGGTTTGGAGGACAGCAGGGCAGACAGGTGGGCAGAGGATGGGTCGGGGTTCCAGCGAGAAGAGAGCAGCACCAACAGACAGGAGATGGCAAAGGAACACTTCTGCAGTCGGAAGAATCACTGTTTTCTTTCAGGAAGGCAGCATAGAGCTAGAAAGCCAGGCTTCCGCTCCACTTGGGGAAAGGTACGCAGCGAGGCAGTCAGAGAGGACAAGAGAGGCAGGACGAGAAACAGACAAGTCAAGGGAAAAATATAAAAGCCAGGAATAGTGGAGGGTCATAAAAGTCAATGGAGAAGAGTCTCTCCCCAAGGATGGGTGGTCATTATTATCAAATTATAAATTAGAGGACAAGAAAGGTGAAGAAGAAGGAAAAACTTGTCAGATTGGATGACGACCATTTTTAACTAAAGTATCGGCACGGAAGCCAGATCAGAGGGAGTTCCTGAAAGATTGGAGATAACGAGGGATTTTTGGTTCAGGTTGAATTCTTTTCTAAAATCTGATATTCCAGGCCCTGTGAGAGCTGCCTTGGTCTTACAGGGGGCATAACCCCTAGAGGCAGGCAGTGTGGACTCTAACCCAGCGTTGCCACCACACAAGTTTCCTCACCGTCCTGATTCTTTCTCACTTCATCTATTAAGAAACAAATGAAAAAAAAAAATCACATAATCTTACCTACTTTGCAAGGCTATTTTGAGGACAAAGATCATGCATGCCGGACTGTTCAGCGCTGGGCCTGAAATGCAATTTAAAAACAATTTCATTTCCCCACCCCCCACCCTGGTGTAATGCCAGATGGGCAGGCTGGCTGTGGAATCACTTTTTCTTAAAACATCAAAATAATTGATTTACAGATAAATGACCTTAGAAGTAAATTCATGCAGGATATTTTGGGTGTGGTCCTGCTAGGAGGAAGATTGATTGATATTCTCATCCTTTTCTGAGTGTGATTTGATACTGTTATTAAAGAAACTAGCAATTTTATGAATTTCTTTAAGTCATTTGGGACAAAAATAGCAATATCAAAAACAAGGAGTTATTATCTAGCTTAAATATAAAATGTCTCCCCCCCACCCACACTCCCTTTCTGAAGAAATTCTGTTCAGATCTACTCTTGTTTTCCTTCTTGGGAAAGCAGTTTCCCTGTACTGGCAACTTTTCCAGCTTTTACCAAACTGGCAGATCAAAGTACAGCCCTTGGAATGTGAAGCCTGGGGATAGATGTATTAAAGCGATTTTCTGTGATAAATGGGACATTTGATTCCTTGTACTGTTTATTAGATATTATAATCAAATCACTTTTTAGGAAAGCTGATTTAATTGAGTTCTGTAGGTCGATATACAGGTGAAAACATGGCAATTCCGTTATTCACTCATAATTATATCTCTTCTTATTTTTGAAAGGGTTGACTTGAAAAGTTATCATAATAACTGTACATCGTGATTGTGTGTTTCACCAAGCATTTCTGTTGAAGTTAACACCACATCCATTCCATAAAGAGTCACGTGGCACGATGATGTGCCAGGCACCCCACGACATAGATACAGAGGGTTAAAGACAGGGTTCCCCACGTTGCTGTCAGCAAAGTGGAGGAGGTTGTCACGTAAGCATGTAAATTATTTTACAAGACAAAAGCAATAAGTATGAACAATGAACAAAACTAGGGAAGGTATAAGTGAGTCATTTGGGGATTCAGGAGAGGCTTTCTCCCTGGGATGTCTGAGCTGGATTTTGGAGGAACGTCGCAGAAGCACACTTCGTGTTGGGGGGCCACCAGGGAGAAGGAGGGAAGGATGGACTTGCAGCTCTGTAGTGTAGGACCCACCAATTGGCCAGCAGTAAAGTCATTTCCCTTGAGGTGAGCAGTGAGAGAAATGGCAGAAAGGGCTCAGTGCCGTGACCCTAACTGATGTTCCTCTGCTGGGAAATATGGAGCTAGTGGAAAGGAAATGGCTCCTTCCTAACATTTCCCAGCACCTTCCCAACCTAATCCATGCCTGGTTTGAATAGCCAGTATTTTATGGTGCTTCCCTCTCTGAAGTGAAGGTCATCTATGCTATAACCTACCCATATACACAGCTTTAAAAATGTAATATAATGTACTAAATGCAATGAAAAGGAGGAGTAGAAGGAGAGTATGTAAAATAGTGCAGACCTAAATACATAAATGCTCTGCTTAACTGTATTATGTATATACATATAATGTATATACATAAATGCTCTGCTTAACTGTATTATGCCACATGGTAAAGTAGTCAGGTTCTTCTAGGTGGGATCATGGCAAATGCAGAAGTTATCAATTTAAACTAATAACGATAGGCTGTAGTTGCAACTTAAATGCCAGTAACCTCACCATCTGCAATAGGAATTTCCAAATAGTGGAAAACTAAAAAAAAAAAAAAAAAAAAAAAAAAAAAAAAATAGTTCTAAATAAAACAAAGTCCAGTCTTCCTTCCACTTACACAGTAACTGCATTCTTGGAAACTTGGTGCCTATTAAAACTATGCAAAATGTTTTTGCATTATTTAGAGAATGGATTTTGCATTCTATAGAGAATGGATTTAGGTTCTGGGATCCCACGACAGTGAACAGTTTTATTACACAAATGTCTGGCCAGACGTTGAAAAGTTACACAGGACAGAGTAAATCTTCAGTTTACAGAATTGTCCTGTGATTTGCAGGATGGGATCCACAGTGTAACTTCTACACACTCAGTGCCAGTCATAGCCCCGAATTATCGTGATGACCCAGAAAACACAACATGCTTGCAACCCTGCTCCCATTGAGGACCTTCGTCTTAACCCACTGGGCTTAACCAGTCAGTCTGTGGGGAGTCAGTGTTAGGAGATCTACCTTCTATCAAGGCATTGGGTTCCCTGAGCTAATCCCTACCATTCATTCATTAATTCATTCATTCAGTAACTGTTTATTTGAATACCTACTATATTCCAGACACTGCTTTAGGCACTGGAAAAGAACATCAAGATAAAATAAATAAATAAAAATTAAAAAAAATAATAATAATATAAAACCTCCTCTATTTACGGAGCTGATTCTAATCGCTGCTTCTTGTAGCCCTTCCTGAGACCACCAGGACCAACAGGACATTTTTCTCCAGAAGGTTCTGAAATGGGTAAGAGTTCAGCCCCAAATTTGAAAAACCACTCTCTGTTCTCTTTTCCATCCCAAATTATACCCAGGCATGTCCGGCAGACCCTAACCGAGGCTCCTCAGTAAAATCAAAGAATTCATGGTGATACTCTAAAATGCAGGGATGCTCCAGATAAGAATATAAAAATTCTGCTGTTGTCACATTCCCAAGGAAATATTAAAAGATAAAGTCCTAAGGAAATTAATGTCTAAATGATTAAGTTAAATTTGAAAAGAATTAAAGTCCAATGTTGCCCTTACTATCTTAATGCCCTTTTGCATTAAAAGTTCAGAGAACGTAAAATCCCAGCATGGCCTTCCCCACTTCCTCCTCCCACCCAAATTAACAGCTGGGTAAAGAGCAGGATCTGGTAGTAGTTGTCGTCAGAGGCTATGTCCCCCCAACTCATGTGAGCAGTTCCTTCAGGATCTTAAGTAGATTCTTAAATACTCCACTATCAGAGTTTTCACAGCTGAGAAAACACAAAATCCTTCTTAGTGCTTATCTACACAACTTAGAACGTAATCTGAGCTCCAGGCCTAACGGAGTTCTGCCAGGTGGCAGGTCCCCCAGAATGCAATGTAGAGCTGCGTGTGATTGTGTAGGTCTTAAGGGCACAGGCCTCAGGGCACCATTTATATCCTAGTCCATATGATTCCCCACCTCCAGCATGGCACGATGTGCCTCCTGCCGCACACCCTGGAGCTACCCTCCTTCATGGAGGTCTAAGCCTCATCAGGGGATGGGAGAGCAGGTGGAGAAATACTGGCTTCGGCTGCACAGGAGTCTGGAAGCTGGTGTCAGTGGTCCAGAGGCCACTGGCTGTCTAGTTCAGCTCAGTTACAAGAAATCTTCCTGTGGCGGTGAATGAACTGATGCAAACCGCAGCGGGAGGCCAGGCACTAGGTAATTTCTGTCTGTCACATATACCAGTTTTCTATTCAGAACCCAAATCAGGTCCTAGAAGATGCATTCTTTCTCACAAGACGTAAGGAACTTCACAGCTGCGTCCCGGGCTGCTTGCTCAGTCCCACCTGCATCTCTCACCACAATGCCAGGCACCCCGAGTGAGTTGTGGAGACTCTCACATGCCTCGTACACTCTTCTGAGGCCATCCACACCATGTTCTGTAGGTTGGGATGTCCTTCTTCCTCTTTAGGTCTGGGAGTTCTCTACCTACTTTTAAATGCCTCTTCAAATGCCTGTCTGAGATCTTTCCTCACTCCATCATTTGGGTTCTCTTATTACATTTACACCCTTCACTGTAGTATTCACCTTTAAAATTGACACAAATATGTGTATATACACACAAATATATATATGTATGTGTATATATATACACAAAAATATGTATATAGATAAATATATATGTATGTATATACACATACATATATACAAAAATATATGTATATATACACAAATATATATGGATGTATATATATTTGTGTATATATACACATACATATTCAAATAACATATATATTCAAATAAACAAATATGTACACATATATTCAGTATATGGATCTCTCTCGCCAATTATTGTCAATGAATGTCTTGAATGTATGGAAAGTGCCTTATACATCCTTGTATACATACGACCTAGCACAGAGGTGGAGAATAAAAATAAATATAAATAAATAAAAAAAAAATAAAAATAAAAATGCCTGCGAGTATGAATCTGATGATACAGGTGGAAGCCATTATCATAATGTTTTACCTTGTTTACCAGAAAAGGGACATCACCTAAAACTTGGCAAATCCCCTCTTCTATAAAATGAGGGAAATGAGATTATCCAACTCTCCAGTCTCTACTGGCTCTAAATTTACTAAAATCCCTTGTAAACGGGAGAGACAGTGCCACCTAGTGGTCAACTGACTTTTCTGTTTATTTTGAAATGGCTCTATTTTATACATTTCTAGCATTTTAGATTAATGTCAGTGATGGTGGGTATTTTGGAGTTTATAACACAGCGTAGTTCTGTTATAAATTCAGTGTTTGTATCTACACACACGTACTTCTTTTAGAAATACCGTGAAGATGACTCAGCTGGAGAAATCGAATTTTGGGTCGTAGGCTTGAAAGAAATTCAGGTGTCCACCGTTTGGACAGGTATCTGTTGAAGGTTCCTATGGCTGGGAGTTTTTCTGGATGCTGGTGACATCACAGTGAATAATCAGT
>CM052897.1:103945278-104014997 GCA_028534135.1 Potos flavus
CATTAATTCCATTCCACAATCTAATCCTCCCTTTGTGTAACAACATAACATACTCATAGGCTTGAGGGATTAAGACATCTTTGACAGTTCAGTGTTCTGCTTGCCACATTAATGGAGTCTAGAGTTCAACAAGTGGGAATTCTGGACGCATCCCTGTGCATATCCTGTCAAATTTTCTGAATCTAAAACTAAAAATAAATTTTGACAAGAATTTTAGGCAGAAAATATAGTAATTTACAGACATATCCCTATCAGACTGGCATTAAGTTCATCCGTCGAGTGAACATGGAAGATGATGGACATCTACAGACTTCTGGGGTAAAGAACACCCCTGCAATCCAAGAAACATGCATCCATCTAAGATACCATTCACTCCTCCAAGAAGGTAAAGATGTTTGTTCATGAATATGCAAGGATTCCAAAAATATATCCCATAAGCCTCATCCAAGGACAATATTATTCAAGGCAAAAACTTTTAGCCAAACACCAAAATATTCACAACCGAGCTCAGAAGATAGAGAACGATGGAAAGAGAAAACAGTGGTCAGTGAGGAGCCCTGAAATTTACAAATCGTTAAATCTAAATGAAGTTTGGTCATATCTGAAGATTAGAAATCAGAGGCTTGGGCTACCTGGGTGGTGTAGTTGGTTAAGGTTCTGCCTTTTGCTCGGTCAGGATACTGGGGTCCTGGGATCGACCCCACATTGGGCTCCTTGCTCAGCAGGGAGTCTGACGGACCCTCTTCCCTTGCCCCTCCCCCTGCTTGTTCTTCCTCTCTCTCTCAAATAAATAAGTAAAATCTTAAAAAAAATTAGAGGCCTAATATATTTCACTGGTCTTAGTGACAAAAATATAATTTCCAGTTTTAATTGATGAGAAGCCTTGAGAGAAAAACTAGTCTTGATGACATAGGTCTTCTTCAAGGGTTGTGTTGATATTGCTTTTCTTAGCAAGACAAAAAGAAGAACAACAAAAAATATTTCTGTCTTGGTGATTACTACCATACCTAAACAAACAAACAAACAAACAAACAGTGCTGGAAACTACCTAGAAGGGTCCTACAGTATTTGAGATTTTATGTTAAACCAACTCAGAGATGCTGTCCTTAAACTTACTGATAGTTATAAGGAAAAGCAAGACTTGTTAAGAAATATAAGTATTTGACAATCAGGTCTGTAAATATAATGGTTTAACCACAAAGCTTGAGAACATTGTTATGGGAAATTGATTTTGTTCACTTCAGCTGTAAATTAACTCATCAGACTTGTGATAAATAACCTTCCAGTCAGGATGTGAACTTTCCGGTCTTGTGAAAATGAATCCACCACCCTACCCACTCTATTTTCTTTTTAACCAGTTCTCTTCCCAACAGCTATTCAAGAGAAGAGAACTAATTCAAGCTGCCTCTGATAGATCTGATGAGGCATTCACAAAAAAATCACACTGTTAGCATAAAGTGTCTGATTAAGCAGGTAACACATGGCCCAAGGCCTCAAGCATGCAAAAATACTCTGATCAGGCAGAATATTCTAAGGGCTCGAAGCTCATCTCCCAGGAGTCAGCAAAAGGCCAATCCTGCAGACAGGTCTTCTTTGGCAATGAGCGCTTGGGCAGCCAGACCTGCTGAGTTAGCACTTTCCTGCACATACACCATCATGATTATAGAAAACAAATTGGAAAATGTAATGCTAGTTTTAAGAAATTAGAAACGAAATAAAAAAGACAAAACAGCAGGAAAGGTAACTAAGATAACAAAAAGAACTAGGAAAAAAACCCCACAAAAATAGATGGCATGTATCCTGAAGCTAATTCTTCCAAAAGACCAATAAAACAGACAAACTCTCATGAGCTCAATCAAGAAAGGGAACGCACATTATAACTGATGTCACAGAAATAAAAAGGATCATGGGACTATCATGAACAATTATATGCCAACAAATCGGATAACAGAAGAAATGGATAAATTCCTAGAAACACACATCCTACACGAAGACTGAATCATGAAGAAATAGAAAACTTGAACAGATCAATAATCAGTAATGAGACTGAATCAGTAATAAAAAACAACCTCCCAACAAAGAAAAGACCAGATGGCTTCACTGGTGAATTCTATTAAACATTTAAAGAAGAGTTAATGCCAATACTTCTTAAACTCTTCCTCAAAAATTGAAGAAGAGGGAATATTTTCAAATTCATTTTTGAGGCCAGCATTACTCGGACACCAAAACCACACAAAGACACTACAAGGAAAGAAAACTACAGGCCAATATTCCTGATAATGAACATAGGTGCAAATTCTTCAAAAAAAAATGCTACCAAAATGAATTCAACAGCACATTAAAAGGATCTTACACCATGACCAATTGGGATTTATCCCTGAGATGCAAAGATGATTTAACATATGCAAATCACTTAACAGACTGAAAGATAAAAACCATACGATCATCCACCTAGATATGCAGGAAAAGCATCTGACAAAATTCAGCATCCTTTAATGATAAAAACTCTCAATAAACTAGGTTTAGAAAGAATGCACCTCAACACAGTAAAGGCCATGTGAAGAACCTAAAGCTATTATCATACCCAACAGTGAAAAACTGAAAGCTTTCCCTCTAAGATCTAAGTCCTAATCACAACAGTTAGGCCAAAAAAAAAAAAAAAAAAAAAAAAATAATAATAATAAAAGGGATTGAAGTTGGAAAGGAAGAAGTAAAATTATTTCTGTTTGTAGATGACATGATCCTATATAGAGAGAGAAAATCCTAAAGACTCCACCAAAAAATAAATAACTAAAACTTAGAACTAAATAAACAAATACAGTAAAGTTGCAGGATACAAAATCAACATACAAAAATATACCAACAGTAAACTATCTGAAAAGGAAATTAAGAAAGCAATCCCATCTACAATAGCATCAAAAAGAATAAAATACTTAGGAATAAACTTAACAAAGGAGGTGAAAATTTTAAACAAGAAACTATAAATCAGTGATGAAAGAAATTAAGGAAAACAAATAAATGGAGAGACAGCCTGTGTTTGTGGATTGGAAGGCTTAATATTTTTAAAATGTCCATACTATGCAAAGTGATCTACAGATTCAATGCAATCCCTATTAAAATGCCACTGGCATTTTTTAATAGAAAAAATAATCCTAAAACTCCTATGGAACCACCAAAGACTCCAACTAGCTAAAGCAATCTTGAGAAAGGACAAAGCTGGAGTTTTGATTTCAAAATATGTTACAAAGCTATAGTAATTAAAGCAGTATGACCAGAAACTAATATAACACTATATGTTAACTATACTGAAATTAAAAGAAAAAAATAAAAACAATATGGTACTGGCATAAAAATAGACATAGGTGCCAATGGAACAGAATACAGAGGCCAGAAAAAAAAGCCGTGCATATTCAGTCAACTGATCTTTAACAAAGGTGCCGAGAATACACAATGGAGAAGGCCAGTGTTCTCAACCAATGGTGCTGGGATAATTGGAAATTCACGTGCAAAAAAATGAAATTGGATCCTTATCTTACACTATACACAAAAATCAACACAAAATGGATTAAAGACCTAAATGTAAAACCTAAAACTCTAAAATTCCTAGAAGAAAACAGGTGAAAAACTTCATGAAATTGGTATTGGCAATGATTTCTTGGATTTGACACTAAAGCGTAAGCAACAAAAGCAAAGTCAGGCATGTGGGACTACATCAAATTAAGACTTTTGCACAGCACAGGAAACAATCACCAGAGTGAAAAGACAACCTATGGAATGGGAGAAAATATTTACAAACCATATATTTGATAAGAGACTAATATCCAAAATATATGAGGAATTCCTACAAACTCAATAGCAAAAAACCAAATAGCCCACTTAAAAAATGAGTAAAGGAATGAATAGATATTTCTTCCAAAGAAGACATTCATTTGGCCAAAAGGCGTCTGAAAAGATGCTCAACATCACTACTCATCAGGGAAACGTAAATCAAAATCATAATAAGCAATCACCTCACACCTGTTAGGATGGCTATTATTTAAAAAAGATAACAAATGTTGGTGAAGATAAGAAGAAATTGGAACACTTGTAACATTCTCGTTGGGAATATAAAGTGGAATACCTGCTATGGCAAACAGTATGGGAGTTAAATTAAAAATACAACAACCATCTAATCCAGCAATCCCACTTTGGGATAGTTATTCAAAAGAATTGAAATCAGTACCTCAAAGAGATATTAGCACTCTCATGTTCATTGCAGCACTGATCTACACATAGCCAAAATATGGTCCAGTGATGGATGAATGGATGAAGAAAATGTGGTATAGACATAAAATGGAATATTATTGAGCCTTCAAAAGAAGGAAATCCTGCCACATGCAACAACATGGATGGACCTGGAGGAGATTATGCTAAGAGAAATAGGTCAGTCATGGAAGGGTAAGTACTACATGATCTAAAACAGTCAAACTCATGCAATCAGAAAGTAGATTGGTAGTTACCAGGGGCTTGGGGGGTGGGGGATGGGTAGTTGTTCTTCAATAGGTAGAACGTTTCAGTTATGCAAGATGAGTAAGTTCTAGAGATGTGCTACATAACTTCGTGTCTATAACTAACAATGTTGTATTGTACACTGAAAAGTTTGTTAAGAGAGTAGTTCTCAAGTTAAGTGTTTTTACCACAAAAGAGATGAGGTGGGGGTAAAAGGAAACTGGTGGATGAGATGAAGATGTGTGTTACCTTGACAGTGGTGATGGTTTCAGAGGTGTATGTATATGTTCAAACTCATCAAATGTATACATTGAATATGTGCAATTTTTGGTAAATCAATTATACCACTATAAAGCTGTTTTAAAAATCAAATCAATAGCTTCCAAGAAAAAAAAAAGAAGGAGAACAAGAAGGTACAAAATTAGGACTAAGAAAGAAAACAAGAAAAAAAGAAGATGAAGTAATTTTAAGAAAATGCTAGATATAATTCACTGCAATCGAGTTCAAAACCTAAAGAAAATGTGTATGTTTTGAGTCAAATGTGAACTGCCCACATTGATCCTAGAAGATGTGAATACCATAGATAAACAAATTTCTATAGAAGAGATTGCGAAGATGATTAAAGATTTACCATAAAAGAGAGAGCAGTGCCAGATACTGTCACAACTTAGTTCCAAAAATAAAAAGCCTAATTTTGATGTTATTTAAACAATTCTAGACCAGAAGGAAGTATTAAAAGCTTCCAAAATAATTTTATGAAGCTATCCTAACCTTTATTTAAAAACTGATAAAAGTGACATAAAAAGAAAAAGAAATATCTTTCGTAAATATAACCAATCTTATGTAAATATAAATGCAAAACATTCTACTAGAAAATAGAATCTAGCAATCTTTTCAAAGGAATAATCAAGCCAGATTTGTTTCATAAATTCATGGATGTTTTACTATTATAATATCTTTCAACATAATTCATTATATTAACAAATTAGAGGAGAGGGGCACCTGGGTGGCTCAGTGGGTTAAAGCCTCTGCCTTCGGCTCAGGTCATGATCTCAGGGTCCTGGGATCAAGTCCCGCATCGGGCTCTCTGCTCAGTGGGGAGCCTGCTTCCCCCTCTCTCTGCCTGCCTCTCTGCCTACTTGTGGTCTCTCTCTCTGTGTCAAATAAATAAATAAAATCTTAAAAAAAAAAAAAAAACCAAATTAGAGGAGAAAAAGCATCTATCATGACAATGGGTGATGAAAAGTCAGTTGATAAAATAAAACAACTTAGCCTAATAAAATTCTAAAGAATGTAGGACTAGAAGAGAACTATATAAGTAAGATAAATTCTGTTTACAAAAAGCAATATAAAACATCATCCTAAATGATGTAGTGCTAAGGCCATTTTCATTAAAATCAGGAACAAGGTGAGAATACTCATTATTCATATTAATATGGAATGTTGCTTTAGAAGTCCTGATAAATAGAAAAATACCAGAAAAACAAATTGGTAACGTATCAAAAAGAAGAGAGAAAAGTTTTTGCTGTTGATAACACTGAATATCTAGAAAACCCAAAACCCCTAGTTAAAAAAAAATCTGTTAGATTAATATGGGAATTGGGTAAGGTGTATAGATACAAGAAAAATATACAAAAATCTCTATTAGTAATAATTATATCTATATCATAGTAACAGCTAGAAATTGAGATAGGGAAAACTACATTCACAACTGTATAAAAAATTGAAAATATGTAGAATAAATTTATTCTAATAAAGAACTTATAGTAAAAACTACAAAGTTTTATTGAAAGATGTAAAGCTAAAACACAACAAACGGAAGATATCAGAAGATACGAAAATGTCACCTCTTGATTAATTTATAACTGCAATTCTCATGAATATCATTTTTTATATTTAATTTAGATAAATAATCTAAAGTTTATATGAAAGAACAAGTGTTTGAGACTAGTTAAAAGATAACTAAAAAGAAGAGATGAAACTCGACAAAATATTTTCAAGTTGTAATCAAAACGTTATTCGCATTCGATGAGACAAACAGATTCGTGAAACAGAATAGATTTTCCAGATAGATACATATCTCATGGGATATGATATATGGGAGTTTAATACAACATTCAACTCACTGGTGGGAAAAGATGAGTTAATAAATCGGACTGACGTAACCGGCTCTCCATAACTTCAGCCATGTGTCAGTTCTGGGTCGGTTTGGTCTCAGATTCATTCCTTGTCTTTCGGCTACTCTGCTTTGAATAGCATGGCTGAGACCTGCAGGCTGCATTTTCCTGTCTCCCTTGACAAATGGTCTGGCTGGATTCCAGTCAGTGGTAGTCTCTCTGGAAATCAAAGGGGTATCTGGAAATCAAGACGAAAGGAAAAGATGAGGCATTTCTCTGCCTCCCAGGAGGCAATCCCAGGAGCAGCTGTATCTTTTCCTCTTTGATAGTTTCAGCTCCTGTACGACAGGTCCTCTGGGGAATCAAGCTTCAGTCAAGAAAATGTATCAACAGACAATTCCTAGGGGACGATACGAATGACTCCCTTTTTGGCCAGGTTCTCCTACGCACAGACTCTGAGACAAAAATTGAAGTACAACTGGCTTATTGGGGAGTGGGAAAGTAAGACAGGAAAGTTAAGGAGCCAAAAAAGGGTATACAATTAAATAAATCACCATTTTTAGAAGCTGGAGCTTAATGTTGCTGGGGAACTCTGAGGAAAGAGCATGGACATGGACTTCAGAGTCATCTTGCTCTGGTTACGTCACCAGTCACTGGTGGAGGCTGGCTTCCAGCGAGCATTTCGGTTTGGCATGTGGCATGGATCCTAGCAGCCAAACAAAGCCCTTTCTCAAAGAAATGCAGGTTTTGGCAGCTGAAGGTCCAGGTGGTGTTCACAGGGAAGGCGAAGAGTGCGTAGATAGGTCAGAACACGAATATTACCTGCTACAACTATTAAACACAAAAATCTGTCCCATTGTCCTGGTAAACAGGAAAATGCAAATTAAAATAATAGATATCACTGGACCCCATAACATTGGCAACTGCAAGGAGGAATAACAGACACCTACTGCTGGTGGCCCACGAAGGGAAAAGGTTTTCTTATGCTTCATAGTGAGAAATATGAATTGTTGCAATCTTTGGAAAGGCGATCTATAGTATCTATTAAAAGTCAAAGTGTGTGTGTATAAATTTGTGTATATACATAATTTATATGTATATAAATTGTTTTAGCATTCCCAATCCTGGGCTCCATCTTGGCCATCTCATAGAAATAAGTGCCACAGTCTATAGGAATGTATGTTCAGAATTATTATTTTTTAAGACTTTTTAAAAGATTTTATTTATTTATCTAAGAGAGAGAGCTCGCATGAGAGCATGAGCAGGAAGAGGGCCAAAGGGAGAGGGAGAAGCAGACTCCCTCCCTGAGTTGGGAGCCAACATGGGGCTCGATCCCAAGATACTCAGGTATTAAGATCATGACCTGAGCCAAAGCTAGACACTTAACCAACTGAGCCACCCGGGTGCCCCATACATTCAGAATTATTTTAAAGCAATCATAGAGGTTTAAGAAAAAGTAAGTTCTCATCAAAAGGGAAATGGTTAAAGAAATATTGACACCTCCACACCATCTACCCTTGTGCAGCCATTTAAAAATGGTAGCAGGTGGATCAACTCAGAAGGATTCTCTCATTGTGTTCAGTGTGGAAGGTAAGATCTGGAGAAGTGTGTATGATATCATTCTCCATTTAGTAAAAAACAAATTTAAACATTTGTGTGTGTTTATACAGAAGCACAGAAAAAGGTACAGAAGATTATACAGCAGGTTGTTATGATAGTTACCCAGCTGGTAGTGGGGAGAAATGGGAACAACGCCAACATCTGGGAGGTAAGAGAGAGAGAAAGAGAGAGCGAGAGAATGAGGAGCCCATGATCTAACATTTAACATTATTTAGACATGTGTGACATTTATGTATCGATCTATACATGTATGGGTATAAATAGACCTTTGAAAGGAAAGTCTCTAAAATTAAATGGTGTAAGGTGATTTTAAGAGAGGGCTCTTCCTTACATTTTTTGGTATAAATTCTGACTAATATGCATTGGATACGTGTTGTATGATTAGAATAAGACAGAAATGTTTTAGAAATAAAGGAAAAACAAATATATACTTCTATGTATTTCCATATAGGGCCATGCAATAAATTTTACCTTCTCTAAGCCAGAATCTCTCAAAAAAGACTAATTCTGTGAGGCATTTATTACGTGTCGCTAAATTAAGAACTCCCTGATCAAGGACGTTTAGGAAACACCAAAATAAATGAAGGTGAATGTCTTTCTTTGGGACTTTCAAAGCCTTCCACAGGCTAATGCGCATGGTAAATCCTCAGTGTAGGAGGTGGGAAATGTTTGTTGATCTTGTTTAACCAGACAACTCCCTGCTATTTAGGGAGTAAGGAGCCCTTTGAGACTTTAGTATTCTCTGGATCTTCTCTAGAAAAGGGAAAACCATGGAAGTTTTTTTGAGCAAGTGAGTAAATGTTTTAGGAAAATTAATGTAGATTGATGTGCTAGACACTAATGGTTTCTCTTCTCAGAGACATAAATCCTAGTCTGGTAGCTGAATGTTTCACAGGCTGAGATCATTACTGGAACATTTTTTTCTTCACTTTGTCACTTGGCTGCCTCTAGTAATTTATGTAACTTCACAACCTTGTAGTTTCCTTATCTGTGGAATAGGGAGAAGAGGTTAATAAAAACTAGCTGCTTGAATACCTGGTGGGAAAGAGACATCCTGGAATCTCACTGATGAATTCTGCTATAATTGGTGTTGAAATAAATGGAGCATTGCTAGAGCAGTCTTAATGAATGATATTAGCATTCATTATTATAAGTCATTCATTAAAAAAAATATTTATTTATTTATTTGAGAGAGAGCTAGAGCAGGGGAGGGCAGAGGGAGAGGGAGAGAAAGAATCTCAAGTACACTCTGCACTGACTGTGGAGTCCGACACGGACTCACAACCCTGAGATCGTGACCTGTGCCGAAACTTAAGAGTTGGACACTTAGCCAACTAAGCCACCCAGGCACTCCATTCATGACGTATTTTTAAATATGCCGAAGACTTCATTACTACTAATATCTATCTCATAGGGGCCCAATGCAAAAGGTCCCTTATCTCTGCAGGGGATCCCTCACCCCTACAAATGAATGGACTGATCTCTTTTCTGAATCTTCAAAGTACTTTATCTTTAAATACCAGTTCTGGATCTCCAGGAAACATAAAATTAGAAATATGAAAGATTTAGAAGGAGAAACACTTGTGAAGGGTAAAGAGGCGGGGGCCAGAGTCTGCAGAGACTTGAGGCGATGAGAGTCTGGTATCTCTGAAAGGAAAGGCAGGAGGACTGGATAGAAGAACCTCAGCCTCCAGGGCAGCTCTGTGAACGTCTCACCAGGCGGGGGAGCCCTAGAGCAAAGATGGTCTGTTCCAGTCCGCATTGGGCAGGAATGGCTTTGCTCCAGGATCCCATCCCTCTGGTGGCCCGCTGGCCAGGGAAGACACGGCCTCCATGAGACCCTGCCGTGGGTCCGGAAGGCATGCAGCTGCAGTCCATTAGCTAACAGCACTCCCCTGCCACAGATTCCTTCCAGAAGGAAGATCTGTGCAGCGCACCATGGCTGATGCTCTTCATATTTCACATGCCATGTCTCACTTCCAGCTTGCTCTAGTTATTAACTATGTATCTTACTCCCCTAACTAGCTTGTTAGATTCTTGAATGTAAGGTCCCCATCTGACTTATTCTTGGAAACGTGCCAAACTATGGCATACTTGGAAAGGCCGGGAGACTTGTAACACGAAACAAATCATGAGTAATTTATTTCTGCAATAGTAATAATTTCTCTAATACATAATGCCTCATGGCATGAAGTCAAGGCTTCCCGAGCTACTGCAATTATTCAATTGGTTGCCCTTGGCACATTCTAAGTACAACAGTTTACGATCCTGACAGCACTCTCTCATTTATTCAGGAGTTAAAGTTTTCGCCCGTTTCCAGAATACCTTTCCTTCTTTGAGAGCGGTGGAGGTTAAGCGAGTCCAATAATCTGTAGTATTGGACAGAGAGAGAGAGGATTTCCAATCCTCTCAGCACGCGCTCCATCTGACGCCATGCTTGTATAACATTCACTGTCTACATTTACCAAATTTACCATGCACCTGGTAAGAGTTTGCGTTCGATGTAGAGTTGGCAACGACTACAGAAGGCACTCGATAAATATTTCTACTTTGAACAAACCAAATTCAACTCTTCCTTCTTCTGACATGGCAGGTGCATTATACAAAAAGGCAAAGATAGACTAGTGCTCTGTATACCATAGGCAGGTCCAAATTCTCTTTGTCTTCAACAATGCTTTTGAAAAAACAAACATGGGGTCAGTACTGCTGGGGTGTATTGTCGGGTTTTCCCTTTTAAATCAAAATATAAACATTATTCTTTAACGACTGATTAAGAGTCGCCCCCTTGAAGACGTCATAGGGAAAATGAAAAGGGTAAGAAGTCATAATTCTTTTTTTATAATCTCATGTCAGTGTTACTCACTCTGGTCAAATGGCTCTTGTAGCACTTCTCTTACTGTGTTGCCAGTATCAGACTCCGCTAAAAGTAACAGAAGGATGCTTACATACATCCAAACATACATATATGCAGAGAAAGGAAGACTTCCTTTGAGCTACTATATTTCGGAATGACAGGAGCACCGTTGGGATTAACGTCTAGCCTGAGAAAGGAGGGAAGAACTGTTTCCTGAGTGCTATTTTATTTAAAAAGAAACACTTACTCTTTCATTTTTCCCCAGTTGCTTGCATCGCATTATAAAATTATGAATCCATAAATATTTTTTAGTTCCCACTAAATCATTTATAACACAGAGGACCCACTTCATAAAGGAGATCCAGGCTAGAATTTTTCAAGTTGTCTCCAATAAACATCTCATGTGCTGAAATTTATGAATACCGGAGGTTTTACAAGCCGAAGCCGGAGTAAGTGAGTCGAAGAATCTCTTCCATTGCACGTTTATTTGAGGGTGTAAAATTTTCCCCACATCGAGGAGCTGAGAATTTCATTCCCCTATGAAACAAAAAGGAGCATCGAGCCCCTGAGCGAAACAACGGATCCTCAGAAAGCTTTGAAAGTCAGAAGCGGTGGATTCCCACTACCCCCCACTAGTCACCATGTAACCATCGGAGAGCTTGGTTTAATCCTTAATGAGTCCTGTTATGGCGATTTCAGGAGAAGCGGCGCCAATTTTTAGACCATCCAGAGTTTATGGCTCATGAGAGGCGTTCTGGGTATGAGAAAGGAGCAGCGGCCAGAGCAGAGCCCTGTCCCTACGGCTGCCAGCATTCTGCATTCCACTGGACACCTCTGCGTGTGTCCCCAGAGTGCCAGCTGCTCTCACCTCTTGGAAACTGCAGGAAAGAGCAACTCACATCAAATTGCCATTGCAGCACCTGCAATGCCACCAATCCTTCATTTCGGGAGAAGAGCAAATCTGATTTAGCCACGGTGCAAGTTATTAGGGGAGAGTGATGACTACGAAACTTCGGTCCCCTGATAGCGACCCCCAGCTTTAAAAAAAAGGTAACAACCCTTTAAGAAAATAGGACTGTGCCTCCTTCCTTCATCCTCCAAGTGTTTGTTCTGCACCTAGCGAATGAAGTCAAATAACAGATTGGAGAAAATCTCTTGACGGCAAGATTGAGCTGTAGACCTCCGTGGCCTGGAACGTTATCATTTCACCTCTCGTTCTGGGGTCTGATTGAAATGAGCTTTGGAGATTGCCGTGCGGTCCCTAGAGGGCCCTACAGGATAGTAAATCTATATCGCAAAGCCATTGCATGTATGAGTTCGTGATTTTATGGGGCAGCCTGTTTCCATTTAGATGGGTTCAAGCACCGCAGAGCAGAAATCACTTCTTTCCTCCTTGTCAGATTACCAGTAGAACCATTTTGGAACAAAGTCCTCCATCTGGTATTGCCCCTTATTCCTTTTGTTTTCCCAGAATGATAAAATCTTTGTTTCCTAATGGCAGCGAACATTTCACCCTCCATTCACCTTCACTTCTCCTTGCAGAAAAGAAGGGTCTTAACTAGGAAAGCAGCTGGTTCAAAGCGCGTTCCTTCATTCGGGTTATAAAGGAGAATTATAAGGCTCCGACAATGAAGAGCCAGCCTCCAGAATGCCGTCTCATGAGGAACTGTACCATCTACTCAGTGGGCCTCACATTTCTGCCCATCAGTGAGTTAAACACTTTTTTTTTTTTTTTTTGTATTTAATTTCTGGGAAACCCAAATGGATATAATGGGAAAATAACTGAAAAGAAAGGCTTTGAAGTCTTATTTATTTCTTTAATGTGTGTTAGTGTGAGGGAAATCCTAAAGGAGAAGATTAGTTCATTGAGAATTTATTAAAATCTCGAATAACAATTATTATGACAATGATTATGGCAGCAAGACCTTAACTATTCATTGAGGATTTATACACACCTGAAGCCAGGTAGGGAAAGTAGAAGGTGGTGATTCAGAGAACTGTGGATTGGTACTCTCAACAGTAAGCTGGGTAGCAAAATTCAACATGATGGGTTTGGGATCCACACAGACCCCAGTCGAAATCCTGCTGGCTTCTCCTCTTATTAACAGTTCGGCTACATTATTTACCTTTTCAATGTGTTTCCTTATTTTTGGAATGGTGGCTGAGGTATACATCTTTCAGCGTGTCTGTTGAGCCCACGATAGCACCCTTCCTCCGAGTATTCCCCTCCTCGGACTACAGCAGAAGTGGGTGCACTTTGGGCGATCACCTGGAATGGACGCTTGACCCAAACCAGGATCAACAGGTTTCCTCCCTGAAAGTTATCACCGAGCTGGAGTAGCAGACGCAGGGTCTTTGCTCGTGGCTGGAACTGGAGAACGGTAAGATGGGACCGATAGCGTGTGTAAAGAGAGGCGGAGAAAGCCAGCAAAGAGAAAGGACTCTGGCAGCCAGGTGTGGAAGTATGAGTCTGCGTGGTTCAGAAACACGGAGCAGTGATTGAAGAAGCTGTCTTGGTTCTGAGGGCTTTCCATTCCTTGGCCGAGCTCACCTATGCGGCTAGTTGCTCTTGAGTGAGAGAGTACATTTTAGTAAATTTCCTTTTTTGTTTTACACGGTGAATTTCCTGCAAATAAAAATCAAAATAACCTGAGTGCCTGGGTGGCTCCGTCAATTAAGCGTCAGACTCTGGATCTTAGCTCAGGTCTTGATCTCAGAGTTGTGAGTTCAAGCCCCGCCTTGGGTTCCACACTGGGCATAGAGCCTACTTGAAAAAAAAAAAATCAAAATAACCATGCCAACTATAGAAATAATTGTACTTGAGGATAAGGGCCATTGTGAAAGTTAAATATGATAGAATGAAGATGGTAACATTCAGTAAATGGGAGCTATCATTATGAAGTCACTCTCCCTATGAATACAATGAGAACACACAATGAAGCCTAATGTTACAGAGAGATTTTAAAGTATGTTAATAGAGAAAAATAGTAAGTTGGTAGAAAACATGATTTTATAATTTATGCTAACATACTTTCCTGGTAACCCAGACAGGAAGTTTTTGTCCTCTTTCTCAGCGGCCCTGCTAATGGGCCACAGGAGTCTTCCTCACGCGTGCGTGTGTGTATGTGTGTGTGTGTGTGTGTGTGTGTGGTTGCTTGTGAATGTATGTATTTGTAGACAAAGGTAATATATCTTCATCACATATTGAATTCATGATTACTACTATAGAGGAACTGAATATCAACTAATGAAAATTACATTAGATTTCATTACATGCTTATTCTATTTATACAATCATTAAATAAACTGGTGATTACAAACTATATTTATGAGTGCTGCAAGTGTTAAGAAACACTAAATAGTAGCATTTAATACTTTTAAATCATGTTTGGTCAGTGGCAGTCTTAGAAGAAACATTTTTTTCATCTTACCTCTTCCAGCCTGAGGTCCAAAAGGAGTAGCTTTTCCACATT
Organism: Potos flavus; assembly: GCA_028534135.1. Classification (NCBI taxonomy): domain Eukaryota; kingdom Metazoa; phylum Chordata; class Mammalia; order Carnivora; family Procyonidae; genus Potos; species Potos flavus. The sequence continues at coordinate 103,959,831 of CM052897.1, forward strand.
TTGAGTCACCGGATTTATGATCTCACTCTACTCCCTTCCATCTCTGTCTCAAACCAGCCCATTCTTGCCTGAGCTCATCTCTTTCTTATAATACTTTTCCACATATAAGTGATAACAACTAACATATCCTAATGTGTTCCCCAAATTCTTGCCCTCGAACTAGAGTTTCAGTGGCATTTGGTCAGCTTTCTCTGCCAAATTTTATTGTATATATCTGGCAAGAAAAAAACCTCCTAGAAGGCTGAGTTAGGGGTCATTAACAAAAGAATTCTTCAACAAGGAACATCACAGACTAACAGAAATTCATGTCTTTCTGAGAAAAGGACTCCATTCTGCCTGCCCAGTGCCAGTAAGATTCTATCCTTGCTTTGGAGCAGTGACTCTTCTGTGTGTCTCATTCTTCTCCTTTCTCTTTCAGAGATTTCATTATATTTATTCTGACCCCGAGGATGGGGGTGGGGTGCAGATAACTCGCCTTTTAATTCATAGATCCCCAAAATGCTAAGAGCCACATCTGAGCCTTAGGGAGAACACTGCTCATCACCCAGAAACCCTGGTCTCTAAGCTCTATTCAATGACCTGATGAGATTCTAGGTTGTCCTGTGGGGAGAGAGTACGATCTATGTGTGGAGAAAGCATGCAAAAGAGATGTCTTATTTCCAGAGACTTCCAGCTGTTCATCCAAACTGGTTTCCTCTCCTTTCTTTACACATAGATGATGTTTCTTACCCTTCTGTGCTGGTAAGAAGGGCCCCGGGGCTCTGCCAATGACATGTGAGTACAAGCGTGAGGCACCATATTCAGATCTGGCCCATAAAAAGCACTCAGATCTGTACTCCTCCATATTTGTTCTCTTTCTGTTGGATAGATGTAAATGGACAAATTTTAGAAATCACATGTCAAAGACAGCAGACTACAAAGTACAAGTCAGAGCCTCAGAATGACTGCTTGGACATTGATTCCCAATCAGAAACTCCTACTGAATTTACAAAAGTTAGAAATAAACATGAACACTGATTGAAACACTCTACGTCTTGAGGTTGGTTGGCTATGCTTGCTAGCCCTACCCTAAGTCACACTTTAATACTTCCAATACATTTAACATCTTGATAAAATTTCCTGATAAAAGTAAATGTGCTGCTTTTCAGAAATTTCCTGAAATGCAAATGGCAAGAGAGGTAACTGTAGCCTACCTAGCAACAGCCCATGAAATTAAATATCTGGAGACATTCATTAGACAAACGCTCTGTTTTAGAATTTACATTAGTGAAAGCACAGAAGCATGTTCAGCACATCTTTATTATTCTGAAACATAAATACTAAAATATCAGTAATAGGTACACAGTTCTAAGGAAATGATCAATAATGAACCAAACGCATTTTTATAGCTCTTCAAGGATTTAAGCACAAAGCATAGTCATGGAGATATCTTAATACTAGATTTATACTTTACTAGCAAGCATGAATGCATTAATTTTGCCTTTTTCGACTATTAGTATTTTTTTAAATGTAGCCATTCTAGTCTATCCTTAAAGCCGGCTACTGTTAATTTACTTTGAAAAATACAATTAAAAAAAAAAGAAAAAAAAGAAAAATACAATTCAATTACAGAGTTCTAAAACCTATGGGAAGTTATTGTTAAAGAGTCCATTGCACTGTAACAAAAAATGATGTAGAAACACAGGGTACCTACTAAAATCCCTCCATTCAGAAATAAGAAATAAAAGACAATCATTTATATACCCCCCAAAAGTATGAGACGCTTTACAATGTTGTCTTGATTAATTGCAATGTATATAGCAGAGGAAGTCTTCTCAAATACATAATATTGACTTTATTTCATTAGAAGTTACATTTGCTTATCATTAGCTTCTAGGATTTTCTGATATTGAAAAGATACAGAAAGAATTTATATGAGATTATCATCATCCTCAACCTCGTCCTCATCATAATAGTAATGGCTGCAAACACTGAATCCTTACGTACTTACCACTTTACGTGGATCTCCAATCTTCTGCATAGCCCTATGGGTGGGTACTGTTAATAATGGCTGCACAACTCCAGGGGGCGCCATTATATTGGTCTATATAAATGGTGCTTCTTGGAGTTGAGCAGCACACAGCCTCCAATGCCATATGTGGCAGTCTTGACTTTTATTATTCTCACATTAGAGACGAGAAAACTGAGGGTCATAGAGAGGAGAAAAAAAAATTAAAGAAAATGAAATCTATACCAGAGGCTTTCCTTGCTTTCGGAGCAGGATTAAAATTAATTCATTTTGAAAAGACAAATAACGCTTGTGCTGCTAAGAAGTATTAGAACAATGAAACTAAGTTCGGCAAGAGTCTGTGACCCTTGCCTATTCCTGGGCCTCTGCCTTTAAATAAACCAGCAGCCAGGCAGAGTTAGGGCCCCTCTTCTGCGTTCCTCTAGCTCTCTGGGGATTTCTCTCTGATCATCTCACTGCATTGGACTGTTACTCTTTAACGTGCTAGTTCTCTCTCTGGAATCTGAGTTCTTTACAGGTAAACTGTCCCACATTTGTATCTCTAGAAACAAGCACATGATAGACATTCTATTGGTTTTTGGAGAATTAATGAAAGGGACATTAGTTATCATATACAACTGAATGCTAGATTTTTACAGTTGGTTTTCTATCGGTCGCATTTGAGAACCAAAACCTCAACACATTTCAGCAATGAAGCTGAAAGGAAATGGAGGAAAATGTTATTTGGCAATCAAAGGCAGCTTTCTAAAACAATTTCCTTATCATGAAATCCCAGGAGTTGAACTACGGATGGTATTTGGCAAAAAACCCAGTATCACATGTCTTGTATGAAGACAGATTTTTTTAAAAAAAATTTTTATTTATTTGAGAGACAGTGTGTGAGCAAGAGAGAGAGAGAGAGCATGAGCAGAGGAAGGGGGAGAGGGGAGGTCGAGAGGGGAAGGGAGAAGCAGACTCTCTGCTGAGCATGCTGACTGAGCAGAGCCCAACGTGGAACTCGATCCCAGGACCCTGGCATCAGGACCTGAGCCAAAGGCAGCCACTTAACCAACTGAGCTACCCAGGTGCCCTCACATGAAGAAAATTTTAACCGTAAAAGACAATTGTTTCAATTGTCTAGAGTTCCATTTGTTCATTTCCCCAAGTTTGGACTCATTCGAGCTCTTAGATTATTTAATGTTGAAGAAAAAAAATATTTATTACGGTTTAGAGTTACTTCTGAAAGTTTTTCAGGCAACTTGATGAAATAATGAGCTATATTTAAAATTATTTCAAGTGCTATTTTGCTGGTAGAGTGTCCTTTTTCTGGCTCGTTTGTTCTTATCTTGGACAAAATACTTTCCACTGGTTTGTTGATTTTTTTGGAATGAGGTAAAGAACTTCAGGGATGAGGACAATAAATGCCAAAAAACATGCATCCCTGTCCCCTCTTCTGACACAAGGCAGACAGTGAAACAGAAGGAGGGAGTCCTACTCAGAAATCTGGTGGATTGGATACAGAGAGGAGACTTTGGAAACTTAAATAGGACAGGTTAAGCTTGGAGAGCTTAGACAGATGAAAAACAAAACGAGAATATCACTGTCTACTCAGGAATCTATTATATGAAGTGTCTGAGGCAAGATAGCAGCGATGTTTAATGTCAGAAATGTCATTTCCCACTGCTCATGATTAAACAAAAGTGCAATCTCCTATGTCTCGGAGATTGACAAGGTGTACCTCTGAGTGTCTACATGATACACACACTGTTACTGTCTATCTACTGAGGAACGTGAATTAAAAGTCAGATTTGTCACTTGTGATGGAATAGCGCAGAGAGGTTGGTTTGTTTTTATCGTGCCTCGCAAAGGTGCTGGTGTTAAGATCACAAAATGCTAGCAGGTGCGTGGCTGAACTCAGGAAATTTTATGAAGTCGGGAAGGTCAGAATTCATTGGTTCCAACATGTGTTACGAGGAGGCAAGGAAAACTTCCTTAGAATACGCTCCACGGGAGCTTCCAGAGTTCCCTGCTCAAGGAAATAGTTAAGGCAGTCTCGAAATTCTGCTGGAAGTCCGGGACGTGAAGATGGGGGAATGATAAAAATTCTGGTCTTTGGTCATAATCCTTAGAAAGTTTGCGACGAAATAAACAACCTTAAGGTTTTCCTAAGGCATCTGGAAATCGGAGACTTTAGAAGACCCAAAGATTGTTTTGTCTGAGTCACTGCAGTAAATCATTGAATGATACTGTGAAAGAGGAGACCTGCTGACTATCATTTCTTACTCAGTTTCCTAATTTCTACCCAGAGGCCATACAGGCTGTTACAAAGCTGGCTCAAAATGCATTATAATAATGAGAATTTCGTGAACTGTTTTCAGACTGCATTCACCAACAACTCAAAATTGCACTTGCTGGTTGACTTCGAATATGCCAAAGTACAGCAAAAATTAAAAAACAATATTCTCAGGAACGAAACCAATGCACGGACTCAAGGGTTATATACGTAACTAATAGTCTTGCTCTTCATCTAGATTAGGGAAACAATCTAGCATATCCATTGAGAAGGAAATTTGCTTCCCAAAATCCCTTACTAATTATACTGTGCTTGTGTAAGAGAATAACCTTGTTCTAACGCAGTACAAGCTGATTTAGGGTAAAGGACCGTGATATCTTCATTATACCCTCAATCAATGGTTGATTCTACATAGGCATAGATCGGGTACTCATTATATTATTCTTGCTACTTTTCTGTAAGTTTGAAATATTTAAAAATAAAAAGTTTTTTTAAAAAAATGCATTTTCTCTCATCTTCCATTTCTCAGCTGTGTAATCTGGTTCAAGGTCCTTGCTGTTTTGAAACTTCAACGTTCTCATCTACAAAATGAGAATAATACTGGCGACGACCTCAAAGAATTCAATGAAATGATCCATAACCCAAAAGAAGCTAGTAATAATTTACTACAAATCTGAAAAATTATTTTCTACTTATGCTTAATTATGCATTTTGGTTTGGGCTGATTAGAAATAGCTTAGTACCTACAGGATATCCACCATGATAACAAAATATGCTGATATGATCTTTATTAAATGACCATCCGTGCTTAATGATATTCAGGTTTTGTAAATGCAAACCTTCCCAAGCAGCCTATTATTGAAGTGCTCTGTTTAATTATAAAACAAGTAGTATAGGGATGCCTGGGTGGCTCAGTTGGTTAAGCATGTGCCTTCGGCTCAGGTCATGATCCCAGGGTCCTGGGTCCTGCTGCTCCCCCTGCTTGTGCTCTCTCTCTGACAAATAAATAAACAAAAATCTAAAAAATAAAAAATAAAACAAGTAGTATATACATCCAAAGGTAGTTATTAAATGAAACTGAATAGATTGGGGATTTACCTGAAGTTACACTTTCTTTAAAGAACGGTGTGGAATTTTGAGCAGTTCCTCAAAAAACAGAAGAGAGACAAAAATACAGAAAACAAATGTCTCCTTCAGTTTTTCTAAAGGCAGTCAAAATGTTAATCGTTATTTTTGTCATTTAGAGACAATGAAGTCATTGGCTATAATCAGCGTGTCATGCTGGGTAAGAGAAATATTTTATTAACAGGGAAAATAAATATCAACACCTCCTCTTAAGTGGATACCAGCGTTATAATTAGGACCAATGCTATTTTTCACAAAATGGACTATTTTTCTATCCTGAGACCTATAATTACTCTAGAAACATCAATGTCTAACTTTAATTCTACTTAGAAATATTTTGACAAACTGACAATAGTTAAATATGGTACAACAGTGAAAATGATAGGTTGCTTTTGCCTTTATTATACAGAATGTATTACTCTGTGAAGATATTCTGTGGGGCAGGCATCTATATCCATAATTCTTAGCATAGGAAAAGGAGATTAAACATATTTAAAGCCCCCAAAGGAAGCTGGTAATAGAATGGACAAGGGGAGGCCTGGAGTTGACCACGCAGCCTTCTAATCTGTGCCCTTTCAAGAGCTGCACATTCAGAAAACAAAATCCATTCAGTGTGGAGATAGAGGATATTCAAAGACCAAGCCAATCCTCATAATTTATTCTCCAGTGAGAGTAGGGTACTACTGTTCTCTTGAATCTTAAGAGAGGTGGGAATATTACATCTCAGGCTAAGAGTGTTTAAAGTCCAAACTTTAAGCTTTTGACTGAGTTATATGGGACAGCCCCACTGAATCCTGTTTACAAAATTCTAATTTCAAAGACACTGGGGGATCACACACGTTTGGACTGGATACTTCTGAGAATAAAAGGGGATAAACTAGGACTGTAAAACAGGACATAAATGGTCGATAAACTATTGCCTTACTGATGCAAAATGGAAGGAAGCATTCTCTTCAGAGAGGTTTATTACTAGAGGACCAACCATTCCTCTTTGACCAGAACTAGCATGGTGCAGCTCGTATATAGGGAATTTTATGATTCTCGGAAGAGCAACTTGAGTAAATACCTAATGAGAAGGGTACCATTCTGGGAAGCCACCAGCATTGGGTACTTAAGACAGAGTTGTTAAAATATCACTGTGTTTATTCAAAGATCAGTAAGCCCAGAAAGTCTACTATAAGGTAAAAGTCTTAATAGCTTATTTCTAAGACTTCACCCATGAGCAAACATTTCATTTCATATATTTGACGAAAATTAATCAAGGCACTGTCTTACAAGTAAAACAAATAAGAGTATGGGATCCTACATATTACATTTTGATTAATATCAAAGAAGGATCAGTTCCCAAAATGAAAATGTAAAAGTCATCATTTCTATAAGAATTGCTTCTGGAGTTAATGCATTTAATATCTAGTAACTAATTTTATGGAAAAAAAATTAAAGGCCATATAGCATATTTTCTCCATAATCAACAGGACGGCATGATAGGGTTTGCACGAAAGACCACTAAATTTGGAGTCAGAACTACTTGGGTTCAAACTCTAGTTCAATCACTTAGCAGGTGAGTGACACAGAAAATTACTTGTAGCAGTTATGGCTACATGTCCACCCAACATCTCTTCTTCCGCAGAGCCTTAAATTTGTTCAGGTACACAGTAATTCCCCTTAAAGCCTATTACCCCAGGGGTAGGATTAGTTGTAAAAGTGGGCTCCATATTCCCTTTGCCAATAATTGCTTTAGGAATGTTCACGTGACCAGTGTGAACCAATGAGAAAGAAGAAAACGTTTGATGGGGCTTTGGGGAAGTTCTTTCTCCTTCTCCTGGGATAGTGTCAAGAAGTGACTCTCTCCTCTTCTCTGGATATGTACAGATGTACGTTTACAAAGCCTGAATGTGCCACTTTTGTTCAACAATGAGTCTCAGGATGAAGTCAACAGACAGAGTAAAGCCTAACTATGACTCTTGCAGGGAAATGAAGTCAGAATGAAAGTTCTTAGGTTGCCCTGTTTTGGATTTCTAGATCTGCCACCAAGAATTCTACACAATTTAAGCCAATTTCATGGAGCTTTTTGATATTTCAGCTGAAGGTACTCTGGCACTCCTGAGTCATTTTCTTATCTGAGAAAATCAGATTGACAGCTACATTGCAATCTTGCAAGAATTCATGATAATACACATAAAATATTATGCATAGTGCTTGGCACAAAAGAGCTTTCAATAAATAGTATCAGGTTTGCTGGTTGCCTGGCACATTGAGTACCTGCTATTAACTTGGCTCAAAGTGATCTTTGGCAAATCTTTAACAGCCTTGATTTCTGATTGCTCACATTTCCGTATCAGATGAGTCTGGTGATATTAGTCTCCAAAGAATACTCTGTAATAGCTGAAGCAAGGATTTCAAATTTCTTTGAGGTCCTCAAAAGGCAAGGAATATAATAATGCGTTGGTATTTTATTGAATATCATACACACACACACCACACCTTAAAGCAAATCAAAGAAAATCAGACTGAGAAAAGAAATTAATCTATCCTGTTAAATGCTCATTTCAAAAGAACTCAGGAGAATACTACATATTGTAAACTTCCAAAATTAAACTTTAGAGCGACTATAGTAGGATATATAAAAATGTATTGTGCAAGCTTGAATCCTCATTCCTTAATTTAGAAAAGTTAAAATTTGGAATTTACCAAGAGGACTAAGGCAACTAAAGAAATAAAAACCCAAAGTGATGAGGATATAATTCTAAAATTTAAACATTTTAGATGTTATTTTTCTACACAAAGCAACACGCATGACGATAACACTAAAGAGAGAATAAAATATTGATGAAGCATACCAGCTTTAGGCATACAACCTGAATTTGAAACTTGGTTTTGATGCTTGTATGCTATATAACCTTAGGCAAGATTCCTAGCCTCTCTTAGCTGGTTTTCTCATATATAAAAATAGAGATAATCAAATCTACCCCATAGACTTAGGTTTAAATAAGATAAAATAATGTAAGCCAAGTTCTTTACAGGTGCCAAGTGTATAGCAAGCGCTTAATAAAATATTTTTACTATATTCTTATAACAAAAAGAGTCCCATGGGATCCAACTGACTTCTGGTAGTCTATCATAGAACCTGGGGTTTAAACCAAAATCCAAAAAACAAACAAACAAACAAAAAAACCAGACTCAAATTTCAGAGGGGCAAAAGAAATTCTAGAAAATATTTTCAGCAACCCCAAGAAATGACAGATGACAAACACTACAAAAATCAAATCATAGGGGAATTTCTCCTTCTGGATAAGGTATAGTAGCAGGGACTAGTTTTAACCTCCTGTCCAGAACAACTAAAAACTAACAGACAAAATACATGAAACAATGACTTGCAGATGTTGGCCATTAGGCAGCTCAGGAAGATAATCCTTGAGAAAAAGGACCCAGGCTGGTAGAGTCCCACAGTTGCCCTAGCTTACTTCTTTGGTGGGCCACAGCACAGGGAGGGGAAGCTCAGCAGAGTCCCATGGTCTTTCTGAGTAGAAGTTATAGAATTAGGAGGCAGGGAATGCCCATGTAGATCCAGAGTGGAGAGGGCCTCATAGAGAGAAATCGCCTCTAGCTGAGTATTGACCAGCATATGTGAGGAAAATGCTTAAATCTGAGAAAAGAATCACCCATATGAAACAAGTCCTCAAAGTTAAAAAGGATAGAATAATTCAGTTCTTCCCTGACAGAAAAGAAAATCTTGTAATTTGTGGGGCTTTCAGTAGAACACTCATATGGGTATCATCTCAGTGTGAGAAAAAAATTTATCCTCAAATAAGCACTGCAATAGTTTTAACTAATACAGACTAAAAGTAAGCCTCGAAAAGGAATGAATTGTTTACAACTCACTTAATATCGCCCAGAACAAATCTTCACGTATTTTTAGGAACACCAAAATATTCAATAGCCACCAAAGTAAAATTCACAATATCTGGCATTCAGTAAAAAATTCCCAGACTTTCAAAGAAGCAGGAAAATGCAACTCATATTGAGGAGAAAAATGTATCAGTGGAAACAGGCCCAGGAATTACACAGATGATAGAATGAATAAAAAAGGACACTGAAAGGGTTATAAGTGTATTCCATATGTTCAAGAAGGTGACACAGTGAACAAGCACGTTAAATGCCGACATGGAATATATAAAAAGGCACAAACTGAACATCTACAATGTTCGAAATGAAAAACATATTGTATGGGATTGATACCAGATTAGACACTGGAAAAGAAAATATTAGTCAAGTTGAAGATACAGGAATGGGAACTACCCAAAATGAAAGACGAAAAAAAAAAAGGAAGAATGAACAGATGACAGAGAGTCAGTGAGCTAGAGAACAAATTTCAAGAAGTTCCATGTGTATTAACTGGTGTCCCTAAAAAGGGAGAAGAGGGATAGAAAAAATATGTGAAAACAACATCTTTTCTCCATTATGTAAGCAATGTATCTTTATCATATATCACTCACATTTTCCTGATAAAAAGAAGAATGCTCTTAGAAGTCTGATGACCCAGGTAAGAGAAGATGGGCAAGAGAACATTCAACCATCTTCAGGAGGGTAGTTGTGAGTTTCACTATGGAGTATGGAGTCAGCCTTCTGAAGTCATATGCAAATAGGAAACCTTGAAATTACCCAGCGGGTTTTTTAAAAATCAAAAATAAAGTAAGAAATAGTCTTATTAGGTCAAGTGCTTCAGATACTCATGTGACTCTCTGAAATTCCTTCAGTGTTTACTGACATAACAATGTATTTTCATGTCATGTTATATAAATAAAATGTTTCAAATGTCATAACTATACTACACATTGCATCTGAATAGTACTTCTAAGGTACCTATTTAGGATGTGAGCAGATCTGTTTTAAGATTTTCCAATTTTCCCAAAGCTTCCTGAAATTCATGGAATGATTTAGGGTGCGTAACATGATATAGTATTGAGCTGGTACATTTTTTTGTGAGCAAGAAGAAACTTAGACTCAAATAGGTCTGATTTATGGCTTATTTCAGTATTCTATACATAGAAAGTCTTCCAAAAAAAAAAAAAAAAAGTCCTTGGCTGATTACCTGGCTGAAAGCCCACATATTTACATGCAGAAGGAAATTTTCTTTCATGAGAGTCATGATCTATTTGCCTTTCCCTTTTGTTAGGAGAAAAAAAGTCAGAGACTTCAAGGACTATTATACTGTGTAATGCTAAACTTTATGCAATTGTTCATAGAATCCTTTCCAGGGACCACATAGCAGCAAGGACTATATGCTTACATGAATATTTTTGCCCTACCCTCAGATTTAGATGAAAACTCTTTTAGAATCTTGCTATTTGGTTACATTGCCCAGGGATGCTGAACAACGAGTAAAAAATAAAATCAAGCACGCTAGTATTTCCCTTAGAAACTGGTGGCATGTGGTACTATAACCTGGAGTCCCAACTAAAGTTTCATACTGTCTAGCACCAGTACTCAGACTTTCTATTTTCAGTGCACATGGATGCACTTCAAGTTCAAGAGCAGAAGATCAAATCCAATCCATCAACATTTAAGCAATGCTCATTATGCCCACGGGTTCTTGAGAGTGTCACAGACTTGATGGATAATCCATAAATCTTTAAGATGGAGTTCACAGGTTTTCTTTTTGTTTTGATCTTGGTGTAAAACTTGTAATAATTGACCATTACAGAACAAAAAGAACTGTGGCTTATGATTTACAACTCACATAGCTGATATGTTATATTATCAAAATGTATGTTCTGTTGTATTTTAGAAAGTTTAAAAAATTCTCCTTTGGAACAAAAGGACATTATTGACACATCATAATGGGACACGGGGAAGGTCGTCCTCTGCCAAAGAAGAAATGTTAGGATAGGAATGAAGCCTCCCACAGATTTCACAACAGTCATGGATCAACTTGGGAAAGACACACAAAGAATGCACATGTTCTTTTCGGCCAAAGACTTTTGGTTACCAGGTGACCCTAGCTGGGATTGTTGCAAAATTTCAATATGCTTTTAAGATGGCAGGACCAGTGTTTAACAGAAAACCAACTTCAGTTATGTTCCTATAGAAAGGCCTACCATTTTTGCCACAACTTTTTTTTTTCTACTCTTTTTTTTTACTGGAACATGGGTATCTTAGGATCCGGCTTCCTGATCTCACAGTGTTGGGGGAGGTCATTGTGAGGATATGACAGCCGGTTGATCCGTGAGCTGGACTCCAGCAACTGGAGGCTCCTTACCCCTTCCCCTGTCCTGGCATGTGCATTCTATCTGTCTTCCCTGATCCCAGAAGCTGCGCCAAGGATGTAGCCTCGAGACATTGATGTGGTGTTGAGACCATCTGGACAATATACATATCTGAACCCAGTTAAGGCTTCTCCATAAACTTTCAGGTTTACTAGACAAATGTGGAGAACTATTAGTCTTGCAGCCACCCAAGATGATCTCATATGCAAGGTCCCTTGTTCATTAAAACTGCCACCTACCAAACCTTGCATGGCCTGCCTCTTTCTTTGGTGTCTTGCTGTGCTCCATGTACAGGCACTGGTTTCAGATTACACCTGGGAAGACCCTCAGAAGTTTGTGAACCAACTCACCATTCTGAATACTTCTGAAATTCATATCAGTGGCATTAAAGATTCTATTTTGATATTCTAGAGAAAATTTCTGAAGTTAAAAGAGGAAGTTACATGGGAAAAACTTAAGTTCTGTGCTAATCATACATAATTTTTATTAAGACAACGTATAAAAATCTCCATATTGTATATTTAATGGTTGATTTCAGTATATTCTTTTACTTTCACTCCTTAATCATCTATTTCCAATATCATCAAAAAGAAAAGTTTAAGTTTCTACTCCCCAGAAAACATTTTAAGGGAAGCATTTTACTAACTATAAAATATCAGAGTGTTCGATTTTTAATAACCCACTGTTAGTAACATGATAGACACTACTCATACTGCTAGATTTTTAAAAACAAATTAAATCCATTAGAGGCAGTAGAAAACAGCCACTTATTCATCAGCACAGAAAGAAAGATAAATAAATTAGACTTCATGTAACTAAAAGCATGTTCCTTTTGGAAAATATTTATATATGAACTTTTAAGCAATTTATGGAGCTAATTGGTTTCATCTGCTATAGAAGAATAAAATGTGAACAAAGAATGGCATAAAAAAAATGTCAACCACAATGAAAGGAACGAGGAGTTACTTTGCCAAAATAAGCGACTGACAGCAGAATGGTCTTAAAAGGGAACATTTAGTAAAACAATCATCTGGCTAAGGTAAGAATTCAGAATTTTATTTGTAATTAATTCAGCATGCTGACAAGTTGGCTCCACCCTGATTTTTGCCCTCCTCGTGATGGTACAAAGACAAGTGGGCAAAGTAGGAACGTAGTTAGTTAAATCAAAGAACTTAGTAGATGAAGGGATGATCTATGTTAATAGGTATCATAATGAAGGAAGTGGTGTGAAAATGGTAATATTCAATACCACTTAAGCTTTATTTGATATTGATGCTTAAATTATCTGTCCTATTTCTCATGTAAATATATACCTTTCCTTATGAGAATTAAGTTTTGGTGTATTTTAATCCTTACTGCTTTCCTGTGAAATCTATCAGGTCACTACGACTCCTGTTTCAGATGTGGGCCCAAGCCACCATCCTCATGTGGTACGACCTCTTTTCAAGTGACAGTTCTTGAGGCAAAGACCATGATTTACCTTCAAATATCCTCATTTTAGTGAATCGGAATCAAGGGGACCGCTTTCTCCCCTATCACATTCCCTCTACTTAGAATCTTCTTCATTTGTTAAAACCTTACTCACTTTCTAATTTTTATTTGGCAATTACCTCTTCTCTGAAACAGATTCCACTGAAATGGACTGAATTACTTCTGCCTCTGTTCCTCAAAGTACCTTCTTCATAGCTGTCATAACAACGTCTATCATACCGTATCACAGTTGGTCATACGCATGTCCGTTTCCTCCTGCAGGACTTGATCATCTTTAGGTCCCTCTCACACAGCCTGCTACAGGGTCTGGCATGAAGTAGCTGTTGGATAATTTTTTTACAAATAAATTGAATGTGTGACTCCACAGACAACAGGTAAGAAAAACTGGGTATTGTAACTCTTCATGCTCTTAAAATAGATTCTGTCAGTGGGAGCGGAAAAGGCTTAATAGTAAGGCAGGAAGTTAATATAAATCATAAAGAGTGATTTAAAAATGGAAATAAAGAAGGAAAACAGTTGGCCTAAATCTAGCCGGACACATCATTGCAACTAATGACCCTAGTGAAGGTAATGAGAAGCAGGCACATCACCACCCGAAGAGGAGGATTTCATTCCTGAATCATCAAGGGTTTGCTATAATTTCTTAGATCCCCGCTTTCGGACACGAAGGATGAGAAGGATATTATTGATAATAGAGAGGCCTGCTTGAGAAAGAACCCCAGTAAAAACTGGCAATTCAGCAGTTCTCTCCAGGAAGGGTCTTCAAAACAGCATGCCTTTTATTATCAGTCTGCTGAGAGCGGAAATGGCAGTTCTAGAGAGCAACAAGGAAATATTCGTGGAGTTCCTACCTCACGCCAAATCCTGTGCCAGGAGTTTTCATGGATTATTAGACAGAGTTAGATATCATGATCCCCATTTCAGAGGGAGGGAACCTGAAGATTGGGACAACTGCATGAGCTGCTGAGGTTGCAAGCTCAGTGGGGAGCTTTGATCAAATCAAGTTTCAGGGCTCTTCCTATTATGCCCTACACCCACTGCTTTTAGTGTTGGGAAACACCGTTATTCACCTACTGCATTCTATTAAAACTATTCCCATTTTAAGACACTATGCTTAGGCTCTTTCACATTTGCTAAATTGTAATTTGAGGATTCCTTTCAAGTGAAGTTGGAGAATTTGTTTATATTCTTTAGGCATCTCATGGAAACCACGTTTGGGTAAGTTGTTGTCGTAGTAGTGATGGCTGACAGGTGTGTCTTTAACCGTTCTAGAGAAGGGCCAAAATCCATACAGCTTCACATGCTCACACAGTTCAACTGCCACACTTGTGATCATCAAGCCAGAAGACAGGCGAAACTCCTTCACACCTTCAGTTCTCCAGAAAAGGGCAAGATTTCTCAGGTACTTGGGATGGAAAAATATAACCTTCTGTCTTGCTTGAGACTCCTTTAGGGTGTCGTACACTTTGAAAGAGGCAATCGTGTTGGCCCTGAAAGAAAACGCTGGCAGAAGAAGGAACGCATCTCCATAGGTTGCAATGTCTTCCAGAAATATTTCTTTCTTTTTCTTTAAGTTCCCATATCTGCCAAATTTAAAAAAACATCATCATTATAATCAAAGTAGCAGTTTTGGTTACATAAGGCTGAATTTACCACTGGCCGAGCCATTGAACCATTTATATCACTGTTATATATAAGAGACAAACAGTGGACTCAGAGTCCAAGTACAAGTAAGCCTCCTGTAAACATCAAGGGCTAGGTCCTTCATCTCTCTTTCGTGGTGTCCCTAGGCTTTCATTTATATTTTCTTATCAGGCTATATCCTTACTGGACACACATTTCTTATATTATTTTATCTTCCAACTCAGTAATTTTTTCTCTAAGGTAACTTTTTGATACAGAACTACCTTCCAAATAAATAATGATTGATATTTTTTCAAACACAGGACACTCTTAAAGTGTCTATAATTAAAAAATTCCCTAAGCTGTACACCTGTAATCTGTGTATATTTTTGTACACGTGTTCATAAAAGTTTCCTTGAAAGAACCTAAAATACCTATATTCACACACACACACATGCATTTTAAATATCCCCAATGTATTGTGATAGCTCTATGTGTTTGATTTAAATAATACCTTAGTAAATATATAATATGAATGATTGTGTCTAGAAAGTAAACTTTTGGGATGCAGGTATAATATTTCATATTATCTTAAAAGATACTAGAACTATATGAGTATATAGTTTTATTGTATATTTTATTAATAATGATTATTAGTCAGTTTTGGTGAAAACAATGGAGTAAAACTAAGTATGGGATTTTTATTAACCAGGAACATTTTGCAATGGCTACACTGTGAAAAATGAAATCCGGAAATTTGTTTTTGGTAATAAACTATATGTAGTAAAAACTTTTTTTTTTTTGGCCAGTTTCTCTTAAGGCTCATTCCCTGAAGTTTCTAAATAAACTGTTTAGGAAACTGCTTCCAAGATAAAAGAGTAATGCTAAAATTCTGAAAGAAAATTCTCAAAAGTAACTTCAGTATTGTTAAAAAAGATGAAGAGATAAATGAGTTTTCACTTGATTAGTAATGTTCCACTTACAACATCAGAAGTATAATTGGCTGGGGTTCCTGGCTGGCTCAGTGGTAGAGCGTACGACTCTTAATCTCAGGGCTGTAAGTTCAAGCCCCACATTGGGTGTAGAAATGACTTTAAAAAATAAAAAGTAAACATAAATAACATAATAAAAAAACAAAAAAATAAAAAATAAAGTCTTTAAAATAAAATGAAATGGTTTTCTTTTTTTTTTTGAAATGGTTTTCTTTAAAAAAAAAAAGAGAGAGGTACAATTGGTCATACCTCTTATGAGCTACAACCTTGAGAGGAAGTAAAAAATTACGAATATATTATATTCTTCTATCTTCTCCCCAAAAGTCATTGCAGCTGTATTGCATTGCAAGTCATTCCAGCAACAAGATTAGTGTTCAAACTAAGAAATATGTTAAACAATAAAACAAATGTTCTCAAACAGTTATGTAAGTTGGACGTACTTACTTTAGTTTTATGATACTGGGATTTACAGTAACAATATTGGTTTTACTGCCAACATCTTTACTCACATTTCCTGTGATTGGGGGAAGGTTACACCTGAAATTTGAAAAAAAAAAAAAAAAAAAAGCATTTTCAAAATGCAACTTACATAAAAAAAAAAAACCACATACACACATGTACACATCAATCACTGTCCTTTTATTGGAGAAAATCATGGCTATTAAGGAGTTCTGAATTGATCTGATTTCCATTTAAAACTTTAATAAGTACTGAACTTATTTATTTATTTATTTATTTATTTATTTATTTATTTAATTTATTTATTTGACAGAGAGAAACTGAAAGAAAGCACAAGCAGGGGGAGTGGGAGAGGGAGAAGCAGACTCCCCCATGAGCAGGGAGCACGATGCGGGGCTCGATCCCAGGACCCTGGGTTCATGACCTGAGCGGAAGGTAGACGCTTAACAACTGAGCCACCGAGGCACCCCTAAGTATTGAACTCTTAATTGGCACTTCAACATTGTATGAAATATACAAATTTGATAAATGCTTTCAATATTAAGACCCTTAAACATATCAAAATGAGAAATGACAATTACCTTGCTAGCTTCTGAAGAGTTCATAATCCTTTTATTAAAATTATTGTTTCTATTGATTATATTTCCACAGTGGTATGGTCATCAATTTATAGGTTTAAAAAAAAAACAAGGCATTGCAACTAAGGTTACGGAGTCTGCCAGAAGCAGACTGTGTAAAAAAAAACCCTGAAATCTCCTGATTCCCAT
This sequence comes from Potos flavus, assembly GCA_028534135.1. Taxonomy (NCBI): domain Eukaryota; kingdom Metazoa; phylum Chordata; class Mammalia; order Carnivora; family Procyonidae; genus Potos; species Potos flavus. The sequence continues at coordinate 103,976,834 of CM052897.1, forward strand.
ATGGATAGTTTTTCTAGCAAATTATGCTGTTAATAAATAAAACCCTAATGTTCCTATAATGATGTTTTCATATAAATGTTCTCTTCCTCTTTTGAGTACTAATTTATTTTTAGTACTCGAAACAAATTACGAATTGTAATTTTGAATAATTATATTCCTTTCACAAAAAAGGGAAAGTTGGTTATGACTCCCTAAGTATTGTTTACAAAATTTCAAGTAAACCATTTCTTTAAAGCTATACATACAAAAGGAGCATCTCTGAGTGCATCCTAAGGAAAGCTGTTTCAAGTGGATGTGTTCTGCAGGAACTGAGGTTGAAACAGCATTTCGCACTCTATGAAACATAAAATCAAATGGACTGTGTACACCTCTCATTGATATAAAAGATATGTCAGAAAATAATTAAATATGGCACCTTGTGAAAAATAAATATCAATCACAGATAATACAGAAATGCCCTCATTACTGGACAACCTATAATAACAAATCTACCTTCTAATACAGTCCCATATTCTTTTTAAAATCAAGGGTGATTTCCAATAGAGTATCACAGGAGACTCCAAGGGGAGATACAGCGTATTGTACACATGAGTGGTAGTTGGTAAAACCATCCGTCCATCACCTCTTTTTGTTCCTTACCCACTCAACTAGTAGCTCGCAAGCTTTTGGAATGAAAAACAAACAATAATAAGCAGTTTCCAGACTGTTATTATAAAACTCTGACCATGTCAATCCAAAATAAGTACAGGCTTAACATTTAAATAAATTTTAATGACCATGACCACATCTAAGCCCTCATTTGCCCTTTCATTCTGGAAAGCTCACTTCACAGGGAACTCTGTCTCAGAAACATCCCCGGCAGCAAATGCAGGATCTAGAAACAGGCACGTTTACTGTAGAGTTTGAAATTAAGTAGTTGCTGAGATGTTTGTTTTTCTTTTTTAAACCTCAACTTGTATTTCGTGTATCTGCTGTAAGGTAAAATGGATGGGTAGCCATAATACTCCCCACAGATGTTTTGAGAATTTTAAGTCTATAAAAAGTCTATTACAAGAAGAATTATTTAGCTTCATTATGGCTTTTTCATCGCGAGTGCTTTAACTAAATGGCTAAATCATTCAGGTATTGGCCATTTTATCATGAATCATGAGGAGCACATTCAATGACTTGCTGGACTGTCAGGTCTACTGTTCAGTCATTACCTGTAGCAATAAAACTTTAAATGAGATTCAAGTAAAGCAGTGGGATTGGGGGCGGCAGTGAGCTACTGATTGAAAATCCTGCTTCCTTTTCAGTTGCCAAAAAAGGGCAGCATTAAATCAATAAGGATCAAAGGCTCTCCTCTGATGTATGAAATCAGTGCCCCTGAAATAGGAAGAAACAGATTTCGACTTACTTTTTAAAGAGGTGCATTTCAATTGAAATCCATCCTCACAGGGATGAATCTCCTTTCCATCATACCCTGAAAGTGCAGAAACTCTGCGGCTTGGCTTATTAGCACAGGCACAGGGAAAAAAACAAACCACTTCTGCTTCTGTGTTTGCAAGCTAGCTGCTACTGAGATACAAACACTTTAAAAGGCCAGAATTTAGAATCTCCATAATTTCGTTTTTTAATTTTAAGCCAGAAAACTAAACAATGATGTTGCGTGGCAATACAATGCTTAGGTCAGCATTTTCTCAAGTATTATCTGAGAACAAAAGTTTCCTGAAATGCTCTGTTAATATATATATATATATATACACACACACTTTTTTCCCCCCTTTTTTTCAGGCGAGCCTGGCAAATGTTCTGCAGAGTCTTCAGAGTCTTCTGAGGGAGCCATGGTATCCTTAATACACTGAAGGCTCTGACAAGTCCCGCAGTGAAGACCCTCTTTCACCATGATTTCGAACAGAGTTTCGGCAAAGTGGCCACAGCACAGTTTTATCCTTCTGGTATTAACATTCTGAGGAACTCCTGATCCATTTAACACTTCAGGAAAGGCTACCTAGGTAATTTGTAGACTTAAGCAACACAGCTCAAAGGTCAAAATTTACACGGAGTAGCTTTACAGCATCCCTTTAAAATATCCAACTGACCTTTGGTTTCAAGGAAACCAGTCTGACAGGTCTTACCTAAATACGAAGTCGGATTTGTCTATTTCAGCTCCACAAAGAGACTTATTCAGAATTCCGCCATTTCCAACCACTGCGCACTGATTGTAGGGGTACTCGATGAAGGGCTGAGACTAGCAGGAGGAAAAGAGAAACCATCATGAAATAGCTTTTGTTTCAGAACCATAAGCATCGTCGGCTTAATTCGAGCAGCTACATTTTTTTATACATGCTAAGGAAAGAAAAAGAGCAAGGAAAAAAAAGCAGAGATAGAAATGCCATAGCATGTTGATCAATTTATGACTTATAATAAAAGATCCTGTAAACCTGCCTTTCATTTCTCTTGAGCTTATCATAGGCCCTATGGTTTAATAATCTAAAATATAATTCATTTATTTATAAAATATAACTTAATGTATCTTACATCACATAATTAAGTACATAACATTAGACTAGCAAAATTCCACATTGGGCCTTTCCAACAAACAGGAATGTTTTCAGCAAAATAGAGGAAATAAAGCAATTAGAAAGTATCATGAAATCCTCTATTCTTGGGCATAAAATTAATAGCTAATTTAGTGGAAGTTTCCAGTGCTTCTTAAGCAGTTAGACCTTCAAGCTCAGGGATGACATGAGATTTATGCCTGCCATCTCCACAAATGACCAGCCATGGTGCTGCAGACACCTACTAACTCTCTGCTGACATATTTCAAATTGATTTCCAAAGCCTGAATCTCCTATATTTCCTCCAAGGACCCAACTTGTCTATCTCCAAGAGATCTCCCCCCTTTCCCAATTCCTTCTTGGTCGGAAACATAACTTCTCCATTCAACAGTGCACTTTTTCTTTGCCGGTCCCTTTCCCCGATGTAATGACAGGACTCTGAGCAGCACCAAGGAGGCCCAGCTCGGACTCCACAGTGACATCATCCTGATTCACCTCTTTTGTCTTTAGAAGGCGAGTGGACGTCCTCAAGGGCAGAGGGCATGTTTGTGACTTTTAACTTCCCCTCATCTTTCACCGCAGACCTCGCATGTTGAAATGTACACAGTGATGTTTCAATAAATGCTTGCTGGCCCGATGGCCTGCCCTGGAAAAAACCGCCAGTGTTGAGCTGGGAGCCTCTTGGACCAGGGTGGGGAAGCCAGCTGGTGAATATTCAGGAATTTTGTGAACTGTCGTGAAGCCACTGGTAAATTTAAATCAGCCACCCCAGGGGTACAGCCACCACTAAAATGGACCAACACTACAAATCAGGGCAGCCCACAGCCCAGAGCCAGCTTCCCGGCATCAATGGCAACACCTCAGGGCCAGTGACTGAACCCTATGGCTGTTAGGTGCTCCCTGGGCTCCATCTGGGAGACGCCAAGTGAGCAGAGAGAACTCTGGTTCAGCACATCCGGGTTTGTCTCTAACAATTCAGAATCATATTGTACTTATTATATGAGAGATGCTGTTCCAAGTGCCTGACTTATTAACAAATGCGAACCTGATGAGCATTTTGCTGATGGAGAAATAAAAGCATGGGTTTCAGGAATGGCTAGCAAGTGTCAGAGCTGAGATTCAAACCCCTGAAAGAGCCCATACTCTTATTCACCCCACGTGACACAGTTTCTCACATTCCATGAATACGATGTTAATTTAATTATGTACCTTATTTCTCTTTGTATCTGCGATTGCCTAGCAGAGGACCTGGCTCTGAAGTCAGTGGTTCCCAGATACCTCAGGTGATTTCAAGTCCACTGTACTTCTAGCTCAAGATGTCTTCGACCTGTGTTTACTAAATGGTGTCACGGTCGATTCTGAATTTTACAGACTGGATAGGATGCAAATATACTCTTAATGGTACAACAGAAAAGATGATGGAAGGAAACGTGTCTCCAATTAAGCACTCAAAATAACACGTTTTCTCTGGTTTCTGGTCAACTGGGGGGAAAAGCCCATTTGGTTGGGGATCTCATGTTCAGTAAGAGGAACCTCTGAATTACAAACTCCAATGTTTCTTAAAACGAAGCTCCTAAGAATGTGGAAAATTTGTGCTATGTTAAAAGGCCTGCTCATTGCCCACTCTGGTCGAAAACCAACTTTGTTTTCTTTTCAAGTAACTTAGCAAAGTGTTTGGAGGACTTGACTTGACTACATTCGTCAGAAGTATCTATTGTCATGTCCTTGCTGTGTGCCCCAGCGTTCTCCAGCAGGACAGGACAGGGAGGTTGGGGATGTAGGCAGCAGGGCGGGAAGGAGGCCAGCTTCCTTAGAGACGAAAGGGAGTATTGAAGCAACATAGAAAAGCGGCCTCTCGCTTTGCAACTGTTACTGTACTGACTTCAGAATTACCTCCCTACCCCCACCCCCCCATTTTGAAAAATCAGTGCAAATTTGGGAAATGGATGCTGTTGTTAACTGCATACAGAATTATCAAGCCTAGGTTATTCTTTTCAAGGTGCCAATTGGAAGCTAAAAAATCCCTGTTGCCCCTCTGTTCTGGTCAGTCTAAACCAAGGAAAACACTAGAAAAAAATTGCAAAGGTGAAAGAGTTGCTCATTGTGAAACTCTCCCAGGCCTTCTTGGATCGGGAATATAAATATTCTGTACTTATTATCTTTTCGATTATTGGTAATTTCAATGTCTCATGAGGGCATTTTTAGAATTCATTATGAGTTCTTTTTGGTCCTCCTTTCCTTCTGGAAAATTTGTTCTATTTTTCCTCTATCATTTTCTATTCATTTTTCAATCATTTCCAGCCAAGTAGTCTTCCTTTGAATTATAAGAGTAAAAGAAAAACTGGCACAACTTACATGACCAATAAATTAGTTGAAAGAAGTTAAAGGTCCAACAAAAGGGAATTAATTGCAAGAACTGAATATTCTACAGTTGGTAAACTGCATATATTAGGTCATCCGATTTTTGACCATACTGACTTAGCTTAATTGCTTTTAATCAACTCATGAAAAGATGACCGAGGGTGTATGTTTATAAGTGATGGGATGTTCTTCATGACAAAAATTCTCCCCAAGTTTGGATTTACATTAAAGAAGTTTCTTCTTGTAATGACACTGTACCATTACTCATTAGTTTATTTAATGAGTATGTAATGAATGCATATATGCACTAGGGAATGTTCTGGAGTTTGGGTTACATCAATGAACACACCACACAGAGATCCCTGAATGTGAGATTATGTTCACTGACCACAAATTCTTTTTTTTTCTTTTTAAGATTTATTTATTTATTTTAGAGAGAGCACAGGCGGGAGGGGCAGAAGGAGAGGGAGAGAGAATCTGAAGCAGACTCAGCACTGAGCGTGGAGCCCGATGCTGGGCTCGATCTCATGACTCTGAGATCACGACCTGAGCTGAAACCAAGAGTCGGATGCTTAACCAATTGCACCACCCGGACACCCCCAAAGACCACAAATTCTTAACATATTTACTTCCCAAAGATTAGCCACATAAACCCACAGTTCGTTGTGAAGGAACTGATTCAGTCACTAAAACTGACAACTGGAAGAATCTTATTCCAGGTGAAAAATGGTCCTTTTCCCAAACCCCAGTAATTACTATGCAGAAAGCCCAAGTAGCTCATCTCATGCAAAGATGAGTCATGAAGGCTCAAGGACTCGGAGAGCTTATCATGTAAGATATAAATACCATTCCCTGCAGAGCCATTTGCATTCAAAATTGCCTTTTTAAAATGGCCCACTATCACCATCTTTTACATCAAAACAACGTATGGTATTTTAATTCTGAGTTAACTCCTCTATTAGTATAAGTTACAACGTAACATGGGAGAAAAGTCATCTGGAATGGTGACACAAATCAACCACAACAAATCTTTACTCACCACTGGAAACATATTAAAAATATTTTCTCTAATTAGGATTTCGTTTTTGCTTTCCACCTCATAGCTCATGTTGGTCCCAGCTGGAGTGTTATTCTGAGAAACAATGAAGTTTTGAGCAGCATCACAACAGGAAGCAAGTTTTGCTCTGCGAAGGAGAAGAATAAAAGTGAACCATGGAACAAGATTAAGAAACCAGAAATAGGGCGCCTGGGTGGCTCAGTGGGTTAAAGCCTCTGCCTTCGGCTCAGGTCATGATCTCAGGGTCCTGGGATCGAGCCCCACATCAGGCTCTCTGCTCAGCGGGGAGCCTGCTTCCCCCTCTCTCTCTGCCTGCCTCTCTGCCTACTTGTGATCTCTCTCTGTCAAATAAATAAATAAAATCTTTAAAAAAAAAAAAAAAAAAGAAACCAGAAATAGAGGCTACAGTGGAAAATGCAAGAGGATTTTTGCCATACTGACTTTCAGAAAGAAGAGAAATCGCTCACAACATTTGTGGCATTTTTATCTCTTTCCACCCTAACAGGCCTGGATGGTGGAATGATAACCTGGTAGGATCAAAGAGCGAAGAATGTGAAACATATTTACGCTCAGGTAGGGAACCTCTCACCGACAGAAAACACTCATGACCGTAATGGTTCACATATAAAAATGTCCTAATGATAATGTTGTAGCATTAAGGAGAAAAATGACAGGATATACTGTAATTCTTTTATAATAATTATAAAGTAGAGTAACTAAATTAATAACAGTGTTACAAACTGTCACCAATGCAACATGTAGTCATTTACTAGGAGACAAGTCCAATAAAAAGAAAAACCATTCAACACAGTGATTTGTTTCTAGCTTTACTGATATAATTCATGATTTTTATTTAAGGTATTCAACTTCATGTTTTGCTATGTTTATACATTGTGGAATAATCACCACCATAATTAAGCCAATTGACATATCCATTAGCTTGCATAATTATCATTGTTTTCTTTTCATTTTTTGGTTTGTTTGTTTTGTTTTGTTTTTTTGTGGTGAGAACAGTTGATATTCACCCCTTTACCAAATTTCAGGTATACAATATAGTATTGCTATCCACAGTCACACTGCTGTAAATTAACACGGCGAATTTCTGAGTGAAGCAAATTTAAACTTGCCATTCCTTATAGAAAGAGTGTAATTTAGTACCCAGCTCTGTTTCAAAACTCTTACTGTTGCATGAAACATTATTAATAGAACATAGACCCAATTAGGTCCTTCCAGGGATCATCAGGGCTTGCCCCCAGCCTCTGGCAGGTCAATCTAGATCCACTCAGAATTTATATTTTGTTTACATAATTCTCCAGGGATGCAAAAATCCACAGCATCACTTGACAATTATTCCAGAGTTTAATTAACCTTGAACTCAAGAGATCCTTCCATTTGCACAACTCAACTATCTCTTAACTTGAATCCATTTCCCTTGTTCATTTTTCTTAAAAACACTTCATGAAATTGAAAATGGCAATAATCAAGGGGAACTTGAACCTCTTCAATCTAGAATCATTGAGAGAAGTTCCTCTTCTCTCAGATTTTCCTCCTAGGACCAGTTTTTCATTATTTTAGTCATCTTGTTCCTCTTTAAGCTTTTACGTATTTCTCCATATTACTTAAAAATACCTATCAAACAGACTCTTAACTACAGGGAACGGAAGTTTGCTGGAAGGGAGGTGGTAGGGGGATGGGTTAAATGGGTGATGGGGATTAAGGAGGGCACTTGTGATGAGCACTGGGTGTTGTATGTAACTGGTGAGTCACTAAAAATTCTACTACTGAAACTAATATTACACTGTATGTTAACTAACTGGAATTTACATAAAAACTTAAAAAAGAAAAAAATATGTACCAAAGCTGGATCCAATTATAGCACAAAGGACAGTGAATTTTCAGTGAACAGGGCTGACATGCTCGTTGCTGACATCCTAAATTCATAACTGGTCCTTCCCCGTTTATTGGTTTTGGTCTTGAACTTTTGTACAAGTTCCTATTGAATTTTGTCCTTTTGAAAAATACAATGCTCTCATCTGTCACGGTCATTTTGAATTATGTTCCAGTCTTCCTGAATTTCAATAATCCCCAGGGTATGGAAAGTCAGTGCTGTGATGTTATTTGTACCCTAAAAATCAATATTTTCAACAATACTTACCAGTTAATTTATATCATTAAAATAGTACATTCTTCTTAGTTGAATTCTATCACCTGTTTATTATCCCTCTTTGGAATTTAAAACCTACCATGTCTTAAAGAGAGTTCATGGAGATTAAGAAAAGGAAAAATTGAAAATGAAATGACATGTAGTAAAAAACATGATACTTAAAAACATGTAGTTTTTTTTATTTTAAATTTAATCTTATAACAATTCAATTTGGCATAGTACAAATTTAGAAATTCTTATGTCTTTATCATTTTAACTGTCTCTTTTATGCAACTTTTTGAGCAAAGGTAATGGAATAAATTTTCATTTACTTTCAACAAGTAGCTCAATTTCTCTAAGGACATTCAGTGCTTAAAAGAATATTGCATCACCGGGGACCCTGGGTGGCTCAGTTGGTCAAGTGGCTGCCTTTGGCTCAGGTCATGATCCCAGGGTCCTGGGATCAAGTCCCACATTGGGCTCCTCGCTCGGCAGGGAGTCTGCTTCTCCCTCTGCCTCTGCCTGCCTCTCTGCCTGCTTGTGCTCTCTCTTTAACAAATAAATAAAATCTTTAAAAAAAAAAAAAGAATATTGCATCACCCAAAAAAAAATCACCAAAAAAAAAACCCCACAACCCACTAACTGTTGCGCCCTTGTGTTTTTTTATGTTAATAGTTTTTTTCTAAAATTACATTCTTTTTTTTTTTTTTTAAGATTTTATTTATTTATTTGACAGAGAGGAGAGAGAGCACAAGTAGGCAGAGAGGCATGCAGAGGGAGAGTAGGAAGCAGGCTCCGTGCTGAGCAGAGATCCTGATGCGGGGCTCAATCCCAGGACCCTGAGTTCATGACCTGAGCCAAAGGTAGAAGCTTAACCCACTGAGCCACCCAGGTGCCCCTGAAATTACATTCTTAACATCGTATTATAACATTTTCAAACCTAGAGGAAAATGCGAAGAATTGGACGAGTACTTGAATAACTACCAGCTAGATCCTACAATTAGCTTTTTACATTTGCCTTATTGTGCAACCATCAGTCCATTTTTGTTGTGGTGGTGATTACAATTCAAAGTCAATACAGAGATCAGTACACTTCAATCCGAAACACCTCAACATGTATATCATCATTTTGTTTAGATTTTTGGGTAAAATTTACATACAATAAAATCATAAGCACATTTGAAGAGTTTTGAAAAATGTGCACACCCTTGCACCCCAATCTCCTTGTATCAAGATGCAGAATTTTGCCAACACCCTAAGAGAATTCCCTCATATCCCTTCCCAGCCTGTCTCCAGCCCTCCCCTACTTTTGTGATTAGTTTTTACAAAAAAATCAGTTTTGCCTGTTCTAGAATCTATATAAACAGAATCATACAGTATGTATGCTTTTGTGTAAGACAACTTCCTCTCAGCATAAATGCTCTTACGATTCATCAGTATTGCTGTATCAGCAGCTTGCTCTTTTTCACTGCAGGAGTAGTATCCCACTGTATGGATGGGTCAGAATCTGTTTAGACATGGCCTTTGCACTTAAAAAAAAAATCACTATCAAAAATCAATGTGAAACACTTTATCACTCATAATAACCTCCCAGGAAAAATACCAGAATAATTATCCAAAGTTTCATTTCTGGAGCCTGTCCTTACTGGCCAATGGGACTTTTTAAGGCTTCACATTCAGTGGCAGAATTATAAACTTATGTTGTCCCTTTCCAGCTCATCCATGTGGTAGACACCCCGGTAACAGCCGGTGTCTGTATAAAGCTGAGGTACTACATAATACAAACAGAACAAATGGAATTTTATCTCTGCTATCCCATTTCCCATCATCCTAAAGAGTCACTTCTGATCTTTGGTGACTCTAAAGTCAACTAGGTATGTTCACAATAATGGGCACACAGCACTTTTCCCCTTCTTGTATAAAAAGCAAGAAATGTAAAGGAAAAAAAAAAAAAGAACACTATTGGTATGTGATGGTTAACTTTATGTGTCAATTTGGGCCAAGTCAATGCCAAGACAGCAGATAAAACACTATTTCTGGGTCTGTGAGGGTGTGTCCAGAAGACACGAGCATTTGAATTGCTGGACTGAGTAAAGAAGATCAGCCTGCCCAGTGCAGGTGGGCATGATCTAATCTATTGATGGCTTGAGTATGAGAAAAGATGGACGAAGGCAAATCGGCTCTCTGCTGGAGCTGGGGTATCCGACTTGTCTTGCCGTTAGACGTTGGTGATCCTGGTTCTCAGACCTTCAGACTCAGATGAGAACTTACACCCCCACGCCTTCTCCCCCAGTTCTTGGGCCTTGTAACTCGGACTGGAACTCACACCATTGGCTTCTCTGGTTCTCAGGCCTTCAGGTTTGGACTGGAACAATGCCATCATCTTTTTTGGGTCTCTAGCTTGCAGACGGCAGACAATGGGACTTCTCAGCCTCCATAACTGTGTGAGCTAATCTCTCAAAAATAAATCTCTTTCTCTATCTGTAGATATATCCTATTGTTTCTGTTTCTGTAGAAAACACCAATACAGATACTGGTGACGAGAAGGGGGTGGGGAGTGCTACTGTAACAAATACCTAAAAATGTACAAATGGCTTAGGAATTGGATAATGGGAAGACTTTCAAGGCTCATACTAGAAAAGGCTTAGAGTTCCATGAACAGAATTTTAAAGGCGACTCTGTTAAGAGCTCAGGAAGAAAATAGGAGAGCTACAGACAAAGCTTGCATCTTCTTAGAGAATAGCTAAGTGATCATCAGCAGAATACTGGTAGATAGATAGAAGTTACATGAAGGCCATTCTGATGAGGTCTCAGATGGAAATGAGGGACATGTTACTATGAAAGGACAATGGAGAAAAGGCAATCCTTGTTATAAAGCGGCAAAGAACTTGGCTTTGAATCGTGTTTGAGCTCTGGTGTTTTGTGGAAGGTAGGTGCTGAAACTGGGTATTTAACTGAGGAGATTTCTAAGCAAAATATTGAAGGAGTGGCTTAGTTCCTCCTGACTGCTTATCATAAAATGCAAAAAGAGAGAGATGACTTGAAGATGGAATTATAGTCGAAAGAGAAGCAGGACTTAAAGATCTGGAAAATTCTCAGCCTATCCACATTGCAAAAAAAACGAGAAAACATGTTCAGGAAAGAACACTAAGAGTGTGGCCAAGCATCTGTTTGATAAGATTAGTGTGGGTGAGAACCACAGGCTTAATCAGCCACCCAGCAGGAAAGCTACCAGTTTGAACCGAAGAGGAAGGAGACAGCGAGGAGGAAAGGGAAGCTGTTGGACTGAGATTTTACAGGGTGGGACTACAGAGCTATCTGGCTGCAAACATGCACTATTCTTCTAGATGAGGGAAGGATGACCCCAAACGTGATTCAGGCTCTCAGGGATGCGTCCTTGGTTTCAAGAAGGGAAGATTGCTTTCGACAGGCCAGATGGCCTCTGCTCAAAGCTGTGGGGGTGGGGTCACCTGGGGACACAGTCCCTGCCCACAGAGCCTGGGGACAGGACCCCATCCCAGTGGGTCTGGAGGGCAATGCCTCCAACGGGAGGATTATCTTGAGCCTGGGCGTTCTTGAAATTTGTCTTGCTAAGTTTTGTACTTGCTTGGAAGCTGTCATTCTCTCCTTTCCTAGTTCTCCCTTTTGGAATGGGAATGTCTATCCTATGCCTATCCCACCAGGGTATTCTGGAAGCACTTGACTTGCCTGGTTTCACAGGTTCACAGCTGGAGAGGAAGTTTGCTTCAGGATGAGATGTACCTCGAGCTCACCCGTATTTGATTTAGAGGATATTTAGATGAGACTTTGGACGTTAGAGTTGATGCTGGAACCAGTAAAGACTTTGGGGACTGTTGGGATGGAATGGATTCAATTTGCATATGAGAAGGACATGAATTTTGGGGGACTGTGGGCAGAATATCATGGCCTAAACCTTTGTGTTCTCTCCAAACTCCTGTGTAGACATCCTACCCTTCATGTGATGGTGCTAAGATATGGGGCCTTTGGGAGGCGATGAGGGTTAAATTAGTCCATGAGGGTGGAGCCCTCGTGATGGAAGAGTGCTCTTCTTTGGGTCCTCAGAGAGCCTGCTTCCACTCTCTGCGCTCTGCCACATGAGGACACAACAAGAAGGCTCTCAGTGTTCAAGCAGGAAGAGGCCCCTCACCAGATCTCAACGTGTTGGCACCCTGATCTCAGACTTCCAGCCTCCAGAACTGGGAGAGATAAAAGTGTGCTGTTTACCAGCCACCTGGTCTTTGGTACTTTGTTGGACCAGCCAAATCTGACTAAGACACTGATAAGGAAAAACTGTACTTTACGCCGACCGACCAAACCGGCAAGGGAACTCCAGTCTCTGTCTCAAAGCCCTTCCGGTTCTTCTTTCCTACCCTTTCCCCTCGAGCGCCAAAATACCAAGTATGCGCAAGTAGGGAGGGTATAAATTACCCTCCCTGCTTGTGCTCGGGGCTCAGATCTTTGGAGAAGGGTCTCCTCTGAGTCCACCAGTGTTTTTAATAAATATCCAGTTCTCCTAGTCTCCGAGTGCTGCTTGGTTTTTCCACCAGGATCCAGTCCAGCTTCTGCTACAACACTAGAAAGCATGCTCTTACCAGGACACCTACATTGTCTGTAATGTGTCGTTCCACATTCTGCAATAGTAAATGTCCCACCAGGTCAGCATGCACAAACCACACACTTGTAAAGTACCGCCCATGTCCCAGAGCATTTTCACACCCGGATGTCTTCTGATTCCCACGACCACCAGAGAGCCAGAAAAGATTATTCCCACTTCAGAGATAAGAAAACCAGAGTTAAGGGAGGTTAAGGGACTTGACCCAGGCACCCAGGTGGTAAATGACTCCAACTTACGTCTTTTGACATTCAATTCTCTGCAATTCACACTGGCCTAGGTTCTATCTGGAGGGCAGCACTCTCATTGGAGCTTCCTCCTTCAGGATGCTTTCCATAATGGCACCATCACAACACAGTGCTTCCCCCAGTGATACTGGAAGCGCCCCACTGAAAACTCGTCTATTCACAACTCCAAGGTGGCAAGAAATTTACATATACGTGCTTCGAACACTATAACTGAGATGTTCAGTGCTCTTATTTTATGTGACATCCAGGGTCCCCTATAGGATCAAGGTCCAAGGGTTCCAGCCAATGTGCCCCAGTGTCAAAGGGAAAAGAAAGTCCCAGCTTGAGGATGATCTCACGCTTGCTGTATCGTACCTTCAGCAACTTCCTCCACACAATCCGATTTCCCAAAGCAAAGATCCTCCCCTCCGTGCCCAGGAAAGAACAGGAACTTCCAGAACCCCCAGGAAGTTCCAGAACTGAAAAGAATTTACATACTTCCACAGGTGCTTAGCTCTCAAAAAGCAGGTTGGTCCTGAAATCATCGGGCTTGACACTTTTCGCCTTAACGTATAAAGACGGTATTGGAAAATGTGCAAGTCACCTTCGTATCACAGTTGGTTCAACAGATATACTTCTGAGAAAGGGATTTTTCTTAAAATTGCAAAAATTCCTTTTTCTTTCACAGTGCAGGTACTATCTCTTTGGATTTATTGTTATTGTTGTTGTTGTTGTTGTTAGTTCTGTTTTTCCCATTTGTTTTAGGTCTCAGGTCAAAATTCTTCAGTTCTAAACGGGATGCTTCCTGGAATTCCATGAAATGTTAACGAGCGCCTCAGGCTGACCTTACGCCGGCTCTAGCATCCACTCTGAATATTAATGACCTAACTGCCCCAGCTCAGAGCTCATGGGCAGCTCTTCCGTTTATCAAACTTCCAAAAACTCTTTAATAAGACATGGGACAGGTAAGGTGAGACAGAGGGTACAGGCGCTTTCTAAGTATTAATAAAGAGCTACCTTCTTCTGCGAGCCATTCTCTAAGATTCTAATGAGATTCGGAGGAAAAAGAGTTTTAAAACCTAGGTGTCTGCCTCACTTCCAGGGACTTATTTGCCATCCAATCTATAATCAGTTGTCAGTCACATTTCTTTTCCATCCCCAAACCCACAAGATGCTTGGGCCAAGCAATATGCCAACTACCTCTTTCCCGTTAATGTCCCCCCTTTTTTTTACCTTTCTTCTGTCCCTACTCTACATCATATAATTCACTGATTGACCACTAATAACAATATCAAACATTTAGTGCATTCTCACTATGTGCTGAATGTTTCAGATACTATCTCAGCAAGCCCTACAATAACCCTGAAAGATAGGTAGAGTTGATTCATTTTACAGTTGAGGACAATCCAGGCTAATAAAAGGTAAGTAGGTCACATATCACATATTCATTTATATTTACTTAGCACCTAGGTAGTTATGGAGATGCACTGTCTACACACTGAATAAAACAAACATCGTCTCTGTCTTAATGGTATGTATGATCTAGGAAGGAAGAAAACAAAAAAGGCTTAGCTTACAAGGATACATTTGAAGGGTAGCAGGTTATGAGACCTAAGCCCAAATAGGCTGCTTTGGTACGTTGATTATTTTGAGCTGCAGGCACTTGATAAACAGCAAATGCAGGGAGTTTTCTTTGAAGTACCCTTATCTGCCCAAAGGAGCTCAACTGTCATAAATCCCCAGCTGGACAGTTCCACCAAGGAGGGAAGATGGATTCTTATCACAGGAGAGGAAACTAGAAGTCAACAGCACATTGTGTCGTGACTTTGTTGTAAACAATCACACCTCCCAACTAGTCTTCCTTGAGCTCTTATCTGTCCTGAAAATCATTTACTCTCCCCTAAGAGGCCTTCTTCCCCCTGACCCCTCCCCATTAGGACAGGACTTGGGCCTGAATTCTAAGTCACCTCAGGGAGATACTCATCTTTCCCTGGGTATCTCCCATGGGGTCAATCAACTTCTATTTATTTTTCATGTCAATGAAAATAATATGACATGTTTTACATGTCAATCGACTTGTTTGTTTTTCTTGCTCATTTCTCTTGTATTACCTGGGTCTCAGCCAAGAACTCAGAAGGGTAGAGGGAAAATCCTTTCTCCTCCCCTACAAATTGCAAAAGAGTAAGTGGTAAAGCCAAGATTCAAACTTAGAATTCAAACACCTATTATAAAGCCCACCTTCAGGCAATGGCCTACAAAGGGCAATGGTCCCAACAAAGGAATTGGGGGATATTCAGTAAGTAAAATGTGCTTGTTTGAACCACCATATTTTACTAGCCAGTAGATTTTTCTAGAATCTTCAAGTTCATAATTGCAAGCACACTGTAAAAAAAAAAAAAAAGTAGAGAACACTACAGGCTCAAAGGGCCTTTTCTATCATGTAGCTGCTAATGTCACAGGATGTGACATCCTGGCCCAGCCTCCATGCACATAGTCATGCCCTATGGGCCACACTGGACTCTGTGAGTCTGGGTGTTTGTGTGTGAGCCTTTGTGTGCAGCACTGCAATGTGGGGACAGGGAAGGTGGGAGAGAAAGAATAATTTGGTATGAGAGGTTCAGAATAAGTCATCCCTGGTCAGAGACCTTTTTTTTTTAAAGATTTTATTTATTTATTTGATAGAAGGAGATAGATCACAAGAAGGCAGAGAGGCAGGCAGAAAGAGAGGGGGAAGCAGGCTCCCCGCTGAGCAGAGAGCCCGATGCGGGGGCTTGATCCCAGGACCCTGAGATCACGACCTGAGCCGAAGGCAGAGGCTTTAACCCACGGAGCCACTCAGGCGCCCCTGGTCAGAGACCTTTAAGAAATGAATAAGATATGCAGTTTTTTTAAAAATATAAAGATCTATTTATTTATTTTGAGAGAGAGAGCATGGGCAGGGGAAGGGCAGAGGGAGAGAGAGAGAGAGAGAGAGAGAAGCAGATTCCCGGCTGAGCACAGAACCTGACAAGGGGCTCGATCTCAGACCTCTGAGATCATGACCTGAGCCGAAACCAAGAGTCAGATGCTTAATTGACTGAGTCACCCAGGCGCCCCTAAGACTTGGAGGTTTTAGACTAACTTGTGAGAGCAGCAGTGTGCAGCAACTTACTAAAATTCAAATGTGATGTGAACAACATAATTACAAGAACAGTGGTTAGAAAAAGAGGGGAGAGACGCACTGTACTCGTGATGTGTACTGTACTGTACTCTGTTGTGCAATCTTTGCTTTCAAAGGCTCACTGAGAAGCCAGGACCTGGCTGGAGGGAGTAGCTCTGCTGATGGAGACACTTAAATTCACTTGACAGGTGAGAAACTAACGTCCAGATTAGAGAAGGACTGGTGTGGGGGATTTAATAGCTGCCTGCCAATATTCTATGGACCCAGAAGGAATCAGATTTAATTTGTGCAAGAATACAATCCAGAATTAGGACCCACACACAGAACAATCCAGCACATGTTCACCAGGCGCTCATCAGGTGACAGTCATGAGGATTACAACATACAAATCATTAAGTACAAATAGGAACAAATCAGGGATGGGCCCTACCTTCTGGGGCCTTACTTACATTAGGAGGAAGACACAAAGAATAACTGGTATTTTGGTATCATTTCAATATCATACAGGTTGACATAAGGTGAGGTTTTGATAAGTGTGCAGAGGGAGGGCACCGCGGCTAAGCTGGGGGAAAGGGGAAGATGGTATGAAGGTATTAGTACAGCACCCAGCACAAGGGGGACACAGGGGATAGAGCTGTCCAATGAATGAATAAATCTGTGTTTATGAGGATGGACAGCAAGGGCAGGAGGCCAGAGTGGAAGGCCAACTGGAGATAACTGGCGTCTATGACTAGAGTTTGCTTAACTACAGATTAAAAGTTTGCTTAACTACAGATTAAAACTACACTTGAGCAAGTGATTTTAGGGTACAAAGGCCATGGGTGTGGTGGGGGAAGATGTGAGATCTACTTAATGGGTGAGAGAAAATGGGTGAGGGACAGACGAAGGCGACCAGCAGACAAGACAGTGGCTCCACAAGAAATCGTGCCAAATTCAATGTCATGAAGATTTTCCTGTTTTCATCTAAGAGTTTTATGGTTTTTGTCCTTAACTTTAGGTCTTTGACCCATTGTGTGTTAATTTTTGTATGACGTGAGGGAAGGGGTCCAACTTTTTTTCTATGTACAAGGATATTCAGTTTTTTCTCCATCGTTTTTTGAATGGGTTGTCCTTCCACCATTGAATGGTCTTGGGCACTCTTGTCCAAAATCAATTGGCCATATATGTGAGGTTTATTTCTGACTCTCTATTCTGTTTGTCTATATGGCTGCCCTTTTGCCAGTAACTCAGTAAGTATATTTTATACATTACATGTAATCCTCACAATATTCTTTTGAAGTAGAGATTCTTATTTTCGTTTTATAATTGAGGACACAACCTCAGAAAAATTAATTCCCCGAAGGAATCACAGCTAGTAACTGGGAGACGATGGATTGAAACCCATCCAATTCCAAACACTGGAAAGAAAATCAGTTCCTAGAAAGACATTTCTCTGTGGGGAATTGAACCCAGACAGTTAAAAGCACTGAAACAAAATAAACTGACAACTCTGCAGAGTTGGAAATAATTAAAAAAAAAAAAAAAAAAAAAAAGACAGTGGCTCCATGACATGGTGCTTATCTAGGTCTTCCCGAACTCCTGATGTGCCCTCCTTTATCTCCCAAATATTTGTCAAGAGCATCCTGTGTTCCTGGCACCATGCTGGAACATGTCAAGGAATAAAAGAGACTCTGTCTCTTCCCTCATCTTGTACCCAGGACGGTACAGTTTAGAAGAGACGCAGAAAATGGAAGAAGGCTCCCAGCAAAGCAATAAAGGCAGCTAACCATTTTCCCACTATGTTCAAGAAAGAAAAGCCCACCAAACCCCGGGAATCTCTTTTGTAGAAAGCATCACTGAACCATGTGGGAAGAAATTCCACAGGAGGTTGTAGGAGCAAAGAACAAGAAAAATATTGTCTTCATAAGCTGCTAAATTTCTGAAGAAGAGAAAACTAATTAATTCAGAAAATATTTTTTAATTTTCAGTTTGTACATGATGGGTATTGGCAGAGGACAGGAGAAAGGCAAGAGAGAAAGCACAGAATAAAACCAGAGAGAAACCAAGAAAATTAAATGAGACACGTAGGGGTGCTCCTGTGGCGCAGTCAGTTAAGCATCTGACTCTTGACTTTGGCTCCAATCATGATCTCAGGGTCATGGGATTGAGCCCCACATCGGGCTCCAAGACGGGTCTGTTTAAGATTCTTTCTCTCTCCCTGTGCCTCTGCCCCTCCCCCTGGTTGCACCCTCTCACTTTCTCTCTTAAATAAAAATAAAAGAGACACATTAAAGTGAAACAAAGAGGTCTATGTGTCTGTTTTTGTGCAATGGAACAGAATAAAGAACCTAGATATAGACCCTCAACTCTATGGTCAAATAATCTTCGACAAAGCAGGAAAAAATATCCAATGGAAAAAAGTCTCTTCAATAAATGGTGCTGGGAAAATTGGACAGCTGTATACAGAAGAATGAAACTCGACCATTCTCTTACACCATACAGAAAGATAAACTGTAAATGGATGAAAGGCCTCAATGTGAGACAGGAATCCATCAAAATCCTAGAGGAGTACATAGGCAGTAACCTCTTCGACATCAGCCACAGCAACTTCTTTCAAGACATGTCTCCAAAGACAAGGGAAACAAACGAAAATGAACTTTTGGGACTTCACCAAGATAAAAAGCTTCTGCACAGCAAAGGAAACAGTCAACAAAACAAAGAGGCAACCCATGGAATGGGAGAAGATATTTGCAAATGACACTATAGACAAAGGGCTGATATCCAAGATCTATAAAGAACTCCTCAAACTCAGCACCCAAAAAACAGATAATCAAGTCAAAAAATGGGCAGAAGACATCAACAGACACTTCTCAAAAGACATGCAAATGGCTAACAGACACACGAAAAAATGTTAATCATCATTAGCCATCAGAGAAATTAAAATCAAAACCACATTGAAATACCACCTTACTGGAGGCCATATATTGCATGGAGCACTGGATGTGGTGCATAAACAATGAATCTTAGAACACTGAAAAAGTAAAATTAAATTAAAAAAAGAAAAGAAATACCACTGTACACCAGTTATAATGGCAAAAATTGACAAGGTAAGAAACAATAAATGTTGGAGAGGCTGTGGAGAAAGGGGAGCCTTCCTACACTGTTGGTGGGAACGCAAGTTGTTATAGCCACTTCGGAAAACAGTGTGGAGGTTTCTCAAAAAGTTAAAAATAGAGTTACCCTATGACCCAGCAATTGCATTACCAGGTATTTACCCCAAAGATACAGAGGTAGTGAAAAGAAGGGCCATATGCACCCCAATGTTCATTGCGGCAATGTCCACAATAGCCAAACTGTGGAAAGAGCCGAGATGCCCTTCAACAGATGAATGGATAAAGAAGATATGGTCCATATATACAATGGAATATTATTTAGCCCTCGGAAAGGATGAATACCCAGCTTTTGTACCAACATGGATGGGACTGGAGAGATTATGCTGAGTGAAATAAGTCAAGCAGAGGAAGTCAATTATCCTATGGTTTCACTTATTTGTGGAACATAAGGAATAGCATGGAGGACATTAGGAGAAGGAAGGGAAAAATGAAGGGGAGAAATCATAGGGGAGACAAACCATGAGAGACTATGCACTCCGGGAAATAAACTGAGGGTTTTAGAGGGGAAGGGGTGGGGGATGGGTGAACCCTGTGATGGGTATTGAGGGCACGTATTGCTTGGAGCACTGGGTGTTATACACAAACTAGGACTCATGGAACACTACATCAAAAACTAATGATGTACAGTATGGTGACTAACATAATGAAAAAAAAAAAAAAAGTGAAACAAAGAGGAAGCAAACCCCCAGAAAAGCAGAGCTAAGAGACAGTCACACAAACAACCAGGACAGAGAGAAATGCAGTGACATGATCTCACGGAAACAGGGGCTTACGCAGACAGAACATTCGACAGAATGGGTCAGAAAGAGAGCCGTGACACAGAGGTCCCACTGGGACATTAAAAGCAAAACATGTGAATTTGAGGCTCAGGCATGTTCACGCATGAATCCTAACAGTCAACTCATACGTAGCTCTTAGGAAGTCCTTGGAAGAATAGAAATTCTTCCAAGCCCTGCAACATAGAAACTTAATCCATTCTCCTTACAGCCCTATGTGGGCAACACTATTATCATCACAATTGTTCTCCCCCATTTTCAGATGTGGAAGCTGAAACACAGAGAGGCTAAGTTTCTTGTCTGAGGTCACACAACGAGGACTCAGATTTGAACCCTAGTCAACATCTGTAGGCTCTTTACCACTT
The DNA here is from genome assembly GCA_028534135.1 of Potos flavus. Lineage (NCBI taxonomy): Eukaryota > Metazoa > Chordata > Mammalia > Carnivora > Procyonidae > Potos > Potos flavus. The sequence goes on from CM052897.1 coordinate 103,997,248, forward strand.
CCCTACCCTTCCTCTACATATTGCCTTATGTGACATGAATCAACCATAACAGAGACACACAGAGGGGAAGAGTCACTGACACAGCCCACAGAGCCACTGTCATAAGATCTGCAGATAAACTCTCTGACCATCACGGGAAAGTATCTGCATCTTGAGACATTTTGTAAATTGTGATTAAATATTCAAACCGTGCTGAATCTTCATGACTACATGCATGAGAGAGCAAAATAAGAGAGTAAAACAGTATCCGAAACCTTCCCTTGGGGGACTGGCCCAAATGGATACAGGTTACAAGGCTGAGGGTAGCCAACTGCCATTTCAAGGCCAAGGCTGAAAATTCTTGTCCTGGCATCCAATTACTTGGGGCCGGAAATGAAGACAGAGCTCTTAACAAAAAAAAAAAAAAAGAGTCTGACACTGAAGAGAGCAAATATGAACAGCAAGCACCAAGAGGGCAGAGGCAGGAATCAAGTTTAGGGACATGGAGCAGTGCTCAGGGTAAACGTATTTATTCATTCATTTATGTGTACATTTATTCATCAAATCAAGATATCAAGATCATAGTACTGTTCTCAGCACCAGGGTTATATCTTAAAAAAAAAAAAAAAGAGTAATGCCAATGGAGAGCTTGTGGTCTAATGGGAGAGAGGCAAACAATTACATGGCAAACAATTACATTCATGGCCACAGCCCTATGTGCCATGGGTAGCAGAGGTGAGGGGCTAGGCGAGGCCATGCCAGGCCTGTTGCTTACCACTGATGTGGAAGAACCCGGAAGGGTAACCTTTTAGCTCAATGGGAACTTCCTTTTGTGACAACAGGGTGGACCTTTGAGACTGGCATGCAGACAGCACGAGGTATAGAGTCCACAATTTGGGGTCCCCAGGGACTATATAAACCACAGAAACCTTAGGTGCTGCTCTGAGTGGAATAATCCGCTTGCTTGAGTCTTTAATCTTGTGTTGATGTTTTGCTGGCTCAATAATAAAGCAAAGTAAAAGCAAGTTTAACAGAGTCCAATTGCATCTGCACATCAACCCAAGGACCTGGGCCAGCCCTTGAATAGGAGCACGTAGGAAGGTATCCAATCCAAAACTGGGGTGCCAGAGCGCAGCATCCCAGAAAAAGCAGAGCTTAAGCTCAAAGTCAAAAGATGAGCAGAAGTCAGCCAGGCAAAGCAAGAGAAAGAGATGGAGGGGTGAAGAGTGTTTGAGAAACCCCAAATAGGGAGTATGAGAGCCTGCAGGAGAGAAAGAGAGAGCACGGAACATGCAAAATCCTGAAAGAAATTCCTGAAAGAAATCTGACTTGGGAGACAGGGTACTAGGTGGGGAATACTGCAGAACTATATCATGAAAAATCTTATAAATAAGTCAAGGTAAACAATTTGGCCTTCTTCTATGGGAAAGGGCAAGTCACTGGAGGCCTTCTGTAAGGCAGTGACACCAGGACATAACCATTTTCAGAGTCTTTGAGGAGGACAGATTGGGGGTCTGGACAAAGGTGGTGGGATCAGGCAGGAGGATATGGCGGTGGCCAGCGCTGTAGGTAGTCTCCAAAGATGGCCGCCCTCAGCTCATCCTTGTGCTATATGGACATGTTGCTCCTCACACCGAGAAGTGGAACCTAAGCTCCTCCCCTTGAATCTGGGCTGGCCTTCTGACTACTCTGACCAAGAGAATGCTGCAGATGTGGCCTTCTGGGACTTCTGAAGCTAGGTCCTCAACAGTCTTGTGGCTTCTGCCTGGGTCTCTTGGACCACTGTCTGAACGCTTCCTGAGGGAACCCAGGCAGCATGTTGTAAGAAGCTCAAGTCACATGCAGGGGCTCCTCTGAAGGTGGTAGAGAGGGCTGGCCTCGAGGAACTCTCAAAAGCCCGTATCAAGCACCAGCTGTGGGAGTGAGCCATCTCAGATGAATCCAGCGCCAGCCACCTCTGGACAGCGAGCCTATGGCTTGATTGCAAGATTCCCCCAGCTGAGACCAGTCAGTCCATGGTACCAGGAGAGACTAGCGAGCCACTGTTCCTAGCCATCACAAGTTCTGGAGCAGTTGATGATGCAGCAGATAACCAGAATCCCAGCTAAGAGATAACTAGACAACAGTTAAAAGATCATTAGAGGAGCTGTATCAGTTAGGGCTCTCCAGAGAAACAGAACCACCAGTCTGTCTGTCTATCCATGTATCTACCTATGTACGTACATATGTATGTATATATCTATCTCTCTATCTATCTAAAGAAATTTATTTTAAGGAATTGGCACGGCCAGTTGTGGGGGCTGGCAAGTCTCTCATCTGTAGGGCAGGACTGAGGCTGGCAATTCAAGTGAGAGTGGAGACTGCAGTCTTGAAGGAGAATCTCTTCTTTTCTGGAAAACCTGTTTTTGCTGCTCGGGACCCAAGGAAGCCTGCCCACATGATTGAGGGTGATCTCCTTTACTTGAAGTCAACGGATTGGAGAGGTTAACCACATCCACAAATTACCCTCGCAGCAACACCCAGACTAGCCTTAGACAGCTGGAAGCTGAAGCCTAGGCAAGTAGACACATAAAAGGAAGCACTGCAGTAACAGACTGGAGTGGTGGCGGGGAACAGAGAAAAGCAGATAGGACGGAAACACACTTTGGAGATGAAACTGTTGAAGTTGGCTGATTGACTGGAAAGGAGCCAGAAGGGACAAGACATCAAGGGATAACACGCAGGTTTCTGATGCAGGCTGCTGGGAGAAGGGTGGTGCTCTCCCCAGTGCAGGGAGGACACCGGCCTTCTCCTAGTGAAGCTGTGACCTTTCATTGTGTTCATTCGTCCTCAGGCTCATTAAGGGAAGATGGGATCGCATCGCAGCCACAGAACTGGTAGAGCGAATCTAGAAGTTAGATCGCGAAAGAAGCAGGGTTGTGAAGTTTGTGAAAACAGGAGAGAACTTCGAGCATCCGGCTGGCTTCTGCTGCCCTACTGGATGGGGGCAAAGCAGTGACCTGACTGATCTTCTGAGGCCCCTGCAAGGACACTAGTCACATGATTGGCTCCTGCCTTTTTTAAATCATCAGATTTAAAGTAAACTGCGAATTACATAAGCGTGGAGAAACAAGTTCTAAAAATACGAAATCAACTGTTAAGACGAATGTCAAGATTTCTGAATATATTTTACTTTGCAGACAAAAAAGAAGAAAAAAAAATCTAGGTCACTGCCCTTATGGTTCCGAACGTGAGGAGAATGTAAAGAAGTCATTTAACCCAAACCTTTGTTGACGAATTTATATTTCTCCTTGGTCAGATATGTTGAAGGAGAGAAAAAGGGAGGGTGAGAAACCTTTTTCTTTTCCTTCTTCTGATGCTGTCTGGCAACAGAGTTAAGATCCTGAATGCAGACTCTGAACCCCGTGAAAACTGAGTTTTAATCATCAAAATGAGAACCAATCTTAGGTAAGTGCACTAACGTGCTATTGTTCTGTGAAGGACTTCCTTAGGAAAGCGTTCTCAGTCCACTGTTTACACTACTTTCTTTCCTGAAAGGTCTCATGATTTCATAATCTTTAACTTATGAAGCCTCATCCTAATTGTATGATTCAGTGGAGAGCAATGCACGTGTATCACAAAGGGCTCCTTCCAGGCGCAGGACGTAGATGGAAGGAGAGGTAAGAGGCCTAAGAGGCCGGCTGGGCTCCCAGTCCTGTAATGAGCCTGATTCAGATGCACAGATGGGCCCTAAGTGCTCCTGGAAAGCCACGAAAGGCCAACCCGCATCTCAGGCGCCCTTCCAGGACAGCACTCACAGCTTGCGGGGGAATCCATCTCTTCTGCTTTCTGGCGTCAGCCCTATACTCAGCTTCTGTTTCTGCCTGGCCTTGGGGAACTGTGCACTCATTTTCTTGCTTTTTTTTGTGGCTTTTCCCCACGTCCTGACTTTTCATCTCTGCCCTCCGGCTCCACCCAACAGATAAAAATTATCCGGTCCTACCCTGAGCTTGTCACCCTTATTCAGTCCCAATAGGGGGGCTAAACAATCTGGAGGAAGGGCAGAATGTGTAATTCTGCTCTGCCTGTCCTCAGGCTGATTAATTCTCAGAGTCATTCTTGGTGAGACATCAGAGGATGTTACCACGTTACTGAGGAGAGGGCCAAGGACTGTTCACACAAAAAGTAAGTCCTTTTCTGCTGCAAATAGTGCACAGGCAGATTATAACCTAGAAAGTTGAAGCTTAATATTTTCTGCTCTGTGTGACCTATTTTCCATCACAAAAAGATCAAAGAAAGTTCAAACAGAATAAACTAAATAGGAAATGCTGGTCCTTATCAAATGCATGGGATAATCCACAAGAAATGCATCACAAGAGCAAAACTGAGGCTTAGAAATGTTTACATGTCTCCATAGGCCGAGGATTGAACTGGAACTATTCCAGCTTTACTGCTACTTACACACTTATTATAGGTATTACAAATAGCAAGAGTTTATTTTTAAATTAATATTAATTGCAAGAATATTAATTGCAAGCTAGAAAGATATTAAATGGAAAATAATAATAGCTATCATGTATTGAGACTTTAACATCTAACAGACTCTGTATTTTGCATATTGAATAGTCATAAAAACTCACAGAGGAAGGTATTTTCTCCATTTCACTGATAAAGAGACTGGCTGGGGGAAATGGCTTAGCCTAAGAGTGATAGTGCTGATGTCACAAAAAACAAATGGCTCTAATGCTTCCTATCCAAGGAGCCTTTAAGATACTCCAGTGGGAACTCAGCCATTCATAGGGGAGGCCAGATTTAAAATAAAATGAAAGGCTATGGGAAACAAACAGGAAAGGTCAATGATAAGATGGAGGGAACCGGCCTGACACTGAGCATGTGCTTCTGAGCTCAGAAATGTGATGATGCTTTCCAACCCCTACTTCCTGTACTCAGCCTTGACCCATTTTTAGAACCATCTAGAAAGCCTCTTGGTTCCTCCTGATGAAAATATTTTCCAATAATTATTTTGCACTTTATAAAATACATGGATGAGGGGCACCTGGGTGGTTCAGTGGGTCAAAGCCTCTGCCTTCAGCTCAGGTCATGATCTCAGGGTCCTGGGATTGAGCCCCGCATCGGGCTCCCTGCTCAGCAGGGAGCCTACTTACCCCTCTCTCTCTACCTGTCTCTCTGCCTACTTGTGATCTCTCTCTCTGCCAAATAAATAAATAAAATCTTAAAAAATAAATAAATAAATAAAATACATGGATGACATATTACCCAGTTCTACAAAGTAATCACACGCACACACAAAATAGAAACTCCTACTTGGGATCAATGCTATGGAGGAGAATGCATTATAGGACTGACAGCAGCAATGACCTCATCAGCTTGTTCAGGGAAGGATCTTCCTGAGGAAGGGATGACTGATGGGGGAATCTGAAAGATGAGTACATATTAACTAGGGGAGGCAGAGGGATGGCGCTGAAGGGACTCTGTGGCTGAAGATACGTGTGAGGTAGTAAAAGATCAACGACAGTGGAACAAAATGGGTCAGAAGGAATATGGCGTGCAGTGCGGCTGGAGGACTGGGTAATGTTCCAGCAACACAGGGCCTTGAGGGAGTTCAGTTTTTGTTTTGAAAGCAATTAAAAAAAAAAATCACCAACAGATTCCAAACCGGTTGGGGCAGTGGTGGGTGTGGCAGAAGTAAGTTGTGACCACAGACCCTAGTCCCATTCAAAAGACTCCATCTGGCTCTTGTGTAGAGAGTGGGTAAGAAGGATACTGGTTGGTGCATGATGACCAAGGTGCAGGTAACGGCAGTGGTCCCCAGGAGGGGCAATGATGAAGCCACGGTCAGTGCTGCAATGCCAGCCATCGGCCAGAAGGGGCGCCCATATTCTAAAGAGAGATTCCCAAAATACAACCAGGACTTGAAGCTGGATTGGTAGGGGGATGAGGAAGAAATAGGTGAGAGAACAAACGGAGCGGCAAAGAAATCAAACATGAGAACCTTTCAAGGAATGAGGAATGGTCTAGAATATCAGAAGATTGGTAAGAGGTGAGAGGTCAAGCAAAATGGGAATGGAAAATCCCTTCTGGGTTTAGCAGTGTGGGGTTGCTGCTGACCACAGGTGAGATGGCGTAGTTAAACAGGTGGGTGGAAGACAGATCGAGTACAGACCACACTTTTCAGGGTTTGGAGGAGAAAGAGTCTTTGTATCAGAAGGGAAACGAAAAATAAAATCGAGATGGCCCACTAAAATCTTGTGATTTTAGAATCAACTGGCTCACAATGAATGTAGGTTTCAAACGAAAAGAATAGTTTGTATCATTAAAAATACAATGATATAAAAATTCCAGTGATTTACAAGGCTTCCCAAGGCATTAAAATATTCCATTTCAGCCCCAGCAGATCAGAAGAATTAAGGGCTTCAAACAGACAATCTTTCTTTTTAGCAACATGTCTGTATGTGAATTAAAATAGAGCTATCCATGAGATTGAACTAGCTGCTTGGAGCACTGGGAGAAATTCCAGAAGCCCAGAGGGTATCTGCTATGAGTCAGTGTGATTATCAGACTGAAAGGTATGATGGGGGTATTGATAGTTTCCCCTGGTTTCGATGGACACTAATCTCAGAGGAGTTTTGCCTTCAAATTCCTGGCTCTCTTACACAGTGCGAAAGGCGCCATGGACTCTCCATTTGGAATTAGAAAATCAGGCATCGGTGGTCGTCCTTAATGAATCCAGTTAGGTACAGAATAGAAGGCAAGTGGTTCAGAAAAGCCCGTCCACTAATCATTCACATCTTAACATGAATTAGTATCTGACATTTCAGTGGCGATCTTGCACAGAGAAACTGGAGATTTGAGGAAGGATGAGGGAGAAGATTTGGGGACATGGAAACTTACTACAGTACGGTGCGTCTGAACCCCGGAGGCACTGCGCTGAGAAGCAAGAGAGAACCTTTACAGAATATCAGAAAAGGGAGGTAGGGGGAAACCCAGGCAGACCCCTGATGCAGAGCGGAGGTTCAAATACATTCTGAAATATATATGAAATGTAAAATGAATGAACGTTTCCCATACTTCGCCATTTTGCCGAAGGTTCATCCCAGCTCTGCCTCAACCCTCTCAAAGTGCTGCTTCCTAACCTGGCAGCCAGAGAAAAAGCCGATAGGATATGTGATCCAATGTTCAATATGGGATCAATACGAGTCTCAGGCTAAGGAAGAGAATGAAGACAAAAATCAATCGGCAAATCAGATGACTGAGTTTTTCTCTTAATAACTAAGGTGTGCACTGATATGTTTAAGCTGATGAAAGACCAGCCCATGTATTTGAGTAGAATATAAGAACTAAACCAAGGTAAGATGAGATATAAAAGGATATGATTATCAAAGCCCATGACAGGAAGACAACTGAAACTCAGAAGTGAAGGAGCTCTGTGGAAACACTGGGGAAACATGTATCTACTGGGTCATTAGACTGGAGTTTCAATAATGTAAAGAACCAATGAAGACAGTGTAACCGGTGTAATAAGGAACAGAGGCTTTGAAAGCAGGGCAGCCTAAAAGGACGCTTATCTGACTTGGGTTCATAAAGCGATACGGTTGATATTGAGTACAATTTGGAAGATAAGTTTTGAAGTAAAATGTAGAAGGATCAGTGAATCTTATGTGGGTTTGATGCCTTTTTACGGCAAGGTTTATATTCTGAAAACTAAGACAGGGGCTACTCCCTAAATGTACAAGAGCCAGTTTCTGTTATTAACTACGGCAGGCGTAATGACACAGTGTGGTTTTTGTTGCTTCTCTAAATGCATGGGCATGCTTACGGCATGACAAACAGAAGATGCTATGACAGGATATTAACACTGAAAAATGTTCCCGATGCAGAGGAAACAAGGAAAAGAAGCTTTTTCAATATGACAACTGACCCAAAACACCTATTATAAAGTGCACACATCTTCTTAAATTAAAAAAAAAAAATATGTATGGCTTTGAGCTGTCCTCACAGTCACCCAGTATGAATCATAAACAGCACGTATTTGAGGGGCATGAGGAAGAGGGGAACAGTGGCTCAGAAAAATGAACAGTTTGGTATAATCAAAAGAACCCCCTAATAGAGAAGGCTCCGGCTTCTCTCCAAGAAATCTGCACTACAAAACAAAATGCCTGGGATAGGATAACATTCAGACAATGGAAAAAAAAAAAAAACCTAAATGGGGAAAAAAAAAAGTGTAAGCTCGGGACATACTAATAGAAATCAAACATTAAGCACGGCTTTTGGAGAAATATTTCAGAAATTAGCTGGAAGCTTTGTTGGTGAAACTAAGTCTGGTTGCTCAGTCCTGTGATTTCTCGAAAAACATTAATTTATCCATCTATTTATCTGAAAATTTATACCCTTTCACAAAACTGAATATTTATTTTTACTTTTAAGATTTTATTTATTTATTTGACAGAGAGACACAGTGAGAGAGATTGAGAGCACAAGCAGGGGGAGCAGCAGAGGGAGAAGGAGAAGCAGGCTCTCCACTGAGTAGGGAGCCCAATGAGGGGCTCCATCCCAGGACCCTGGGACCATGACCCGAGCCGAAGGCAGACACTTAACCAGCTGAGCCACCCAGGCACCCCAAAGCTGACTCTTTAAATGGCACTGTTTCAGTCACGAAATTATCATGTAGTAAGAAAAGAATATTAACATATGTGATATAAGGTGTGTGTTAATTTTGTTCACTGCTCTATTTTTGTCCAAGGAACTCTAATAAAAACAAAAGCAACACATTGGCTGATATTTTAGAAAACTCAATAAATCTACTGATACAACACTGGAAACTCTCTCTTATATATCCTACACAAGAAAAACAAAAGAGTAACTTTCAAGAAATTTTAATCTAATCAAACCGGAGGGGATAATTCCAGATTTAAGAAAACTGCTACCATGCCATAGTTATCTGTAACAAAGTAATCAGACACAAAATACCTGTTTTACACGTAATTTGAAAGGCATCTCATTTGCATCAGTCTTAAAATAAACATGTGCATTTACATAATAGCACTGTTTTCTGCCACTTAATTTTCAGTAAATATGTGACTGATAATATTCAGTCATTTTGGTTTCAAACTCACATCCATGAAACCCAGGGATGCTTAAAGAAATCAAAGGGTATTAGAGGATCCGAAAGAAACTAAAAACAAAGTACCAGCAAATAATAGCATGAGTTTTTACGAGGGAAAAAGAGGAAGTAAAATGAAAATTCAACACTGTTGTTTGTGTGCCTCTTAGCTTTCCATAACTGATTACACAAATGAATACAGTTCTTTTAAGTAAGAAGACAATTCATGAAAGCTAATGCAGCAATTCCCATGCCAGTTCCGAGGGAATCTAAGACTAATTACTGAAGCTCAAAGGTCTTCTGCTGGGATAAAACCTGCCTACCAAAAGTTTCCAGAGCTTCGCAAAAGAGTTTTCAAGGGTGAAGTAGAGGGAGTAGAGAGGGTTTCATATTATCATGTTCAATTTAGATTTAAGTTTGTTGGTATGAGTCTCAAATACATGAGTATCCTGCCGAAAGACATGATTATTCATCAGTCTCTAAAAATGCCAGGGAGAGAATGTGAAGAGCAGTAATTCCTCAAACTGAAACCCAGGTTTGAGTTTCTACAAAGTTATTATACGTGTATCGGCTCGTGCTTGGGGGACAAACTATAAGAGAAAAGCAATTGATTTTATTTTATTTTTTTTTTAAAGATTTTATTTATTTATTTGACAGAGAGAAAGATCACAAGTAGGCAGAGAGGCAGGCAGAGAGAGAGGGGGAAGCAGGCTCCCTGCTGAGCAGAGAGCCCGATGCGGGGCTCGATCCCAGGACCCTGAGATCCTGACCTGAGCCGAAGGCAGAGGCTTTAACCCACTGAGCCACCCAGGAGCCCCTAAAAGCAATTGATTTTAAAAGGAGAAGGCAGACAGCTCAACATTCTTAACTTTGTACAGCTATATGTAAATGAAATTAGATGCCAAAAGAAAGAGAGAAGGTAGGAGATCTTCAACTCTTGCTTAGGAAATCCCTCTTTAGGTTCAACTACGATCTCGCAGAAATGCCAATTCATAACTGAAACTGAGAATGTCCACATGACAGGGAGGGATACATCTGAGCTAGGGCCACACCGAAGCTTAAGGTCATCACACTTACAGGGAAGATGAAACAAGCAATACAATTCCAAAGCAAACAAAACCTCAGGTCTGGAAGTGTTCTTAGAAATACTGTAGTCCATTCTGGGAACCCTAGACTCTTTGAGAAGCAGATGGAAATCAGGGATCTTTTTTCCTGGAAATATGTACAAAATTTCAGATACAGTTTCAAGAACTTCATGGAACCACTCACATGGACCTCAGATGTTTTTCTAAGAAAGGCAGAGAGAAGCCAGGGACTCAAACCTGAGGCTACAAGTTCCTAGACTCAAGATGAAGTACTGAGTGAAAAAGGCTTAGAAATCGGTAAAAAGAGGACAAACACCAGCAAGGGGGTGGGGGGAGAGGGGGAAGGAGATGCTGAGAAGATAGGCTTTTCAAGGGCCACATTTTTTTATTAAGTTTTTAAATCCACTATAGTTAAAATACAGTGTTGTATTTGTTTCGGGTGTACAACATAATGATGCAATAAGTCTACACATTACTCACTGCTCCTCACAATAAATTTCCTCCTTAATCCTCATCACCTATTTCACCCACTGCCCCCCTCTTGCCTCCCATTTGATAACCATGAGTTTATTCTCTATAGTTAAGAGTCTGTTTGGGGGCTTGTCTTTTTCCCCCTTTGTTCTGTTTCTTAAATTCCACATATGAGTGAAGTCATATGGTATTTGTCCTTCTCTGATAGACTTAGTTCACTTAGCATTACACTCTCTAGCTCCATCCATGTTGTTGTAAATGGCAAGATTCCATTATTCTTTATAGATGAATAATAGTCCCACCTCTTCTTTATCAATTCATCAGTTTACGGAGACTTGGGTTGTTTCCATAATTTGGCTATTGTAAAGAATGCTGCAATAAACATAGGCTGTATATATCCTTTCCCATTAATGTTTTCATATTCTTTGGTGTCATTACTGGATTGTGAGGTAGTTCTATTTTTAACATTTTGAGGAACCTCCTTACTGTACTGCACAGTGGCTACACCAGTTTGGATTCCCACCAACTGTGGGAGGGTTCCTTTTTCTCCACATCCTCTTGTGTTTTTTATTTTTGTCACTCTGACAGGTGTGAGGTGATATCTCTGTAGTTTTGATTTGCATTTCCCTGATGGTGTGTGATGTTGAGCATCTTTTCATATCTTTGGTCACCTCTATGACTTCTTTGGAGAAATGTCTGTTCATGCCTTCTGCCCATTTTTATTTGGATTGTTCATTTTTTGGGTGTTGAGTTGTATCAGTTCCTTATATATTTTGGATACTAACCCTTTACTGAATATGTGATTTGCAAATATCTTCTCCCATTCTGTAGGTTGCCTTTTAGTTTTGTTGATTATTTACTTTTCCATGCACAAGCTTTTTATTTTGATGAAGTCGCAATAGTTTATTTTTTTATTTTGTTTCCTTTGCCTCGGGAGACAATATACAAAAAGAAGTTGTGAAGTTGTTACGGCCACTGTCAAACAGGTTACTGCCAGTGTTCTCTAGGAAATTTATGGTTTCAGGTCTCACATTTAAGTCTTTAGTCCATTTTCAGTTTATTTTTGTGTGTGGTGCAAGAAAGTGGTTCAGTTCATTCTTTTGCATGTAGTTGTCCAGTTTTCCCAACACCATTTATTGAAGAGATTTTTTCCCATGCATATTTTTGCCCCTTTCGTCGAAGATCAACTGACCATATAGTTGTGAGTTCATTTCTGGGCTTTGTATCTTCTTCCGTTGATGTGTGTGTCTATTTTTATGCCAGTACCTTACTGTTTTGGTTGCTACAGCTTTTTAGTATACCTTAAAATCTGGGATCATGATATCTCCAGCTCTGTCTTTCTTTTTCAAGATTGTCTTGGCTATTTAGGGTCTTTTGTGGTTCCATATAAATTTTAGGATTATTTGTTCTAGTTCTGTGAAAAATGCTCTTAAGATTGCATTGAATCTGTAGATTGCTTTGGGTAGTAAGGACATTTTAAAAATATTTATTCTTCCAATCCATGAACATGGAATATCTTTCCATTTGCTTGTGTCATCTTCAATTTCTTTTGTCAGTGTTTTATAGCTTTCAGAGTACAGGTTTTTCACCTCTTTGGTTAGGTTTATTCCCAGGTATCTTATTTTTTTTGGTTGAACTGTAAATGGAACTTTCTTAATTTCTCTTTCTGTTTCTTATTAGTGTACAGAAATGCAACGGATTTACATACATTGATTTTGTATCTTGTGACGTTACTGAAATTATTTACTAGTTCTAGTAGTTTTTTGGTAGAGTCTTCGGTGTTTTCCATATACAGTATCATGTCATCTGCAAATAGTGAAAGTTTTACCTCTTCCAAATTAGTAAATCTGGATGCTTTTTATTTCTTTTTTTAAGATTTTTTATTTAGTCATTTGACAGAGAGAGATACAGAAAGAGAAGGAACACAAGCAGGGGGAGTGGGAGAGGGAGAAGCAGGCTTCCTGCTGAGCAAGGAGCCTGATGCGGGGCTCAATCCCAGGCTCCTGGGATCACGACTGGAGCTGAAGGCATTTAAGGACTGACCCACCCAGGTGCCCCGCCTTTTATTTCTTTTTGTTGTCTGATTGCTGCAGCTAGGGCTTCCAGTACTATGTTGAATAAAAGTGGTGAGAGTGGACATCCTTGTCTTATTCCTGACCTTGGAGGAAAAGCTCTCAGTTTTTTTACCACTGAGTATGATGTCTGCTGTGGGTTTTTCATATATGGCCTTTATTATGTTGAGGCATGTTCTCTCTAAACCTACTTTGTTGAGTTTTTTTTTTTTTTATCATGAATGGATGTTGTACTTTGTCAAATGCTTTTTCTGCATCTGTTGAAATGATCATATGGTTTTTTATACTTTCTCTTATTGATGTGATGTATCATGTCACATTAATTGATTTGCAAATATTGAACCACCCTTGTAACGCAAAAATAAATCCCACTTGATTGTGGTGAGTGATTTTTTTTTAATGAATTGTTGGATTCGGTTTGCTAGTATTTTGGTGTGGATTTTTGCGTCTGTGTTCCTCAGAGATATGGGCCTGTAGTTCTCACTCTCACTCTCTCTCTTAGTGTTTTTATTTGATTTTGGTATCAGGGTAATGCTGGCCTCATAGAGTGAATTCGGATAGAATTCACTGTTTTTTAGAATACCTTAAGAAGAATAGGTATTAACTCTTTAAGTGTTTAGTAGAATTCACTTGTGAAGCCATCTGGTCCTGGACTTTTGTTTATCAGAAGTTTTTTGATTACTGATTCAATTTCTTTGCTGGTAATTGGTCTGTTGAAATTTTCTATTTCTTCTGATTCCATTTTGGGAGGTTATATATTTCTAGAAATGTATCCATTGTTCTAGGTTGTCTAATTTGTTGGCATATAATTTTTCATAATAATTCTTTTACAATTCTTTGTATTTTTGCGGTGTGGTAGTTATTTCTCTTCTTTCATTTCTGATTTTGTCTATTTGATTCCTCTTTCTTTTTTTGTTTGTTTGTTTTATGAGTCTGGCTAAAAGTTTATGAGTTTTGTTGATCTTTTCAAAGAACCAGCTCCTGGTTTTACTGATCTGTTCTACTGTGTGTGTGGTTTTTTGTTTGTTCGTTTGTTCATTTGTTTTAGTTTCTACTTCATGTATTTCTGCTCTATTTTTATTATTTCCTTCCTTCTTCTACTGCCTTTGGGTTTTGTTTGTTGTTCCCTTTCTAGCTCCTTTAGGTGTAAGGTTAGATTGTTTGAGATTTCTCTTGCTTCTTAAAGTAGGTCTGTAGTGCTAGAAGCTTCCCTCTTGGAGCAGTTTTTGCTGCATCCCAAAGATTTTGGACTGTTGTGTTTTCATTTTCATTTGTCTCCACATATTTTTTTATTTCCTTTTTGATTTCTTGGTTGACCCATTCATTGTTTAGTAGCATGTTATTTAACCTCCATGTATATGTCCTCTTTCCAGATTTATTCATGTGGATGATTTCTAGTTTCATAGCAGTGTGCTCAGAAAAGATGCACAGTGTGACTTCAATCTTTTTTGAATTCGATGAGCTTTGTTTTGTGGCCTAATATGTGACCTTTTCTGGAGAATATTCCATGTGCACTTGAAAAAGAATGTACATTCTACTGTTTTAGGATGGCATGTTCCGAATATATCTGTTAAACCATCTGGTCCAGTGTGTCATTCAAAGCCACTGTTTCCTTGTTCATTTTCTGCTTAGATTATCTGTCCATTGATGTAAGTGGGGTGTTAAAGTCCCCTACTATCATTGTGTTACTATCAATTACTTCCTCTATGTTTGTTACTAACTGCTTTAAGTATTTGTGTGCTCCCATGTTGGGTTCATACATATTTACAACTATTATATCTTCTTGTTGGACTGTCTATCCCCTTAATGATTATATAGTATCCTTCTTTGTCTCTTGTTATAGTCTTTGTTTTAAAATCATTTTATCCAATATAAGTATTGGTAACCTGGCTTTCTTTTTACAAAAATCCATTTGTATGATATATGCTTCCCCATCCCTTCACTTTCAATGTGCACATGTCCTTAGGTCTGAAATGAGTCTCTTGTAGGCAGAATTATAGATAGGTCTTGTTTTTCTATTTCGTTACCCTTTGCCTTTTGATTGGAGCATTTAGTCCACATATATTCAAAGTAAGTATTGATAGGTATGTATTTATTGCCATTTTGTTACTTGCTTTATGGTTGGCTTTCTTTAGTGATATACTTGGATCCCTTTCTCTTTATTTTTTGCATATCTCCTACTCGTTTTTGAGTTCTGATTACCATTTGGTTTGTATATTATATGTTCTGTATATAGCAGTCTATACTAAGCTGATGGTCACTTATGTTTGAATCCATCATTTAGTTGTCTCTCCCCACACTAGGTATAAAGTGTCATACTTCACATCTTTTTATTGTGTGAGTCCCCTGACTGATCTTTATATAGTTCTTCTTACTGCTTTTATGCTTCCTACTTCCCTTACTCTTGCTTGTGGTCTTTCCTTTTCACTCAAAGAGTCCCCTTTAACATTTCTTGTAAGGTTATTTCAGTGGTCATGAATTCCTTTAACTTTGTTTGTCTGGGAAACTCTATCTCTCCTTCTATGCTGAATGATAGCTTTGCTGGATAGAATATTCTTGGCTGCAGATTTTTTCCTATTAGCACTTGGAATACATCACACCACTACCTTCCATACAGGGCCTTAGTTCTTACAGAAGCCAGCTCTATGCTACACTCGCCTTTCTTCTTCAGGAGAGTCCAATTTCTCTTATCACTTATAGTAAGGAAATGTCTTCTACATCTGGCCGTCCCAGTGTCTGCTCGAACACAGTCTGCTCACTGTGGGCTTATTTTATCAAAAACAATTTTCCTCTGAAGTCTATCTGCTTTTCACTAGCACTATTATCATACCAATCAAACAGACTCAAAGTCTCACATTTGTCTTCAATTCTCTTTTTCTTCTTCCATTTGAAACCTAGGAATCAATAAGCAACCAAGCCCTGCCAATTCTTCTGTTATGCCTACTATATCCATTTATTGGGTTCCCTCTTTGTGACGGGCACTGGAGATAAAAGATAAATAAGACACACCATGCAGCCACAGAGCTCACTGTCAAGGGTCTCTTCCTTGATATTTTTATAGTGACCACTGATGTTCTAGATGTTCATCATTCTACGGTACCTTTCTACAGGCAGCCCTTGACTGCTCTGGCTTTCTTTAGTCTAATCACTCCCTCCCAAGACTCCAATTCACATACCATTTTTCTGACCAGATACATTCCCTAAAATAATAAATTCATCATGTAATACCCTTGCGAGGAATATCTCCATGGGGTTCTGGTAGCTATAGGAAATCTGTGGACTCTACTCAGATCATCAGAGCTCTGTGTGTCCTGGGCTCACCCTTATCCACCTGAAGGTCTTTTCTTTAACCCAAGTACCCTTCAGTACACATTCCCTGCTCTGGTGAAGCTGGTCCTGAAACTGCCTGATGCTTACTCTGGGCCCCATTGCCCCTCCATTTCTACTCATCCTCTGAGTCATGGTTCAGGTCCTGTCTCTTTCCAGAAAACATTTCAAGAAATTTTATATCCCACTCTGACCGTGCACTGATGTATTATGGTATTTGTATAAATTACTCATTTTGACACTAAATCATAAGTATTCAGTTTTATTTTTTGTTTTTCCAAACTGATTACAATTTCTTTGAGGTTTGTAAGAAAATCTTGTGCTTCTCTTGTGTACTTTCAGGTGTCCATTCATTTGAAATATATTTATTGAGGTCCTACTTTTGTGCTCTGCACTATTCCAGGCTGAGGGGGTCTCCTGTGCTCTAACATAGTAAAACACTAAACCCTAAAAGATATTTGTTGATAAACAAAATTCATTCCCTCTGCTAGCAAACGCCATATTTATTTAAGGAAAATAACTCTTAAAAGCTGTTTTATTTTTAGATCATGTGGCCAAAGAAGTCCCATAATTTCCCAAAAGGCCCTCAACTGTTGGGAGTTTCGACAATCAGGCTGGAGGTGGATTTAGAATATACTCACTTGCTCATATTTGTCAGAATTTAATGCACCTTTTGTAATTCCTGTTAAAAGGACATGACCACCTTTTTAAGGATCACCTTTTGCTCTTCTTCAACTTGGTATAAAGTGCTCGCATAAAGAAAATGGAGAATTTGAATCTTTAATAATAGAAGATGTTTCTATACTACCAGTTTTATAAATAAGCCAGAAACTCCCCAGATTTAGCCAGCTGTATTAGTAAAAATTTAGGAAAGTGGGCAGTTTATTATTATTTAATTGCGCAGACTTCTGTTGAGGGTGTACATAATTTAGTTCACAAATATGCCCATAAAAAGAACATTCCAATATAATAAATATTCAAGTCATTAAATATATGTCACCGTGACTGTTCTCTTCCGTGATAACAAACAATAAGTGTTATGGTCCCAGATGTTTACTTAAATTGGCCCTGGAGGGATAGATAGGCCATGGGTAATCATCATGGTTACTGATGTACTTTTTATACTGAGATGATACTAAGGAGAAAATGGCCCTTCTTTCTGCATATCATCCATCTCTACGGCTTCTGTGCAGCATAATTTGCAGCAGTGACTCTCAAGTAGCTTTGGAGTTGTGATTTTTATCACAAAAAGAAAGAAAGAAAAAAGGAAAAAAAGAAAGCAAAAACTTTAAAGAGAATTTTTTTTTTAATTGAACCAGACGCTGTGTGAACATTTGTAGAGATCATGTAAGTCTGAGAATGAGGTTACCTTCTTCAAGAGGTGATTTGCTTTTGCTTCTATCAGATTTCTGGGCTTATGGTAGATCTGAATCTGGTAAGGACGGAAATGATTCAAAGCTGGGCTTCACTCATTTAGAGAACTCATCTTTTCTAGGGATTGCTGGAAGCTCTGCTCAGCCTCTCACCTGTCAGTCATGCTTTTTTTTTTTCCCAATTACTTTTATTTTATTTTTTCAGTGTTCCAAGATTCATTGTTCATGCACCACACCCAGTGCTCCATGCAATACATGCCCTCCTCAATACCCACCACCAGGCTCGCCCAATCCCCCACCCTCCTCCCCTCCAAAACCCTCAGTTTGTTGCTCAGAGTCCACA
>CM052897.1:104015097-104047304 GCA_028534135.1 Potos flavus
TGGGCTACATGTGGCCCTTCTTTGTACTGCATCTGCATCTTTGGGGTAAATACCCAGTAGTGCAATTGCAGGGTCATAGGGTAGCTCTATTTTTAATTTCTTAAGGAATCTCCACACTGTTTTCCAAAGTGGCTGCACCAACTTGCAGCCATGCTTTTGCATTCAGCAAGTTTCTTGTGAGAAAAAGCAGCCTCAAATGCAGGGCTCATCCCCCTTGGCTTCCTTCTTCTTCTGGATTTTAGCCCTGAAAATTCTCTTTGCCTTGGTAGCTTGCCAGTGCCCTCTAACAGTGCACTTTGCTCAGTATACTTTGCTTATTTAGTATACTCTGTTTTCCTTGTATTATTTGCAGGAGGTCTGAGCTAAGGCGATTTCACAGCCAGAAGGAGAAGCTCCTTTACCCCTACTTTGGTGATTGGCGTCACAACACATACACTTTCTAGCTGATTATCTTGGACTAATCTTTAATAGCTCAATACTTGAGTATCTTCCTCTTCCTCTTTTGTCTCTTCTGTGCATGTAGAAAAGTCTCTCTAAATCAGACTCTTTGGCCACTTGTTGACCCTGTGATCATTTAAGTTACAATTGCCCATGGAACTTTCTATCCAGTCTCCCAGTCATGGGAAACTCTCAAGTCTAGTCTTGAGTAGGACTGTGTCTTAGTCCATCTGAGCTGCCATAACAGAACAGTATCGACCAGGAGTGTTATAAACAATAGTTTATTTTCACAGTTCTGCAGGCTGGGAAGCCCAAGATCAAGGTGCCGACCGATGAGCTGTCTGGTAAGAGACCACTTTCTGGCTCTTAGATGGCGGTCTCTTGCTGTGTCCTCACATAGTGGAAGGTGCACAAGGGGAGGTTGGGATTTCTTACAAGGTCATCAGTCCCATTCATGAGGGCTCAGCCCTCATAACCTACTCACTTCCCAAAGGCTCCACCTCCAAACACCATCCCATTGGGAATTAGCTTTTGAATTTATGACTTCTGAGGGAATACATTCCATCTATATGAGACTATGTAGCATAAAATATCCTGGAAGTTAAATACACAAGAATCCCTTTTCTTTCCCCTCACCCTGAAAGTTCAGTTAGGAAAGATGCTTACAGGAAGTCAACACATCCAGGCGTCTACCTGACAGAGGGAAAACACTCACTTTGAGCTCTAACCCAGTCAGGAAGTTCCTCTTTCACTCACTGGGAGCCAGCCCGAACCCCTCTCAAATTGGCTGCAGAATTAAAAGGCAGCTGGTCCAATGACCGGAGCATAAAGTGACTGGAGGTAGGACAGGCAGAGCCACAGTGCTGTGTAAATAAGAGCTGCCTTCCCACAGGAAAGAAAGACAAGGAGCAGACTCTTCTTAGAGAATCTCTGGGGAAAGGAGGCTCTTTAAGGTCTTCAAAAGACTTTAAGGTCTGAAAATCTGAACCAATAAAGATAAAAACATATTTCTGGAATGTAACATCATAAAATAACTTGGCACTGGACAAAACCTGTGTTGACTGCCTAGCAAAGAATGAGAACGTGGGCCGAGAGAAGCAGAGCAGCGTGGACCACGCAAGCACAGAGACAAGCACACAGTGTGGCCTGCTGTACCATACAACTGGGAGTAAGGGGTCCCTGAGAAGCTTCCATGCCCCCCTGTAGCACAGTGTTGGAACACAATTTCTTTCTGTCTGGGTGGGCCCCACAGTATGCAAGGACAGGACAAGGACAGGACAACTCCATGACCATCAACTGATAACCTGGGCTTGTCAGGGTGATGACTCCTCCCCAGGTTACTAGCTGTAGCCAACTCACACTCCTGAATGTGGCTGCTGTTTAACAGCTAACAAGAAACACTGGAAGCAGGGCGCCTGGATGGCTCAGTCGTTAAGCGACTGCCTTCAGCTTAGGTCATGATCCCAGGGTTCTGGGATCAAGTCCCCCATCAGGTTCCATGTTCAGTGGGAAGCCTGCTTCTTCCTCTCCCGCTTCCCCTGCTGTGTTCCCTCTCCCACTGTCTCTCTGTCAAATAAATAAATAAAATATTTTTTAAAAATAAAAGAAAGAAACACTGGAAGGGAAAACACAGGAAGGAACACAGTTTTTGTTCGGAAGCAATGGGACCTTGGATGACATTTTCCCCTCTATGTTTTCTAAACAGTCCTGAACGTGATCATATTTTATTCACAAAATTAATAAACAGCAAATACAAATCGTATAAAGAAGAAGCAATGTCCTCTAAAATTTCTTTTTTCAACTTAAGATTTCTGTAATGAATCCCAATAACAGAATTAAATTTCTATATAAGAGATGCGGACGGAGTGCCATGTGCCTCAGGAGGGGGTCTGAGGACTAAATCAATCTGACTGTCAACAGGCCCCTTCTATTTTCCTTCAAACAACATGTTATTTCCCATGCAAACCAAATGCATAAGACATCTTTAAATCTCATAATACTTATGAAAAAATTCTTTACCTAAAATTCTCATATTCTTCTTCTTGTCGTTTCCACGGACAGCTCTGTATATTTCTGATAATCTGCAGATAGTCACTCTCTAAATACCTGAAAGTCAAATGTCAGTAAAATTAGAAAACAGAGATCCCATATATTGCTAAACACACATACGAGTGTCCTAAAGGACATTTTGAGAATCTGCTCATTTTAGCTCTCTAAATCTTTTCTGAAATAAGGTAATGTAGAAATAAGTTATTATCATACCCATTTCCAAACTGCTAGGAACATAAATTTGGAAAGAATTATTATGTTGACTTAGGAACATGTGATGTGCACATATCATAAGTCAAGTCTAGTATTACAAATAAACCATGACAGCACCTCAGTTCCCATTCATATCCTACAGTCATTTCATTTCACTATAATCACTGACAAATACATTTTATAGATGTTTACCATAAATATATAGTTTATCATTTTTTATACTCTAAGTTGATTGACTTACCTTGAGAAATACAGATAAAATTTCCCTAAAATAATCATCTTAAATTTTAATTCTGAATAGTACACTAAAAAAAAAAAAAGCAGATTAAGCTAAGTTAAAAGAGATGTATATATATTGGCATAAACAAATCTATAGGCTCAGCAGTACAGTTTCGCGGGATCCCAGTCCCCAGTAAATCTCCTTCTACCTGCAATTTCATCAGTAAGTATTAATTCCTTTAATCACAGAATAGCTGTTAGTCTTTAAGGGTTATCATTTCAATGCAAGTACTGGGGCCCCTGGATGGCTTAGCTGGTTAAGTGTCTGCCTGCCTTCAGCTCAGGTCATGATCCCAGGGTCCTGGGATTGAGTCCCACATCAGGCTCCCTGCTCAGCAGAGAGCCTACTTCTCCCTCTCCCTCTGTTCCCCACCCCCAAAGCTTATGATTTCTCACTCTTGCTCTCTCTCAAATAAAATATTTTTTAAAAATTAAAAAAATTATAAAAAATAAAATAAAATACAAATATCCCTGTGTGTGAAAAAAAAAACCCTTAAAATTTCTTTAAATTAATATCTTAGTCACTAGTTGCCTGCCACTTGAGATGAAGGTGCTGCATTAAGGAGACAGAGTATGTGTGGTGAGTGGGTGGAAAAGGGAGAGGGCCATGAAAAATCCTGTCAGAAACCATTCCTCCATCGCCATCCAGCAAAATGCAGAGCCTCCAAAGCTTCGCTCTGAAAGAGGTATTTGTTATAGGTGGGGAAGGTCATCAACCAAGCAACTCCTCTCCCTCTGAAGTTTACCTACCTTTTGGGTATCTCTGTCTTTAATGGTGCCACCAAAAATAAAAAATATATATATATTTTTTTTTCCCTTGGCGGCTGTTGGCCCAGCTAAGAAAATCTGAAAATCTTGAAAGACTGTTTTATACCAAAGGAGAAGCAAGGCAAAAAACCATCACAGGAGAGGTTAAAAATAGTTTTACTTGTATACAGGCTTCCAACCTTAACAGATTTACCTCATTCCCACAGGTCCTAAGACTTGTCTTAGTATGCCAGGGAGCCTGAGAGATCTATATATTCTACCCCCAAAGCTTTGTCTAAATGTGACACTTCCTAGCTGGAGTAAATATTACCTGTCTCCACAAGGTAAGAGAAACCCAGAGATTCTGCAAGACAATGTTAAGTGCAGGGGAAAAAAAAAAGAAAGAAAGAAAGAAAAAGAAATACACATTCAGCAACCTACCCAAGGCTCTCTCAATTTCCGGCTCTTCAGCAGAGACATAACACAGTGCCTAAGTTCTCCTGTCTATAGAGTCTTATCTACCACCATGACATGGTTTTAGTCATTTCATCATACTTAAAACAGGACACCATGTGTACCACAGTCTATCAGGCAAAGTAACAAAAGAACTGCTACCTCACAAAGCTCAATGAAAGAGAGAACGAAGAGAGAAGCCAAATACAAATATCTTCTCATTAAATCAATGAGAACTGCAACCGTATTTGAAGTCATCAGGATAAAACATAACATAAAAAGTACAGTAAGTATGAAATTACTATCCTCTCCCAAAAGCTAAATGTGTCATAGTTTTCTTTAAATGACATTTATGAGACAGAAAAGAAATTAAATTTCTCATGATGTATAGCTCAGATAGATTAGTGAACTTGAAAACAGAGCAGTAGAAACTATTGAAAATGAGACATAAAAGGAAATAAAAGATTGAGTGAAAAAGTTACAATCACGCAGCTGTGAGACAACCCTGAATGGCTTAATATATGGGAGATTATGACAATAGAAAGATAGAAAAGACAAATGATTTTTTTCAAAAAATTATGGTGACAAATTTTCCAAATGAGAACTATAAACCCACAGATCCAAAAAGCTCAACAAACTGAAAATACAAGAGACATTAAAAAAAAAAAAAAAAAACTAGGGGTGCCTGGGTGGCTCAGTCAGTTAAGCATCTGACTCATGATTTCTGCTCAGGTCATAATCTCAGGGTCGGGAGACTGAGCCCCAAGTAGAACTCCACGTTCTGTTGAGAGTCTGCTTGAGGATTTCTCTCTCTCTCCCTCTTCCTCTGTACTCCCTACTTGTGCAAGTCTACTCTCTAAATACATACATAAATAAATATTTTTAAAAACTACACAAGACAAACAATAATAAAATTTCTTTAAACCAGTGATAAAAAGAAAATCTTAAAAGTAGTTAGAGAAAAGAAGAGTGCCTGAGGGGCTCAGTCGGTTAAGTGTCTGCCTGCGGCTCAGGTCATGATCCTGGCATCATGGGATTGAGCCCCATGCAGGGCTCCCTGCTAAGTGAGAAGTCTGTTTCTCCCTCTCCCTCTGCACTCCACTCCCCAGCTCATGTTCACTCTTTCTCTCTCAAATAAATAAATATAAATCTTTAAAAAAAAAAAAAGGAGAGAAAATAAACATATTACATATATAGAAACAAAGTAAGATTACAGCAGACTTGTCAGAAACAATGCAAATCAGAAGGCATGGAACAATACCATTAAAATAAAGAATATCATTTAGGGGGATTATCAACCTAGATTTCTACAGTCAGCAAACCTTTCAAAAAATGAGGGCAAAACAGGGACATTTTCAGACATACGAAGGCTGAAAGAATTCATACCAGCAGACCTGCGGTAGAAGGAGTGCTAATGGAATCCTTCAGGTGGAAGAAAAAGGAAACCGGAGTAAATCTGGCTCGATTCGAAGTAATGAAGAACACTAGAAATGGTAAATACGTAAATATATACAAAAGAATTTTTCTTCTTTTCCTACAACTCTTTAATAAATAATCAACTGTTTAAAGTAAATATAATAATAATATATTGGGGAGTTTATAACATATGTAGAAATCAATGCCTGACAACTATAGAACAAAGGTCAGAAAGGGGAATGATATAAATCACTTTGAAAGCAGATTGTGATGACAAAAAGACGTATACAGCTGACCTTTAAACAACACAGGGGTTAGCGGTCCTGACCTCTTGTGCAGTCAAAAATCCACATATAACTTTTGACTCTGAAAAAATTTAATTACCAATAGGCGACTATTGACCAGGAGCCTTACTAATAACATAAACAACCAATTAACACATATCTTGTATGTTAATTTGTATGTATTATATACTATATTATAAAAAGTAAGCTAGAGAAAAGACAAAGTGTTTCAGAAAGTTATAAAGAAAAGAAAATACATTTATAGTACTATACTCTAAAACATCCACGTATAAGAGGACCCGTGCAGCTCAAACCCATTTTGTTTAAGGGAAAACTGTACTGTTCACTTAAAGCAATCAGTAAAGATAAAGCCATAAAGAGTGAAGATGTAATCATAAAATACTCAACCAAAAGAAGGCAGGAAAAGGAAAAGGAACAAAGAACAGGCAAATAGAAAACAAATAACATGATAGTAGATTTAAAGCCAGCCATATGAATAATCCCATTACATGTAAATAATGTAAACATATCAATTAAAAGGCAGAGAATGTCATCTTGGATTTTAAATAAGCAGGAACCAATCACATGTTATTTACAAAACAAGCATTTCATATAAGTAAACAGGTTAAAAGTAAAAAGGTGAGAAAAGATATACTGTAGTAGAACTAATTAAAATAAAGCTAGAGCAGCTATACTCACATCAGACAAAGTAGTTTTCTGAGCAAGAAATACTACCATGAAAAAAATAGGGTATGAGCAGGAATTGATAAGACAAAGAAATGAATGAAATCAAAGCTGTTTTATTTTAAAAAATAAAGTTGATAAACTTACTGTCACATTGCTCAAGTGAAAGACAAATGACCAAGATGAGAACAATGTCGGAGACTGCAGCACTAACAGTCCTATGGATATAAAAGTATAATAACAACTTTATGGCAAAAATTTTGAAAACTTAGACACAATGGACATACTCGTTGAAAGACACAAACTACAAAAGCTCTCTCAAGAAGAAACAGAGGTCAGAATCAGAGGAAGATGTAAGTAACCACAGAAAAGTGTTTGGAGAGATGCAACATTGCTAGCTTTGAAGGTGGAGTTAAAATACAGAACAGTTCTGGTTCAAGATGGTGACACAGAAAGATTCTGAACTCAGCTCGGACAGAGTCTACAGCTACATATGCAACAAATTCCTCTTAAAATAAAACTAAACTAAAGTAAAGGCTGGCTGAGTAACAACTACACATTTTGGGGCACCTGGGTGGCTGGTTGGGCATCTGCTTTCAGCTCAGGTCGTAATTCCGGAGGACAGAGCCTTGCATCGGCCTCCCTGCTCAGCGGGGAGCCTGATTCTCCCTCTGCCCCTCCCCCTGCTCATGCTCTCTCTCTCTCTCTCTAATAGATGGATGGAATCTTTAAAACACCACCACCAACAACAACAACTACACATTGAGCAAACAAGAGGGAAACCACATCAAAGTAGGTAGGAAAGGCTGGAATGCAATCTCACCATAAACCCCATCCCCAATGCAGTGACCCCCAAATAGCAGGGAACACAAAACCCAGAGATTCTCCCTGAGGAGCAAAGGGTTTGAATCCCATGTGGTGCATTTCAACTTTCAAGGCATACCCTTGACAGATGAGCCCTTAAAACATTTAGCTTTGAAAACCAGTGGGGCTCATGTCCCAAGACCCATAAGATGGAAGAAATCTGAAAAACTGTCCTTCAAGTGCTTGTGTGCTTGACTCATCCACCCTAGGACCCAGCTCAATGGCAGCTGAGTGCCCCAGACTTAAAGGGAAGGAGGCTCACCTACATATATAGAAGCACTGGGCTAAGGAGGCAGGCATCTAATTGAACACACACATCTAGGAGCCTGCAGGACCATTCTCCAGGGATGGAGACTGATGGATGCCATCTTCATGCTCCCTCTGCTGTGCTCCAGAGCAGCAGTATATGCCAGAAGGAGCTTTTATACATCTGGTGCCCTGATTTCTGCAGTTGCCACCTTGACTGTCCAGCTCTAGAAGCCAGGGGAACTTATAGTCATTGTTCCATGGGATTATAACAACAAGTGTCAGCCAGAAAGGAGCTCATATCCATGTCTGGCACCCCAAAGTTTGTGATTGCTGTTAGGGGATACCTTTACACGACCTGGCTCTGGTGACCGGTGGGATCGCTTATGGATCCTACCATAAGTAGGACTCTACTTTCTGTTGGACTCTAACCAACAGAGAAAGAATTCGTAAGCAGTGACTATTCTCAGGATATGACAAGAGACAATAGTCCCAGAAACCTGGATGTTAGTGAGGGTGACCTATTAGCTAATCATCATAACTGTGGCCTGAGATGCAGGCTTCTAACTGAACATGTGCTGGGGGCTGACTGTAATCCTTTCCAGAGTCCTTGAGGGCAGGGTGCTGTCTTCAGACTCATACTTTGCTGTGCTCCAGATTGCCAGCATCTTTTGGAGGGGAACTTTTCATGTCTGGTACCTTGGTTAATATATCTGGTACCCCCAGTATTTGTGGATGCCACTCAGGTGACACCTCTTAATCACCTGGCTCTGGTGACTGCAAGGCCTTGCCTTTCTGGGTCTCATGGGACTGTGGCAACCAGTCAGACAGTTCTTGCCACGCTACCACCTGCAGGACGCTGCCCAGACACTGAACTGAAGCACACTACACAGTTTGTGAAGGAGGCCTCTTTGCTTGTCCTGGAGCTACGGTCTGAGGGGTAGGCTTCAGAGTTGGCACACACTTATGGCCTGGGAGATGCTTTCATAGAATGCAGGCTGTGAACATCATTTTGGCGCTCTCTCTCTGCTTTGCTCTAGCTTGACTGTGTCATCCAGAAAAGAGGTTTACATTCATCTGGGCTTTGATTTTTGCTACTGCCATCCATGGGACACCTCCAGATCACCTGACTCTGGTGGCTTAGGCTTACAGTCTCACAGGACCTTATACATTGGCATACTTTAAAAAACTTATGCCTGAGGTTCTGGCTTCCAGCGAGAACCTAGGTGCTGAGATCCTCCCCTTTGCGATGCTGACAAGTACTGGCACATACTTAACTACTAGAGGCAATGAAAACTGTAATGGTCTACGTGGACAAGCACAAAGGTTTGAGATACAACCAAGAGCTGGGGCAGGGTTGAGTCACAAGGTTCATATCCTACACAAGGCCACTCCTTTAAGACTGGGCAAGGTGGTTGTTTCATTTACTTTACAGAAACCAGGTTGGTCAAGCAAAACTAAGAAACAGAGGAATGTGTTCCACATGAAAGAAAAACAAAACCTCAGAAAAAAAAACTTGAATGAAATGGATATAAATAATTTACCTGATAAAGCTGAAATGGTCATAAAGATGCTCGAAGAACTGGGGAGATGAATGGATAGGCATAGGAAGAACGTCAAAAAGAGAGAAAATATAAGAAAGTACTAAGCGGAAGTCACAGAGCTGTAGAATACAATAACTGGACTGAAAAATATACTAGATTGGTTCCACAACAGACTAGATGAAGTAGAAGAAAGGATCATTCAACTCAGAGACAAGACAGTGGAATTCACCCAATCAGAGCAGCAAAAAAGAATAAAGAATTAAAAAAAAAAAAGTGAACACAGCTTAAGGGAAGGATGCAACAACATCAAATGGACTACCATTCATATCATTTGGCTCCCAGAAGAAAAAGAGAGAAAGGGGCAGAAATGTTATTAAAAAAAAAATAATGGCCAAAAACTTCCCTAACCCAGGGAACAAAACAAATATACAGATCCAAGATGCCTGGAGACTTCCAAAAAAGAGGAACCTAACGAAATCCATATCGAGACATATTATAATTAAAGTGTCAAAAGTTAAAGACAAGGAAAGAATATTAAAAGCAGCAAAAAAAGAACACTTTTTATTACAAGGGAACCCATGTAAGACTATAAGCAGATTTTTTTAGCAGAAACTTTGCAAACCAGAAGAAGGTGGCATGATACATTCAAAGTGCTGAAAGAAGAACTTCCAACCAAGAATATTCTACCCAGCAAAGTTATTGTTCAAACTTGAAAAAGAGACAGAGTTTTACAGAAAAGCAAAAGCTAAAGAAGTTCATCACCATTAAATCAGTGTTAAAAGAAACATTAAAGGGACTAAACATTGAAAAAAGGAGCATGAATTAGTAATAAAAACAAAGAATAATAAATATTACTGGAAAGGTAATATATAGTCAAGGTAGTAGATTAATCACTTATGAAGCTAGTATGAAGGTTAAAAGAGAAAAAACTAAGATTATAATAATTAAAGGATATGTAATATAAAAAGATAAAAAGATATTAAATATGACATAAGAAAAAATATGACATAAGAAACATAAAACATGGAGGGGGAGAATAATAATATTGAGCTTTATAATGGGATAAAACTTAAGTTGTTATCAACTTAAAATAGTCTTATAGATGTAGGTTTTTATACACAAACCTCATGGTAACCATAAAACAAAAACCTACAGTAAACACACAAAAGAGAAAGAGACAGAATTAAAGCATACCACTAAAGAAAGTCATCAAACCACAAAGGAAGAGAGCAAAAGAAAGAAACAGAGAGAAACTATTAAAAACAGCCAAAAAATAATGAACAAAATGGCAACAAGTACACACCCGCAAATAAATAGCTTAAATGTAAATGGACTAAATTCTCCGGTTAAAAGGCAGAGTAGCTGAATGTATTACAAAAACAAGAGCTATCTATATGCTGTCTACAGGAGACTCACCTTAGAGGTAAGGAACCACACAAACTGAAAGTGAAGTGGTGGAAAAAGGTATTCCATGCAAATGCGAACCAAAAGAAAGCTAGAATAACTATGCTTATATCAGACAAAGTGGACTTTGAAAAAAAGACTGTAATAAGAGATGAACAAGAGCATTACATAATGATAAAGGGGTGAATCCAAAAGAAGATAAAACATTTCTAAATATTTATACATCTAATATAGAAGCACCTATATAAAGCAAATATTAACACACCTAATGGGAGACATAAACAGCAATACAGTAATAGTAGGGGACTTTAATAATGGATAGATCAATGGATAGATCATCCAGATGGAAAGTCATTAAGGAAACATTAGCGTTAAATGACACATTAGACCAGATGGTCTTAACAGAAATTTACAGAATATTCCATCCAACAGTAGCAGAATATACATTCTTCTCAAGGACAAATAGGACATTTTCCAAGATAGTTAATGTTAGGCCAAAAAAGCAAGTCTTAATAAATCTGATTTCTTCTTTGACCCATTGGTTGTTCAGTCACATACTGATTAATATTCATATATCTGTGAATTTTCCAGGTTTCTTCATGCAATTAGTATCAAGTTTTATACTATTGTAGTCAGAAAAGATGCTTGATATGATCATTTGTTCTAAATTGTTAAACCATCGGTAGCTTGCAACTGACCAAGGTGGGAGTATTTACACCATAGGCATTGGCAAATGTGACAAATAAGGGTTTCCTCTTCCCCAGCAAGTTGTTAAATATGAATGAGTGCATGACTGCTCCTACACTTCACCCCAATTGTACAATCTGTTGGCCTGACTCAAAATTTTGCACTCCCCCCAACATCCATCGCCATCCCAGTTTGAGCATTATGGAGGCCTGTCAAGAAGGCCAAGTGAGACTTGGCTGCCACACCTGACTCTTTAAGCAAGACTGACCCACAGTGATCCCAAGCATCAGGGAAACAAAACTATAACATTCGATCCAAATAGCAACTCCTACCTTGGAAATTAAAGGTGATTTTATCTCCACCAAGATTTTGAGCAACTGCTTAAGGAAAAAAAAAGTACACTATTCTTTTACTTTGACTTCCTTGAAAAACAGAGTTTGTATCATTTTGAAATCATTCTTGCTTTTCTATCAAGCTTAAGCCAGAACATTAAAATTGCCATCCACTGCCAATTAGAATAAAGGTGCATTATAACATATGTAGTGTCTATAAAACATTTTTGTTTTAGTGACATACATCCCCCAACAAACTGTAGCTGGCTCTAATTTAATTTAATATTGATATTGAAAGATGTCAATCATAATGTATCTAATTTTATTAGTAAGTTAGCCACATAGAATATCTTCTGATTTTACAGTCACTGATATTTAAAACGAAGTCAACACATTATAGCAGACCTACCTATTACAAAGGAAGAAATCTTCCTGGCCATTTTATAATCAGACGACAGTACTCAAGCTATTTCTGTCCTAAGGTTGCTGTGTTCAGGGAATCTTTTGCATGTTTACTCTAGAAATGAAGCATTATCCTCTCACATTACAAAGAGAAGACCAAAGAATAAGGAACATCAAAAGAAGCATTTTTTTCTATATACTTGCCCTTTGCTACTGAAAAATAAATCACCAATCAGCTTTTTTTAGAAAATTAAAATTACCATCATGATTTGTCAAATGGGAGCTGGACTGGAGTGGAAAAACCATCTGAGAAGGTAAAATCACACATATGCCACAAATGTGGGCTAATTTATGGGAGAAATGTGTCTCTGTAAACCTTTCTTGTTAAGTAAAATGCTCTAAATCACATCGTACTTTTTGCAAATTTATATTTATAGTTGGTTTTCAGTTACAAAGTATACCCTGCACCCCACAACCTTGAAAGACAGCTGTCCCTATGATATTACCCCATTTTTATGGATGGCACAACTAAAAGTTCTGAGAAGATGAACAGTTTGCTCAATATTGTATTGTAAGTGGATGAGCTGAGAATTAAACACGACTTTTGATTCACAGTCTGGCTCTCTTTCCAATGTATCACGCTGCATCTCATCTATTTTCATAATGAAACTGAAATTAATCCCATCAGAAATGTTTTCTGGTCCCAGGACATACAATAAATCATACTAAATAATGCAGCAGGTTATTTTCAAAAGAATAAATAATGTCTATTTAAATCATTATCAATAATACTCAAAATAAAATACAAATTATAAGTAACATTTGGAATGACACTGAGTAAATATATTAAAATTGAAAATATTCTTCTAGAAACTTCTCTTTGGAGATAAAGACCCACACGTTATGATTAGTTTTATCTCAATTAAGATATATATAGGGCTTCTTAAAAGCCCTATATAACTTTCAGTTAAGTCATGTAATCTTTAAATACTTATTAGATGCCAGAAATTATCTTGAAGATATTCATCTATTAGTCCCATTTAAGCTGCTGAGATACTCAGTTTCCTATAACATCACTTCATGATGAAAGCCAACCTTTTTGTCTACAGAAATGCATGGAGAAACCCCAATACTATTAAGTCAGTAGGTTTCTTTTTTTTTTTTTAAGATTTCAATTATTTATTTTAGAGAGAGAGTGCACACGCAAGTAGGGTAGGGACAGAGGGAGACAGAGAATCTCAAGCAGTCTCCCTGATGTGCAGGAAGCCCAATGCAGGGCTTGATCTCATGACCCTGAAATCATGACCTGAGTTGAAATCAAGAGTCAGTCATTTAACCGACTAAGCTACCGAGGTGCCCCTAAGTCAGTAGGTTTCTAAGTGGTGTTCCTGAATATATCAGTTTTTGTAGATAGTTTCTACCAAATCCTTGAAGAGCTCAGGTCTGCAAGAAACCAAATGCTGCAAATAAGTATAATGCTCTAAGATATTCAGTTAATACAACTAATCACTTTTATGGAGCAAAACTTTTTAAAGAAATGGCTGATAAATGTATGACAGCTAACCTAAAAAGGTATATAGAAGGTAGATTCAGTTGAACTATAAATAGTACAGACATATTGTACTGACATTTCATCCTCTAAACGTAGAAGAATTCAATTTACATTGTTTTCAACTCTACGTGATAATAGCTTCTATTTAGAATGCTGTGGCTACGGTCAATTGGCATAGGAGAAAGGGATCTTAAACTTTCATTTTCTCCATACATTCCATACACAGACAATTAAATATTCTAAAAAGCCTCAGGAATTAATTCCTAAAAATGCCAATGTTCTTCTTCACGGCCCCAGTGAAATCTCCAAACTGCCATATGTGAAAAAGTCAGATATTGATTTTTTTAGAAAAGAACAGTTTCTCTGCCCTAGGCAATTAACTTTTAGAGTTTTGATATTCCTTACATGCATAAGACACATGCTAGGAAAGTCTGCAGCAGTGACTAACATTAGACAACCAAGAGGGAATGGGGTGTCTATTTACAAAGGGGTGGGGCATGGCACAGGAAAAATGACACAGGTTGGTGAAGCCCACTCCAAGGCCAGCAGCAGGGGTGGAGTAGGAGAGCTGTCACTACCCCAAGTTTATAGGCTGCCCGGAAGAGCTGTCATTGGAGGTACAGAGGAGGGCCACTAGACAGGAGTGATGGCCTTTGATAGAGGATGCACCTTCCCTAAACCAAGCCCCAGAGAGCATCTAGGGGAGTAAATATTCCAACCTTTTTCTCCTCCTACTTTCCTGCCACTGATTCCCATAGACTGACCCTAATCAGAAGCCAAAAATTATGAGAGTCCAACTAATGCAGCCCTGTGGAGCATGCAGCAAGGAAAAAAAAAAAAAAAAAAAAAGAGTAGAGAGTAGATCTGAAAGGCTAAAAAGGAATTTTATAGCACAAACAAAAATTCATTCATGATGCTATTTTCAGAATTACTTGGGGGTAAGTGAATTTACTTCACTGCTCTAGTTGGATATAATGCCCAAATCAAGCAGTACCTCAAAGCAAAACAAAAACCATAGTTTTCAGTACCTCCTTCATGAACATCTGCTACATGCAAACACATCACCAGGATAGAAAGAATGAATAAACAAAGAAGGAAGCTGCTCTTTAAGATTTTCCAATTTCCTCTCAAAACACAATCCTGAGACTTCTGAAGATGAAAAAAAAAAAATGATGATCTACTTTTCAAGTTCATAGAAAGAAATCTCCAGACATATATGGGAATTGCCAAAGATGAAAATAACAATTTAGTGATTTTTGTACTATCAATTTTTAGAACTAGGATTCCATATACTGCAAGGGATCTAAGAGAACCAATAAAGTCAGTGTCTCCATTTCCTGAAGAGTTCCATTCTATAGTTAGAATGAGTTACAACAGTGAAGGAGCTAGCATGGGTAGTATACCTGGTTTAAGATTTTTAAGCCATATATTGACTATTAACATTTTGCCTTGAAATTCTTTGGACTCATATAAGCAACCACCCTGTATCTAGTATATATGTCTACTGCACTTCTTTTATTTTCATGTATTTATTCAGTAAATACCTATTGGGAATCTGCTATCTGTGGGGTACTGTTCTGGGGACCAATAATATAAGAATGAACAAAATAAGATAGTTTTTAAAAAAATCTATATTCTCAGGAAATTTATATTGTAATAGCGGATGACAGATAATAAACCAAATGTATGAGCTGCAATATGTTCTCCAAAATCCATATGTGGAAACCCTAACACCCAGTACCTTAGAATTGGACTATATTTGGAGATAAAGCCTTTACATGGGGGATTAAATTAAAACGAAGCCATGAGGGGGGCCCTAATCCAATCTGACTGGTGTTCTCACCAGAAAAGGTAACTTGTATATCCACAATTGTGGCACGCACAGTGAAAAGACCACATGAGGACACCACAAGAAGGTAGTTGTCAGCTAGCCAGGGAGAGATGCCTCAGGAAAAAACCAAACCTGCTGACATCTTGATCGTGGACTTCCAGCCTCCAGAACGGTGCAAAAATTCATTTCTGTTATAAATTGAAGCCCCAGTGTGTGGCATTTGTTACAGCAGGCCTATCGAACTAACACACCAAATAAGATGTAAATTAACAGCATGTCAAAGAACTACGTACTCAGTACCATGAAGAAAAATACTGCAGGAAAGGAGGGAAAGTATGTGAAATAGTGTTGCAATTTAGGTAGGGTGGTCAGGGAAGACCTTACTGGGAGGTAAGAGTTAGGCAAAGACTTTAAGAAGTGATAATGGAAGCCATGTGCATACAGGGGTGTGGAAATGGGAAGAACATTCTAGGCAAAGGGAATGGCAAGTGCCAAGGCCTGAGGAAGAGGCAGACATGGTATGTTTGAGGAACAAGATGGACAGGATTGCTGGAAATCACCCATGAGTCATGCAGGAATCCACTCATGTCTGGCAAAAGATGAGGTCAGAAAGGTAACAAGAAATCTGATGGTAGAGCCCTTGCTATTCAAAGTATGGACCTCTCACTAGCAGAACTGGCATTACATGGTTAAGACTGTTGGAAATGCAGAATCTCAAGCCCTGTCCCAGACCTAAAGAATCAAAATAGGTATTAAAATAAAATCCACAAGTGACGGGGCGCCTGGGTGGCTCAGTGGGTTAAAGCCTCTGCCTTCGGCTCAGGTCATGATCTCAGGGTCCTGGGATTGAGCCCCGCATCGGGCTCTCTGCTCAGCGGGGAGCCTGCTTCCCCCTCTCTCTGCCTGCCTCTCTGTCTACTTGTGATCCCTCTCTGTCAAATAAATAAATAAAATCTTTAAAAAAAAATCCACAAGTGATTTGTAGACACATTAAAGTTTTTAGCAGCTTTATGGAGGTACACAGTTGACCCCTGAACAACACGGGTTTGAACTGTGCAGGTCCACATACACCTGGGCTCTTTTTAAATACAGAACAATACTGTAGGTGGATTTTCTCTTTCTTAGCATTTTCTTAACATTTTCTTTTGTCTAGCTTACTGTATTGTAAGAATACAGTATATAATATATAGAACATATAATATATGTGTTAATCAACTGTTTATGATATTAGTAAGGCTTCTGGTCAATGGTAGCCTATTACTAGTTAAGTTTTGGGGGGTCAAAAGTTATCCATGGATTTTCAACTGCACTGGGAGGGGGATCAGTGCTCCTAATCCCGTGTTGTTCAAGGGTCAACTGTAATTTATGTACCATATAATTCACCCACTTAAAGGGTACAATCCATTGGTTTCGAAGAGTATTCACAGATATGTACAACCATCACCACAGTCAATTTTATAACATATTATCACCTCAAAATGAAATTTGGTACACTCTGGTTATCACCCCCCTACGACTCATCAATTTTGGTATACTGTGTCTTTATTTTCATTCATCTTGAAGTATTTTCTGATTTTGCTTTGTATTACTTTGTAGACTCACTGCATAGTTAGGAGAATTTCCTAATTTCCACATATTTATGAGTTTCTCATATTTTTCCTGAATATTGATTTCAAATTACATTACAATGTAGTCAGATAACATACTTTGTATTAATTCTACCTTTTTAAATTTATTTGAGGTTTGTTTTATAGCCTAGAATATGATTTATCCTGGAGAATATTTTGTGTTGAGAAGAATGTACATTCTGTTGTTGTTGGGTCGTGTATTCAATAGAAGTCTGTTAGGTCTCGTTGGTGTATAGTGTCATTCAAGTCTTCCATTTCCTTGCTGATATTCTGTCTGGTTGTTCTATTCACTATTAAAAATAGGGTACTAAAGTCTACAATTATTATTGAATTGTTTATTTCTCCCTTTATTTCTGTCAGTTTTTGCTCTCTATATTTTGGTGCTCTGTTATTAAGTTTATAATTATTGAATCTTCCTGCTGAATTGATTTTAGGATTACAGAGTCTTCTTTATTTCTATTACTATTTTTTCTTTTAAAAGTCTATTTTGGGGGTACCTGGGTGGCTCAGTTGTTAGGTATTTGTCTTCGGCTTAGGTCATGATCCCGGGGTCCTGGGATCGAGCCCCACATTGGACTCCCTGCTCAGCGGGAAGCCTGCTTCTCCCTCTCCCACTCCTTCCCTTTGTGTTCCCTCTCTCGCTGTTTCTCTCTCTCTCTCTGTGTCAAATAAATAAATAAAATCTTTTAAAAAAAGTTTATTTTGTCTGATATCATTTTAGTCACTCCAGCTTTCTTGTGTCTGCTCTTTGCATGCTATATATTTCTCTATCCTTTTACTTTCAATCTATTTGTAAATTTGAATCCAAAGTGTATCTTCTATATGGTTGAATCCTGGTTTTTAATCTGGTCTGATAATCTCTGCCTTTTGATTACATGATTTAACCCATTCATATTTAATGCTATTGTTGATATAGTTAGACTTACTGCTGCCATTTAACGCTTTGTTTTTATTTTTTATGAATTTTTGGTTCCTTTACTGCTTCTTTATAGCATTCTTCTGCCTTAAGTGAATATTTTATAAAGTTTTAGTAAGTTTTGACTTTGTCTTTTAGTGCTTGTTCTGGGGCTTACCATACACATCTTACCTTGTTAGAATCAGCTTCCAGTTTATACTACCTTAACTGCACTGATATATAAAATATTACTTATAGTTTATAGCTCCATTCCCTTTCCCCACTTTTTGTGGAAATTTTGATATACAATATTACATCTATTCATGTTATAAATCCACATTGTTATAATTATTACTTTAGTATCTGTAATCATTTCCTCAGCCCAATAACAGCTTTGCTCCCTTTGACTTCATTTGTGCTGTTACTGGCAAATATAATATATGTCTGTGTGAGAAGTTCTTTTTATGTCTTACGGGCTACTGTAAGAATTTTTCCTTTAATTCTGAGTGAAATAGGAAAACACTGGGATAGAGAAGTGATGTGATCTGACTTACATTTTAAAAAGATTTCTTCTGTATACTTTGTTGAGAATAGCCTCTTAGAGAGTGGGAGACCAATTAAGGGATGTTTGCCACAATCCAGGAATGGAATAAAGATGGCTTGGACCAGGGTGGATTTGGTAGAATTAGTAAGAAATGATTGGCTTCTATAAACGATTTGAATGTAGCAAATGAGATTTAATGACAGACAATGAGATAGATAAAAAGAGAGAACTCAAGAATAACTCTGAGCATTTAGGCCTAAACACTGGAAGAATAAATTTAGCATTAATCGAAGCTGGGAAAAATGCTGGAGTACAAAACATTTCTCTTTCAGAGAAAGTCCAGGAGATCCTACAAGATGTCTAAGGTTTGAGATAACTTATAGACATCCCAGGGAAGTGCTGACTGGGCAAAGGAACATTCAAAACTGGGAAGAGGTTCAGGCAGGAAATATACACTTGGAAATCATCAGTATGTACATGGCATTTAAATCCAAGAAACTAAATGTGGTCTTTGAGGATTGAGCATGAAGAGAAATGAGGCTTAAGGACTGAGTGCTGGGGCACTCCAGTGTCAAAAGTGAAAGAAGATGAGGAATCTGCAAAGAAGAATGAGGAGAAACCAGTGTATTCTGACTTTCTTAATATGTCTGACTTTCTTAATATACTGTGAGCTACTATTATCATCATGTTTCTTGTGCAAGAGTTCTCAACCACACATCCTTTGAAACTGTTCACCTCTAGGTTGAGAACAAGTGTCATTCTTCCTGTCCTACTGCTGAGCACAAAGAAGCTGTTGTGTGTTTCTGAAACTGAAATTTAATATGTGATTAGAACATAAAAACACCCAAAGGTTTCAGATATTAATTCTGAATTAATAATTAGCCATCAGCCATGCTTCTACCAAGGCAGACTGATCCTGAACTTGCAATTAGGGTACCTGCTGTGCAAGATAATGCCACATTAATACTATTTACATTTTAGAAGCTTAAGTAAAATAAGTATCAAAAGTGAAGAAAATATACAGTATTTTTGAGATGGATTGCTTTTGAGGAGCCGCTCGTTATAAAGTCAAAGATTTTATACTATAAAGTCTTATATTCGTGACTGTTCATCCTGCTCTCATTAAGAGTAGTACCACAGAGTACTGAAAACAAAATAGTCAGAATTTCATCCAAATCCTAGTTATGCCATTCGTAACTGTCCGATGTGCTATAAGCCCTTTAAACCCTCTGAGCTCATTTCTTTCACTTGTGTAATTAGAATAATGAAACCTACTCTGAAAAAATACTGCAAAGACTAAGGATGCATTTAAATTACCTTGCATATAGAAGGCTCACAAAAGTCATAGTTGTTAAATTATCACTATTTAATAACTTTGGTGATAACAACAGTCATTATGGTAAAATATAATAATGCAAAGGATTACGAATTGAATAAGTTATCTATGGGCACACAATAAGTTACTCCGAAACTTACTGACTTAAATATAATCCACATTTATTATTAAACAGTTTCGGAAGGTCAGGAATTCATCAACAGCTTAGCTAAGTGGTTTTGGCCCAGCAGTCCTCATTAAGCTGCAAAGTCAAGAGGTGGGTCAGGACTGAAGGATCTACTTCTAAGAAGGCTCACCTCACATGACTGAGGTCATGTGATGCTAGTTGTTGGCGGACCTTAGTTCCTTGCCACGTGAACCTCTTCATATCCTCATGACATGGTAGCTGGCTTCCCCCACAGCAAACAATCTTAGACAGTAAAGCAAAACTATCAAATTCTTTTATGACCTGTACTTGAAAGTCAGACTTTGTTATTTCTGCTGTATTGTCACACTGTTAACTGGTTACAAAGGGCAGCCCCCTTCCGTGAGGTAGGGGAAAGTGTGTGGATACCAATGAGAGAATCATTGGGCACCATTTTGAGAGTTTGGCTACTGTAAATAGTAAATAAACTATACTTTTAACATTACCTGCTATACTTTTGAAAATGTTGGACAAAAGCAATAGATTTGCTTTCTTTCTCTACTTCTAAAATTAGAAATATCAATTAGTTCTTAATGCCCTAAATACGTTTGATTATTTTTATTGTCATTGTCTATTAAAGATTCTTTTCAAATGACTAGTTATTTGAGCAAGTATAACGAAGCCTTCTGATGTGAATATGTAATCAACATTGTAGCATAACTAGAGAGTCAGCATTTTAATCTTCCTCTGAGGGTAAATTCAGCTTTGTTTCCACTGATAAATACTTACAATAAAACAACACACTATTTCAAGCTTCAGTTTGGCAAAAAAAGATTTACTAAGCAACTCTTACCAAGTATTAATTAAGGAATTCAGATTAGGATTACACTAATTATTTTCCAGCATCAACACCACCTCCCCCCACACACACAATCTTGTATTTTCCCACCCTTTCATTAACTGGTTGCCTAACATTAAACCAGTCATTGTCCCACTGCTTAATCTTTAAAGTGAGGCAACAGATTTTGTAGAGAAATAAGAGTCATACCATGTTTTTGGTAAGAACAGAAAAAAGTATACGGATATGAAGAATTTGAGACTATTCCTTCAATTTCTTAAACTGTATGATTGTGACTTCTTATACACTCTCTGAGGTACAGAATGATGGTTAAATCACCTTTTAATAGATCTGGCATAATTGTTTGGCATAAATGCAAAAGAAGTTTCACAGGCTTCTTTCATAGCCTCAGTATTAGCTCATCTGCCCCAACTTAAAATCTTACATCAACAAACATAGTTTGTTGCCAAGTTTGTTGCCATGCTTTAGTTACCAAGAGAAATTTCTTGATGTTAAGAATGTACCATGTTGTTACAAATGGCTGTTTTGTGTTAACTTCTTCTTTCTAATCTTCATACCAATGAAAGAAAAAAGTGCTAGATTTTGGAGCCCTTAAATCTGATCTAAAAATACAAGTTAAAGGGTCAGAGGTAAAAAGACAAACAAAAGTACGGGTATCACTTTAAGAAGCAATGAAAGCACCACAGATTGAAAGCTAAGTAGAAACCAGTCATACATCATCCTATGCCAAGAAAATCCTGCACATGACCAATAATCATTTTTCCTGACAGACAACTTGAAACTTAGGAATACTTGCTTTGTTAGCAAGCTGTCAAGTGATATGCTCACATTGGGTTTTTTGAGGTTTGATCTACCATAATTTATACCTCTTCTTTTCAAACTGCAATTCAGGTCATGTTGTACTCTCCAAGGTAATAAATAGTGAAGAACATTCTGGGCCAGTCTTCAACTCACTTTGCCGCTCACCCTGCAAAATGGTGCTTTCTAACTATCATCTTTACGGTGCCCCATTGAGATGATACCTTTCAGAAAATTCTATTGTTGCCAGTTATTGGTATTGCACGATATAGCTCATCAAACATACACACTCACCAAGTAGTGTGGGGTTTAAGCCACGCCTAACCTATACAAGGAAGCATTGTTCCAAATCTTAATTCAGAGAATTTGAATCTTAGCCTCCCATTCTGAATGCAAGTGAATATTTCACGCCTCAGTGATGGCACAGGAAGTTGCAGAGCAATGGCTTACATTCAGTTTCTGAAAAGGTCTCTAAATCTCTCCTTTCAGTAGAGACACTATATAAACTATTTAAAGGTTCAAAGATGTAAGAGACTGCTGTTGTTTAAAAAAAAAGATTTCTTCTACCTTTAAGAAACACCTTAGAGGCCAAGAGTCAATAGAATGATGAGAATAATAGAGCCATTTAATATATATGTGGCAGAAACATCTGGTTGACCACCACTGATTGGTATTTCCTTTCTACAGCTTACACTTGGTGCTGCAGGAGTGTCACAGCCAGGTAGTATGGACCTTGATGCCTACCATGTGCCAACTCCTCTCACCAGTCAAAACTAGTTGCATGACCCCAAAATAGGAGGTGGGCCAGTTCAGCCAATAAGATGAAACTAGAAGTGACATCTGTCCCCTCCAAGCCATGGGTGCTTCCTCCATAGCATCTTCTTCAAGAGCAAGCCTGGGATCATCTACTGAAGATGGCTACGTCATCAGATGGAAGGAGCCAAAATCCCTGAATTAATACTCAAAGAATCAATACTCAAAGTTGCCTGATTAAGGAGGAAGATATACACTGAACACTGTATAAATGAGAATAAAATTTTGTGTTGCAGCATTGCCTTTTGGGAGGTTTTGTTAGAACAGTTCATCCACCCTAACTAAATGCAGGAAATATAAATGCACATTTTCTTGAGGTCCAGGATCATCTGACAGAATGGAAGAGAAGCACAAGGAAAAAAACGGGTGCAGCAACAGAGTCAGAAACACTTGAGAGGGAGAAAAATGAGTTCATTTCCTGGGTCAGCTGCTCTCAAGCTTCTGCTCTTAGAAAAATCAGTTCGTTTGTCTGAAGCAATGTAAACTAAGACAGAAAGCTTGGATATTCATAAAAATCACGTTTTCTAAAAGTATAAGCAGAAAGCATTCCATATAATCTTGCTATACTGAAAAACAGCAAACTAGCACTGATAAGGTATCTACATAGCATTTTTAGTACAGTATAATATTTTACCTGGGAAATAACCTGAGGAGAAGGATTGAGCTGAAAAAACACAGAGAAATACTCAAGGGCAAATGATGAGGTAAGGAAAAATGGAGAAAACCAGAGATTCAAATTAAGAGAAAGAGAAAAATAACGATTGGTTTTGAAAGGAGTTGAAGTTTATGGATCTATGACTAATTTTTTCAGAGCTATAAATTAAAGGCGGTACACGAAATGCTTTGAAGACCTAAGAAATATATTCATTCA
The DNA here is from genome assembly GCA_028534135.1 of Potos flavus. Classification (NCBI taxonomy): domain Eukaryota; kingdom Metazoa; phylum Chordata; class Mammalia; order Carnivora; family Procyonidae; genus Potos; species Potos flavus. The sequence goes on from CM052897.1 coordinate 104,038,391, forward strand.
TTCATTTATTCACCAAATATTTACTGAGCAACTACTATGTGCTGAGGCCTGTGATAGGCACTAGAGACAAAACAGTAAATAAGCTCTCTGGAGCTCAGTCTTTTTTTTTTATTGACTTATAACTGACATATAATATAATGTCAGTTGCAGGTATACAGCACAAAGATTCAACACTTGTATACACTGAGAAATGATCACTATAATAAGTCTAGATACCATCTATCACCAAAGTTAATATAATATTACTTACTGTATTCCCCATACCATACACTATACTCTGTGTCTTATTTATTTTATAACTGAAACTTTGTACTTCTTGACCCCTTCACCCATTTCAACCACTTCCCTAACTCCCTTCCCCTCTGACAACTGCCAATCTATTCTCTGTATCTACGTCTCTGGGTTTTCTTCTGTTTTGTTTTTCACGTGTAAGTGAAATCATGTGGTATTTGTCTTTGTCTGACTTATTTTAGAGCATAATAACCTCAAGGCCCATCCATGTTTTTGCAAATGGCAACATTTCATTTCTTTGTATGGCTGTGTAGTATCCAGTGTGTGTGTTGCGTGTGTGTGTGTGTGTGTGTGTTTGTGCGTACACGCGTGTGTGGGACTTAGGTTGTTTCCATGTCTTGCCTACTAGAAATAATGCTGTAAGGTACATAGGTGTGCATGTATCTTTTAGAATTAGTGTTTTCATTTTGTTCAGATACATACCCAATAGCGTAATTGCTGGATCATATGGTAGTTCTATTTTTCATTTTTTGAGGAATCTCCGTACTGTTTTCTATAGTGGCTAGACCAATATACATTTCCATCAATAGTACACAAGGATTCCCTTTTCTACATATCCTGGCCAATGCTTCTTTCTTGTCTTTTTGATAATAGCCATTCTGAAAGTGTAAGGCGGTATCTCCTTGTGGCCTTGATTTGCATTTTTCTGATTATTGATGTTAAGCATCTTTTCCTGTACCTATTAGCCATCTATACATATTTTTTTGGAAAAATGTCTATTCAGATCCTCTGCGCACTTTTTTTTTTTTTAAGATTTTATTTATTTATTTGTCAGAGAGAGAGAGAGCACAAGCAGGCAGAGTGGCAGGCAGAGGCAGAGGGAGAAGCAGGCTCCCTGCCGAGCAAGGAGCCCGATGTGGGACTGGATCCCAAGACCCTGGGATCATGACCTGAGCCGAAGGCAGCTGCTTAACCAACTGAGCCACCTAGGCATCCCATCTCTGCCCACTTTTAAATTGGATTTTTTTTTGTTACTGAGTTGTATGAGTTCTTTATCTGCTTTGGATATTAACCCTTATTGGATATGTGATTTGCAAATATCTTCTCCTGTTCAATAGGTTGCCTTTTTATTTTGATGAGGATTTCCTCTGCTATACAGAAGCTTAATGTTGTCTCCTTTATTTTTGCTTTTGTTTTCCTTGCTTTTAAAGTCAGATCCAAAAAACATTGCAAAGAATAATTTTAAAGAGCTTACCCTTGTTTTCCTGTAGGAGGTTTTGGTTTCAGGTCTTAAATTCAACACTTCAATCTACTTGAGTTCATTTTTGTGTATGGTATAAGATAGTATCCAACTTCATTCTTGCATGTAAGCTGTCCAGTTTTTTCAACACCATTTGTTGAAGAGATAGTCCTTTCCCCGTTGTATATTTTTGCCTTCTTTGTGGAAATTGATTGACTATGCGCACATGGATTTATTTCTGGGCTCTCTATTCTATTCCATTCATCTATATGTCTGTTTTTATGCCAAAACCATAATGTTTTAATTACTAAAGCTCTGTAGTATAATTTGAAATCAGGGAGCATGATACCTCTGGCCTTGTTATTCTTTCCCTAGATTGTGTTGGCTATTTGTAGTCTTTTGTACTTCCATGTAAATTCTAGCATTACATGTTCTAGTTCTGTGAAAAAATGCCATTGGAACTTTGATAAAGATTATGGTGAACCCATACATTGCTTTGGGTAGTATCACATTTTAAATATTAACTCTTCCAATCCAGGGACACAAAATATCTTTCCATTTATTTGTGTCTTCTTCAATTTCTTTCACCAATGTCATATACTTTTCAGAGTAAAGGTCTTTCACCTCCATAGTTAAATGTGTTCCTATGTATCACTCTTTTTTGGTGCAATTGTAAATAGAACTGTTTTCTTGGTATCTCTTTCTGATTGTTCATTATTAGTGTATAGAAATGCAAGATTTTTGTATATGAATCTTGTATCCTGCAACTTTATTGGATTTATTTATTAGTTCTAATAGTTTTTTGGTGAAGTCCTTAGGGTTTTCTATATATAGTATCACATCATTTGCATAGTGACAGTTTTAATTAACTCTTTCTTTCCAATTTAGATGCCTTCTTTTTTTGGCCTAATTGCTATGGCTAGAACTCCTAATACTATGCTGAATAGAAGTAGGGAGAGTGGGCATCCTTGTTTTGCTACTGATCTTAGAGGAAAAGCTTTCATGGTTTCACTGCTGAGTACGATAAAAGCTGTGGGCTTGTCATATATGGCTTTGTTACGTTGAGGTACATTCCCTATATACCCTCTCTGCTAAGAGTTTTTAACATAAATGGATATTGAATTTTATTAAAAGCTTTTCTCACATTTACTGAGATATCATATGATTTTTATTGTTCATTTTGTTAATGTAGTGTATCACATTGATTGATTTGCAGATGTTGAACCATTCTTGCATCCTTGAATAATGCATCCTTGAATAAATGCATCCTTGAATAAATCCCGCTTAATCATGGTGTAAAATCCTCTTAATGTATTTCTGAATTTGGTTTCCTAATATTTTGTTGAGGATTTTTGTATCTAAGTTCATCAGAGATATTGCTTGTAATTTTCTTTTTTCCGTTTTGGGGTTGTCCTAAGCCTGGTCTGGTATTAAGATCTCATAAAATGAGTTTGGAAGTCTTCCCTCCTCCTCAATTTTTTGGAAGAGTCCAAGAAGGATAGGTATTAAATCTTCTTTAAATGTTTGATAGAATTCACCAGTGAAGCTGTCTGATCCTGGACTTTTGTTGCAAGGTTTTTGATTATTGATTCAATCTCCTTACTAGTGATTGGTGTATTCAGATTTTCTGTTTTTTCATCATGCACTCTTAGAAGATTGTAAGCTTCTAGAAATTTATCCATTTCTTCTAGATTGTCTCGTTTGTTGGCATATAATTGTTCACAGTAGTCTCTTAAAATACTGTGTATTTATGCAGTATCAGTTGTAACTTCTCTTTAATTTCTGATTTTATTAGAGCCTTCTATCTTTGTTCTTTATGAGACTACCTAAAGGTTTATCTTTTTTTATCTTTTCAAAGAATCAGCTCTTTGTTTCATTGATCTTTTCAACTGTCTTTTTAGGGGCGCCTGGGTGGCTCAGTGGGTTAAAGCCTCTGCCTTCAGCTCAGGTAACGATCTCAGGGTCTTGGGATCAAGCCCCACATTGGGCTTTCTGCTCAGCAGGGGGCCTGCTTCCCCCTCTCTTTCTGCCTACTTGTGATCTCTCTCTCTGTCAAATAAATAAATAAAGTCTTTAAAAAATGTCTTTTTAGTCTCTATTTCATTTATTTCCAGTTTGATCTTTAATTATTTCTATCCTTCTATTAACATTGGGCTTCATTTGTTCTTCTTTTCCTTGTACCTTTACATATAAAGTTCAATTGTTTATTTGAGATTTCTTTTGTTTCTTGAGTTAGGGCTATTTTGCTAAGAACTTCCCTCTTAGAACCACTTTTGCTGTATCCCATAGATTTTGGTATGTTGTATTTCTATTTTTATTTGATTCCAGGTAATTTTTTAAATTTCTTCTTTGATTTCTTCTATGACCCAATAGTTGTTTAGCAAAATGATTATCTCCATGTATTTGTAGTATTTGCAGTTTTCTTTTTGTAACTGATTCCTAGTTTCATACCACTGTGTTGTCTGAAAAGATGCTTGATATTATTTCAATCTTTTTGAATTCGTTGAGACTTGTTTTGTGTCCTAACATGTAATCTATCCTGAATAATGTTCCCAGTGCAACTGAGAAGAAAGTGTATATTGTTGATTTGGGATGGAATATTCTGTATATATCTATTAAGTTCATCTAGCGTAATGTGTCATTTAAGGCCACTGCTTCCTTATTGATTTTCTGTCGGGACAATCTATCCATTGATGAAGATGGGGTGCTAAAGTCCCATATTATTATTGTATTACTGTCAATTTCTCCATATAGGTCTGTTAGTATTTGCTTTATATATTTTGGTGCTCCTATGTTGGGTGTATATATATTTATGTATGTGATATCCTCTTGCTGAACTGACCCCTTTAGCATTATGTAGTGTCTCTCTGTTTTTTATTACAGCGTTTGGTGTAAAGTCCACTTTGTCTGATATGAATATAGCTATACTAGATTTCTTTTCATTTCCATTTGCATGAAATATCTTTTTCCACCCCTTCACTTTAAGCCTATGTATGTCCTTCCTTCTGAAATGAGCCTCTTGTAGGCACTATGTATGTGTGTATTTTCTTTTTTCCTTATCCCTTTAGCCACTCTATGTCTTTTGATCAGTAAACCTAAACCATTTACATTTAAAGTAATTATTGGTAGGTTGTACTTATCATCATTTTATTCATTGTCTTCTGGTTGTTTTTGTGGTTCTTCCCTTTCCTTTCTTCTTCTCTTTCTCTCTTCCCCTGTGATTTGATGACTTTTTTTAGTGTTACATTTAAATTCTTTCTCATTTTCTTTTATATACTTACTATATTTTTTGCTTTGTGATTACCATTAGGTTCATATATATCATCTTATATATATAACATCTTATGTATATATCATCTTATGTGTGTTTTAAAGTTGATAGCAACTTAAATTCGAACACATTCTAAAACTCTACATTTTTATTCCATCACCACATTTTATGTTTTTGATGTCACGTTTTACTTATGTTTATGTATCCCTTAACTAATTATTGAAGTCTTAGTTAATTTTTTACTATGTTTGGCTTTTAGCCTTCATAGTTGTTTTTAAGTGATTAACCCACTACCTTTACTGTAAACTTATTTTAAATATATAATAAAAATATATTTTTTCAGTGAGATTTTTACTTTCATGTTTTCTTATTAATTAGTGCCATTTCTTTTCAGCTTTAAAAAGTCTCTTTAATATTTCTTGCAAAGCTGCTTTAATAGTAGTAGGCCTTTAGCTTCTGTGTTCTAGAAAACTCTACCTCTCCTTCGATTCTGAATAATAACCTTGTTGGGTAGAGTATTCTTGGCTGGAAGATTTTTTTTTTCCTTTCAGTACTTTGAATATGTCCCGCCACTCCCTTCTGGCCTGGCAAAATTTCTGCTGAGAAATCTGCTGATAGCCTTATGGGATATCCCTTGAATGTAACAATGGGAAATGGCTTTTCTCTTGCTTCTTTTAAGATTTTCTCTTTAACTTTTGACATTTTAATTATAATGTGTCTTGGTGTGGCTCTCTTTGGACTCATCTTATTTTGGAATGTCTGGATTCTTAAATCTGGGATATCTGTTCCTTCACCAGGTTAAGAAAATTATCAGCCATTATTTCTTCAAATAAGTCTTCTGCCCCTTTCTCTGTCTCTTCTTCTGGGACCCCTATAATGTAAATGCTATTCCACTGTATGTTGTACCATAGGTCTCTTAAGTCTTCATTTCTTTCCGCTGCTCTGTCTGGATGAACTCCATTACTTTGTCTTCCAGCTTGCTAATCCATTCTTCTGCTCCATCCCTCTACTGTTGAACCCCTCTGATATATTTTTCAGTTCAGTTATTGTATTTTTCAGCTTCATGACTACTGTTTGATACTTTCTCATATTTTAAGACTCTTAGTTAGACTTCTCAGTGTGTTCATCCCAAGTTCAGTGAGCAACTTTACGACCATGACTTTGAATTCTTTATCAGGTAAATTACTTATCTGCATAACATTAAGGTCTTTTTCTGAGGTTTTGTCTTGTTCATTCATTAGGAACATACTTCTTTGTTTCCTCAGTTTGCTTCACTCTTCGTGTTTGTTTCTGTGTATTAGGTAAAGCAACTACCTCTCTGTCTTGAAGAAGTGGCCTTGTGTGGGGGATGAACATTCTTGTTTGACCCTGCCCTAGCTCTTGGTTGTCTCTTGAGCCTTTGTGATTGTCTAACCAAACACTTTATTCTTGATATGTCCCTGTTTTTAAGAGTGTGCCAACAACTGTGAGTGTTCTGAGGGGAGGAATCTCGTTTAGGACTTACTTTCAGGTTGATTGGAAGCCAGGCCTTCAGGAAGCAGCTGCTAAAGTATGCAAATATATACGCTCCTGTGGGACCACAGTCATCATCCCTGCTGGCCTCTAGACCAGGAGATCCAGAGGTGTCCTGTGGACAAGAGTGCAAAAATCGGGGCTCCAGGTAAGCGTATAACCTCTTCTTTGGGAGGTCTCATCAAGCTGTAGCGAGGCCAAGGTGGTGCTCAAGAATAGTGTCTCCCCGCTTACATTTCCTGTGAGCACCTCCTCAGCCTCCAGATGTTGGGAAACCAAAAGACTGTCCCTCACACCGAAGCTCCAGGCTAAGTAAAAAGGCCTTTTTCAGAGGAAGACAGGTTGTGTTTCCGTCTGCTGTCTGTGAAGTGCCCGGGGCATGGTGGCCTGCCAATAACTGTCCTTTGAATTGTTACCTTTCCAGGATGTTTAGGAACTCCAGCCCCCTTAGCCGTCATGACCAGGCAATCAGAGGGTGTTCCTATGTGGACTGCACATGCCCGCTGGGCAGCTAGTGTCGGGGGTGGGGCATGCTCGCTGACTTCAGAAAGGCAGTAGTAAAATGTTTTGACAATGTGTGCCCCCGAGTTTCAGGAATAGTGGGACAGTCTGTGCATGCATGCATGCTGGCTTCTGGCTGGGTGCAGGAGAATACAGTGACCACTAAGGCTCACCTGCCCCCACCAGGGGCAGTAGAGTGCTGCATCCGCCCACACTCTCTGGCTGCGGTAAGGCAATGGGGTAGGGCCGAAGTCCATGGAGCTCAGAGTCTCAGACAATAAAGAACTGTGATCCCAGGACCCTATCCTGCTGTCCTCCAAATGGCAACTGTTTAATTTTCTTTTATTCACAGATGTACTAAAGACCAATGGAGAAAAAGAGCAGTTTCCCTCCCACTATAACTGTGTCTTCCTAGGTTGCATTTTTGCAAACCGAAAGGGACAAATTGGCTAAAGAAAGAAAATTCTAAGTCTTTACCCGACCATGACAAAAACAGAGCTAAATAATTATTTCTAAGAAAATGAAATTGCTTTTTATCACCCCATATTGAATGGCTTTCCCGATTGTCCCCTGTAAGTCTATAATAGCACTGAGTCACAGAACACACAATTCCTGACAATAGATGATACAACTGAAAAAAATTAGTCTCCTGTGTGCAAAATAACAGTTTCATAACAATGGGCAATTCATGCTTGCTCTCTCTAGACCTTTGCCAAACAGAATACCAGCGCAGGCTAATTATGTGAGCTAGTTGAAAATTGTGTGCATAATGGAAATGCATCCCCTTGAAAAACAGCCAAGAAGAGGTCTCAGCACCAAATCTAAAATAATAGAAAAAAGTGCGAGAGCAAACATGAGGGGACAGGAACAGACATTCTCATTAGCACATGGCCGCTGACCATTTTTGTTGATGCACATAATAAAGTTGTTAAATTCTGTCCTTGAAAAAAAAAAAAACACCTTCTACGATTAAACAATTTTCTCCCATGCCGACCCAAGTGCTTTGCTCCAATGTACAGCTATGGGTCATCCTTGCATTGAGGACTTTTGTCGCTTGTGGGAGCAAAAACAGCTCGTGCAGGGAGAAAGCTGAAGAAAGTCAAAGGCAACTTTCACGTGTGGAGTCACACATCAGGCAAGGAGTCCCACCAGCTTGTCACAGGGTCTGGTGGAGCAAGCACCGATTTTTCCAAGTTCTACTCTCCACGCCTCATTGTGCCATGTCTGATGCAGGGAGCCTGCGGTAGGTTTAGGATTCGAGATCCCTGGGGAAAGTTTCCGAGAAAGACCTGTAGTCCCCACACCCAACAAACAAAACAACAGCTACACCATGATCAAAATAGATGTGTTGCACCATCTGTAATGCATGAGCTACTTAAAGTTCACCCCAAAATTCAATGAACTTATCATGCACAGAGAGACGCATCTGCAGGAGTTTCTTCTAGCCAGTGTATGGTACGTGAGGGTTCTGGCAGCAATGAGAGCCCACTCGACTGTTGTCTTTTAAGAAAAGCTTCAGAAAAGGACTTTTTCAAAAGGGGTTTTGATCCTGGGCTGGATGTAGGGAAATCCTAGCACAATGTCAGGGGATTGTTAACGGCTTACTCCTAACTTGAAGGGTCCAGGGAGAGAATGAAGGCAGAGGGAAGGAGAGAAAGAGACACCTAACAAGTCATGACCTTCATTCGAGATGCAACACTTTCCTTTGGTCCAGGAGGTGGTTAACCTACAGCACCACCACAAAGAAAGATCCTTTTCCTTCCCCCCTTTTTCTGTTCTCCTTCTGGTGTTCCCCTCTGACTCAAATCCAAAGAAAACTAGATGACAAAGGAGCAAGGGGTATACTGATCAAGTCCTTGTGGGTCAACATTCCAGGGCAAAGAAAGGCACAGACTAAACTGTAGTGAAGAGAGAGAAGTATATCGGGTGTGGCAGGTGGAAGGCGCACAGCACAGCGGACTTCTCCAGGAAGCATAAGGGTCCATCGGTTGGCATTTAAGGAAAAGAAAACCAAAAATTTATTAGGGCTATCCTTTTGTAATAAACTGAGCTAACATACAGGACTGGATGGTCAAACCAGATGAACGCAAATCAGAGATCGTACTCAGTCTCGGGTTTCCTTAGTAATTTCAAGGATCCAGGGAGTCAAGAGGCTCAGA
>CM052897.1:104047804-104077159 GCA_028534135.1 Potos flavus
GCATCCTCAGGGGGCCTCTGAGACAGTGCTGTGCAGGTGAGAGACTGTGAGGACAATCTGAGGGAGCCAAGTGAACTTTGGGAAGTGGGGGGAAGGTTCTAGGCAGAGGAAAAAGCAGGTGCAAAGGCCCCAGATTGGGGGGTGTGCAGCCCAGAGCATCTGAGGAACTGAAAGGAGTAGCAAGCCCACAGGCCTGCTAAAGCATGTAGACAATCCATCCTAGTAACAAGGGGGAAGCAGGACAGTCATGCGACCCTTATGTACATTTCGGAGCTTCGCTTTGCTGAGAAATCAACTGAGGGGAGGCAGGGCTGCTGAAAAGGTGGGCCAGTTAGGAGACAGAGGAAGGCAGTTTGTCTTCCTAGCTCGGCGACAATGGAACACGATGTGGGACACGAAGCCAGCAGGTGCCTTCTGGAACAGGGTCTGCGCCCTGCTGGGGAGATGCCCGCTGCACAGCTGGCTGGCTTTCCTGGGCAGCTGTGCTCCTTGCAGTTTAGGGATCCCGACAGCTTCGGTCTCGTGGCACCTTCATTCCAACAACCTGCTTCTGTACCTGCGCGGTAGGAGAAGAAAGCGCTGGAAAGCGCGATCACCGCATCTGCATGCATCAGCCTGGCCAGAACCAGGGGCAGGCCCACTCCGACTGCAAAGTGGGAGTCAGAAGCTGCCAGACGGTGAGCTCTGTTCTGCAGGTAAGACTGACAGGACTTCATAATAAATTGGATCCAGGAAGTGAGGGGAGCAAGAGGTGTGAAGGTAAAGATATACACAAGACAGCTTCGTAATTAGTTCTCCGATATTTCTCGGAAATGCTTTCTAAAAACACTGTCCACGGAGCACCTACAGGCTCACAAAAATCTCTCTTTATCCTGATCCAATTGTGTCCCCCCCTCCCCTGCCCCCGCCCTTATCTTCCTCCTTCTCCCTCCTTCGTCTTCAGGCCTGACCTTCTGTGCTTTCTGAATATGTTATCGTACCTTCCAAGGATTTGTTTATTTCTAATTTGCTGTGTATTTTATTCAGGCAGCACCGTTAATGAAGTGAATTACCAAGCCAACAGTGCTTTGAATTATGATGGCTTTGCAATACTGAATTGTGCAACTGTGGCAAGCAAGCACCAAGAGGATTTAGTGTCCCACAACTTTCCTTAAATTGGAGAGTATCTTTGTTAATAAAAAGTCAGAACAGTTTTGCCCAACTGAAATCACAGAAGATCCATGGAAAGCAAATGAGAGTATCGGATGTAAAGTGAAGATGAGAGCATGAAGTCAGGGGGAAAAACAGGGTCTGAGGCATCAGTAGGGCCAGCCTTTAGGGCTTCCTTTATAAAATCTTTACTCAATAAAGTAGTTAAATGGATGCTAGAGATTGAATGTTTGTGCCCTCCCCACCCCCGAATTTGTATGTTGAAATTCCGAGCTCCAAGGTGATGGCATGAGGAGGTGAGATGCTTGGAAGGTGATAAAGACATTCCGGGGTGGGTCATGAATGTAATTAGTGCCCTTATAAAATCAGGCTGGGAGTCCCCATCCTCTTCTGCCGTGTGAGGTTACAGTGAGAGAGGGCCGCCTCTGAGGCATTGAGCCTTCGCCAGATCTGAACATGCCGCCATCTTGGACTTCCAGCCTCCAGAAAGGGGAAATGTGTTTATGGTTGTTTATAAGCTACTCAATCTACAGTATTCTATTCCAGCAGCCCAAAGGGACTAAGACAAAGGGATACACAGGATGTGTACAAAACACTTGGCACACAGAAGTCACTAAATCCATGTTAGGTTTTTATTCTCCTTATACATCACTATATTTCTTCCTCAAACCTGTCATGGTTATGAACACACATGGGTCAGAAACTTGTCTCACCCCTAGAAGCTACTTCACTGTGAAATGGACAGAAAGGGAAGCCCCTTGATTTCTCTTCGCTTTCTGTTCCTCTCCTGTCTCCTTTCATACAGAGTCTTCATACTTTTCTTCCTTTCATCTAATGTCCTTAAAACCTGCCAAGGAAAATAGTAAGATACTCACATGCAGAATCTGTAAACTTCAGACATCTGTCTACATTAGGCATCTGATCAATAGAGACCCTTTCACTGCCCTCCACAGAAGTCTCACCATTCATGCTGTTTTCAACTATGTTTGTTATTTAAAGTGACAGAAGTACATATTAACAATGTAACTGCTATGGTTTTTTAAATAAATATATTTTTAAAGATTATTTATTTGTCAGAGAGAGAGCACAAGCAGGAGGAGCAGCAGGCAGAGGGAGAAGCAGGCTCCCTGCTCAGCCGAGAGCCCGATGCAGGACTTGATCCCAGGACACTGGGATCATGACCTGAGCCAAAGGCAGCCACTTAAGCGACTGCATCACCCAGGAGTCCCATGTTTTAAAATGCTTGAATACCTGAGAGCCTGAGAGACACCAGGAGACATGGGAGCATTAGGCCTTCGGTGGAGAAGGCGAGATGGCCTGGTTAGATTAGCTCGTCAGACCTCTCTGCAAGTAAGTGCAAGTAAGTGAAAATTAGATGTTGCTTGGATCTGAGTGCTTTCAGAGGACCATGAAGAAGTTACTTGCTTTTGGAGGAGGAAAAGAAGAAACCCTGTCAGTTCTAATTGGAGAGAAGACATGACCCATGGACAGATTCTATTTGAGAAAATGGCACCCACCACCGATGAAGACGTTTGAGTCCTCCCTAACTTCTGATTTGGGGACATCTCCCAGATGGGTCAAAATAGACAAAGTAGGCAATAATCAAGGTGCAAGCAGGAATTCTAAAGACCCGGAGTCAGAGGCAAGCTGGCAGAACAAGAGATTGCCACAAGGCAGGCGTGGGCTAATTTGTAACCCAGAAAGGACTCTCTGGGATCAGGTTGGAATGGCCCATCTGTAGGGACCAGGGGGAAGGGAGAACTTGAAATGGTAAAGGCAGCTACAGAGGTGAAGCACATCACGGCCTGCCGTTGGGGAGCTCACGGTCAGGCAGAAGTCCAGGATATCAGTGGAGGGGGACCTCCCCTAAAACTAACTCAAGTTGGTGGTCTGAGCAGTTTGGTCTAGGGAGACAAAAAGCACAGGAAACAAGAGGGCTGCCTCTTGTTTAGAGATTGGGTCTAGGGGTCTAGGGAGACAAAAAGACAAAAGCACAGGAAACAAGAGGGCTGCCTCTTGTTATCAGAGAAGTTCTAATAACCAAATATTGTGGGACCAGACTCTCTCGGGCTTCAAATAAGAATTCTGTTTCTGTCAACTCTGAGACTTTTTTTTTTTTTTTAATTTCATTTCAATTTCTGGTGAAGGCCCTTCTAAAATACTTCTTCCCAGAATTAGGTAAAGAAAAGGATCGGGCGACATATGATCCACTGGGCTACACAGCTGAGAGTGCCCGCAAGACGAGTCACAGAAGAGACAGTGACCATCCCCTTGGAGAGGCATGAGACCTTGGACCCAGAGAGCGCTTGAAGCTTCCCAGACCAGAGAGCAGAGATGGCTGTAACTACCCAGCTGGTGCCTCTGTAAGCACTCCATTATAGGGCACAGTCTCTGCTCATGGGTCGCCGTGCAAGACTGACCACCTGCTCATTTGGGACGTTCGCGTTATCTTCAGAGTGCTCTCAATTCCCTTCTCTCTTTGCATTCTGTCACTTCCCCCTTGCAAAGCTACAGTAATGAAGAAAGACAGCTCCTGGACTTATCCATTGCTATACCTGATCCCTGAGGACTGCTGGAAAAAACAATCACACAGGTAGGTGGTTGGTGCCTTGATACATCAATGGTGTCCAGTTTGCTTGGCCTTTGATCCATCTTGATGATTCCGCAACATGTCGCCAGCTAACCTCCCCTCCTGCTTTCCTCAATGGCTCTACCCATTCACCGGTATCTGCCCTCCAGACTTCTCACTTAATCATGTGTCCTGTCTCAGAGAAAAGCAATACTGTCAGATGTGAACTGATCTTTAGGGATCAGCCATCCTTACTTTCCATCTCAGAGGAAAACAGTCTCACTGCCCAACAAAAGGATAATCCACCTGCCATCCCATCCCTCCCTGTCTCCCCTGAGATCTGGGCCCATTCCTGCATTTTGTTCCCTTTCCCTCCCATGGTCCCTTCCTCCTCCTCATGCTCAATTCTCTACCAACTCAAGGTCAAAATCAAACAAAGCTCATTCTGCTATTCTCCTTTACCTATTGCCTTGTGTCTCAGATTGTACCCTGCTACTGTCACTTTTCTTTTCCTACAAATCCACTCAGCTGTTCTTGGAAAGCATCACCAAAGCTGGGGGATATTTTAATCCTCCTACTTTACCTCCCAGTAGCTGAATGGCAGACTCCCCTCTCTGCACCTGGTCCCCATCACAGTCCTCTCTCCCCGGTCTTCTACCCTGTTCCCCAGGGTTCTTCTTGTTCTGCCTGTTACTTTTATGTAACTGGCTGGTGTTCGGTGACAGCATTCCCCGGGACTTCCTCCAGATCTCGTCTTCTCGGCCTGCCTCTTTTCTCCAAACATCTTCACCAACCTCCCTTCCCTTCCGCTCCATCCTCACTGGCCCATGGGGGTTGTTGCGCATGCACATTTGATAGTGTCATTTCCCTGTGCAAAGCCCTTCTTTGACCCCCATCACCCTCGGGACATGCTCCCCACTCCTCGACTGGACATAAAGAGCCATGAGGACCCGGGCCCTAAGATTCCACTCTCATCTTTCACTGACAGTTTGCTAACTGCTAAATGCTACAAATTCCTCTTTCTCCATTCCTTGTAAATCTTGTATTATGGATTCTGACTGCTTTTATTATTTAATTATAGAACTTATTTGTGTGGTACAGACAACCAAGCCTTCAGGCACATTTTCCTCACTTCACTGTGTCAGGGGGAAAAATAATCTTTAATAAGATTTGGGGGAAAAACATACATAAAAACAAGCATTTCTGCTATCATTATCTGTGTGGCTGATCTCCTTTTTAGAAATGCTGTCTTTTTAAGTCAGTCTTGAGTTGAAAGCGATCACTTTACAAAGCCACCTGGCAAAATTTCGCAGAAAAGCGAGAAGCTTAAGGACTACAACGGCTCCTGCAAAAGGATAAAAATTAAGCCTCTGATGATGCAAAGAATAGCTTTAAAAACAAAAACAAAGGATTCAATCCCTACAAGATAATGTCACCAGTACTTAGTGGCATCCGCAAGGACCTCTAAAACAGACTTGACATCACCTTCTGAGCATGACTTGTAATTCAGGCCATCATGCAATGGGTCCCCAGGAGAAGAGTAATCTGCCTCAGGTGACCAAGGACTTTTTTTTTAAAGATTTTATTTATTTATTTGACAAAGAGAGAGAGATCACAAGTAGGCAGAGAGGCAGGCAGACAGAGAGGAGGAAGCAGGCTCCTCGCTGGGCAGAGAGCCCAATGCGGGGCTTGATCCCAGGACCCCGAGACCATGACCTGAGCCAAAGGCAGAGGCTTTAACCCACTGAGCCACCCAGGCACCCGCCGAGGACTTTCAAGAACACCTAAATTCTATTTACGGTGGCCATAAAGGAGGCAAAACTGGAGTGTGAGTCTAGATGAGAAGCTTGAAACCTAATCAATTGTAGTCTCTCTGAAGAAACAATGTTTTAACAGATGGAGAACGCAGTCTAATCATGAAAAGCCCAAGACTAAGGATTCTTCCACTGACTTCTCATGCTCCTTCCCCATTCCTGGGAAGCGGAGCCGGAGGAGCCTCCTGACCACCTGCTGAAACCCCCCTGCAGGGAGGGGTAAGAGGTGATAGTGACCACCAGGGCTCTGACTTGTCGAAGTTATCAAGCAAAATTCTCCTTACAATTGTGCCCCTCCCCCGTCACCCCATAATCTCCCTGAGGGACAAAGGCAAGCACCTCGCCCACTGCAGAGTTGCATCGTTCTCTGAGTTTGGTTAACCCAAGTCTGCCTTTCAAATACCAATCACACACAGGAACTGCCAAAACCAGGTCTTGGTGCCCAGAGAGAGATGAGGGGCAGACCCTGGCCTGCCTGTTCATTCAATCGTTTGCCGTGCGATCCATGGAGCCCAAAGCTTGTGCCACTGAGGCTCATGGACAGGGAACAGGACAGTGTCCCTGCCACCTTGAGCAAAGAATCCTGTGAGGAGGACAGACAGGTAAGCACACGCTTGCCATGCTGACTTTGCAGAATGAATGCTGCCTATTTTCTACAATCACATTAATTTCAAGGAACCATGACTCTGTGTTTTGGTGGATGCCATTTAATTCAAAATAACAGAGAGTGCTTTTAAAACGACCACACAGAACTTCGCTCTTTTATCCATGAACACGGCAGCCAACTGAAATTGCAGAAATTTCTGCAATCTCTGCTGACTTGCTTTTACCTTAATGCTTGCCTGTCTTTGCTTCCCCTTGACAAAGATTAATTAGGTAGCTCTCTGCACTACTAAATCAGGAACCATAATGTATTCTGGCCCCCTACCATGTCTGAAAGATAGTTTTCAAAAACGTACAATCATAAATCTCATAGAGATATAACATGAACACGTGTTAAAGATTCTGTTCAATTCATAATGAGAAAATCAGTTCAAAGGAGATTCCACAGTACAGACGCATTTATAGATCAGGAATATTGAGATGAACGGCAAATGGGGGCCAGACAGGTGGAGAGGGGCGGGGAAGTCAACTGGACCTCCACCAGGTAGGACACAGTTTGCATATTTATAGACAAGAGTGATTTTGCGTTGCTGAGTTAACTACAACTTACAGAGTTGTAAAACTGCTCCCAAGGGATCGGAATCAGATAACTCGGAGGTGTGTGATCTGAACAAGGCAAACTTATCCACTGAAGCACAAAATTTTCCCTAGAGCATTAACAGTATCGCTGCTCATCACTACAATGTTGAAGGAAAGATCCGTAGGCATGAACCTAATGGACTCCCACTTCTGCTGAATTTCAGCCCCTCCCCTCCTACAGCTTGCCCCAAGGGGAACAGGTGGGTCAGGCACAGTGTAAGGCCTTTGGGGCAGATGGCGAAACACAGACTGCCCTGCAAAGCCTGAAGTGATTTAGCAAAAGGACAAGTCTCATATGGAGATTAATTAAAACTTCAAATCCAGATGAGCAACAAGAGAGAAAATAGCACAATGGGAACAAAAGGAAGACAAGCGACAAGCTTTGGAGCATTCAGGTCTCATCTCACTGTCCCCCAGTGGGAGATCCTTGGGGACTCGAGATTAACGCAAACATGTCGGGTCGGAGTGGACTTCGTGCACACTGCTGCATTTCTAAGTGTTTTTTTTAACCCACCTCCAACAATATTTTCTTGCTCGATACAGCCAAAGTTGTTTTGACTTCTCTTCAATGTGCTTTGAGTTTGAAATTGTCGGAGAAACTGAGAAACTTAATGCGAATATCCATATTCCTTGATGCAAAAAGTCTAAGCTGCCCTCCTGGTTGAGCATGAAGGTCATAAGAGCAACATTTACTGTGTGGTCACTAGGGGCCAGGTGCTCTTTGAAACACTTTATACATGTGTCACCTCATTTACTCCTTGCAATGAATATACGAAGTAGGTCCTGTGTCCATTTCCCACATGAGGAAAACAGAGCCCGGTAAGATGAAAGGATACACCTAAATTCACTCTGCTAGTTAGAACTGGAGTGGGTTCCCTATGGTTTGAGTCCAGACACTATGGTACTGTGTTCTTGGCCACCATACTATTCTGCCTCCACTAAAAGGTGGGAAAATCTCTCCTTCAATGGAGAGTCATTCACTGTTTATAGCAACACCTGTCCCGATCTCCAGGTGACCTGATTCCAAACCTATGGGGGCTGATGAAGACCTTCTTCTTGACCACACTCTAGTCTGGCTCCTCTGAGCTTTTTCAACCAGACCCCATCCTTGGGCATGTCCTTAAGGGTTCAATTTTAGCAAGAATTCTGCTAAGTCGGTTTAGCCAGAAACCTTCATCCTCCCCATGTGATCATCTTGAATATCTGACCAAGTTCCTCATTCCTCCCTGTCCGCCAGGTGGTATCTGAACACCCCGGCCTGCCTTCAGAGAGACTCCTGCCAGGCCAGTTGGGCCAGAATGCTCCCTTATCCCAATGCCTCCTCTTACTAACCCCTGCCCCCTCGTGCTCCTTGCCTATAAATTCCTCCACTTCTTTGTGGGCCTCAGAGTTGAGCCCAATCTCTCTCCCCTGCTTAAACATTCCATTGCAGTGGCCCCCACCCCTAACTCGATAGAACTGAATAAAGTCTGCCTTCCCATTTTAACATGGGTCATGAATAATTTTTTCTTTAACGGAGCTATTTTGTGATTCTATAAATTGTAGCTAGCTGACAGCAACGCAAAATAATTCTTGTCGAGAGGCGTACAAATGAATTATGTCCAGTGGAGAGATAACTCTCCCCCACGGTGGGGAAATTAGTTTGGCCTCCATTTGCACATTCATCTCAATATTCCTGATCTAGAAATGTGTTTGCTCCTTTGAACTGCTTGTTAGCACCTTACCAATTTCTTTACGGACGAGTTAAACAAAATATCTCAAAAGTGTTCATTTTCACATCTGTAGGAGAGGCGTGCTTTTATCTTTTTAATAAAACTATCTCTTTTTTTCTTTTTCTGGTAAAACGATCTTCTGGCACTCTGAATGAGAGTGCTGAAGACCTTTCCAAACTGAATAAACAGATTACCCTAATCAAGAAGACAAACACCGGCGGCAAGCTGACCCTAGCTCAGATCTGTTGCACGCTAGATGCTGAGCTCCAAGAAAGTTAGTGAACGCCTCTGCGCTTTCAGCTTCGTGTGCAAAATGAAGATAATACTACCTCTTCGACAGATTTGATGCCGTTTGTAAGAGATGATGCATGGACATGCTCAGCACAGTGGGTGGAACAGAAAACTCACTTGAGAAGGGCTCAGCAGGAGTCCTCAAGGTGCTTGTCACTATGGGGGTTGCCTCTTGAAGCAACCCTTCTCGAACTATAATGTGCCTCTGAATCACCTATGAGATTTATGAAGATGCAGATTCTGGATCAGGAGGTCTGGGATCTGGCCTAATAGTCGGCATTGCCAACGAGCTCCCCGGTGATGCCAATCCTGCAGGACTGAGCATCACACTTTGAATAAAGTCTTAAAAGAACCAGATCATTGGTCAACCTGATCATCGATCATCTCCCCTCAGAGCTTTTCCTAATAGCCTAGAGTTAGATTTTCAAGAAATGTAGGACTGTCTTACAGCCAGAAGCATTAGTGGGAAAAACAATGAAACAACTAGAAAAATTACCTGAGTAAAATGAGTTAAGTGACCATGTCACTAACGAGAGTATGTTGCTGTTTTCAGATTTTCAGATGAAAAGCTCAACAAAGGAAATAATATAAGAGGAGATTTATGGTACTGAGAACGTTTGACATAATTGCTTTCCTGAGTCCAGACGTAGCGCTCAGCTTCCCGGGAGCTCTGCTATGGAGAACCTCACGGCGAGCCTCCAGCGTCACTAAATCCTCCAACTCAGCCCCACCAGCCCGTCAAACACAACCCTCCGACGGGGATTGTTCCAGCAAACTGGATAGCAATTGAAGGATATGGCCTTTTCTGAGAAAAGGCCAAAGGACAAGAGTTGGAAATGTCTCTAAAATGTCAGTTAAAATCCATGTTGAAGTGTCCATATTAGCTATGCAATCCTTTTTAAAGTCCTATGGGGGCTAATGAAGACCTTCTTCTTGACCAAACTCTAGTCCGGCTCCTCTGAGCTTTTTCAACCAGACCCCCAAAAAAGGGGGAAAAAAAAAGAAACTTCTCTGTCAACTAAATATTTCCTCAATAAAATATAGAGAAGAGAATCCTGAGATAAAAATTTAAATGAGAAAATAACTTTCTCTATATTCCATGCTGAGCCTATAGTGGAGCTTGAGGTAGCTCTAAAGCCATTGGATAACTTAAGAATTTTTTCTTTTTTTTGAGAGAGACAGTGCTCCCTTGCCCACAGAGGTGGGCAGTGGGATGTAAGGGGAGGGGCAGGGGGAGAGAGAGAACCTTAAGCAGACTCCATGCCCAGCGGGGAGCCCAACACGAGGCTCCAGCCCACGGCCCTGAGATCATGATCTGAGCTGAAACCAAGAGTCTGATGCTTAACTGACTGAGCCACCCAGGCGCCCCTGGATAACACTTACAAATTTAAAACTATGTAAATATTTGAACCATAACTACAATTTTAAAATAAGCTTAGTCATCAAAGAGTGAAATGGTCTTATCACCTGCAAGTCCATAGTTCATTTTTATATAATCATATTTCATAGTCATTTTCAGGAAAGCATTAGAGTCAAACGCTAGGAAGATGATTTCACGCAATCTTCTTTAAAAAACAAAAATGAACAAAGTCAAACAGAGCACTGTAATAGTTTCTGATCATCAGAGCAAGGAAAAGTCAGAGCGATGCAGACTGCTGCCAAGAGCGCGAGCCAGCGTGGAAAAGCTGCCTAATCAATGTGGAAGGCTCCAGGGAAATTACATGCTATTAAAACATAAACAATCCAAAAGCTACGCATTGAACACATTTGAGCAGTGAGCAAAATCCTAATTTACTGGCTTAACATTCCTAAGTAGTGGATGGTGATCTATCCCATAAAGGCTATTTGCGTTGACTTGTGGAATTGAGGCTAGCGTCACCAGAACGAAAATCAGTGCAAAGAATCTGTCACGAATCATATCTAAACATTGGGGGGGGGGCACCTTAAGTATGAAATAAAATGATATGTCATAATAAAATAAAAGTAGCCAGTGGGGGGGGGAAGTAGCCAGTGGAACATGTCCGCTCACTGTGGCAATTTTACCAATAGGAAATGAGGCAAAAGGTTCTGTCACAGAATAATGATGATTTTCAAAATTCTGAGGCTACTTCATTCAGTTTAACAGGAAGTATCCCAGATGCTCCCTATCTGCGAAATCTTTTTTTGTATGACCCATGTTTTGTAAGACAGTGATGAAAAAACAATAAACTAGAATTTGTTCAAATAGCAACTTCTAGAATTTGCCCTTGCTTCGCTGTTAAACATTTCTACACCTGCCTTGACATGATTATGTCTTCCTCATCTCTTAGGGCCCCCTTTAATAAGTCTGAACAAATAGGCAAATGGATAAATGATAACTAAACCTAAGGCAGTGCAAGACTATAACTCATTCAGTGGGTGGGGGAGGGAGGAAAGAAGATTTTGGAGTCACTCAGCCTGAAAATTCAGAGAAAATGCTAGAAAAAAAAATTAACGGGAAGAATTAGAACCAAAAGGGTGTTCTGATTAATCCCCAGCTAATTCTAAGATTTATTTACCCAGGGGACGCCTGGGTGGCTCAGTTGGTTGGGCGTCTGTCTTTGGCTCAGGTCATGATCCCAAGGCCCTGGGATCGAGTCCTGAGTCGGGCTCCTTGCTCTGTGGGGAGCTTGCTTCTCCCTCTGCCTGCCGCTCTGCCCTGCTTGTGCGCTCTCGCTCTCTCTCTCTCTGACAAATAAATAAATAAAATCTTCAAAAAAAAATTTTTTTTAATTACCCAGAAGAACCCACTCCCTGTTCATTTTATCTGAGATTTTACTATATTTAAAATGATGTTGTCCAAATGTCCTTATTCATACTGAATGAGTATAAGAGAATTGGCTCACCGAATTGACTGAGCTTAGGTAAACCTAAGAGACCTATCCATCTCAAAATGGAGCGATATAATTACAGATAAAATTCAACAAGGACACAGAACAACATAATAATCCTTGAAAAGATGAAACACAATTACTAGAATGGGGTGTTGGGTTCTGAGCAGCACAATCACGTCTCATTTCATGCAACTCCAGAGCAATAACCCTACTCAACACAACTTGATTCCTGATTACATTAAAGGCTATTAATCTCCTATCTGCCAGTCACAATTTCCTATCTGATCAAATGTCCTGCTGTTATTTCACTTAAAATTTGGAATAATCTGACTCTAGTTCAATCAGAGTTCCTGCATCTCGTTATATAATTTTTTTTTTTTTTTTTTGGATGTTTGCTTTTCCCTTGGCTCTGTTGCGTTGGAACCAGGCAAACCTAATGTGCTCTTTTGGGACAGGACCTCTTTCCCTGGACGGCTGAGGTTCTCCTTGAAAGTGCCTTTCCTCTGTAGTATATCCCTTCTTGCTCTTTAACTAATTCCCAGTCCCATTTCCTGTTCATCTGAAAAACGATAGTCTCTGGGAGTGGGATCATACACGGTAATGAATTCTAACGAGTTTTTAATGTATTGCACTTCAAATGAACATATTTGCATTAAAAAAAAAGATGCTTTTAAGGATGTTCTTCTGTCCTCCTATACAGCCCCATTTGCAAAGAAAGCTCCCCTCGGTCTCGGCTGAGTACTGTGATCACTTTGAGCCTCTGGGGTGCTCCTGCCCTCAGGCCTCTGCAGTCCCTGCCCACCTCTACCCAAGTCTCAACTTCCCACCCCACTCCCATTGGATGGATTTGCCTTTTCCAGTTTTCACCTTGAGGATCTCCCTCGGCCATGAGCAGCAATCACTGTGACCACCCTCACATCACTGATATCTGGCTCCCATGGCCTTGGACAACACCTGCCCTCACCCTACCCCCACCTCTGCCTTCCCAGAGCCCCACCCCATTCCACCAACCCAACACTGGCCAAGCCAGCCCCAGCCCCTCTTGACCGGGGCTCAGAGAAATTAGTAATCCAATCAAAGTAGGGATTCAGGCTCCGAGACAGCCCCAAATGTTGGACAAATGTTGGGCAAAGAGGAGCTCGAGCCATGGGACCCCCTCATTCCAAATTAAGTGTCAAGCAACAGGCCCGAGAAGGTCATGCGTGGGGATGACCCTGAGTGTAGACCAGTTTGCATGAAATCCCTCACGTGAGTCTAGGGGATCGATCCACCCACAGCTCCATCAGAATGGCTGCATCAGTCTGAAACTGCATGTTCCTACTCCACAGGCATTTTAGGTACTTTGTCTACAAGAACTTTACAGGAATGGGTCTGTAATCAATGTAAGTGCATATTAACATAAGAGAATCAAGGAGAAGTTGAGATAAAGGCACACACAGTGCTAGCATTTTGTTATCTAACACACCTCTTTTTCAATTCTATCAAAAAATGGAATCTGTTCTTTCTAGTCGTTGAATGCATTTTTTTAAATTCAGAGATACAATATTCAGAATGATTACTTTTATTACAGCTGTGGGTTTTTCCTTAGGCAATGAATGATTCCATCTAATTCAACTGCTTATTATCTTTTTTTTTCTCAACTCTTACATTTCTTTCCTAGTAATAACATATATTTTCTCAACTTTTAAAATCTCTTTATTAGACACAATTGAATGTAATTTGGGATTTACAAGTCTTATCACATTCTGATTCTGCCTGAGCAATTCTGAACACAAAAAGTACAGACTGCATGTAATTTCTTCAGAGTTCCTGTAACATTCTGCTTGAGATTCGTGAAATAAAAATTATGGTGCTTTGACCATCTTTTCCATCTAGTTATTGCTGGCATCTGGAAAACACCAGAAGCCTTACTTGTCCAATGTCCCACTCTGAAACTTTGCCCTTACGGGGTTGTTTGAAATGGAAATACGGACCATTTTCTCAAGGGAGTTGGCCAAAGAGCTAAAACTAAGCGGAACTACTAAGCGGAAAACTAAGCGGATAAGGGGCAATCCTCTTGTCTCCCAAATAAATTTCAGTCTCTCTCTCAATCATTCCTTCACTTCTCTTCTCTGCTCCCACCTCCCCCACTTCTACCCTCCCATCAGCGGAAGGCCTTACCTCGTACTTTACTGAGCAAACAGAAGCCCACAGAGGGCAACGCGTTCCTACGCCTTCCGCTACATCGAAAACCTCTGGGTTTCCTGTGCCTCTCCTAGTCGCTTGGGCTGCAGCACAAAACGCCCCATCGTGGGTGGCTTAACCAACAGGCATTTGTTTTCTTGCAGTTCCAGAAGCTGCAGTCCAAGATCAAAGTGCCACTGGGGTTGGTTTCTTCTCTACAACCAGTGTTCCTCTCTTTCCCGGGTCGTTCTTGCAAGCATTCAAAAGTGCTCCTCCTTGTCTCCACAGTCCTCCTCCATGTCCCTTCAAAACAGTTCTCTAAAGCACTATCAAAATCACTGTCTCCCCCTTAACAATTTTTTCACTCATCGGACCACTCAAATCTGCTTGCCTCCAAAAAGCCCCTCAACATCCCAACATGCTCCAAATCCGATGGGTGCTTCTTGTTCTTTTACTCAGTTTTTCAGCAACATTTGACCCAGGGCACCACTCTCTTTCCTGAAAATTCTCCTCTTACTGGAGCCATGATGGCATACTCTCCTGGGTCCTTCTGCTTGCTTCTACTCCTCTTTCAAACCTCTAGATCTTAGAATGGCCTAGAACTTGTCCCTGTATCTTCTGGCATCATCTTCCCTTCTCTGGCTATTTCCAATGCTAAGTGATCTCACCCTGTTTCCCGGCTTTGCCTGTCTCTCTGGCAGTGACACCCAAATTTATATGTGCAGCTCTGACCTCCTCCCGATCTCCAGACTCATTTATACCGTCCAAGAGTCTGACAGCTCCTCTTGGATGTCTAATAGTCTTGTCAAATGTAGCATATCCAAAACATAACCCTTGACTTCCTCACCCTCTTCCAGACTCTCCCATCTCAGTGGATGGCAATGAACTGCTCAAACCAAAACTTTCATCATCCTTGACTTCCCCCCCTCTCTTATCTCCGACTGCCAGTTCTTTGGCAAGTCTGCCTCAAATCCGTCTACTTCTCTTCATCTCTACTTCCAGCTCGCCAGCCCAAGGCACCTCATCTCTCCCCTGGACTGCTACCATGGCATCCTCACTCGTCTTTCTGCTTCCATTGTTGCCCCACTGCCATCCATTCTCTATGCAGCTCCCAGAAAAATCTTTTAAAAACTTAAATCATGTATCTTGTCTTTCCCTTACACAAAACCGCTCTGTGATTTCACTTATCATCAGAACAAAACTCAAAATCATCACCAAGGCTTGTATCCTATATTATCTCACTGACCAGAACTTTCTTCCTACTCTGGCCCCTGCTCCCCTTGGCCCCCCACTCTCTATGCCCCATTCTTTCTGCTTCCCAAACAGGCCAAGCTCATGGTCTGTGTACTCACTGCTCCCCCTGCCTTGAAAATTCTTTCTCCTCATTCAGGTCTTCACTCAAATGTTGGCCCCTCAAAGTGACTTTTCCTACTTCCTGTAAAGTAGACCCTCACCGGTCCCCAGCACTGACTTTCTATTTCCTTCCTACAGCTTATCACGGTCAACTCCAAGAGGGCCGAGCTTCGGTCTGCCATGCTCTGCCCTCTGCTTTCTCCCCAGCAGCAACGGCACACCTGGTGTATAATAAGAATTCACTGAGAGAATGAAATTGTTGTGCATTCTCTCTCTCCTCCAGGATATCAAAGGAAGCCCACGATGGCCTTCCTCATTCCTCCAGTTTTCCCCGACACCATCCATCTCCTAAGGACAGCTGTCTCAGCCAGACTGGTCCTGGGCTCTTCGTGGATCAGAGTCAGAGAGCTGCCAGAGAATTAATAGGGGAAGATAGAACCTGAAAGGCTTTGGAAGGGAAAGACTTGGAGAAATCGGCTGTCAGTCAAAAATAATAAAGAAGAGAGGTTTGAGTGAGGAGGCAGGGGGGAGGAAGCACAGGGAAGGGGAAAAAAATCCATGTGGTCTAGATGTAAGAGACAGAGTTGTTTCCGCACTTGTCCAATCAGACTCTCTGGAGGGGGTGGGAGAGAAAAAACTGAGACAAGAGCTGAGGATTCTGAATTGAATCCCTTTTTATGTGTTTCAAGAGGAAGGAAAATAAGAACATAATATTTTTTTTCACATTGAGTTGTGCTTCCTCAAATACGGGGAGTTGAACTACATGGGCCCAAAGGAAAGTTTCTTCCCTTCTAAAGGGAAGCAACTGAGGTTCTGCCAGATCATGTGACATGACCACAGTCATTCGGTTAACAGTGGCAAAGTGAGGAAGCCCGGGCTGCTGCCTCCTGGCCGGGGTTTCTGTGCCTACATTGCCTCGGTCCCTCCCTAACGAGAGACTCGGTTAACCGCACATGTCTTGTTCCTCATCCACAATGTGGCCTCCTTTTGTTACCACCTTCCCTCTCAATGCTCGCCATAATTTAAGTCGTGCTTTCCAATTCATGGTTTCCAAAACATCTTTATCCCCCCTCCAAATATTGAAATAGTGTTTGTTCCATTTTTTGCTTTCTATCATCTCTGCTCTTCTCTGTGATTCCTGAACCACTACCAGTAGCGGGTATTCAATTCCACGTGTAAAGAACACTTAGTTCCTGGCAGATAATCTGCCTACATCTGGAGAAGGGAATTATTAAAAGCGACAAGGTGATCTTGGACCAGTTCTTCACCTGTCCTGAGTTCCCACTCTTCTTTATCATGAGATGTTTCCTATCGGAAGATCGGTTCTCTTGAAAGAAGTGGGAAATAACAGTGGAATAGAGCAGTCCTTCTTTCCCCACCTTCAGGGAACAGTATGCAGTTGGCCCCAAGCACGGAGTATATCCCCTTCTCTTTTTTGCTGGGAATATGGCTATGCAAACACATCAGAGGTCATCCGAGGTCACTGCCCTCCCACCTTCTCAGGACCTTGCCCCATGGCATCCTTGCAGGATGCCCTGACTTCATCCCCCCACCCAGCTTTCCTGAATCTGACGCCGTGTCATTATCCATGTGTCAAGCCCACCTCCCAATTCTGTCATTTTTATTCACATCTTCAGAATGGTTTTTTTTTTTTTTTTTGTAGCGTTCCCACATGGCACCCCTTAGACAGATGCAGGCGTGAGGCGGTAAAATAACTGTGATATAATTTTTTAAAATTATTACGTCAAAGACCGAGAACTCTGAAAGCCTTTATAGAAGAGAAAGCTGGCTTTTCAATGATGGTGAAGTCATGGGAATGTCGACGCCACTGGTGATCGCCCCCAGAACTCCCTTGGAGGGTCACCCCAAGAACACGGGTACTCCGATGACTACCTCTCCGAGCCAGTTTAACTGCTTCTACTCTCAAGGGCCGTGAAATTCGTGCTCAGGCAGACAGAGGATGCTTTGGAAAGCCACACAATCCCTCCTTTGGGACAGCAGCATCCATCCCTCCAGCTGCTAGGACCAGCGTCTGCTGAGGGCCCCCCTGGATCTTCCCCAGGAACCACACTCAGGAGAAGGAGCGGCTCCTTCAAGGTCACATGCCCGGCAAGGCGGGTGTCTACTACGACTTCACCTCAGTGCCGAGGGGCCAGCTGTGGCCAAGGCCTCCGAGGCAACTGCATTAGGACCCAACTCCTCCCACGGCTCCATTCTGCTTCCCTCACTCCCTCCCCTGCGGGGTTGCTGGGAGCACTTCCTCATAGACTCCCTGCACACAAATCTCCATCCCAGAGTCTACTTTTTGGGGAACCCAGTGTCCAACAATCCCTGATACACCGGAAATCATGGTGTATGTACTTTAATTCACAGGTGCTTCCAATTGGTATGCAAAAAAAAAAAAAATCATATATAAAAACTGCCCAATTAACTAGAGCTGAAATGAGCATGATCCAAGAATTAAAAAGATGGAAAGTTAGAATAAGTGTTTTTTTAAAAAAAGATTTTATTTATTTACTTGATAGAGAGAGGGAACACGAGAAGCAGGGAGGGACAGAGGGAGAGAGAGAGGGACAAGCAGACTCCCCACTGAACACAGATCCTGATGTGGGGCTCGATCCCAGGACCTTGAGACCATGACCTGAGCTGAAAGTAGACACTTAACTGACTGAGCCATCCAGGTGCCCAAAGTCAGAACAAGTCTTAAATTGGATTTTATTTCCTTTCTGGGATATTTTCTGTAGGTATGACTACCAGAATGTAAAAAACAAAAAACAAAACAAAAAACCACTTTGGAAGAAAGCTTACATCTGAAATGGTCAACTATTCTAGGGGCGCCTGAATGGTTCAGTCGGTTAAGCTTCTGACTCTTGATTTCAGCTCAGGTCACAATCTCCGGGTCGTGGGATCAATTACCATGTCAGGCTCCACACTCAGCACAGAGTCTGCTTGAGATTCTCTCTCTCTCTCTCCCTCTGCCTGCTCCTCACTCATGTTCACACACGTTCTCTCTCTCTCAAATAAATAAATCTTAAAACAAAAAAAAAAAAGAAAAGAAACAGTCAACTATTCTAAAACTTCTGTGAATTATCTTTTTTAACCTCCAATCTGTGCTCTGGGTTACCATTTTGCCCTACAAGCAGTGATTAAGAGTTTTTTTACGGGCCAGAATTTAGGCAGTCAGGAGCAATTACCCAGATCCAGAAAGACAGAATTTAGATATCACTTTTTGACTTCCTACAACACTGATCTCCTCTTTACCAAACGGCAGCCAACAGCTACTTTCACCATTAACAGCAGATAATGTGCTCTGTGGCAAACACAGCTTTCAATAATTCTGCTCCTCCCTTACCACCATCCCCAGGCTCAAGGGAAAATGCATTGATGTCGTTATGGCTCTCGACACATTGATTAATCAGGTAATACACATTCTAAACACTTAGTGAAATGGACTGTAAAAAAACTATCTCACTGACTCTCAGGGGCAACGATTTATCTTCTCTAACTTTAATGGCAGTGCTGTATCTATGTCTTTGGAGTCGGTGGTACTTAAAAATCATCTGAAAATGCCTGGGCTTTGCGGATTCGACATCATTTAAAGTTCACCAAATTTGGCCAAAATTTTCAAAACCATTAAACAAACAATACGAAGCGTGCTGAGACACAGAGACAGGAATGCTAGAAAATATCAGAAGGTGTTTCATGCTATGGACCAGCTAGGACAATGGACGGCATTAATTTCCCTTGGAAACACAGCCGACTGGAAAATGATGAAAATCCCTTTCAACACAACAGGAAATAAACACGCACAGAAGCAATTCTTAATAGAACACTGTTGTCATTCATTTGGCAGTACCAGAGCCAAGGAGACACTCGGAGAGTGTTTGGTAACCAAAAAAAAAAAAAAAAAAAGTGCCTAATATATTACTCAGCCAAATTAGCAAGTAATTAGATAGAAATATTGAAACTGCACCAGAAATGGCAGCGATCCCACAAATTCTAAGCAGAAGCTTGTGAACTGTACTGAATTTACAATGGCTCATTCCTGTTTTCCAAATCCTAATAATCCTCTCTCCGTGGAAACCTTTTCAAATCTTCCAGAGTGGGTCCCATTATATGTTTGCATAGCACCCTATTTCTTTTTTCTTCATATAACTTGATATTGTCAGGTTCTGTGATTAATGTTCCCCTCCCCAGGAGACCCCAGGACAGGTTCCCTGCATGCCTGGTGCTGTGTATGATCCCTGACAGGTGCACCAAGTATCCTTTTTAAATGAATAAATGGGATTGTTGACACATCCATGATTTTTCTCCATTCTCTTTTTGGTTGTTACGTGCATTTCCCTAGACACTGTGACTTTCTCTTCTTTTATCACTCTAATGAGAATATAAGAGCAGACAGCATCCCTAGGACAATGTGACATTTAAAGGAAAAGGACACATTCCTCCTACCCCTTTGTTCTAGGCACACCAGAATAGATTACTCATTCAAGGGCATTTAGGCACTCGCAATGGGTCCCAAAATACATAAGCGATAATCTTAAGGGAAATTTTACATCTTGGTTGTAAGTCATCTTCAGAATAATACTCCATATATTCTACCAAGCCCTGTATAGATAGCAGAAATCCCAGGGATTGAGTATTATATTATAATCCTAGGTACTAATTAACTCACACCATTATTTAAATTAAATTAAATAACACCGGTTATTTAAAAATTGTGCAACATCGAGAACAGAGATGTAACCACCTCGCACAGGATTCTGTCCAGTGGTGGTCATTGTCACACTTTTCAGTACCCAGCTTTCAAGCCACATTCCCTCCATCCGCCCGACCTCGAACAACTTTAACAGCATTATTCCCAAGTTCTGCTTTTGCTGACCCGTCACTGTGACAGATACCACATTTCAACCCTGCCTGCACTCCCCAAATGGAGTGCACGTGTGAAACCTGTCATCTACTAACGTATTTAAGGTTTCGGCCTTATTGTCCATTATAGAAGCAGAAAAATCGCATTTCCATTACACATTTCAACAGGTCTTAAGAGATTTCCTCTCCTTCCATTTATTCATAGTTATTTCAATATCTCCAGTTTTTACTTATAGGTTTGTATTCCTCAAACATGGATCATTTTTTCTGTTTTTCTTTTAGAAAGAAACAATATCTAAACATCACCTGTGTGGTGATCTAAAGAACTCCCTCACCTTGTCACTAGTTATTTGAGGTTCGAAACTAGAGTAAGCACCTGGGAATGAAAACAGGAGGACTCTCAGAAATTACACGAAGTACGGATCTGCACGGAAGTGCACCCATGGCGGGACCGACTTGTGTGACTACACGTCTGCTTGGTTGGTGGTCTCAGCTCGGGTTCGCCCAGAAGCAGACCCCGAGACAAGGATTCAGATGTGAAGAGCTTGCTGGAGAGAAGGCCTTGGCAAGAGGGGAGAGGAGTGAGCTACTGTGGCATAAGGCCCGCAATTAAGGTACCAAGTTATGTGGGCCTTCACATCTGGGGAACACCAGGAGGGCCTTGAATGGCCAAAGCCCACGTTCCCCTCCCTGCTCTGCTCCCACAGATCAGGGTCCCTGACCCAAGAGGCCTCGTGGTCCCGGGACCAGACGCAGTCCCTGTGGTCCTCAGTGGTGGACTTCAACTCTCCACCAGCCCACACAGTTATTCAAACAAACAAATCACATCCTCCTGCAAGAACCAACAGGCACCTCTCCCTCTTGATCCTACAAAGCACGCCTGCCACAGCCCTGTGCTTCTGTTTCCAAGTGTGATCTCGGCGTGGCTCCCCGTGACAGGCAGTGTCCCACTCCAAGTCTGTGTAGTTCATGAACTGCTGTTGGTCCTGATTACCCACGCCAGCGTCATGCGTCTGGGCAGCTCCAGAACTCTGTGCCAGGAATCCCTCCCTCACCAACAGGGCGAACAGGAAAAAAATGAAAACAGATATGGAAGGAAATGTATCTAATAAAACGTGCATTATCAAGCAGATTACTACTACGGCTCCTGGGTCCCTGAGCTAAGTTCTCTGGGCCTGTGTAGAAACACCGTCCCCGTCGGGTAGAAGGGCTAAGTCTCGTCAGGCGCCAGCTGAGGGGGGCACCGCCGGGAGCATTCATTCTCCCACACGTCAGACCTGCCGTAAGCTGGTGAGGAGGCTCAGCCAGCCAGAGAGAGCCCTCAGGCAGAGATGCAGAGGCAAGCAGATGGGGCTAGTCTGCAAACAGTACAGCTGCGAGGCCTGAGGGGACATGGGCAGAGCCCCCCCCCGCCACCGTGGGAAAGAGCAATGGTTCATCTTGCCAAAATCCTGCTAGTTCCCAAGTTTTCCCCCCAAATTCACTAATCCGCATATAAAAAGACTCCATCTTTTAGTACCGATAAAGCTCTATGTATGAAAAGAGGATTTTATTTTTAAGATTTATTTATTTATTTGAGAGAGCGCGAGTGAGCAGGGGGAGGGGCAGGGGGAGAGAATCTCCAGCAGACTCCACACTGAGCACAGAGCCTGACGCAGGGCTTGATCTCGGGACCCTGAGATCATGACCTGAGCGGAAATCAAGAGTCAGACGCCTCACTGACTGAGCCACCCAGAGGCCCCTGAAAAGTGGATTGTTAACGAAAAAAAGAAAGATGTTGATGGTTTGATAAAGTATAGTTGCTAATTCATTTCTCTACCCTCTAGCTCTTAGGAATGAGCTATTCTTGGTGGGTGTGTTCTCAGACCTCAGCATGAATCAAAATCATACGGAAGGCTTAGGTCTCAACTCCAGAGTTGAGGCCCGAGAATGTAGATTTCTGATAAGCCCCAGGGGGTCTAGGCTAAGGCTCTGCCACCAGAGGTCTTCCAACATGGAGCTAAGGAGACCTGTAATTAGTGATAAGGATGCACCGGAGTCAAAATGGCGCCAGTGCAGGGCTCCTCAACAGAGTGAGGGACCAGCAAAGCAAGAGGTTAAATAATAAAAGAAGAGAAATCGGTAGCTTTGTCTTTGCAATACTATAATTTGAGCAGACAAGGAGAGTTCCTTGATAGAGATCAAGGTGAAGGAGACAGTCAGGTAAGAGAAGGGAAGGATGGCAGCCATGGCTGTGTTCACCCCAGGTGCTGGTGTGCATGCATGGACCTCTTCTCCATGACAGGGTGACAAGGGGTTTTCAAAGGAGAGGATATTGAGATCTGGAGTCAGGATCATTCTTCCCCAGGCAACAAGTGGGCACTTACCTGTTAATGAGGGAATGTCTTGCATGTGCTTTTATTCCTTTATCCCTTTAGTCCAACAAGAGTCTGGTTTTGTCTTTGGAAACAGTCCAGTGTCTTGATTTCATGGAAATCCACTTGCTCAAGCAAAGAGAACCATTCTGACCAGCGCTTTACCTTTTCCTCAAGTGCTCAAGATGCTATTTCCAGAACAATGATTACTTGAAAGAAGAGGAAAACCCCGACATCTCACCATCAGGTGACTTAGGAAAGCCCATCACAGTGTTCTCATGGACATGTGAGACAGCATACTGATACAAGGCAGAAGGAAGTCTTTCCTCCCCCAAATCCCTACTGAAACTCGGCATTTCGCCCCCAAAGGAAGTTTCCATCAGCATTCCCCAGCCATGATTGCAAGGGCCAGGCTCATCATGCATACAATTTTCATTTTCCACATGCTTATTGGGTGCCTTCTGTGTGATATGTAACATGCATTCTACAAGAGCATATTCAGAACACAGTCTGACAGGTATAAGAGGCTCTCGAAAGGGCCTATGTATCCAAGTAGATCCATCCCATGTTTGAAATCCCACAATATCAGGTCCTTTCCTTCCTCGTGAGGCACAGGGTCTGGAAGAGACTTCCGATGACCGGCAGCTACCCCACTACTGACCCAGAATCCTACAGAAGCACCTCTGTGGAAATTAACACATGATCCTGCATGGCAAATGATGGATGGCCCCACCCAGAACCACACAGGTATGACATGGAAAAGGAAATCTGGTGGTGGGGAGCATGGGGTACAAAATATGAGAAGAAATAGAGACGAGTCAGCATGAGGGGAGGTGCTTCCATGAAAAACCTGAAAAACAAGTGGGAAATGGTAATGCTGAGAGGTGGTGGGCGAGCCACAGAGCCCTGGGAGCTGGCGGCAAGAAAGGAAGGCTCTGGAATGGTCTGTTTCACAATTCTGCTTATATATCGAGGGTGAAGCTGCGTGCCCACGTGTATACCTTCCTGCTGCCCATCCCTGCGGAGGCACAGCCAGACACCTTCTAGGAGGTCAGTCTAATGGAAAGACAGAGCCAAAAAGGAATGGAATGAGAGGGAAGGGTTTCCTCTATACCTGAGAAACAGCCTTCTCCTTGTACGGGGAGAAGAAATAAGGTCATTTTGTTTATTGTCAGTGTTTCGAGGCATTGTTTTGACTTGATTTTCAGCTCTATTAACTTTAGGATTATCCCTACAAGTTTTCCTCACTTCCTAGCTGAGCGACTAAACCTCTCCGAGTGCCCATTTCTTTAAACACTCTAACACAAAGACTCCAACAGGTATTCTGGAGACGGTTGTGTTGATAGAGCAAACGAGCGGGCCTGTCTCCCCGTGGCTGAGCTATCATCCCCGTCCTCTCCCTCCCACTCTGTCCCCCTCATTAGCAGTCATGATGGCTGTTTTCTCTCTGGAGTCCACAGAAAGCGTTATAAATCCTAATACTTCCATTCATGCGTTCCACAAATATTTGGTCTTATTTGTGATACGACACTCGGTAAATGTCGCAGATACAAAAATGACAGGCAGCCCCTGCTCACACATAGCTCTCCGTCTCCCCCAGGGGATGGCAAATAAAGAGTCAATTTGCCAGAGTGTGATAATGAGCTCTTCCAGAGAAACACAGAGGGAGCGAGTCAGAATCAGGAGGAAAGGCAGTTGGGAGCAGCCCCGGGGGAGAGGCAGCCGAGCTAGATCTCCAGGGAAGAGCTAAGGCATCAGACAGGTAGACAAGGGAGTGAAAGAAACAGCAAATGTGAGGGGCTGGAGAGGCAGTAATGAAGGACAGGAAGGCCACAGTGAATGCCAGGACCAGGACAGCCCAAACACTGGCACCATGGGAGTCAAGGGAGACAACCATTCGGAGAACGGAGTAGTCCAGTCTGGGGAAGCGAGTAATGCGAGGACTAAGTTGGCTATGTTGCAGATAATCTCAGCACAAAGAGTCAGAGAGCCCCGGGCGGGGGTGGGGGTGGGGGGTGGGTAGGGGCTGGCAGAAGTCAGTCCGCCATAACTTGGGAAGGGAGACAGGGTTGAACGTAAACACACCACAAGGCTTTTAGGGCCTGAGCTGCAACCACCTCCCCCCACCTGCCCACCACCGCCTGATGTGTTGGGGGGGAGGTCATGGTTCCATCAATGTAGTATGCAGAGGGGGGTGCTGCTGCTGGCTTACAGACAGTGTTTGCAAAAAAAAAAAAAAAAGTCTCTCTACATCCATAGTTCATATTCTGAAGGACATCTATTGCCCTTCCAGTTTAGGATACCTTACACATTTATACAGCCGGTTTTTTCCCTTTAGAGATATATACATCATGACCACCACTGACCCCACTACCGACACCTCCATATACTCCTCCGTGCTCACTCCACTTGGATCTGAACCTCACATTTTGTGGTATGGGGCTTCATTTAGCATCTTGTACTTTATCTGGTACATTCGCCCCTCCTCTTCCAAGTATCCATGTTCTTCATAAGAGGGTTACACAAAACACTTGCTCAATGTGACTGAGGGCTCCCCCTTGTGGCAGAGAGCGGATCGACAGCCCCAAAGCCATTCGCGAAGCCCCTTTGCGTTCCTCTAGTACTCAGGTGGGAAAGCTAGAACGGTTTATTTTTCTAGACATCCTTGCAGCCAGGCTGGGCATGCGGCAATTATGGCCCAAAAGATTTAGGCAGAAATCTCCGGGTAGGGGTTTTCTTTTCAAGTGTACAGGCAATGCCTCATTAGGAAAAAGCTCTTTTCCCTCGACCCTTCCCTCTTCCTCCCAATGGTAATGCAGACCATCCAGGGACCAGCTGCCATTCGCAGACATAAAGACGAGAACCACACACACCGAGAATGACGGAGAGGACAGATTAAGGAACCTGGGACTCTGATGACCTCGGGGAGCTGCTACACCAGTCTGGTCTGGTCTGCTACCTAAGGACTCTTGCTAAAGGAGAAGCATAAACCTCTGTTGCTTATTGCTAAAGATGATTTACTCCTAGGTGAGTCACTGGTGGAAGCAGCCAAAGCAGGCACTTGGCTGGTGGCCAGTGTTCTGTGTGGCTCCTTAAAACTGGAGAGTCCTCCCACCTCCACGCTACGCTGGAATGACCCACTGTTTGGCAGCTCCAAGTATAAACAAATGAAACTTCCCCCTCATTGCTTGCTGCCTCTAGTACACCCACAGCTTCTGCTGGGAAGACCTCCTATCAGACACCCTGAAGTCTGACTTGATGGGTTTCTGGATACTCTTGCTTCCTGGGCCAAAAAAACCCACAAAAAAAACCCACAAAAAACCCACAGAAGGACCAGAACCTTGCCTTGGTAATAAAGTAAGAAAGTATGAAGAAGCATGGGTCACACCTACCCATGGGCGTATCCCTCCAGCCCAGTGATATAATATTACTGAAGGAGGGGACAAGTGGGGCAGGAGGGAGGGACAAGGAAAAGAAGGTCTAGTAGGGGACACTGAAGAACAGGCCTGATCACAGGGGAGCAGCCTGAGAGTGCATGAGGGGGGTGTGTGTTGAGATCAAGTACCAGGACATACAAGGGTGGATAAGATGCTACATGGGTTTCCTTTAGAAATGCACATTCCTGGAAGCCAGCCTCAGGGAGTCTGATGCCACAGTCTGCAGTGGGGCCCAAGAATTCTCATTTTTCAATGAGCACCTCAAGTGATAATTATGCATGGAGTTCTCTGTTTTTAAAACTCTGCTAAAGGCTCTAAAACCATGATCCAGGGAAGGGAAGACTGGACTAAGAGTTAGAGAAACTTAAGTAGCTTCTCTGGGCCTCAGCTGTAAAATCACAAATGGTTCTCAAACTCTTGCCATGGAACCCCCACTTATTTTTTACTACCAAGATTTAATACAAATGCTGAATATATCAAATTAATGAAACAGGTGTATCTCTGACTGAAGCAGAGTAGGAATCCCCAGGGCCACCTGATTCCCCTCACCCTGTCACGTTCCACTGAGGAAGCCTGAGGCTCTCGGCCTCTCTGGGCCAAGTGGCCTCCTGAGTTCATTTCAGTGAAGACATGTGACTTAACAGAATGCCACATAAATTAGGGGAACTCTTTGTGGTCCTTGTTCTGAAGGTCAAGTGGATTCCATCCTGAGATGGAGGATAAAGAGAAGTCAGGAGCATCTATCTTAAACCACATTTATAACCTTTACATAAAAGGATTTCTTCACAGTGCTGTTTTAAAGGTATTTTAAGCACATCACTTCAAGGTGTGACCAGAATAATGACACACTCATTTGAAAGTGGTCATTTTAGTAAAGCAATGAAAGTTTAAAGGGGGGAGGGGATTGGTAATTGTGATTTCTTTCCATTTTTGAAAAAGATAGGCTATCCAGGGTGCAATGAGGAAAGCATAAACAGAATCCACAAGAATAGCAGAGCCCATGGTAAAAACAGAGGAGGAATTCAGAAAGCCAGCACTGAGACCCTTTCTGCCACAAAATCATCCCCAGAGGAAGGGGTCCTGGCTCAAGCCCCAAGTCTTACACCTGCTACCTGTGTGGCAGGCAAATCATTTCAATTCTTTGTGCCACATTTTCTTCATTTATAAAACAGGAATGAACTTGTTTATTCCGTTTCCCCTCTGTGGGAGCTATTGTTCCAGCCATAAGGGCAACAAGCAAAGATCCCTACCCACATGAAGCTGACTTCCAAGCAGGAGGGCAAGAATGGTGGGTGTGAAACAGATGTGGGTCATAAGGAGAATAGTGGTACAGAGAACAAATCAGGGGGGAGAAGGTAACCAGATAGGATAGGAAGTAGAGTGAAGAGGGACACCCCAGTGACCTGACACCTTGGAAAAAGGCCTCCAAGAAGGAAAGAACAGGTGGATATTTGGGGCGAGGGTTGGGGATCAGTGGTCTGAGAAAAGGCACCAGAGCATAGCATGTTCCAGAAACGGATAGATGCTGTGGGCATCTGGAGAAGAGTAAACAAGGAGGAGACTTGAATGGGATGAAGTCAGAGAGGCAGTGGGGCCAGAGTTGATAATGACTCACAGGCCATTGAAAGGACTCTGGTTTTTGCTCTAAGCAAGACAGGAAGTTGCTAGAAGACAGTGATGTGATGGGGTTTACGTTTAGAAGGACTACTCAGCTCGTCGTTTTGCGAATTTTGAGGCTCCCCTCTAGAAGGACACCAGTTTGGAGGCCATTCCAACAGTTCAGGCGGGCAGCTGGATACACGCCTTTTCTGTCCCACCGACGTGCCACGATGTCATGACTATAAAGATAAGTTTCAAAACACTGCATGCATTTAAGGCTTATGATTATTGTCATCTTATGACCTTTATGCTAAAAACATGCTAGAGGGAAAAAATACAGCCAACAAATCGAGTTTTGTATTATGAGCTTGCAGGCGATGATGAAGACGCACTTTTCAGCTTGTCAAGGAATCACCACCAGATTGGTGTCCTATTTAGAGCCTGTGTAATGGCCCAAGGAAGCAGATGTGTGGGACTGCAGACAGAACACATCCCAACCTGTCCGGCATCACAGGACTCAGGAAACTAACAAACATTCAACATCTGGAAACCAGTAAAATCCTCCACCTTTCCTCAGTAGGACAACAATGTATTTCCACAGCAATTTGTCAAACACACCCACACACGCGCCCTTGCCTTACTAATTACTAAACACCAAAGCAAAAATATTATCAGACATTGTTAACTTATGCCTAAGTTAGATGATGTTCGAAGATATACTATAATATGCAACTATTAATAAACAAGGAGATTCTAATTAAAGAGATGGCATTTTCACCCATCAGATCCATGTCATTATACATTTGCCCAAACCCGCCAAGTGTACAACACCAAGAGGAAATCCTAATGTAAACTATGAACTTTGGGGAATGATAATGTGTCCATGTAGGTTCATCAATTGATACAAATGTCCCACTCTGGGGGGGTAGGTGGGTGTTGACAATGGGAAGCCTGTACCTTCCTTTCAATTTTGCTATGAATCTAAAACTGCTCTAAAAAAAAAGGAAATATTTAAGGGAAAAAACACACAAGGAGAACAAAAAGGAGATGTAATCACAATACAGGATAAAGCTCATCTGTGAGCAACATTTACAAATTGTTGATAATGTGAACTTCATATAGAATTAATTTAAAAATTAATAAAACTACACTAGGAAGGTGGGGGGAATGAGGTGTGAAGAGGTGTGTGTGTCTGTCTTTTGAGGTGGGGGAAGAGAATAAGGGGACTAATTCTATTTCTGCCATAAACAGACTTCAACATAAAATTAAATTTAAAAATTCAATTATAAAACTAAATTACACAAACTTCATAAATTAATTAAATTTTATAAATCAAGAAGCAGAAGTAGAAGCACATTATTAAGAAGTATGGAGATAAATAGAAAAATAGCTAACGGGGTTGAAAGTTATTACCGCAGGGGTGAGGGAAAAGAAGGCAGGAATTGCTAATTTTCATGATGTCTTTGAGTCCTAATCAATGACATTTACAGAGGTGCCAGGTTCTAACATGAGTCTAAGCCACATATATAACTCTTCTAGAAGAAAATATTTATTAAAACTGTTTGTCTTTTTAAATATTTAATACACTTAGAAAACAACAAAAATTGACTTAAAAATAGGGCGCAGTGGCTCTCAAATGATGTAATTTAATTACAAGACTTAGGTGCCTCCAAATTATAAAGTTCAATGCTTATTGAGCACACACCATTCATGACCTGCTACACCACAGACAGACAGCTAGCATGGCATGAGGCAGCATTTGCTTTGAGAGTCCTCCGGTGATATGAGATTCGCTGTGGGCCTCACAGGTCGGGGATCTCCTCCATGCCGTGCTCTGATTAAACACGGAAGGATAAATGCATGAACCAAGTGCATTACATGAGCTCATGTAATCCTCCCACCACCTGGAGGGGCAGGCATAGGCTGTCAGCGAGAAAGTGGGCAAAGGTCT
>CM052897.1:104087392-104103674 GCA_028534135.1 Potos flavus
AGAGCCCCAGGGTCCCAGCCCTGGGTTTCAGGTGACATTTGTTGGGTGCCAAGTCCAGGCCGATTTGGACGACCCAGGAACACATGCCCTTTCTGGCACTCATGAGATCAACATGTAGGAGCAAGAGACAGATTTGAGGTCTGGTCTTTACGAACTCAAATTAGTAAATTTTATGTTACTTGTAGTTCATCACAATTTTTTTAATTCGAATTTTAGAAATTCAGGTATTTGTTGATGGGCTTTATGGTTCAGCCTCTCCCCTGGTGTGTGCTCTAAGAAGGG
The DNA here is from genome assembly GCA_028534135.1 of Potos flavus. NCBI lineage: Eukaryota > Metazoa > Chordata > Mammalia > Carnivora > Procyonidae > Potos > Potos flavus. The sequence continues at coordinate 104,087,675 of CM052897.1, forward strand.
GAGCGTTTTGGCCCCTGATGGGAGCCGCAAGGAGTGTCTGATGTGCACAAGGCTAGAGAGAAGCCTCCTCCTGTAGAGGTGTCTAAATTTAAAAGAAGCTTAAAAAAAAATAAAAACACATAAAACATGTTAAAAGATTCTCTAACTGGATCGCTCTGTGTTACAGGATCTTTGTCCCCTTAATGCCCATGGTTCTTGGTCGCACCACTTCGAAGAATGAAGGGGTAAACCAGACGAAGAGTGGTGGGCAGCAAGGCGAAGTTTATTGAGCAAGAGTATAAGGCTCCTGGAGAGGGAGGGGGGCCCGAGAGGGTTGCCCTCAAGGTGTCTAAGTTTAGGGGATTTTATGAGCTCTTTTGCAGAGCTATCTTCAGCAATCAGGGTGGGCTCAGCCGTGCCAATCAGGGCTTTGGTCACGTATCTGTCTACCTATTAGGTTAAGATCTCTGTGATGGTCTTTTTTTGCTGACATCTGGGGGCTTATGTCTTAACTGCCCCTGCCTGTGATATTGACAAATGCTTTGTGGTTAATTGTCTTATTTTAGGATGTTTTGCAAAAGTCATTAATGCAAGGGCTGCAAAGCAGAACGCCAGTGCAGTCCTGTCTACACTCCAGAGCAGGATGTCAGTGCTGTTTTATGTTAGCTGTCCTGACTCCAGATTTTCTTGCTGGGGACCCTGGCCCCGCTACCTAACTGCCCAACTAACTCCTAACACCTGGAAGATAGGAGCAGAGTAGAAGGACCCTAGCCTCGCCTCATCCCACGAACACAACTAGTAACTATCAAGTCATTCTGAATACTCCAGAAATCGGCCTGCAGTATGACAGAACAAAGGCCACAACTAAAGGGAGAGAAGAGGCCATGTGAAGAAGGGAGGAAGTGTGGAGACATGGTTTAGGAGAGAAACGGGTAGCGGGTTCTACAAAGGAGAGGGAGCCACTGTCATGGAGAAGGAAAGACAGAGACGCACAAAGGGGAACGCACAAGGAGAATGTTTCCCCAAAGCCGTAGGTGAGGGAGAAAATGAGAAGGACTGAATTTCATGGGTTCTTGCAACCAGTGCATCTTAAAGACTGGGGTTGTAAAGGTCAACAGGCTTGGCTGGGATAGAGCCTGGAGGACACTGCACTGCTCCTGGGGAGAAGGCAGGCAAACATCTGTGTGTGCGGGGGTGGCAGACAGCGTGGAAACTGACCTGAAGAACACCTGGGGAACACAGTGGGAAGATTCTGCACTCGTCTCAGAGATCATCCCTGGGGGGCAACAAAGGAGCTAACTGGCACCGTTTCCCTCGCCTGCCCCTCAGCAGAAACACAGAGCCACCTGCGGGAAATAGCACAGTGCCAACACTGGTTGCCTAACTTGCTTAAACTCAGCCTCGCACTCTGGTGGGACTACCCTTCTCAGCCAAGCATGCCTCAGTCCCAGAGTGGCAGGTCCCTTCCCCAGAAGAGCAGCAGAAACCCCAGCCTGCACCACGCCTCCCAACCAGAGAGTTCTGTAGGGCCTCAGTTCCAGTAGAAGTACCATCAGGTCTCATTTCACAAGCAGACCAGAGCATGCCTAACTAAAACTCACCACACTCAGGCCAAGGACAAAACACTGCCCACAGCAGGCCAGGAGAGCCTCTGCAGATGACTGGCCTGAAGGACAGAGCAGTCAAAACACAACAGCAGAACACACAGAACATGCCAGAGACACCCCCTGAAGCACCAGGCTCTGGAAACTTTACGACATCTTTTTCATAAAGCCACTAATTTCTGGGAACAAAAAACATAACCAGCTTTTCTAATACGGAGAAGAAGGCAGAGACTTAAGACAAAATGCCAAGACAGAGGAATTCATCCCAAATGAAAGAACAAGATAAGGCCACGGTCAGAGATCTAAGTGAAACAGATAGAAGTAACAAGCCTGATGGAGAATTTAAAGCAGCAATCATAAGAATACTCACTGGGCTTGAGAAAACAATGAAATACAAGGAGACCCTTACCACAGAGATCAAGAGAATCAATCAGTAATGAAGAATGCAATAAATGAGATGGGAAACAGGTTTGAGGCAATGAACAGCAGATGGAAGAAGCAAAGTAATGAATTTGTGACCTAGAAGACAAAATGATGGAAAATAATGAGGCCGAACAAAAGAGAGAACGAAGATTATGGAACACAAGAATAGACTTAGGGAACTCAGTGCCTCCATCAAGCATAATAAAATTCATATCATAGGAGTCCCAGAAGAAGAAGAAGAGAGAAAAAGGGACAGAAAATCTATTTGAGGAAAGAATAGCTGAAAACTTCCCTAATTTGGGGAAGAAATCAGACATCCAGATCCAGGAGGCACAGAGAACACTCAACAAAAGGAGGTTACCATCAAGACATATTGTAATTAAATTTGCAAAATATCATGATAAAGAAAAAAATCTTGAAAGCAGCAAGACAGGGGTGCCTGGGTGGTGCAGTCGGTTAAGCAGCCAACTCTTGATTTTGGCTTAGGTCGTGATCTCAGTGTCATGGGATCAAGCCCCATGTCGGGCTCCCTCCTTAGCAGGGAATCTGCTTCAGGATATGCTTTCTCTCTCCCTCTGTCCCTCTCCCTGCTTTGCTCTCTCTCTCTCTCTCTCTCAAATAACTTTTTTTTAAAGGAAACAACAAGACAAAAGAAGTCCTTAACTTACAAAGGAAAACCCATAAGGTTAGCTGGAGATTTCTCAACAGATACTTGGCAAGCAGGCTATATTCAAAGTTCTGAACAGGAAAAATCTACAGCCAAGAATATTCTATCCAGCAAGGTTATCATTCAGAATAGGAGAGATAAAGAGTTTCCCAGACAAAACTAAAGGCATTCATGACAATTAAATCAGCCCCACAAGAAATATTAAAGAGGACTTTGAGTGGAATGGAAAGACCAAAAGTGACAAAGACAAGAAAGGATCAGAGAAAATCTCCAGAAACAATGACAAAACAAGAAATAAAATGACAAGAAATACATTTCTACCAACAATTACTCTGAATGGAAGTGGACAAAATGCTCCAATCAAAAAACACAGGGTATCAGAATGCTCAAAAAACAAGACCCATCTATACGCTGCCTATAAGAGATTCATTTTAGACCTAAAGACAACTGCAGATTGAAAGTGAGGGGATGGAGAAACATTTATTGTGCAAATGGATTTGTAAAGAAAGCCAGAGTAGCAAGATCTATATCAGACAAAAATAGACTATAAAACAAAGACTGTAACAAGAAACAAAGAAGGACACTATCTCATAATACAGGGGACAATCCAACAAGAAGATCTAACAGTTGTAATTATTTATGTACCCAACATAGGAGCACACAAATATATTAAATAATAACAAACATAAACTAATTGATAATCATACAATGATGGTAAGGTACTTTAACACCCCACTTACATCAATGGACAGATCATCTAAACGGAAAATCAACAAGGAAACAGTGGCTTTGAATCACACACTGAACCAGATGGACTTCACAGATATATTCAGAACATTTCATCCTAAAACAGCAGACTATACATTCTTTTCAAGTGCACATGGGACGTTCTCCAGAAAAGATCATATATTAGGTCACAGTCAAGCCTCAAAAACACTGAGATCATACCATGCATCTTTTCTGACCACAAAGCTATGAAACCTGAAGTCAACCAGAAGAAAAAATTTGGAAAGACCACAAATACATAGAGGTTAAATAACGCGCTACTAAACAATGAATGGGTCAAATGAGAAATCAAAGAAGAAATTAAAAAATACATGGAGGGGGCACCTGGGTGGCTCAGTAGGTTAGCGTCTGACTCTTGATTTCAGCTCAAGTCATGAGCTCAGCGTCAGGGTCATGAGATTGAGCCCTGTGTTGAGCTCATGCTGGGTGTGGAGCCTGCATATGATTCTCTCTCTCCCACTCTCCCTCCCCTACCCCCATGGCCTCACATGCACTCTCTCTCTAAAAAAATAAGAATAAAAAAATTTTTTTTAAATACATGGCAATAAAAGAAAATAGAAACACAACAGTTCAAAACCTTTGGGATGCAGCAAAAGTGGACCTAAGAGAGAAGTATATAGCAATACAGGCCTACCTCAAGAAGCAAGAAAAATCTCAAACAACCTAACTTTACACCTAAAGGAACTAAAAATAATAATAATAATAATAATAGAACAAAAAAAGCAAATGCAGACTAAAGCCAGTAGAAATAATGAAGATCAGAGCAGAAATAAATGATATAGAAAATAAAAAACAATAGAACAGATCAATGAAACCAGAAGCTGGTTCTTTGAAAAACTTAATAAAATTGATAAATCCCTAACCAGACTTATCAAAAAGAAAGGAGATCACGGCACCTGGATGGCTTAGTTGGTTAAGCATCTGACTCTTGGTTTCAGCTCAAGTCATGATCACAGGGCTGTGACTGAGCCCCATGTTGGGCTCCACACTGGGCATGAAGCCTGCTTAAGATTTTCTCTCTCCCTCACTCTTCCCTCCTTTGCTCTCTGCCCCTCTCCCACTCACATTCTCTCTCTCTCTCTCTCAAAAAAAAAAAAAAAAAAAAGAAGAAGAAGAAAGAAAGAAAAGAGAAAGGACCCAAATAAATAAAATCACAAATGAGAGAGGAGAAATAACACCAACACCACAGAAATACAATTATCAGAGACTATGAAAAACTATATGCCAACAAATTGGACAAACTGGAAGAAATGGATAAATTTCCAGAAACATACAAATTACCAAAATGGAAATATGAAGAAATAGAACAGACTGATAACCAACAAAGAAATTGAATCAGTAATAAAATATCTCCCAACAAACAAAAGTCCAGGGCCAGACGTCTTCGTAGGAAAATTCTACCAAATATTTAACGAAGAGTTAATACCTATTCTTCTCAAGCTATTCCAAAAAACAGAAAAGGAAGGAAAACTTCCAAATTCATTCTATGAGGCCAGCATTACCCCAATACCAAAACCAGGCAGAGACTCCACTAAAAAAAGAAAACTACAAGCCAACATCCCTGATAAAAATGGAAGCAAAAATTCTCAATAATTACTAGCAAATTGAATCCAGTAAGACACTAAAAGAATCATTCGCCATAGTCAAGTGGGATTTATTCCTGGGTTGCAAGTTTGGTTCAATATTCATAAATCACTCAACGTGACATACCACATCAATAAAATAAATAAGAACCATACGATCCTTTTGATAGATACAGAAAAAGCATTTGAAAGAAGTACAACATCCATTCGTGATAAGAAACCTCAACAAAGTAGGTTTAGAGGGAATATACCTCAATATAATCAATATAAGAAAAACCCAGAGCTAATATCATCTTCAATGGGAAAAAACTGAGAGCTTTTCCTCTATGGTCAGAAACAAAACAAGAATGTGCACTCTCACCCATTATTTAACATAGTACTAGAAGTCCTAGCCACAGCAATCAGACAACAAAAAAGAAATAAAAGGCATCCAAATTGGCAAGGAAGAAGCAAAATTTTCAGTATTTGAAGATGACATGATAACACATGCAGAGAACCTGAACGACTCCACCAAAAAATTGCTAGAACTGATACACAAATTCCGTAAAGTGGCAGGATACAAGATCAATGTACAGAAATCTGTTCCATTTCTACACACCAATTATGAAGCAGCAGAAAGATCAATTAAGGAATCAATCCCATTTATAATTGCACCAAAAATCATACGATATGTAGCAATAAACGTAACCAAAGAGGTAAAAGATGTGTACTCCAAAAACCGTAAGACACGGTTTTGATGAAAGAAACTGAAGAGGCTGCAAAGAAACGGAAAGACATTCCATGCTCATGGATCAGAAGAACAAATACTGTTAAAATGTCTATACTACCCAAAGGAATCTACACATTTAATGCATTCCCTATCAAAATACTAACAACATTTTTCACAGAACTAGAACAAAATTTGTACGTACGAAGACCCTGAATAGCCAAAGCAACCTTGAAAAAGAAAAGCGAAGCTAGAGGCATCATAATTCCAGACATCAAGTTATATTACAAAGCTGTAGTGATAAAAACAGTACAGTATTGGCATAAAAAACAGACACACAGATCAAGAAAACAGAATAGAAAAACCCAGAAATGAACCCACACCTATATAGTCAATTAATCTTTGACAAAGCAGGAAAGAATACCCAATTGGAAAAAGACAGTCTCTTCAAAAAAATGGCGTTGAGGAGACTGGACAGCAACATGCAAAAGAATGAAACTGGACTACTTTCTTACACCATACACAAAAATAAATTTAAAATAAAGACATAAATGTGAGACATGAAACCATTAAAATCCTAGAGGAGAACATAGGCAGTAACCTCTCTAACACTGGCTGTAGCAAATTCTTACCAGATATGTTTCCTGAGGCAAGGGAAGCAAAATCAAAAATAAACCATTGGAACTACATCAAAATAAAAAGCTTCTACACAATGAAGGAAATTATCACCAACACTAAAAGGGCAACCCATGGAATGAGAGAAATATTTGCAAATGACATATCTGATAAGGGGTTATTATCCAAACTATATAAAGAACTTAAAAAACTAATCACTCTGGGGCAGCTGGGTGGCTCAGCAGGTTAAGCATCTGCCTTCAGCTCAGGTCATGATCCCAGGGTCCTGGGATGGAGCCCCACATCGGCATCTGTGCTCAGTGGGGAGTCCGTTTGTCCTTCTCTCTCTCCCTGCTACTCCCCTTGCTTGTGTACTTGTACTCTCTCTCTCTGTCAAATAAATAAAATCTTTAGAAAAAACTTCAATGCCCCAAAAACCAATAAAAAATGGAGAGAAGCCATGAACAGACATTTTTCCAAAGGTGACATACAGATGGCCAACAGACACATGAAAAAATGCTCAACATCCCTGACCATCAGGTGATGTATAGAAGTGCTGAATCACTAAATTGTACACCTGAAACTAATATTACACTGTATGTTACCTAACTGGAATTTAAATAAAAACTTAAAAACAAAAGATTCTCTAACTTGGCACAACACTGTTCTCAAGGTGTAAGGAAAAATTATACTTTTTTTTTTTACTATATTTGAACAACATTTACTATAAGAAGCAGAATAAACCTTTAGAAAGCATTTGCTTTGAGTTCTTAATAAAATACAAGAAAACCAGAAGTAAGAAATGAAGGGCAAGGTGTATTAAAAGCATACTTAGATGCTTCCTCAGGTGTGAACTGATGCAGGCTGAGACAAGAAAAAAATTGTAAAGAATAAAAATGGAATAGATGTACTGCTTTAGACAGGGCAAACCAGAGAACTGCCACTACAGAAAAATTGTTCAGAAATGCAGAGGACAGATTCGAGAGGCCATCCCAGAGGGCAGAGGAAAGAGACAAAGAGAAAACCGAAGTCAGAAAAAGAAATAAAATCCTTTACATGGAAAGGTAACGGTGGGGAAGAGGTTCAGCACTAGAAGACAGAAAATGAAGACTCACTTCATAGAATACAACCAGAACGTGTGGAACACATCACATAATCCATTATAGGATACCAACTAGAAGAAATAGAAACAAAATAGAATAACTGGGCCAGTGGATTAAAAAGGCTTACAGACAAATTTAACCAAAAGAGGTCACTGAAAAGACATACTGCTGTAAATTTAACAGCAACAAAGAAAGGAAAGAACATTCTTCTCAGGATCTATAACACAAAAAAAAATCAAACAGGTTACTTTTGAAAAAATAAAAGTTAGGATTACTCTTAATTGTTTTTCAGGGCCCTAAAAGGCAGAAAAAAGAATAGAAATCTTACAAAAATTTTAAGACAAAAAAAGTGGAATCATGATGCAATAATTCTGTACTTGTATGTGAAAAATAAGAATTGCATCCTTAAATAGATGAAGTTTCCGAAACACCATCATCCACCTTTTAAGGCTAAAATGTAAATGTTCCAAGATTTATGCCAGCTGACCAAGAAAGGAATGGAAACAAAGACCTTCGAAGAAGTGGGAAAGGCTCATTTACAATGGCATTGAACACTGAATGTTTACAATGGCAATGAACATTGAACAACAGAAAAAATCTAAACAGCATTTCTAGATTTGTTGGGGTTTAAGATTTTATTTATTTATTTGAGAGACAGAGAGTAAGCTCAAGAGAAAGCAGGAATAGGGGAGGGGCAGAGGAATAGGGAGAAGCAGACTCCCCACTGAGCTGATCAGGGAGCCAGACAGGGGCTCAATCCCAGGACCATGGGATCATGACCTGAGCCAAAAGCAGAAGCTTAACTGACTGAGCCACCCAGGTGCCCCAGTATTTCTAGATTTGTAAGCAAGAGCTTAATTCAAATTTAAGAAAAAGAATTCTCAAAGGCAAAAGTACATGATAGAATAATAATAACTTAATAAAAGCCCACTCCTTTTACCACATGCCAAAAGAAGTTCTAGGACGAGTAAAGGTTTAAATATTTTAAAATGCACTTAAAATGTACACTTCGCATAGCAAATACATCAATAAGTGAACTGTAAGTTTATCAATTCAGAAGAACTGGGAAAGAAAAGTAGATATAAGTTATAGAATACTAAAAGTTTGAAAACTTGCACAGATTAAATAACCACAGACATAATTAAATGTTAACTAAATTAGAAAATCGATGAACCATGAGACTGTGAACTCTGAGCAACAGACTGAGGGTTTTGGAGGGGTGGGGGTGGGGGGTTGGGCGAGCCTGGTGGTGGGTATTGAGGAGGGCATGTATTGCATGGAGCACTGGGTGTGGTACATGAACAATGAATCTTATAAACACTGAAAAAATAAAATAAAAGTATTTGGGGAAAAAAAGAAAATCAATTTAAATGCATGATAAAAGTTTTACACTTTTGATATTTCTAAATCTCTCGTAAATCTGTAAGAAAATAGAGTATCTTTTTTTAAAGATTTTATTTATTTATTTGAAAGAGAGAAACAGCACACATGCCTGCACAAGCAAGGGGAGGGGCAGTGGGAGAGACTCTCAAGCAGGCTGCTGGCAGAGCACCTGGAGGCTAAGGCTGGACTCAATCTCAGAACCCTGAGATCGTAACCTGAGTGGAAACCAAGAGTTCGGACACTTACCCCACTGAGCCACCCAGGCACCCCAGAAAACAGAGTATCTTGATAGAAAGATAGATAAGAGTATTAAGAGTCAACCTAGAAAATAAAATTTAAAAATATCTTAAAATTAAGCACAACAGTACAAATACAAATTAAGTCATCAATAAAATATTATGTACTGAGAGTGAAACTAAAAAAATGAGAAGAAACTCTAATACACAGAACTGTCAGGAGTTTGAGTCAATGGTTACTCACCTACACTGCTAAGAGGAATATAAATTGAAACAACCATTGTTGTTAGACAAGTCATAGCAACATTTTAAAATTTCCTATATTCTTTGATCTAACCCCTCCACTTCTATGAATTTATCTGAATAATCAAGAATATGTGCAAGGGTCCAAAGTTGTTCATATGATGGGGCACCTGGGTGGCTCAGTTGGTTAAACGACTACTTTCCGCTAGGTCATAATCCTGGAGTCCCAGGATCGAGCCCTGCATCGGGCTCCCTGCTCAGCAGGGAGTCTGTTTCTCCCTCTGACACTCCCCCCTCTCATACTCTCTCTCTCTCTCTCTCAAATAAATAAATAAAATCTTTAAAAAAAATAAAGTTGTTCGTATAAAAGTATAAATCAAAATCAAAAATAATAAATAACCCAACTGTACAAAAGGCAAGACTAAATTATGGTAGATGCACACATTTAAATACCGTGTTTTAAAAATTATGTTGCAGAAAGACAAATGACATGAAGAAAAGTTCAGATGTTGTTAAAAAAGTTTTACTAACCCCTACCAAAATATGCATAGCAAAATTGCCAGATATATGCAAAATATGAGTAGTACCCATCTTTTGGACCCTGACATGACAGGCAGTTTTCTTTTTCTTTGTATTCATCTAAAAAACATGCAATAAAGTCTCCGCAGTAGCACTCACTACAGTAATGAGTTGGGATGTAACACAACTGACTTTTGATGTCTGCCTTTCGTGGAAGCCAAGGTCTCACGCAGGGAAAAGTCAAAAGTTGTACCGCAGGGAGAAAGGGTCACAGGGAGCAGAAAGACAGACCACTCAGGAAAACAGCATGTAAACCTCTCTAAGAAAGCAGAGAAGTAGAAGTACAGTCCCCACATCTCTGGAAAACTCATAGTCCAGTCATCCCTGATGGGGCAAAGAAATGGGCAATAAGTACCAGAACATTCAAAGCATAGCTGTTGCTATCAGGGAAACCTGAGCTGGCCAGAGATCCTGAATCATCACCATGGATGTTAAAGCCAGAATGGACAACCCCACTAATAGGCACCAAGTCACAACTAGGAGCTAGATACTTCCGTGGAGGGATCCTGGAATTCCAAGCCAGCTAGTTACACAGACTTGCTCCGGCCATGTGATTAACATCACTGATAGTCCAATCTCTCACTTCTAATAACTGAATATTTGAGAACTAACTTATGACATTATAGCAGATTTTACTGATTTTAGAATCAAAAATGAAATTAATAGTAAGAAAGAAAATCCACTTAGTATTTCTTTTTTAATTCCAACCAGCTGAAAATTTAAAAGTACTCTTCTAAATCACTATGGAGATAAAAATTATTTAAAATGTTAGTGTAATTATAGGGGCATCTGGCTGGCTCAGTCCATGGAGCATGCAACTCTTGATCTCAGGATTGTGAGTTCGAGCCCCACATTGGGTGTACTTAAAAAAAAAAATCTTTAAAAAAAATTAATGTAATTATAAACGGTTTAGAATATATTTTTAAAAATCAGAACACTATGTATTCAAACTTAAGGAACAGATCCAAAGCTGCATTCAAAGGAAAATTCATAGTAGTAAACATTCTCTCACAAAGAAAAACAGAAAAACAAATAAAGCTTTCACTTCAAGGCATTAAGTTGGAAAAAAGGAATGATTTTTAAAAGATAAAGGTAACACAAGGGAAATAACAACAAGGAAAACATATCAGAATTAAGAAATAAATCCAAGAGCTGGTTGTATGAAAAACAAACTATGACAGACTTTGACAAAGCTTATTAGATACAGAAAGCATCTATTGTAATGGAGTTATATTTTGAAAATTATTATTAAGTTTTTCTCTTTTGTCTTCTGACTTTGACATGACTTTTCCCCTCAGTCATTTTACACTTGATCTTAGCCAAAAGGCCGAGAAGCGATTCCCCTCAGTCATTTTTAAAGATCCTTTGGGGGATTCTGGAGAGATGAAGACTTGCTACTGAAAAAATGCAAAGAGAAAAGATAAGGTGATATTTGGCTTTAGTCAAGCAAAACAAGATATGCTACGGCCTCAAGAAGAGATTTCCAGATTCTTCTCATTCTCCCTCTTTAGCACATTAACCACCTTACTTGGAAGAAACAGCTCCTGGAGCTTTCTCAGTCTTTTTACTCCTGGTCCCCACAAATTACCGTTAAGACTTAAGTTTGAATTCAGCCTGGGGGTTTGAGTCAGGACAAAAGAAAATAAGAGGGACTGGGGTACCCTGCACATTCCCAACTGGGGGCAGATGTAGAAAGAAGACAAAGAAAGGAAGAGGAGACCTCTGGCTTGGGGAACAGAAAGGTAAGGGTAACCACAAGAGTAGAGGGAGGTTGGCCTCCTCCCCCAGCTAGGATTCTGCAAAGAGATCACTTCTTGGACAGCCTCCCATCCTGAAATTAACTTAGAATAGGGTCACATGTACTTCATGGGGCAAGTAGAGGGAGGCCCTATATTTAATTTCCTGATCCAGCCTCGGTTCTTATATGTTTAGATGGGTCCCAGAAATAGCTGGGAGACTGGTTGTGGAGCCAGCTAAGACAGCATCCGAGCAAATGTTGGCAGAGCGACAACATAGGAGAGGACTAAGAAAGAATCTTCACCAGATCCCAGAAAGGCAGTACCAGGTGGGAGCTCAGTGAGGAAGATAGAGTGGGGGGACCAATAAGGTAGAATACCCGAGGAAAAAGAATGAGACACAAACTGCAGTTTCCTAACTGGCTATCAGCTGGGTGGTACCCAGCCATCAGGTGGAAAATGGACAACATCGCTCTGGAGATTAGAGGAGTCAAAGGTTACCATGATCATGAACCCAACTCTTAACCCTACCAACACATCATCTAAGCCCACCTCCCCCTCGTACCTGGGTGTCATCTTTAAGTAAGAAGAAATGGTGAAAACAATATGAAAGATGGAGCATCTGCTCCCAGAAAGAATAAATATTACCAGAAAGAGTTGCTTAAATTGTCACATCTGACTAAGCTTAAACTGAAGACATACACACACACCCCATCTTGCCCGGCACCTCAGAAAGTCTACACAGCAGGGACATTAAGAGTGTGGGATTCTGGATCCACATGGCCTACATCTGACTCCTGGATCCACAACTTGCCAACCTTGTGACTCTGGGCAATTTATTTCATCTCTCTGTGCCTCAGTTTCCTCAGCTATGAAATGAAGATAATCATAGTTTCTCTTAATAGTTTTTAAGGATTAAGGAGCTAATAAATGTAAAGTGCCTAGCTCAATATCTGGCCCATAAAAACATTCACTAAGTGTTGGCTATCTTTATTGCGATTAGCATTACTATTATTACTTTTACCTATTACCTACAGCGTGGGGCTCATGAAGATCAGATCAGCTACAGAAAAATTAAGAGATTATAATTTCCCAGAGTGCCTAAGTGGTACAGTCAGTTAAGTGTCTGACTCTTGGTTTTGGCTCAGGTCCTGATCTCAGGGTCATGGGCTCGAGCCCAGCTTCGGGCTCTGAGCTCAGCGGGGAGTCTGCTTGAGAATCTTTCTCCCTCTCCCTCTGCCCCTCCTGCTCATGCTCTCTCTCTCTCTTTCTCTAAAATAAATAAATAAATCTTCAAAAGAAATTATAATTTCTCTCCATAATCAAGTAGTATAGATTAAAATGTGTACCCCTGCTACATAAATAAGTAAAATCATAAATGATAAAGGGGATATAAAATAAATCAGACACATTTTAAAAAACATGACAGAATGGTATTAAAAAAATCTTTGAATCAGATTCAGAAAAACGTATGAATTACCTATATTAGCTCAAGAAGTATGCAAAGTAGAAAAGTATGCCAAAAGAAGCTAAAAAATTCATCAAAGAATTACCTCAAAAAAGGCCTAGGACCGGGTAATTCAATTAGTGCATTCTTTCAAAATTTCCCCAAGGGGCAATGCCAAAATGAATAACAAACAGTACCAAGGCCTGCAAAAAGATGGAATGCTCCCCAGATCACTGGAAAGCTATGCTATCTATAGTACACGAACCTGTATCACATAAAACTAGAGGCCACTATTTTTATCAAAAGCTTTGTTACTCTAGGATTTCTTAGTGCCTCTAACATGTTATAAAATCCTAATAGGAGGGCTGTGGAAGACTGTTCCTGCACTTCAAGATTTCCTCCAGGCTCCCCCAGACCCTTCTTACGACTATGCCACACAGGAGCCTGGCGTCGTGCAATCGGAAAATTAAGAAGGTCCCAGAGCCAAGAATATACAGAAGGAAATATAGAAAAAGGGATTCACAAGAGATAAGCAGAGGAAAAAAAGACAGTACACAAAATTGCAGTAATAATAGCATTGCTAAGGCACGGAACGGTACATTCTTCTGGTGAAAATGTAAATTGAATCAACTCTTCCAGGATGTAATTGGCCATATGTGTTTGGAACCTACAATGTATATACTCTTCAACCTAATAATATGACTTCTATCACTCCATCTTGGAGAACTCATTTAATATGAAGATAAGGATTTACATACAAGAATGCACTTAATAGAATTATTAACAGCAAATAAAACAAAAAGCAAACAGGAAACAGTCTAAATGTCTAGACCTACAAAGAGTTAAATAGATGGCACATTCGTCTGATGAATTATCCAACAATTAAAAGCAATGTTTAGGGGACGGGGTTAATGACATGTATTTGTCTAATCTTTTAGAAAAAAGGTAGATCACAAACTACAAGTCTAATCTTAAATGTATTTTTAAAATATATGTAGGTAGGAAAAACTACTGGAAGAATATAGACCAAAGCCTTAATATGATCTGTGGGTGGTAGAGCTCTGAGTGAATATTTTTTAATACATTTCTCATATTAGCTAACTTTCTGCAACAAGCATGTATTACTTTTATAATCAGAAAGAAAGATAAAAACCTAGTAATTATTGCACATGGATAAATACTCCTATGAGTGAAAAAGGACAGTTTTAACCCTCCATTGAATAAGGACAAAAACAGTCTGAACGTTGTGCACAGAATTCTTCCAAACGTGAATCTTTACACGGGTGCGGTGTGAAGCATAAAGACACAAAGCAAGCCAACCGAATCCCTCTACAGACAGGCTGAGCTGCCTCTCTCAGGGGTTTTCAACACAAGGTTCCCAAGGAGGGGCCTTAGCACCCATTTTGGCAAAGTGCAGCTGTTTGAGTCTCTCCCTTGGTTGGAAGAACCTCTACATGGAGATCCAGGCTTAACAGGGGAGGTTGAGGCAGTGTGAGGAGTTACACACACACACACGCACACGCACACTCAGACACCCAAGCGCACTCAATCGTACGGTCCCAGTCAGACAGCACGAGGCGAGCCCTGCGGCTGCAGCCGCGCCCCATCCGCGCCCCGCAGCCACCGAGCCCCCTCCCGCCGGCCGCCCCGCGCCGAGGGTACCTGTTCGTGGGGCGCGGTAGCTGGGTCGCCGGGCTCCGGAGCGTCCTCAGCGCGGCGGGGGTGCCGCGGGTGGTGTCCCTGCTCTCCTCCACCAAAAGCCTGCACCGCCAGGAAGAAAACTAAGTTGTTACACCTCGCGGACAGGCTCGGCGGCGGCAGCGCGCTCGCACCTGGCCGGGGCGTCCTCGCGCGCCCGGGCTACCCCCCGGCAGCTCCCAGACCCCGGAGTTTGAAGCCGCTTAGGGCGGGAAGGAAGGGAAAGCACGGACAGAACGGCGAGCCCGAGAGACTGCGGGGGACCCGACGGCAGGTCCCGCTCCACAGAGACGCCCGCCGGAGCCCTCGCCTCCCTCTCCGCCGCAGCCGGTGCCCCCCCGGTCCCCGCGTCGCCCCTCGGTCACCCCCGCTCGGCCCGTCCTGCCTCCTGGACGCCCCCTTCCCGGCTCGCCCTCGCACGACCGCCGCCCGTCGGCTTCCCTCCGCGGCGGCCCGAAGTCGGCGCCCCGAGCGCGGCGGCCGGGCGGCGGGGAAGCCCCGGCGGGCGCGCGGAAGGCGGGCGGGTTACCTGGAGCGGGCGGGCGCGTCGGTGGAGCACCAGAGCAGGCGCAGCAGCAGCAGCAGCAGCAGGCTGGCGAGCAGGGCGAGCAGCGCGCCCCCCGGCCGCATCCTGAGCCCCACGCACGACCGCCGCCGCCCCGGCGAAGCGCAGCCCCGCCGGCGGGACTCGCCGCCGCCGCCGCCGCCGCCGCCGCGGCCACGCACACCTCCAGTGTTCAAAGGCGGCGGGGAGGGGCGACGACAGCGCGCGGCGCGGGCCCGCACTCCCGGGCGCCCCGGCCCAGCCTCGCGCGCTGTGCCGGGGGCGAAGAGAGAAGGCGCGTGCCGGCTCTCGCCTTCTCGCGCCCAGCCCCGGACCGCTGAGCTCGGCGCTCGGCTCGGCAGTGACGATTCGCCGAGCTCGCTTCCTCTCCTCCCGGAGGCGCTCCGAGCCGCTGCGGGCTCTAGTCGCCGCCGCCGCCGCCGCCGCCGCCGCCGCCGCCGCCGCCACTGCCGCCGCCGCCGCCGCCGCGCGGGGTCACCTGAAGGTTGGGACTTGGGAGCTGGACTCGGTGCTGATTGGGCTCCAACTTTCGTGCGCCCTCGCCTTCTCCGGAGTGCCCGCGGGCTCCTTCTCGGAGCCCACGCAGCTCACCCAAGCACACCACAACTCCTTCCGCGTCCCTGCGGTGGAAAGCAAGGACTCGGAGG
>CM052897.1:104104174-104133751 GCA_028534135.1 Potos flavus
AAAAAAAATATAGGTAGCCTCTTGAATTTGAAAATGACCGAGTGAAATAAGTCAAGCAGAGAGAGTCAATTATCATATGGTCTCACGTGTGGAGCATAAGGAAAAACATGGAAGACATTAGGAGAAGGAAAGGAAAAGTGAATTGGGGGAAATCGGAGGGGGAGACAAAGCGTGAGAGACTGTGAACTCTGAGCAACAAACTGAAGGTTTTGGAGGGGAGGTGGGGGGGGTGGGTGAGCCTGGTGGTGGGTATTGAGGAGGGCACGTATTGCATGGAGCACTGGGTGTGGTGCATAAACAATGAATCTTGGAATACTGAAAAAATAAAATTAAATTAAAAAAATAAAGTAAGTCTCCTGAAAAAAAAAAAAAAAGAAAAAATGATCTATGGAATTCACTACAATGGCAAAGAGAGCAAAAGACTTTCTTCTGAGACCATGACAGGCCAGATGAAAAATGCCACTTTTACTGGGGAAAAGAGACCAGTTTTATTTTAGAAGTGGTGACACCAACACCAGCCGTGTTCCGTTCTTTCAGAAACAGGAAATCCAGAAAGGACAAAATAAAAACTCTCAGATGAAGAGTCACAGCTATCAGAAGTGGGCCCGCCTTTGAATCCACCAACACCCACATTTAGGACTGAGTGAGAGAAGGCAGGAACCAGAGGTTCTCATGATCACCATGGGTTGCCTTCCCTCTAGCTCTAGTTATACCACCTTAACCTCAAACCAAAGTGAATCACATCGTAATCAGCTCAAGGCTCCATTAGAGTCATGAGTATGTATGTGGCTCGGGTTTTGGGGTGGAACCGAGGTTGAAAACCACTGAAACTGGGGGCATCTTCCATCTAAATTTCAATCCTTAGCCCTTTCCCCTCTGCTCTCCCCCCCACCCCCCCACCCCGGGGAAGCATCCACACACTTGGGTTGGCTCCATTGCTCCGTAACTGGGTGACTTCTAAATCTGACCTCAGCTTTGTCCTCTCTAGTAAATAGCAAACTCTTATTTTTGGAAACCTGCTGGATATCTCCACTTTGACTTTCCATAGGTTTTATCTGTTCCTCATCCCAAACCACATCTTCCTCATGCTTCCTCATGGCTTCCCTCGTTCCTGTAAGGACACCATCAAACCACTGTCACTCAGCTAGATTTCCCAAATTCATGTCTGTTCCACCTGCTTCTCACCTCTTCAGTCCACTCCCACGGCCGCCCCTCCCCCGTTACAGCATTAGAACTGGTCCCTTGACTTCACTTACTTCCTCTTCTCACCCATGCTACACGCCACTACCGAAGGAATTTTCCTTAAACTTGTCACACTGCTGTTTCAAAATCTAATACTCAGTGTCCCTCAATTGCCTCTCAGTTGAGATGAAATTCTGTGATTGACATCTGAACTATTCTTCCCTATTATTACAACGCCCACACAGCAGGGTTCAATATCCTGGGTTTGTTATTTATTGTCTGTGTGATCTCAGACTACAGAGCCCCATGCCTCAGTTTCTCCACCTGAAAAATTTTCTTTTAGGTGGTGTAAAGATTAAATGCGTTAATATACATTAAGCATTTAGAACGGTGCCAAGAACTTAATATGTATTTTATTGGTGTTTCTTGTTATGACTGATCTTACATGGAACCTCTCACCATTTTGCCAACATATCTTCACTTTTATCATTCCTTAATTTTGTTCACCTTGTTCCTTCTGCCTTAAGTGACCTTCGCTCCAGCTGAAATCCACCCATTTTTTAAAATCTACCTCAAATACCTGATGTTCCTTGAAACTTTCAAAGAGTTATTTTTCTGAATTTGAGATAATCTATCCTATCTTTATTCACAATAAATGAAATAATATATTTTAGTATTTTTAAATCTCTGTATAAGATGCTATCTTCTAAAAATAAAAATAAAAAAATAAAAAAAGATGCTATCTTCTATAGAGCCATTATATTCTAAAACTGACCTTCTTACTGCAGCCATACTCCAAATATTTTTTATTATATTATTTTATTCCATTTGTTTGTAAGTGACTTTGAATTTGAAATCATTCTCAGTAGCGAAGCCAGAAACAAAAACACAGCTTTGGAAAGAAGTAAATTAGAGCTTTCTAAAAACTTAACATTTTAGGCTTCAGGAAGCTTTTTAAGAGAAAAGATTTAAACTATTTCTGAAGAAGTGTAAATACAAAGCATTTCTGAGGAATCTGAAGAGACAGACATAATATTATGCTGGTATTATACCATTTACTAGTATTGCACAGATGATTTTAAAATTTAGATGACTATTTCCCTTCAACTTCACTTTTTCTGCTATATTTGATGCATTGTGAGATTTTAAAGGTTGGCCACTTGTGGAGACAAATCACACCTGGGGAAATTAGTCCAGGTTCAGCCAATTAATTGCAGAGCCAGACACTCCCCAGTGTAATGACTGTGCGTTCCCAACATGGACTCCACTTTAGGCTTTTTCTCACATGATGGATCTTTGCTTTTAATGAAAGAAAAGTGTCCCCACGAGGTTTGGACTTGGCCTTGATTTTTTTTTTTTTAATCTAAAGATTACACACTTTCCTATGGAAAATCTGGCACCACGCTTCTTCCTGGCTTCCTGTTCTCTCCCCTTTGGGGTCCTTGTCAGTAGCAGATCCCCCTCAGGTGGTCCCTTCACTCACCCACCTACCTCATATCAATGGCCACACACCATCTTCCACGTGTCCTCACTGGAATGTTCCCTCAGGGCAGGATCTCTTGATGGACCAATCCATACCAATCCATTCCAATGTCTTCATGAGGGAACCAAAACATGGCTTCAGGAATGGTCTGTGCTGGGCCCCTCTTCCCTTTTTTCATCTCTTGATTCCCTTGGTTTCTCTCTCCCACTCTCATCCCTCCAACCCCGACTCCTCCCCCAGGCTTTTTAGTATCTTTGATGAATATTCTCTTATCTGTGTTTATTCTAATAAAGTACATATTTTATATACAAATGTTTGGTTTTGTGTGCATTTCTTAAAGCCTCCCATAAATGGTATTGGGCTACCTACATCGTCCTTTTTCCCGTTACTCAGCACTGTGTCTTTAAGACACCCATGTTGCTGGGCGTCCATTCAGCACATGGCTTCCTTCTACTGCCCGAGTTCCATACAATGTTCCCCTTAGAATATCACACTTATCTTCTACCTCAGGGATAGACAACCACATGGCCTCAAGCTCCCACAAACAGTGCTATGGTGAACACCCATGTTCCACTGTGGGCCTGGGCATGAATTCCTTTGAGAAATACCAAGGAAGAGAATTCCTGGAATCTAGGGTGTACACATGCTTAATTTGGTCACTTCCTACCTGAATAGAGTGCCAACTCTCCAGATGGCTCCACCAATCTATACTCCCACCAGCCATGCAGGTGGGGACCTCATACCCTCATGTGGTGATCTACCTCCTTGTCGTTCGGCCAAGCTGACGTGTGTGAAGCGAAATTTCATTGTAATTTTTTAAATTTACTTACTTTTGAGAGAGAGAGAGCGAGAACGAGCAGGGGGAGGGGAGAGGGGAGAAGCAGACTCCCCACTGAGCAGAGAGCCTGACATGGGGCTCAATCCCAGAACCCCAGATAATGACCTGAGCTGAAGGCAGACACTTAACTGACTGAGCCACGCGTGTCCCTCACCACAGGTGCCCCTCATTGTACTTTTAACTTACATTTCTGATGAAGAATGTATTTGAGTAACTCTTGGGCGCTTGTTAACCTTTGGGGTCAACCCTTCTGTACATTGGCTGTTCATATTCTTAGCCCATTTTTTGGGTTGGAGTTCCTACCTTCTTCCAGTTAATTTGCAGACTATTCCCGTTCCTTATGGGTTAGGTTCTAGTCCTTCATCAGTTTTAGGCAACCATCAAATAATTTCTGATATCTATCACTTCTAACCTTGTCAGTGGCATCTTTCATTGAATGAAATCCTTAGTTTTGCTTTATGGTATGTGCTTGTGAAGGTGTAGAGGTCCTTTTTACCCCCATATAAGAAGATACTCTATGACATTGGCTTCTATGAAATTTTAATCCATACTTTTCACATTCGGGTCTTTAAGTCATCTGGAGCCCATCTTTGCAGTAATATTGGATATTACTTTCATTTTTCTTTATGTGGGGAGTCCATTTTCCCAACAACATCTACTAACATGCAGCCTTCCCCATTAACTTGTAGGGCCACATTTGACATAGATTAAGTCACTGAATGTCTATTCTATTCTAGTCTATGTTTGTTCTTATGCGAATATCGTCCTTTTAAAATTACTGTGGCTTTGTAGTATATCTTCATATCTTATAGTCCAAGAACTCTCTGTTTTCTTTTTCCTCAAGACTGATTTAGCCATTCATGAATGTTGATTCTTTCACCTAAATTTCATAGTACATCCAAAGAGGAATTTAAAATTTCCTTTGAATATATAGATTAAACTGGGAAAAACTGACATCTTTTATTAACATTCATCCAGAGACATTGAAAATTTATTTACTTGGATTCATTTCTGCATCCTTTATTCAGCTTAGAATTTTTCTCAAAAAGTTTTATGTATTCTTTATTAATTTCTAAATACCTCTAACTTTTATTGGAATGATGGATCATATCTCATATCTTATTACATTTTTATCTTTTTTCTTATTGCATTTTAGGCAATTAATACAATTATTTTTTTAAAGTACTGATTTTTATAAGTTGACATATCTAGCGATGATCCTAAACACCCTTGATTGTTCTAGTAGCTTGCATATTGATTCTGATGGTTTTTTTTTATAAATTATACCATCTGCAGTAATGACATCTCTTTCTTAACCAAGCATTGTACATCATTATTTTTCTTACAACATTCACTAGAATTATATGAACCAGTAATAGTGCTAGTAGACACTCTTGTCTTCTCCCTATCTTAAGTGGATTTTTTTTTTTTTTTTAGTGTGGAATATATAATGATGGCAAACATATTCTCCTTTCCCCCTATTTTCTGTTTTGCTACAGAACCTCTGAATTTTTGGCTGGACTTATACCCATCCAGAATCAAGATTACCTTCCCCAGCCTCTCTTGGAGCTAGATAATGGCCTTGTGGCTAAGTTCTGGTCAATGGGAGGTGAGTTGAAGTGATACATTCATCTTCTGGTTGTAACTTTAAAAAAAGGAAGTGGTATGACTTCTCCCTCCTCATTCCTGCTGGCTAAACTATGCAGATAGTGGTGATAGCTAGAGTAGCCACCACGGATCATAGAGATGATGATACCATCCCCTAAGGATGTCACACCAACATGATAGAGGCAGCCTGAGCCCCCAAAACCATGAACCTCACCCTGTCAGTCCTGAACCCCTATTACGCAAACAACATAGTTGGAACAAGTCCTTCAACTTTTCTTTATACCCTCATGTTTAAATGCTTATATATATGGCTGGATGTAAGTCTTATCTCAAAGTTCATTTCTTTTCAAAACTTTAAAAATATTAAGCCATTGTTTTCTTGTATCCAGTGTTCCTTTTGAAAGTTTGATTTTTGTTTCTTTGTGCACAATCTACAGTCTATCTCCGGAAATTTTTATAATTTTCTCTTTGTCTTTGATGTTCTTAAATTTTACTTTGGCATCTCAGTGTGTGGGTTTTTGTTGTTTGCTTTTTAATACCTATATCATACTCAGCATTTTATGGGGCACCTGTTCTGGTCAGAGATTCATCTTTGAACCCCTCAAAAGAATAGACATTGTGAGTAGGTGATTCCCCTCTGTTGCAATCTACTAGCCCTGGAGGTTTAGAGACACAGAAGTGAACACATTGCCAGAGTGTGGCTGGTCATTCCTCATCTATTTTTATAAGCTCCTCACTCCTGTAAGTCCTTTGCTCCACCTTGCTATTACCCCAAAGCTCCTGGCACTGGAGACTTGGGCTATAACAGCTGATTCCTGTAGTGAAGGATCCATCGACTATTGACCCAAGGCCATATAAGGAAGAAGCAAGAATGGAACACAGACGCTTGTCTACAACCTTTTGTCTCACTTGCATGGTCATCCTCAAGCTACTCCTCTTCCCTCCAATCTGCCCTCCACTTGACCCCCACCCATACACTCAGTTCACCATCCTGTCATTCCCGCAAGGAGGTTCAAGCCATTTTTGTTAGTTTCTCAAATCCATGCTTTCCTCTCGTTTCTAGTTTCTCTAAGTTTGATTTGGAGAAAGGAAGCCGGCAACCTATCCTAGTTAACCATCCTAATGGGAAGCCAAAACCAGATACAGGAATTTTTTAATGGTATCATGGAGATACTGGCATGTTAATAGCAAAACGTTTAGACCTACAAGGAAGAAAAGGTACCTTCACTAGAGCCTGGAGAAGAACATAAAATAAGCCATATGGGACCTTGCTGGACCCCTATTCACACTCCACATGTGACTAAAAATCACTCCAACCATAAGTCGGGCCATCCCTGGGGAAAGGCATGACCTAGAGTAGAAAAACATTTGGATTTCTCTAGAAAGTCCCCTCACGAAGCATTCCCTTAACTGGTTCAGATGGTGAACAGGATTCAGGTAAGGAGAGTGATCAAATAAAGCTTCCTTTTTCGTTACTGATCAGTATACTTTAGAAGCACATTGCAAATTCAACACAACCGAAAGTAAGACTGCGCTCGGTGTCTTCAGTTTTTCCTTTTCTGAAATTTGCATGAGTTGTTCATTATCTAACTAGACTTGCCCTGGAGACTTTAGGGAGGTCATCATTTTAACATGTAATAGTCAAAGGACTCTTAATGCCTGCATATTCAGTGCTGCTGAGTCAACATGACTTTGCTCAAGCCCAAAGACTGTTTAGAAATCACGGCCTCTGGGCATTGTCTTAGCCCAATAACCAAAAGACACTCTGCAGCTGTGATTAAAATGATGGGTGTCAAGAAAGAGAGTAAAAGTTCTAAAGTCTTGCATGAGAATTTTGATGGGTCAGAGTTTATTCTACCTTTTCTAGAGAAAAAGTAGAGATGTCTAGTATTTTAAAGTAAGCCTTTGAAAATCCCAAATGCAAACCCCAGAAGGGCCATTCTAAAGAGCAAAATAGGGAAAATATCAATAGAAGATACGACTGTTGGCAATCAAACTGGATTGATCCTGAAATAATACTCTCACCCACTACCTTTATTATCTGCTTCTCAGACTTCATTCTACCGCATCATCTACCGCTAGAGACAGCTGTGCCCATTAGTATTAATTAAATGTGAATGTTAACATGGAGAAAGATTTATAACTTCCTTGGCCTGACAGGTGCGCTGTAGCTGAAATGCATCAAGGAGGATGAATGACCCAAAGCCTACCAAATATGAATTACAATCCACTTCTCCAAATTGACCAGAGCATTTTAAAAGTATTTTGGGGAACTTGCCAAGTAAGCCCTTTCCATCCCTTCTCCTCACCTCCATTCTACCCATTGCCACCATCACAAAAGGACTGCATCTACATGAAGCAGCATATAAAACTGGGACCCAGGTTGAAAAAGGGAAAAACGAGTAGAAAGACCTAGTAATCGAGTGTCAACTTACACAGTCGTAAACTGTGTGGCCTAGAATCCCCTCTATTTGAACCATGGCCAATGTGGACAAACAGAACAATATATTTCATGTAATCTACCTGTATGGATTTAAACCAGGTCAGAAACAAAATTCTCTTCTTATTTAAGACTATGGGACTAGACGCCAGAAAAAAATGGAGGTCAAAAGAGCTCTGAAATTTCTCGATAAAAAATAGAGAAAACGAATGTGGAACCGACAGTCATTGCTCATCATGATACTTGGTGTTGTTTTCAAATCCAACTTTTCAAAACTTAACAGGTTTACCCATATTGTGATTTCTGGGAATCACATGAAGATTTTAAACCCTGATTTTAGGTATGTAATTTACATATATGATCAGAATGTCTATGTGAAAAATAGAACTTTACTATCCCTTTTTCTTTATAGCTTTATAGTGTAACATTACAATTCTAGGACACTCTTCCTTGGGAATGACTCAAATTGATCAATCCAGGAAATTCCCAAGAGATCCACGCAGGCTTCCCCAGAAAGCATCAACACTTGGTTTATACTTCCCTTCCCTCTTTAAATCTCTTGCCTCAAAGTTCTTGCTCTGCTGTTTCCCCCGATTCTAAACTGTTACATCATGATGCTTACCCCACCATGATCAAGCCTGTGCTTTGAAATCTCCACTTTCAACAAAGCCTCAAATTCTTCATAAGATCCAACTTGCCTTTCTCCCTTGAGACCCTGTAAAAACTGCCGAGGTGATGTGCCCCCTAGGAAGTAGTAAATTTTGTCTTATGGACAGGTTGTGTTGGTAACATTTGGGAAGCATTTGACCGTAAATAATGTCATATAGCTGTATACTCATTAAATGCACTTGGAACTTACAGAGAAAGGAATAATACAAATGACAAATTATTTTTCACTTTAGGAAAGATTTATCTGGAAGGGAAGCTGATGGGGAGAACTTCAAATTGTTATGAAGAGTAAATAGGTAGGTCTTGTTCTATATATAGTTATACATACCCTATATAAAGTAGCAAATTTTTCCTGCCCCTTACCCCCTATGCCCCATATCCTGCTGCCTTTCTTCTGTGGGGGGAGGAAAGGGAGGGATCAGCACTCATCTGACATACTAAACACACATATACACATTTGCTTATTTGTTTGTTGTCTGTCACCTCACACAATTCTAACTCAAACGTAAGCTTCATGAGGACACGGACATGATGTATTCTCAGCGCTTAGAACCATGCCAGACCATGCCAGACTTACAGTAAGTATTGGCAAAGGAAGGAAGGAAGAAACGAAGGGCGTGGGGAGGAGAAGGAAGGAAATAAAACAAAATAAGGCTAAATTAAATGAGGTTACTTAATCCGGTAGCAAGCGCCCAGATTTGGGAATTAGAACTGAATTTGAATTATTGCATCAACTTACTATTTTTATGACCTTGAACAAAATACTACGATGTTGTGAGCCCCCAGTTTCTCATCTATAACATGGAGATAAGACCTATTTTGCATAGTTGTGAGAATAGCAAATGTCTAAAAATAGCTGAAATGCGTCTAGTAGAGTGTTTCCCAAGCTCTAAGTCATTAGTAAATAGAAGATGGGCGCATAAAGAGAGAAGAAACTCAGGAGCTTTTTAAGGAAAGAATGATGGTGAAGCTTTGCTTTCTGAGAGAGGGGGGACATTTGCCCATTTATTTTAGTGGCAAATGGAATTTGGGTTAAAAAAACAGAGCCCCTTTGGTTTTGAAATTAGAGCTCTCTTTGGCCAGTCAACGAGAGGGGAAATTAGTGCCAGGGCTGGGAATGGAAATCGCGCTTTCCGATGGGAACTCAGGAGAGAGGAGGCCAGGGTCCTGGGTGGGAGCCAAGGGAGAGAAAGGAGGAGTGTCCTCTAGAGCAAGGAGGTGGAGCCAGGCCTTGCAGAGAGGGGCAGCCAGGGCACATTTCCCCAGGTCAGGGAAGGCTAGGGAGCTGCAGAGCAATGCTCTTCAGATTTCTGTTTGTCTGTGTTCCAGTGCTACCCCACCGTCTGTTCAAGTTGGCTGCGTATACTTTGCGTATACTTTTTCTTGTGTTCCCAGTACCCTGGGGAAGCGAGGTAGGAGCCGTGGAAGGAAGCGCTGCTTTCTTGGATCATCTAGTATTAAATGCTAGCATGGCCGTGGTCATCTATTAAAGGAAGTGCAGGTGTTTCAGTGAATACTGATTCAGGAGCAGGTGTGAGCAAACCTCGCTCCCCGAGGTGGTGGGGGGCCCGGCAAGGCAGTGGTGGGGAACCCGCTGTTCCGCAGATCCTGTTACCTGGAAAGCAGGTGGGAGAGAAGAGCGGTTCGAGCGACCCCAGTGGGGCCGAGGGCGGTGAGACAAGGGAGATACACAGCTCAGTCGCAAAATGTCAGGGCTCTCCAGAATGCTCAGAAGTCTAGAGAAATTATGTTTTCATGCGCTAGGTCAATAAGCCAAAATAATGCAAAAATATCCACGAAGAACAAATATCAAAATTTTAAATAACGACAGGATCCTTAAGATTGATCTTTCCTTTTGCCTCAGCCTCCAGGATGGCTCAGCATGGTCCTGTTATTGATCCTGACTTTATCTAAAATTCTGTTATTTTGGTCTCTATGGATGTTTTTACATTGATTTTGATGTTTTAAAATATTGTGTTAAAATAATGTATTAGCATTTTCCAGAGAAACAGACTAACAGAATATATATATAATATAAATGTACATATAAGATTACATACAATCTATAAAACAATAAGATATATACAAAAGAGATTTTTCATAAGGTACCAGTTCATGCGATCATGAAGGCTGGGATGTCCCACCATCTGTCATCTGCAACCCGCAGGCCCAGCAGGGCTGGCGGTGAGGTTCAAGGCCTGAGAGCAGGAGAGCCAATGGTGCTGATTCTAGTCCAAGTCTGAAGGCCTGAGAGCCAAGAGCACCCAGGTGAGAAGATTGACACCCCAGCTCAACAGTCAGGCAGAAAGCAAATCCAACAACCCTGTACCATCTTGTTCTACACAGGTCTTCCACGGATTGGATGATGCCCGCCCACCACAGCACTGGGTTATCTGCTTCACTCCATCCTAAGAGATACACAGCAATTGCCCAGATGAAAGAGGAGGTAGAGAGCAGATGAGAGTACTAGGCAGAAAGAATAGCACAGAGAGAAGCCTGGAAGCAAGGAAGCTTGGCACAGGCAGGGAAAGAAGGTCAGCCCATGTGAGGCATGAAACTATGTTCAGCTAGTTACAAAATAACTAAGTCCCGGAGATGTAATGTACACCATGGTGACTCTAGTCAACAATGCTGTGTTGTACCTTTGAAAGTTGCTAAGACAGTACATCTTAAAAGTTCTCATCACAAGGAAAAAATGTGTAGTACACTGTGCTGATGGATAACCACAAGACTCAGTGGGGATCATTTCACAATATCTACAAATATCAAATCATTATGTCATACATTGGAAACTAATATAATGTCAGTTTGATCTCAAATATAGAGGGCGGAGGACTCTGAAAGCCACCTTAAGTGTTCGGAACTTTATCTACAGATCAATGAGAAGACTCGAAAGTGTTTTTTAAGTAGAGAAGGGACAGACTAAGATTTGTGCTTTGAGAAATCGACTTTTGGAGATGGTACCAGAAGAGGGAACCGTGGACATTGTGATGGCACAGGCAGAAGGGAAGGCGATCAGGACTGAAGTGGTGGCAGCAGGGTCACAGGGAAGTAGAAAAATGTGAGGCATTCATAGACAAAATGATCAGGATTTGATGATGCTTTTAAAGGAGCAATGAGGTAGAAAAAGGAATCAAATGTGATCCCTCAATTTCTACTCGGGCACCTGAGTGATAGACAGAATCATTTCCTGGAGAGCAGGCACGTTAATTAACATAGCCCTCGCTGTAGATACAATAGCCGTTGAGAACTGAAATGATTTTGCAGGCTACCGACTGCAATTATTTACTCCCCAGAGAAGAATCAGATCCTTCTGGACAAAGGACGTTGGTTTAAATATAGAAATCAATTACATAAGTTGATTGTTAGATCACGTGATAAGAAATTACAAGTTGTCACTAATCATTTTGAAAAGAAAATAAGTTGATATAAGATTTGGCAGTTGCACATGATACAGTAACAATAACAAGAGAGGGATCTTGAAAGTGTGGAAGTTCATTTCCTTTCAATTCATCCAGTTGGTGTTGCTGGGCTGATTATTCATACATTTTGTAAGCTTGGGTTTCTGAGAGGCTTATCATAGAAAAAAGGTCATAATTCTCTGTATTTATTTTGAAGGGGATTGAAACGATTCATTCCATAATATTACGAACGGAGACAAAACGGCATTCTCTCCCAAGACCCTTGATATTTTCCAGATCTCGCTCAAGGATTTTCACTGTGACTCCAAACAGTATCAGGTTTATTATCTCATATGTTTAAGGGGAGAAAAAGGACAAAGCCATTCCAAAGAAAAACAAATAAAATCTCACCTTGGGTTTTATATATTTAAAATATCCACAGCAGTCCATTTGCTCCAAAATTACCCAGAGGCAGAAAGGTGGTAGCAGCGGCAATAACAGGTTTTCAATCTCCCCAAATCACCCCCGCAATAACAGACGGAACAATGAGAGAGCAAAGAGAAAACCCATGGACAATGTCTACAACAGAAGTGACAGGGAACTTATTCCCATAAGCAGGAGGGATCAAAGCACTAGCAGCATCAAGACGTGTAGTGACAAGTACAGGAGGAAGCAGGAGGACAAGGGACTTTCAGCGAACAGTTCAGAAATGGAATTACCAACAGTAATTCCCAAAGGGAAGGGTCCACTCTGAGCACGGAGAGCTCTTCAGGCCAATCAGACAAGAGCAACCAAACCAGGGAAGGCACTTTGCCAGCTCTGGATGCCCTGCAAACTCTCTGATTGCTCAGACCACAGTGCGTTTAAAAGGAAAAAGAAGGGCGCCTGGGTGGCTTAGTAGTTAAGCATCTGCCTTCAGCTCAGATCATGATCCCTGGGTCCTGGGATCGAGTCCCATGTCAGGCTCCCTGCTCAGCAGGGAGCCTGCTTCTCCCTCTCCCTCTGCCCCTCCCCCTGCTTGTGCTCTTAAATAACTAACTAACTAAATAAATAAATAAATAACTTCCTAAAAAATAAGATAAAAGGATAAAGAAATCTCTGTAACTGGACAAGCTAACATTCACCATGAAGTTATGACAGGTGTTAGTATTTCCACACTCAATACTCAACACCACTTTCATAAAGCAGAGACTACAGGACATCCTCAGACTGAAAAGAAACTGGAGTGCATTGGATGCATATGGAACAGACCAGGGACGCTAAAGGCAGAGGAGAGAGAGAGGGAGCGAGAGGGAGAGAGAGAGAGAGAAGAGGCAGACCACCATGGGAGGAGGGGCAAAGGCAGCATATCTCAGAAAGGGCAAGTCCGTAGAGACTCACCACAATAACAATAGAAATTGGAGCCCTAGGGCGTTGAAGCAAGGAAGAATATTTGGGGCACCCTCCCCTCTAAGAGCACGGAAAACCCATGAGCAATAGCAATGATTGTGCTTGCAACCATGTGATGTTGTTTTAAAGGAAAAAAGAAAAAGATAATAATCAACAGAGAACACTATTCCTATAGACAGTGAAATCCAACAATAAGGACATGACCATAAAACAATAAAAACCTTAACTTAAGAGTTCCAAATGAGCTAAGAAAATTTGAGGAAATGTTAGAAGCTATGGAAA
The DNA here is from genome assembly GCA_028534135.1 of Potos flavus. Taxonomy (NCBI): domain Eukaryota; kingdom Metazoa; phylum Chordata; class Mammalia; order Carnivora; family Procyonidae; genus Potos; species Potos flavus. The sequence continues at coordinate 104,117,467 of CM052897.1, forward strand.
AATGCCATAAGATGGGAAGAGAACATAAGACGATTGGATGAAAGAAAAGCTTGAAAAGTGAACTGAGAGAGTTTGAGAATTGGAAGCATAAATAAATAAATAAATTAATAAATAAATAAATAAATTCAGAAAGGAACAAAAATGAGGAGAACATAGTTCAGATTAACATCGTAAGAAAAGACAGAGAAGAGAATGGATAGAAAATAAAAAAACAGAAACAAAATAAAGATTAAAAGTATTAGAAAGTAATAGATTATTCAAGAAAATGTTGCCAATATAAAGAAGATCTGAATCTACATATTCAAGCTGGAAAATCACCTCAGAGTGGCCAACATGAGACATATTTTAATAAATCCATTGATCTCAAATAAAATGGAAAAAACAACAACAACAAGAAACCCAAACATCCTTTCAATAACAAAGCAAAAATGACCAAGCCTCTCATTAGAGGAAGAATATAGACTGATTTCAGACTTCTCAGTAGTAACATTTTATGCCATAGGACAATGGAGTAACATTTATATTACAAGAGGTAAAGAAATGTGGGCAATGATTTTGTACCCAGGAAAAGAGACATTCAACTTGAAAGCCTTATAAAAACTAATGAATATGTAAGAACTCAGGGAGTGTTGTTCTCATGTGCCCTTTCTGGAGAATCCACTAGAAATGACTCAGACAACCATTTGGTTGAAGAATTGGCATAATGTCTGGCTAAGAACACTGAATATGTATTTATGCATAAAACTAAGTGAGGGGCATAAGGAAGCCAGTATACAATATAGTTGTTATATAATACAGCACAACCACAAATAATTATAATTCATAATTTTCTTTAAAAAGCAATCCCTATAAATCAAGGCAAAATGAAATGAAGAAACCTAACTTCATCCATTTGGTGGCATAAGCACAGAGTGAGGAAGTTCAAGTGACTTTAAAATAGGCCAATCTGGTGACACATCCCTAGTGATCTGGACCCTGAAAACAAAATAAATTTTGAACTATTTTTACTAATAATATTGGCATTGCTATTTGTAACTACTATATATTCTATAGGAAAAAAATCAAATAATTCTGTGAATATTCTTGGGAATGAACCAAGACTTCCAGCACGAGGGGAAAAAAAGATAAAATCCGAGAATTGTTAAAACTCTATAATCTAAAATTTCAATTGGAAATGGAAACATGAACTAATAGTATAATTTTAAAATATGTAAATATATGGGGCGCTTGGGTGGCTCAATCAATTAAGCCTCTGACTCTTGATGTTAGAGCAGGTCTTGATCTCAGGGTCATGAGTTCAAGCCCCATGCTGAGCTCCATGCTGGGTGTGGAACCTACTTAAAAGACAAACGAACCCAACCAAACGAAATATATATGTATGCACATATATGTCAGTGAAACCAAGGCTTCTTGGATAAATGGCTGACTCCAAGTCTCAGGCAAGAAGTGTATGAGATGAGCCTAAAATGTCTTGTAATGCCAAAATAAGCCTAAAACATCACATCGAAAGAACTTAAGAGCCAAACTGAAGAGTCTCTAACCAGCCAACAACAGGACAATTTGAGCACCAAAATTAACTGCAATGAATTGAAACATGTCAACTCTATTTAAGTCCATTAGTCCATTAGTACCATTAAATGATAGTCCATTAATACCATTAAATGATACTAAAAAAAATCTCTTTGTTCACATTTGGAAGATGGTAGGGAATCTATTTGTTATTTTGAAAACTGATGAGGGTAAAATAAAATCAAGCAGTTATCTTATCTTACATGCTTAGACTGTACCTCAGGACAATAATTGATGAGAGAAACTTGGACAGCATTTTATCAAGCAAATGAAGAAAGAGTGATAAAATTAGGACATCACTATGTTGGCAAACCTTAATGAGATAATGCTTGTCAATCTAGGCAATGATCATTAATGATTATTGATGACACAGACAGCCAATCAGATAACAGGTGTCACCTAATGGAAATAAACATATTTATGAAATATGACCATCAAAAGCATGAATTTAAATAATCAAGTCTCTAGATTTCATGACCCAGTTTGCAGGAAGTGCAAGAAAGAGAAACATGTTAAGCCATATACTACAGGAATGCAATTAGAAAATTTTAGAATATCAGGGCACCTAGATGGCTCAGTGGGTTAAAGCCTCTGCCTTCGGCTCGGGTCATGATCTCAGGGTCCTGGGATGGAGCCCCACATTGGGCTCTCTGCTTGGCGGGGAGCCTGCTTCCCCCTCTCTCTGCCTACTTGTGATCTGTCTCTCTCTGTCAAATAAATAAATAAAATCTTCAAAAAAATTTTTTTTTTAAATTTAAAAAAAAAAGAAAATTTTAGAATATGGGAAGGTTAACAGATAAGCATTCTGGTTTCCTTAAATCAATTATAATGAAAAATGAAAGGGGGAGGGAAGGAGGAATCTATAGATAAAATGAAACTTAAAAGATAAATCAACAACAGCAAAAAGATAAATCAGATTGCAATGTTTCTATCTTATTTCATACAAACCAATTGTAAGGAAAAAATTACAAATCTGACAAATTTGAACACTAATTGAATAGCTAGCTGATAATATCAGGGAATTATTAATGTTTTTAGGTTTAATAGTGATGTTCTGCTTGTATTTTAAAAGAGTCCTTATGCTTTAGGGATGCATATTAACATATTTTGGATCAAAGAGTAAGAAGAGTATCGTAACATTAGCTTCAATAAAACATGAATTTGCCTCAAAATAATCTAGTAAAGGAGAGGAGTATTAATAGGTCAATATTGGCCTTAAGTGCATAATTCTTCAAACTGAGTGATAAAACCTGGGGTTTCTTATACTGTTCTCTATACTTCTGCATATGTCTGAAAGTTTCCATCATGGAGAGTTTCAAAACACTCATGGTCATTTTTGTTTTTTTTACTTTCCAAATCGATCTCAAGCAGTTCATCTACAACAAGCATATCAGATTAACTTTCCAGGTTACCAAGCCATTTGAAAATGGACTGTAGGTTGAAAGACTAAATCATACTACAAGTGTGACACACTTACCCTGATGTTGGTATGTATCATTTGTCAATGAATTTTAATAAACACTAGGTGGCATAGTGATTGCTTTATACTAAACAGGCAAAAGAGAAAACGGATTACCCAGCCTGACATGCAAAATGCCATCTATCAAAGCTATGGCATGGTGACATCACTTTTGAAATGACTCCACCTCTTAATAGATGCAAATAACTTTTTTCATTTTAAAATTACACTTCTGCCTCAGCATTACAAGTTCATCTAAACGTAATTTATTAAAATTTCTATTTACCTAGTCATTTTCATTTTTGCATTTTTTTTCAACTTTCAGCTTATTTCAACATGGTCGAGACCTGCTGGGAAGAAGCTGGAACTGAAGTTTGCATAGTTACATTCTATTCTTCATTATATTCATAGTTACATTCTATTCTACATTCTATTCTTTTTTTTCCAATTACTTTTATTTTATATTTTCAGCGTTCCAAGATTCATTGTTCATGTACCGCACCCAGTGCTCCATGCAATACGTGCCCTCCTCAATACCCACCAAGTGTTCCATATGCTGAAAAAATTAATATGAAGTAGTCTTCAGCCTCTTCTCTAATATCTGCATATTGCTTCTAGCTTCTCATTCTCCTGTCATTAATTGGTCCCAGATCTTGTTTTAGCTATCTCAGTGTTCCTGTCAGCTGATTTTTTTTCCTTAACCAAAATAATGTATCATTCTATTTTTACAGTGCATGACTTATTTAGGGAATCACTAAGGTTTTAATTAATGGATTATGATTAAAGTATTCAGCTTCAAAATCCATTATTTTGGACAGGAAATAAACTTAACACCCAGTGTGACAGTAGAAAGAACAGTGGATTTAAATGTCTGGAGATCTGCTATGCCGATGGCATTGGTCAACTCCCTTCATTTCTCTGCGTATCAGTTTCCTCCATTCAATCTTTTCTTGAATGACTAATTAGGCACCTACTAAGTGATAGGCTTTGTGCTAAAGCTAGGAATACAGCAGTAAATGCAATATCACATCCCCATGATAGTATTTGGATTGAGGCTGGAGGTGAGTGGGAGTGAAGAGTGGGGGACAGGATTGTTTGAGCAAAGGAATAAATTCAGTGATGCTGAGGGAAGGAACTGGTATAAAAGAGATAGGCATGATTTAGAATGAAGAGGGAAGATAAGAAAAGAGAGAGGCATGCCTGCAAAATGGAAGGATTGAGCAAAACTACCCATTGGATCCTTCCAGTTCTTAGTGCTTTTATAGTGGGGTAGCAGCTGAATCAGAGAATCTTGACTTTATCATTTATTACCGCCATGATTACATGCAAATTCTTAGTGTCTCTAAACCTCAGCGTCTTAATCTATAGAATAGTGAGTATACCTATCTCAAGATTGTTCTGGGGCTCAAATAAGGTTATACATTTAAAGCCTGTGTCAGTATACACGAAGCATTCTGTATAGAAATGGTAACGATTATTGGCTTATACTTTTACCTTCTCAAAGAAGCTCCTACATATTATACCTGATTTTATTCCAACAAAAGACCTGGGAGAGGCTTATGAGATTTCTGGCAGATTATTATTTCTGTTTTACAAATGAGAAAACATGAAGTCAAAAGAAGAGGCATCGGAAATGACCAGAAGAACCTGGTCTCCTATCTTCCTGTTCATCCTGTCCCTTTTTTTCCCCCATCGCACAATACCCTTCAGACTATTTTAGCTTCCTTTTGAAAAATAAGTCTTAATGCAGACTGGGGACTTGTACAGATTTGTTCCTCTTAGAGCTTCAGATTTCAGTTTTTCCTTTGTTTGTTTTTTTTTCTTCTTCCCATTACTGCAACAGATCGACCTTACACAGAAGCTATTTCTCTCATGCTAAGCCTTCTTTTTGGAGTATTAAGGTTATGAATGTCCTGTCAGTCAATGACCTGTTAGAATGATGGCCAGCAAGTCTTTTTAATCATTTTTATGTGCACCATAGTCTCTTCTCTGTCCTTCTTCCATTACTTTGGATTTGTGAGCGAAAGCTTTCTTTATAAGCTATTTCTCACGAAATCAGGAATGCTTCCTCTAGAAATTGCCTCAATTGGATGACATACCTCAAATAAAAAGTCACACTATCTTGCACTGTGAGCTCATCTTCTTTGACAGTTCAGTAGAAGTAGGATCATTCCTAGACTAGTTTTTACTCACATTGCAAATAATCGGGAAAAACTCAAAAGCTACCATGATGGTATGTTCTGGGGAGTAGAGGAAAGGAGAAAGATGGGCACTAATGGACACATTCCAACAGTCTTTTTTTTTTTTTTTTTAAGATTTTATTTATTTGTTTGAGAGAGAGAGAGATCGCAAGTAGGCAGAGAGGCAGGCGGGGGATGGGGGAAGCAGGGTCCCTGCTGAGCAGAGAGCCCAATGTGGGGCTCCAACCCAGGACCCTGAGATCATGACCTGAACCGAAGGCAGAGGCTTTAACCCACTGAGCCACCCAGGTGCCCCTCCAACAGTCTTTTCAACACTTATGGAGCTGACCTCTCTAGTATTTAAAAATGATTAAATGGAAGTTCCAGTTGAGTGTGTGGGTACGACTCCAACTTAGTTCTCTTCCAGGTAAAGCTCTTAGTTGATCCAGGAAGAGGAACAAGACATTTTCTTCCTGAAAACAACTCAGAGGGAATAGTCAACTGATTGGTTTTCATAAGTCTATCAACACAATGTTTTCTCTTGTTCACCTAAATTTGCTTGGATATTAAATTTTCAGTACAGCTGAAGATGTCTCCTAAATATTAGACATCCATTTTGAGTGTGTTGACAAGTATGACAAGTTAATATTACTGACATTGTTGCTCCTGTTTCTATCTGTCAAATTTCTCTTCACCTTTGCAAAACTGTCCTTGTTCTCCCTTCCCCAATCACATGGAAACTTGCCTAGACTCTTGCCTCCCCCCAGCCCATAGCTCTCTTTACCTCCCTTGAATTGTGGTTCTTTGCATTCTGGTCACAGCTCTTTTAGACTCCACGCTTCCTGGATTAACCCTTTGTTATCTTCACCTCCCTGCAGTACATACTGTGGCTCCCTGCATCTAGTAGGTAGGAATCTAGGAAATGCATGTAGAACTGAATTCTCCTACCTCAAACCAAAAGTACTTTATGTGCCAGAAAGCTGATGCTTAGGGAGGAAAATGCATTCCTTTGAAGCCTTTGGGAAAAAAAAAAGATACTAACAATGATACAGTATACTTCAAATTATGGACCTTAGACTCCTAAGCTTTTAATACAAGCCATAAATTTGGGCATCAAATTGTTCTTGCTACAAAAGGAGAGTGTGAATGAAGGGTCTGGTTGTATGCTAATGATTAGCGTTGCTTTTATGATGGGAGAAATCTGTCTATCCAGAAACTCAGAGTGCTGTGTGCTGCGTAATCATTACCACTCAGTACAAGGCTGTCAAAGGTCTTATTTTAAGAGTGTTTCCCTGAAAATTATCCCTGGCCATTTGCCTTGAGTACCTATATTTCAAAAATAAAATCTTTACCAAAAACAGTAAAGACAAAAGGGAGAAGAAATGGATCCCGATGAAAGGTGTCTCACTGGCAAAGATTCACCGGATAGGCACAGTTGAGTTTTGTGGGAATCCTATCTTTCCATGGACGTTGGAATGATTTCTATTATGAAGTCAAATTTGCAGATAGGATACCATCATCAGTAGAGTTTTATGCTACAAGTCAACCGAGAAACCAGAATGCCATTAATTTCTTAGACATAATTAAATATGCACACAATAAAAGAGTTACAAACTCACATGAAATGCCTGCTACAATGCTTAAAAGCTGGTGATTCACAGAATATGTATATAATCTTTCTGTGAGGTACGCAAGAATGACGCCTCTCCTTGTCTCTCTCGACCTCTCACTGTACCCTGAAAAGCACCAGCCATGACAGACAGATTCATTCTCTATTTCCTTACTTTGTACTGCATTTGCCTCATCACCCTTCTGCTCTTTGAATCACGGTGCTGTCTCGCTATTCTCATTGGAGAATTTCTCATCAAAATCCACACAAGTGTGCTCCTTCTAGTATTAAACCAGAATCAAACAACTAATTTCATTTGACTTCTGTGTGACAACCGTCTTTAAATCCGTAGGACCAGCGGTTGTGCTGTTTCTCTTTAGGAAATGACATGGGTGATTAGGTGACACGGATCATGTCCCAGGGATATGAATTTTGGAGCATTTGAGTGTCCTTTTTGTTTTGGCTTCTCGAGATGCTCAGAGTCAAATCCGTAACCCCACTTAGTAAACTCGGGGGCCTGTTCTTTGCATTGTTCCGTAACATTTTCCAGCTTGTCTTCTCTTGATAATTGCCTGCATTTTCTCTGGTCCTGATTTATTTTTTTTACTCTCACATTTTATATTGTTTTTAAACCATATCAAAATCTTTATATGGTAAACAAGCATACAGATACATAAATAATTACTTCAGTTACTGAATGCAGTTCAGAGAGTCAGCGTCTTTTTGGTGGGGGGAGGGGATGACGAAGACAAAAGATTAATGTCTCTTTAGAATATTGTATCCGAAGGACCTCCTGGTGCAAGGGTAGCATGTCTGACTCCAGAAAATTATATCTGAAATAAAATCACATCATGTCTAATAATTATCCTCTAATTGTTTGCCTCTGTTCTTACAATATTCTAATCCATCTATGATCTTGAAATTAATGATCTCTCTCAAGCATAGATTAGATCGTATTACTTTCCTGCTCAGATACCCTAGATGGCACTATCTATAGAAAAAAGTTCAAGCTCTTCATGAGATACTACTGTCTTACCTATCTAGCTTTTTCTCCCTGCTCACTTCCAATGTACCCTGTGCCCAAAGAAATTTGTACAATGTATTTCCTTATGAACATCTTATTTTATAAAAAAAAAACTGGCTTTGTTATTTTCTAATTAACATCAAAAATTCTAATTTTACCACTTCTTCCCAAGTTCAGCTCAAGAAATGTATCTTTTAGCTCAAAATTATCTCCTGTGATTAATGTTTGCTCTCTAGCATATTTGAAAGCAATACACCTTAATGATGGAGAGGTTTGGCTTTGGAGTCAACTGACTCTGGGTTCAGCCACTTAACCTTATCTGTAAAATAAGATAATAATGTTCATTGGTGTTTTAAAATACATTCCCCAATTGTAGACTCTCCAATGAAGAGGCAGAGTCTTCATATTCTTTTTAAAACTAGATGCATTGCTCTGAGTTCACAGTCTCTCATGGTTCTTCGCCCCTCCGATTTCGGACTGAGGGTTTTGGAGGGGAGAAGGGTGGGGGGATGGGCGAGCCTGGTGGTGGGTATTGAGGAGGTCACGAATTGCATGGAGCACTGGGTGGGGTACATAAACAATGAATCTTGTAACGCTGAAAAAATAAAATAAAAGTATTTGGGGGGGAGGGTGCCTGGGTGGCTCAGTGGGTTAAAGCCTCTGCCTTTGGCTCAGGTCATGATCTCAGGGTCCTGGGATCGAGCCCCGCATCAGGCTCTCTGCTCAGCAGGGAGCCTGCTTCCCCCTCTCTCTCTGCCTGCCTCTCTGCCTACTTGTGATCTCTCTTCTCTCTGTCAAATAAATAAATAAAATCTTTAAAAAAAAAAAAGTATTTGGGAAAAAATAAATAAATAAATATTTAAAAAATAAAAAAAATAAAACTAGATGCATTTACTACTTGTTTGTAATCAATAGAGTACAGAAGAAATGATACCGGGTAATTTCCAAGACCAAGTCCATAAAAGTTGTGCACTTTCTGCCTTATTCATGGAGATACTCACTGGTGGAGCTTCGAGCAATCATTTAAGAAATCCAACTACCCTGAGCCGCCTTGCTGTGGGGGGAGCCTAGGGCACATGAAGAGGCCATATGTTTGGTGTTGCAGTAGGGAGCCCCAGCTGAGGTCCCAGCCAATAGCCAACTTCAATTACTTGACATGTGAGTGAAGACATGACTCCAGATGACTCCAGCCCTCAACTGTCAAGTCACTGCCTGCTCATTGAGTCTTTCCAGTTGAGGACCCATTCATCATGGAGCAGAGGCAAGCCACTTCTGTTGACTCTGTCCCACTTCCTGAACCATAGGATTCATGAGCATGATAAAATGGTATTTTTAAGCTGCTCATTTGGGAAGCAATTTACTACATAGCAATAACAACTAGGACAGATATTTGATACCTAGAAATAGAGTAAAGAGTGAAACATTGGCTTTAAGATCACTGTCTGGCTGTAGCTAAATCTTAAGGAGACAGTTAATGGAAGCCTGACAAGGCTAGAGGAGGCTGTTGGTAAGGATTTGAAGAAAAGCAAGGAAAATGTTGTAAGTAGCTAGAGGAAAGTGAATCTTATTACCTAGTGGTGCAAAGTTTGGTCTAACTATCAGATGTGGTAATGTGAAGAACTGGAAATACACCTAGGGAATTTGATGATCTAGCTAAGCAGATTTCCCTGCAGAATACTTAAAAAGCTACCTGGCTGCTAACTGCTGCCTATGAAAAAATGCAAGTGAAATAAGCTAAAAGGCAAACTGTTTAGTGTTCAAGCAAAATTTTGAGGAAACACACAGAAGCCAGACATTGCTGAGCTCAAAAGTAAAACTGTTTCACATTCCTGGCATCTTCAAATGGCAAACAATTTCCACATTAAGAAGTATTTCTAGGGCAAAGATAATACCTAAAGGGGAAGCTGTAAGATCATTTGTTGAGGTCTTCGGAAGATCTCAAAGACTCTAATAGAAACTTTCAGACATACAAAAAGACCTCTAATGATATTAAAGGCATATCTCATAGATCCTCCCTTTTAAAGAGCTTCCAGTAATTTCCAAGGGCTTCGTCACTCAGCAACCTCTCAGGGACCTCAGGATAAAGAAGATAGCTTAAAGATATCTATGCTTGTGGATAAGAGCCAGAGAAAACCCACAAAGTTTTAAGAAACTTTAACTGATGGAAACATGTTGATTTGTACTAAGAGGGATGGAGATAGTACATGAAGGGAGGCCTTCCCACATATTACTATGAGCAGGAAGCAGGATGAGGAGTTTACTCAATTGCAAACATGGACCAATTCCTATGGAAAAGAAAAGATGATTCAAAGGGTTGAACCAAGAGTTCAGACGGTAGAGTCTAAAACCACCAAGACAAACTCCTAAGAAATAGAACTGAGCTCTAATCAAGGATCTGGCTGCCATGTCTGACTGGATTTCAGAATTTCTATGGACCACTGACTGCCATTTGCCTCCCATTATCTACCCTTGAAACAGGGTATATAAACAGTTATCCCTTCCCATCTCTGAGTGGTGCTGAGTTGAGTGTGCATAAGGTAAATACTTTGTTTCTTGGATCCTCTGGTTCTCGGATGAAGAGGAACCATAATTTGAAGAGCCATGCCAGAGAAATTGTCCCCAAGAGGTTTCATCCACACATGGATTGATTTTGACGATGAGATACTAGATCTCAAGCCTAAGTCTGATGACATGTCACTTTTAGGGAATCTTGGGAGAAAGCAAACATGTTTTACATGAGGACAGACTGTGGCTGTTTTAAAATATGTCTGCAAATTCTTTGACAACCTCTCTTCTATGTACCCTCTCTGTGAATTCAGGGCAGATTTGAAATTCTATTGTAACCAATAGAGTGCTTTGGAAATAATGTTAAATGACATCCAAAGCTATTCATTAAAGCTGATGCAGTTTTCCTCCCTGTTAGCTGGAATAATCACTTTGGGAGGTCCTGAGGATATTATGCTATGAAGAGACCCTAGCCACATGGAGAGGCCACGTGTAGCTGCACCAGTCAGCAGGCCTAGTCAATAGCTAGTATCATCTACCAAGTATGTAAGTACATTTCTAGATGGTTCTAGATCCTGCTCTCAAATTGTGACTGCTGAGACCTGAAACTTCATGAATCATAAATAAGCCATTTACTCTGTGCTCTAAATTTTTGACCCAGAGTCTGTGAGCCTAAATAGTCATTGTAAGCTGCCAAGTCTTGGGGTTATTTGTTGTACAGCGATAATAACTGGTTCGATCTCTCCCCACAGAATTATTATGAGGATTAAATGAGACATATACATTAAGTAACAAGTTTGGTGTTTGGGAAAATAAACACTCAGTGAACAGGACTTACCAAGGGCTAACTTCTACTTATTTGTTCCTATTCAAAATAGTTAGAATGGGGTATACAAGAGATGCCTCATATATAATCGTTGACTTGAAGTGATTACAGACTTGAGGACAGAAAGGATGAGATTCTAGAGAAATCACAATTTCATTTTCCTGACCTGAGAGGAATTTTTTTATTTTCTGTTGCTGCGAAAAGAAACTGGATCCTTCCAGTAGCAGTCTATCAAATTCTAAACTTTATCTTGGTGAGAAATCAGATTGTGCAATTCATTTAATCCTGCCTTCTCAGCTAAGTCTAAGGTGACAAAACTCTAAGTACTTGGAGTCAGTGAGCAATAGTTAATTTGGGAAATGAGGGATCCTGGTTAGCAAATGTGGGACATGCCTTTTGCAGCAGCCCACATCTGCCCCAATCTTCACTGCAGCTGTAAAATGAGGTTTCCCCCTCGTCTACTCTGCCACACCCTCACACCCTCTCCACATGCCAGCCCTGCAACCATCATCCTCTGTCCACTGTAACTTACTACATCTCATCATGGACAAACACTGGAAGGAATTTTTGTACCTGAAGTGTTCAAAACTTTTCTTTCCTTGGGGACAAAACCCCACCTTAAGAGTTGGGGTGTCCCCACCAATTTGGGGATATTTGCATCACAAGTAAAAAATACTTTCATAAAATTACCCTGAATTAAAACAGTTCCTTGGGGCACCTGAGTGGCTCAGTTGGTTAAGCAACTGCCTTCAGCTCAGGTCATGATCCTGGAGTCCCGGGGTTGAGTCCTGCATCGGGATCCCTGCTCAGCAGGGAGTCTGGTTCTCCCTCAGACCTTCCCCTTCTCATGCTCGCTCTCTCAAATAAATAAATAAATAAACAAACAAACAAATGAACAAACACAATCTTAAAAAAAAAACAAACAGTCCCTAATTTCTCACCTACTTTGTCACAGTTGGTGGAAGAGATGATACGAGTGGTGAGCCTTGCCTGGTTCCTAACCTGTGGAGTCCTAATGCCCTATGGATGAAGGCAAGGGACCCCCACAGCCACCTCACTTCGAAGGAATCTGAAGAGCTCTAGCTCCACCTGTGACAACATTCTGACGTCTGTGTTCCACATCTGACAAATGGTCTTTGCCTCATTTCCCAGCTGGAAAACGTGCTAGAATCTTCGCTCTTCTTGGACTAAGGTCCTGCCTTGCTGTTACTGATCAAGTGCTTGAGAAATTCTAATTTTCTTCTTAACTCCCTGAGTTGTGGCGAGAGGCCTTGCTGGCAACAATAGGCTTCTCTAACACCAAGGGTTCACAATTAGGACTCCAAAAATGCTCTGTGCCAGTTTTCTCCCTCACCAAGCCAGGCTAGCCTTTTGGAGTGCTGTAACATCTTTGCCAGACTCCCACACCTCACCCCACACCTCCCAGAACTATTAACTGGCCTCCTGGTTGGCTAATAGGCCCTCTGAATAGTGTATTCTGCCTCTACATAGAATTTTCGCCGATCTGCCCCATCTGGTGAATGAGACTAGTTTTGTTCTGGTAGAGCCAGTCTTGTGGAATAACATGACGGTAATGTGAAGATGAAGTCCTTCTTAGTTTTTTAGATGGCTTGATTTTACAATTGTAACATGACAGATTAAATATGCACATACCTTTGCTTCTCGAACTGCTTTTTAGAGAAGCAGAAAAGAGGTTTCAAAATATCTGTAAAATGAGGTGAAAGGACATAGCTTTCAGTCATTTGAGTAATTATTTCGGTGCTGAGAAAAGGGCAAACAGTAAATAATTTCATTTTATTGAATACTAGAGATACAGAAGATAGATGTCTCTTTTTAATTAATTTCTAAAACACCGTCCAAAAATTCTCTTGGCTCTAGGACAAATCTTTCAATAGAACCAAAAAATGACAAAAAAGGAGGATAAGACAAGGAAGAAATACTTTTTGCCCAAAAACTGGTCTCATGCTTGTTTTTAATTCAAGGAGCACTCTCTGAGGAAAGGGAGTGAGACAAAGGGTAAACTGCTAAGGTCCACCGTCCTTTTCCATCACGAGGAACTCTGGGAGATAATGAGACAGAAATGCTTGACAGGTCTCCCCAAGGACAAGGCCAACAAGCTGCGTCAAGTGGCAGTTGCAAAAGTACAACTCTGAGTTTCTCAGATTTCTCACCCATTAAAATTCTAGGAAAAGGAAGTGAATTCTGCAAGTAGCCAGCTCTAACTTCCTGTTATATGTGCCTCTTATAAAATGACAAGCAGAGGATTATATGACAAGAATACTCAAACAGCCAAGGCAATTTTTCTAGGTACTCATCTGGTAAGTAGAGAGCTTGAGATGTTTGCAACTTTTTGTTTTTAAATAATTAATTAGATACAGGCTTCCAGTGACGGAATGGGTAAGTCCTGGGGACGAAAAGTACAGCATAAGGAATATAGTCAACGGTGTTGAAGAAGGGTTGTATGGTGACAGACGGTAGCTACACTGTAGTGAGCACAGCATAGTTACAGACTTGCGGAAGGACTATGTTGTATCCCTGAAACTAGTGTAACATTGTGTGTCCCTTATACTTCTAATTAAAAAAATTAATTGAACTTTTAAGCACAAGGGGCTCCTGGATCTCTTACTCAGTAGGGCCTGTGACTCTTGATCTTAGGTCATGAGTTCAGGCTCCACATTGGGCATAGAACCCACTTAAAATAAAAATTAAAAAAAAAAAGTTTTAAGCACAGACAGAACTACTGAAGTAGTTACCAAGGAGACTACCAACGCTGTTACGTAAGAGATACCTCAGCTGTTGTACCGAGTGGCTCCACTCTGCCTAGTGGAATATGTTCAAAAGAGGTGTATTATATAGAATGGATGGGCATTGGTAGATTGAAGACCCAAGGAAAATGAGAAGAAAATCTCTGGCTAAGGTGAGTTAAGTCATTGGGAGAGGAGGAGTAATAAGATGAAAAAACCAATGAAAGCAATAACGTGCTAATGGCAGATCATTTCCAAAGATGGCCACCAACCATTCCTCTCATTCCTGTATGGGCCTGCTACTCCTTCCATCAAGAGGTAGAACTTATTTCTCCACCCCTTAAACCTGGGCTGGTTTGACCAAGAGGTCAATGGCTTGCTTTGAAGAGGAGGCAATGGAAGTAATGAGTCTTCACTTCACTGGGACCTCTGAGTCAGGGCTTTCAAAGATTTTGGACCTTCTGCCTTCATCTTAGATGCCAGCTGCCAGGTAAAGAAGCTCAGCTAGACTATCAACATGATGAGAAACCAGATGGAGAAAGAAAGACCCAGTAAGCCCCATTCCAGGTACCAGCCGAGGTCCCAGATGTGTGAAGGAAGCCATTCTGAATGTTCCAGCCCAACAGAGCTCCCAGCTGAATGCAGCCACATGAGGGATCCCTGAGAGGAGTAGAAGAACATCCCAACCGAGGCCAGAGAATCCACAGAATAATGGGAAATTAGTGGTTGTTATTTTAAGATAGTTTGGAGTAATGGATAACCGAGACGGATCCTCTGTCCCCTGTGACAATGAAGAGGTAGTTTGGCAACATATATGTCTTGAGTGGTGAGTTGACTGGATTGGTGGACAACTTCTGGGTAAGCCAGTGGACTTCTGGAAGGTAGGAAGTAAACAGGTAGCAATCTAAGCAACCGAAAAACTATGGCTAATTCTGACAGGATGAAGAGAGGGCAGATAAACCTGATGGAACAGAAAGATTTTTCTGGAATCTTTCAAAATCAGGTCTGTGTCAGACCCCAGAAAGCTGAGTGAGACAATTCAGCAACTATCACTTCCTGTCTCTCATGCCAGTCAGGGAGGGGGAAAAAAAGGAACAAAATGCAAGCAGCTATAGGATGCCATACTTGAGGTTTCCACGGAAGGAGAGCCCCTGAGCCACGGATTTGAGAATTTGCATAGACTGGTGAGGGGGAAGTTTGACACAAGGAAAGGGAAGGCAGCCAAATTTACCAGAGTACCAGAGGCAGAGACTGAGAATCCCCGAGAAATGGCATAACATACACACTTTATAGAATGATCCAGGCCAGGCTGTGAGGAAGCCAGAATGAACATACTCATCACTTCATGTATATGTATGAATATGTGCTGGAAAAGGGGTGGAAAATGCTTCCCAATATATTCCAGGAAACTGGTTTTCTCGAAGAAGGCAAAATAACCAATGCACTGTTTAAGGCTTACAGTTGAATCCACAGACGTTCCTTGTGAAAAGGAACTCAGAGGCCATGCTCTCTGCCAAGTTAGAAACCAGACGAGCCCCAGCCTTACCTCAGAATTGAAGGGAAGTCCCCAACAGAAAGGAGAACTACAAACTCAACGTGTCAGAAGCTTTGCAGTCAGAGGGTCACGTCTTCCTGCTTCTGCCTGTCACAACACTCTAGGCAGGCAAGTGACAAACTAATTAATGCACCAAGTCCCCAAGGCACTCCTAAAATAATAAAAACTGTGTTTCATGGGGACATAAAGTGTAGTCGGTAATGAGACAAAATACCACCGAAAAGCCTGTTATATCAAAACACCAGACAAATCAATTATTATTTTCATGACAGAAGTCTTCAAAGTGGTAAGAGGGAAATTGTGTATTCAACAACTGTAGTAAAATACTCTGTGTAAAGTGAAAGGATAGTTTGGCATTTTTACTTTCTAATTGTTATCTCTAAATAAGCTTCTTGATACACCAACTTAATTGTTTATGTACTTGATATTTATTAAAGGGCAGATGTTTAAATATTAGCTTATTAAAATGCTCATGATTTTCAGATATTTCCACTGCTAGACTACTGAAAGCATATGTTTAATTTCTATTATTTCCTTAAAGGTTTTTGTAATTTTACCTTCCCTTCTATTTTGTGCACTGGTGAATGAATTCATTAGGTAGAAATGCTCCTTTTTAGAAGATATTCAAGTATGTATTACAATTGGATGAGAATGAACTAAGTACTGACTAGTTTATTTGTCCTTAATTCTTTAATTTTTTATCCTTACTTACTCTTTCGAGAGTATGACGATTCTGATAAGAATATTCTATTCTAAGGAATCCAAAATATAACAAACATCACTTTGTGAGGTCGAGCTTTGATTTTAAGAAAAC
>CM052897.1:104134251-104160918 GCA_028534135.1 Potos flavus
CACTTCATGACAGGGCACTTATGGCTAAGTTCTTTCATTTGTATTCACCTGCTCAGTCACTGTGGCCCAAGCCCATCCAGGCTAACAGGCAGGAGAGATGTTCAGCCTCGTCCAAAGTTGCTCTGGAACCAGCCTACCTCATCCAAGGGGCAGGGTCTTGCTGAGGGTAGGCGGGGGGATTCATGGCTGTGTGCCCAGACATCCCTTCCTTGGTGTGATCTCCATCTTGGAACTCTTTGGTACTCCTGCAAGCCATCCAGACATCCATCAGCACACCCTCAGTCCTCAAACGGGTTCTGATATATTGACTTTCAATCAGAGAAACAATGGCATTTTGTTCATTTAATCTTCATACAGACTCTACGAAGTAAATGTTAATTTTTGCCCCATTTTTTCTGATGAAGGAACAGAGACACAGAGAAGTAAGGTAACATACCTGATAACTGACAGGGGACATTTCAACCCAGGAAGCCTGCTTCCAGAGCCTGTGCTTTTAACCATATTTCCCTGAAGGTCAAAGGGGAAGAGATTGAAGTCTCTGCTTCCTGGAAGTCCTTTGAGCCCTGGGTAAGGATGTCCTTTCCTCGCCACCATCCCAGCGTCACTACTCAAACGATTCTAGAGCAAAGACTCTGTCAAACAGCCAAAGACACCAGGTGATCCCTTCTTATGAACAAGCTGCATAACCTCACTCTGCCTCAGTTCTCCCATATGCAAAATGGGAGCAATCATCCTCACTTCACACAGTTATTAAGTGTGAACTCAGAATACACGTGAAGTGCCAAGAACAATGCCTGGCTCATTGTAAGTACACTGTGTGTGTGTGTGTGTGTGTGCGTGTGTGTGTGTAGAAGTTTATTTTAAGGAATTAGCTCATGTGATTGTGAGGACTGACATGGCCAAGATCTACAGGTAGACCAGTAGGCTGTTGACCCAGGGAAGAGTTAATGTTGAGTCTAAAGGTAGTCTGATGGCAGAATTCCCTCTTCCCCAGAGGACCCCAGTCTTTTTTTTCTTAAGGCCTTCAACTGATTGGATGAGGCTCACCCACATTGTGGAGGGTAATCTGCTTCACTCAAACCCTACTGATTTTAATCTTAATCACATCAAAAAATATCTTCACAGCAAGAATTAGACTGGTATTTGACCAAATATCTGGGCTCCATGGCCTAGCCCCATTGGTATATAAAATTAGCCACCACAGGCATAATCACAATCTATGATTTTGGCTTTGGAATACAGTCACAGACAAATGTTACATTTTGCTCCTCTGAGTCAGGATCCATCTCCACCCAGAATTAGCCGCAGAGAAGAAGAGAGCCATCACGACAAAGGTTCATCAGTCCTGGTATATGTACACGTGGCCCCAGGCAGGATGCAAAAACCCCTGAGAACCCCGTTTCAACAGCCACATCAGGGTCATGGAAGGTTTTTAAGCTTTAAACTGCTGTGATTCTCTTCTCTTCTCTCTGCTAGAATTGACCAGGAACAGGAATCAGCCGTGTAACCACAAGCCACAAAGCTGTGACACACTGCTGTCTTCGCAAAACACCACATCTATTCTAATAGACTTTAATGGGAAGCAAGACTGCCCCTAAGCCCAGGGTGGAATCCTCCTCCCTTATTCTTAAATGTGTTTCTCCTGATGAACTGCATCTTCCGGGGTAATTGACAGCTCTGCCACGGAATGCCCACTTGCGGTAGGCGACTCGCAATAGCCCAGGGATTTCCCAATTATGAAGAACTGTCAGCCTCTGTTTCTACTGGGCTGTGGGGTCCTAGGCTACAGTCCAATTTCCAGAGCCAGACAGTGGGGTTGAAATAATGATAGTGGCAGTTCAGCAAATAAATTTTAATTTTTTGCAAGTTAACCCAGGTGGCAGCCCCAGAGAGGTGCCTCTCAGATCTCCTCACGAGCTGCTGTGGGGAGCCCCCGGCATGGTGCTCACGTTGAGACCAAGCTTCCAAGCTTCCAATGGGTAGTTCCCACAGTAAAGGGTGCCAGGATCAGCCAACGCCTTCCCAACGTGGGATTTCTCCAACAGGCAGCCTTTGCTTTTACAATGCTGAAAGAGTAACAATTGTTGTTGCAACATCCCTTTTAAGCTGTAACTCGGAGAGTCTCGCCTCCTGTTTTGCCCACGGCAATCCCACTTGATACTTGTTGTCAGGCACCATTATTAATCGATCCCTGAATATTCTCAGAGATGCTCGTGTTGGATAATAAATCATACTGGTTACCCCAGCGGCAGCTTGTATCTAAAGCTTCGCCCAATAAAATGTTTCCCAAAGCACGTTTTGTGGAACACAGCTCTTAGAAGATGCTCCAGGGGAAAGAGGTCACTACATAAACGAACTTGGGAAACAGTCCTGTAGGTGGACAACGCACATTAGCATGCTAACGTCTTAGAGGGGTCCTGGAGTAGAAAACCTTGTATAACTTTGTCATACCTAACATTCCACAAGCTCGTTGGACCGTACATTTTAATCTTGAATATATAATGCCATGGAGAGAAACACAGCCAAGACTGAATTCTCTCTTCCCGAAGCTACCTTTCAAAACAGCTCACAGTGTGAGGAGGTCCCGAGCATGGCAGCTGGCTCGCTTAGCGGTTCTGGCTTGATGCAGAGAACAACTGTCCCAGTCTGTTCTGGCTCCTGACTCACCTCGGAGTGCTATTCACATTAGCCACTGCGATCCACAAAGGCATTTTGGCCCTCAGTCAACCGAAGTCATTTGGATCTGGCTGGTGCTTTTAATAGCCTCTAATTTTACTCATAAAATTTTTCAATCACAAAAGTCCTCAATTTGGGTACCAAATTGGGAATTCTGTGAGCAAATCACTTGATCCAGTCACCGAGGCGATTTCAAAGAGCCCTTTCCATCTGGCCGGGTCTCCTGCTCTCAGCCCTGCCAAAACTATGCCATAAACCCAGTCTCTCAATTTGGATTGCAGAAGTTGGCTGCGCCAGTGTTTAGTACACATCCAACTCATTCCACCTCTTGGATCACCCACTTGCATCACATGCGTGCGTATCTGTCCTCTAAGGGGCCACATCATGCTGTAGACAGCTATGTACTCCCTACATATTTTGGCAAAATGTTTTGTGCTGAGTACTTAGTTGCAAGAAAGGAAGGAAGAGCAGGAAGGAGAGAGGTGGAGAGGGAGGGAGGGATGAGGAAAGAAAGAGAGAAAGAAAGGAAAAAAGAGATGTGGGGAGGGAAGAAAGATTTTACCAACACAAATGAACACTATGGATGGCTTTATGGTTGCACTAAAAGACTAATGACATTTGGTTAAATTAGTGCTTATGTTCTGTTAATGCTCCCAAATATGTTACACATTGGAATGAAGATATATTTTTTCAAGAGTTCATAGGATAAGAAGTGCAAGGACACAAAGACAATGAATTCAGTACAATGTCTCTTGTTTTTTGGTTAAAGAAATCCTGATTCAATGAGTTTCAGTCTTACATCATTTTCTGTACTCTCCTAATCAACTGACTTAGACATTAATTATGAATTATACTGAAAGCTATGTAAAGTACTTTTGATACGTAGGAAATAAATAGTGTCTAAATAATTTTTAAAATCCTTATATAAGGATAGAGTTCTCTTGTTGCTCTCTAAATACCAAGACTAGCTTTTAAACTATAATACCAGGGATGTCTAGGTGGCTCAGTCAGTTAAGTGTCCAACTCTTGATTTCAGCTCAGGTCATGATCTTCAGGTCCTGGGATCAAGCCCCGTGTCATGCTCCATGCTCAGTAGGGAGTCTGCTTGAGAATTCTTGCTCTTCCTCTCCCTCTGCCCCTTCCCCTACTCCCACCCTCTCAAATAAATAAATAAATCTTTAAAAAACTAAAACTAAAATAAAATATAATACCAAATTCCCTGATTTGAAGAAAACATAATAGTCTAATATATTACTATTATATTATTGCCATTAGCATATATTATTATACTATTATATTATTATTCTATTATAGCATTATTAAATTACTATTTTACTATGACATTACTATTACAATATTATTAAATCATCCAGTGGGATAAAAGAGAATGTCCCATTCCTGCTAAATATTGATCTCTTAAAATACAAATTTTTTAAACTAAATAGCTTATTCAGTTCTTATTATTACCTTTAATTTTCCTGTCTTTAAAATTTGGGAGGAGCTATTTAAAATATAGTATCATTTTTAATATATTTCTGGTTAGATTTAAAAGAAATGCTCTAAATTAGATAGTAATAATATAGTATGCAAAATCAACTAAATCCACAAAAAACTTTCTTTTCCTCTTTCCTCATCCCTTTTCTCCCTTCTCACATGGATACTCCGATACATGTATATTAGCTGCTTAAAGTTTTCCCACAGCTCATTAATGACCTTTTCATGTTTAAGGTTTCTCCGGTGTTCATTTTGGGTAGTTTCTATTGCTGTGTCTTCAGTTCATGACTCTTTTCTCCTACAATGTCTATTCTGCCATTCATCCCATCCAGTTTTGTTTTTTGTTTTTTTAACCTCAGACATTGTACTTTTCATCTCTAGATACTTGATTTGGGTCCTTTTTTTATATCTCCCTTGTCTCCATTTGACTCTTTGAACATATAGACTATAGTAATCATCACAGTTTTAATGTTCTTTATACCGATTTTAACATCTGTATCAATTCTCTGTCAGCTTTGATGAATTGATTTTTCTAATAAAAGTTGTATTTTCCTGCTTCTTTAGCTATCTGGTAATTTTTTAAAAAGATTTATTTATTTATTTGACACAGAGAGAGAGATGAGGGGAGGCGCAGAGGGAGAGAGAGAATCTCAAGCACACTCCCCACTGAGCAAAGAGCCCAACACGACACGGGGCTTGATCTCATGACCCTGAGATCATGACTTGAGCCAAAATCAAGAGTCCGATGCCTAACTGACTGAGCCAGCCAGGCACCCCATTGTCTCCAGTGTCTTTTTTATTTTAATTCAATTAATTAACATACAGTGTATTAATAGTTTCAGAGGTAGAGTTCAGTGATTCATCAGCTGCATATAACAACCAGTGCTCATTCTATCATGTGCCCTCCTTAATGCCCATCACCCAGTTACCCCATCCCCCAACCCATCTTCCCTTCGGCAAACCTCAGATTGTTTCTTCTAGTTGAGAGTCTCTTATGGTTTGCAGTGCCTTCTAAACCATGATGATACAGTTATGCAGTATCAACTAAATCCAAAAAAATATTTTAAAATGAGGGGCGCCTGGGTGGCTCAGTGAGTTAAAGCCTCTGCCTTCGGCTCAGGTCAGGATCTCAGGGTCCTGGGATTGGCCCCGAATCCGGCTATCTGCTCAGCAGGGAGCCTGCTTCCCCCTCTCTCTCTGCCTGCCTCTACCTACTTGTGATCTCTCTCTCTCTGTCAAATAAATAAATAAAAATCTTAAAAAAATATTTTAAAATGAGAAAGTAAAAATGAGAAAGAAAGAAAGTGCCTGGGTGGCTCAGTCAGATAAGTGTCTGCCTTCAGCTCAGGTCATGATCTCAGTGAGGGTCCTGGGATTGAGCTCTGCATCAGGCTCCCTGCTCAGTTGGGAGCCTGCTTTTCCCTCTCCCTCTGCCTGCAGCTCTGCCTGCTTGTGCTCTCTCTTTCTGTCAAATAAATAAATAAAATCTTTAAAAAAATAATAAAATCATAAAGTAAAAAATTTGACCAATGGTTTAAAATGATGTCTGTCTGGTAACCTCTGGTCCAGCTTTCTGAACTTCCCTTGAAATGTGCACAACAGAAGAAAATAAAAAGTAATACCACCACGAAATCCTTGTACTGGAGATAATTTCCACTTAATATAAGTCCAATGGAATTGGCAAACAAAATAAGATTAGCCCTACTGAATAGAATAAGGAAAAACTCTTGATCTGCCTAGGATCATTTTCCAGGCTGAATATGCAAGACCTAAATCCCTGCGGAAGTGGGCAGCTGTTGGTGCTCTTCTGCTTGAGTATAATTCTGAGACACACAGAATGCTTTTTGGTCTTTCCTCACCTTTAATGCACCCCCTCACCCAGTGTCATCAGTTCCTGTCTTCCAAAATCCACTTGGAGACTGTGATCACCATGAACTCAACTGGGCTGAAAAGTAGGTGGAGTTCTGGAAGCACAACTTTTCATTCTAGAAAATTCCACTCTTCCCTGATTGGGTCGAAACCGAAGTGTCTTTACACCAATATTCTGGACCTCCCTCTTCCCTCTAAGCTGTCTGTTTGATATTACTATGCTTGGAAGTCCGACAGACACTTCAAGTCCAGAGGAATTCAAAATCTCCCCTCTCAAGGTTGCTCTCCCTCCAGTGTAAACTCTCCCTTCAACACCATGCACCCCATTAGTTATCCGAGAAAACTGGTGGTGGTTTTAGACACATCCCTCTCCTTCCTCCACATTCAAGTCTATCAGTCTGTTTGTTCAAAATTTCTTGGAGATACCCTCTGTTTCCCATCACCACTGTTGTGCTATGTATAGCCATCATGGCTCCTCCTTTCTGCAATAACCTCCTAACCATCGCTTCAGTGCCCTTCCCCCAACCCCACTACTCCAACCTCTCAGGGTGATCTTCTTGAACGGGGTGATCCTGAACATCCAATCACAGCACCACTCTGCCTAAAACCCTTTAGAGGCCCCTACTCATCTTAGGAAAACATCCCAAGGTCACAACAAAGGCTACATGGCCTACACTGGCCCTTGCACTTGGCTCCAACCACCTCTGACTTCTTTGCATCCAAATGCCCTGAGCTCCCTTCTGCCTCAGAAGCTTTACACATTCCACTTCCTCTCCCTGAAATCATTTTATTTCCACCCGATATGAAGCTAGCTTCATAAATCACCTTTTATTACCTCAGCTTGAGGAAATTCCCACAACTTCGTAAGCCCTCAATTCTAGGAAAGAGGCCTCATTATGTGTCACATCTTGCATTTTTTTAAAATTTCATATTATTGAAATTCAATTAATTAACATATAGTATATTATTAGTTTCAGAGGTAGAGTTTAGTGATTCATCGGTTGCATATAACACCCAAAGCTCCCCCATCCCCCCACCCACCTACAACCTGCATTTTCCTTTCACACCACAAGTGTTACTAGAAGTTACTTATGTGACGATTTGTTTAATTATTTTATAACGCAGCCTTTCCACACCTGTCAGAAGAGTGTCTCCACTGCTCATAGTGACTGCACAGATGAAGCTCTCAGTAAACATTTGTTAGCAAAAATAAATGAATGCACTATTTCTGAGAAACCCATCTAAAAAAATAACACAGGTAAATAATAAAAGAGTTGGCAAAGACAGAATTTTTTGTCAAAATAAAGTCCTTTAAGTGTCAGAACAGGAGGCCAACGGCAGTGCCTCTCCCTTAGTACTAGACTTAGTTACTGTACTTAAATTTAGCTTGTGAAAATGCAATGCTTTATTTCAAAAACCTGAATCAGCACCTTAATACATAATAATATGTGATCTCTAATAAGTGGGTGTCATTTTAACTATTTATTTGTGCCATCTGGATTGAATAAGGGAGAAGCAATGGGATGATTAATTTTATGTGTCAATGTGACTGGGCCATGGGGTGCGCAGATATTTGGTTAAACATTATTCTGGTTGTTTCTGTGAGGGTGCTTTTGGATGAGATAGACCCTTAAATTGGTAGACTGAGTAAAGCAGATTGCTCTCCCTAATGTGAGGGCCTCGTCTAATCAGTTGAAGGCCTAAATAGAACAAAAATAGAACTTTCCCCCAAGTAAGGGAGATTTCCTCCTGCACCAAGGCCTCCAAATGAAGATATCAGCTTCCTTCCTGCCTTTGGACTCAAACTGAAACAGCAGCTCTTCCTGGGTGTCAAGTCAGCCAGCTTTCAGACCAGAAAGACACCTTCTCTTCTCCTGGTTCTCAGGCCTTTGGACTCAGCCTGGAGCTACACCGCCAGTTCTGGGCCTCCAGCTTGCTGCCTCACCCTGCAGATCTTGGGACTTGCCAGCCTTCGTAATCACATAAGCCAATTCCTCATAATAAATCTCTCTCTATGTACACATCCTTTTGTTCTCTTTCTCTGGAGAACCCTAATCCATGGAGATACCAGTGAAACTAGTAAGTCTGGAGCTATAGTAAATATGGGGGTTATTAGTGGACCTAATAAAAGCACCATCCTCAGATGCTTCTAGAAAACGCCGAGGAGACACTAACACAGGGAAGGTTTGGAGAGGGACCGGACTGCTTCACGCAACTGAGGGGCACAAACCAATGGGGGAAGAAATCTCTAACGTAACTTGATTCATACTCAGAGTCCTAGGGAAGTTTGGGTTCCCTACAGAAAATAGCTGGCAGGCACATCATAGCTTAATAAATTTTAGTTATATCACTTTTGAATATAACCTCAGTGATTCAATTATTTTAATTGGAAGAGGCTAATAAACCAGATATGTGTAACTAAATTTCTCCTTATATTGTCTTCCCCCGAGGTCACATTTTCAAACTTGACTGTGAGAAATGGCTGAAGAGGTTTTAAATGCTACTCCCAGATTCATCCCCTGATGATCCTAATTCAACAGGCCTGGGGCGAGACCAAGAGTCACTAATTCAACAAGTTTACAGGAGTTTCGGGTGTGGATGGCCACTGAGCACAGTCTAGAAGACCCTGATGGAGAACCTGTCAGCTGGCCCAAGACAACTGTCCTTTAAAACTGCCACAGTAGCATATTGGGATATTTGACTGTAAATAAAAGAACCTTCTGGAAAACACATAAAACTGAGCGATGGAGTTCTCAGCACTCTTAATTTCCTTTTATACTTTTCTGGACTTCCTAACATTTATGTCGCCAAGCAGGATTTGAAAGTCAGAAGGCAACGTTTGGGAAATTCATCAGTACGTGCTGTCTTGTTTTTAGCATCAGTTTTTAGCTGTGGGTCCACTCACACTAAAAACTAACCCTGCACATTATTGAAGGCAAAAGCACTAACCTGTCAGAGGTGTCCTTCGAGCCCTTGGGGGACAGTGACAGGTTTGGGTTCTTCCTTCACTTTTCAGCACTCCGTTCCCTTTTCGGTGGCAGAACGTTAACTTTATTTTTAAGATACAATAAGGATGCTTTCGATTCAAAGAGTTATCTTCTCTCTCAAACCACTTCATAACATACTTGACAGTTTGGGCAGAAATAGAAGCAAGTCCCCAGCATAATCCCTGCTCCGACGCTGGAAATAAAGCGAGGTAAACCACGAGGGCTGCGAAATTGTTTATATTTGTGCATCTCCAACCTCCCATTTTGTCACGTTCTCCCTCTTGCCTTGGCATGCGTTCCTCCACCCCACTCCAGATGTGCAAGCCCGCTGTCCCCCCCACTTTTAAATCCCCTACTTCTATCCAAGCAGAATAACAATGAGTATTCTCTCCTTGTTACCTTGAACTTATTCACACTCAAGGGTTAACTCTCTCACGAGCCCCTTGTGCCCAGAGAAAACCCACCTGCCCAAGCCCCTTTACCTCCTCACTTCCTTGCTAGAAGGGAGAAATAATGAGGGGCTCTGAATGTCACCCCTCTGATTCCCAGCACTCACATCCCGGCGCCACTGTCAGCCTTGAGGCCACAGCGTTAATCCCTTTTACCCTTTGTCTCTTGTTTAATCCATGAGTCATTCCAGGCTCCGGGGTCACACTTCACTCTGTATTTTAATAATCCCACAGCTCTGCATATCCCTCTGCTGTCCTCCCCTCCTCTCCTCTTTCTCTCCTCACACCCCTGCCACTGTGCTACTTAGAACTTATGGTCCATTCATCAGCAAAACCCACTACGGCTCAGCCCATCTCCAAATACAGTTCTGCTATCACGCAAAAGAGATATCACTAAAAATCACCGTGTTATCCAAAATCGCCCTATAAAAACCACAGAGGTGATAGGGAAAATAGCTATGGGCTCAACATTTAAAAACTTCATCAGTGACATCATAAAAAAAAGAAAGATAGTAACCTAATACAAATGGCACCATGGTTTTACACGTTAAATGGTTAAGATGTAAGTATCCCAACAAATGTGGTGATTGACCTTGGAAGAGACCTAAGTGTGCCTAAGGAAAAGGATGCTGGAAGGATTGCAGCTTGTGACTTATTGTGAAGAATGGAAGGAGGGAGATTGAAGGGAAATTTGTAGCACCAGGTGTGGGTGTTAGCCCATAACGTACACGGTAAACTGAGGCAGCTGGCAGATGTTCGAGGTTGTGCATTCTGTGTATGTCTCAGGAGTTCTGGGCAGTCCAGCACAGTTACCTGTGTTTCACTTAGTACAGGCATACTGTGTTCTATTATATTTATAATACCTCGCTTTACTGTACTTTGCAGATATTGCGTTTTTTAATAAATTGAAGGTTTGTGGCAACCGGGAGTCCAGCCAGTCTATCGGCACTATTTTTCCAAAAGCATTTGCTCACTTTGTGTCTCTGTGTCCCATTTGGGTAATTCTTACAATATTTCAGACATTTTCATTGTTGTTATATTTGTGATGGGGATCTGGTTAGTGATCTTCGATGTTACTATCGTAATTGTGTTGGGGAGCCCCGAACTGTGCCCATAGATGATGGTGAATTTAACTGATAAATGTGTGCGTTCTGACTGCTCCGCTAACTGGCTGTTCCCCATCAAAATATGAGCAAAATATGCAATTAACTCAGTGGAGGAAGAAAAAGGTCCTGACAAAAGTCATCAAGGGGTCATCTATAAACACTAGCAGCAAACCAGTAACAGAAGGGACTTTCTCAATTTGATAAAATGTCTATAAAAAAAAATTTACGGCTACTATCACCTTTAATGATGAACTATTGAATGCTCTCATCCTACGCTGGAAACACAACAATGATGTCCTCTCTTATCACTTCTATTCAGTCTTGTACTAGTGGTTCTAGCCAGTGCAATAAGGCACAAAAAAAAAAGAGAGAGAGAGAGAGAGATATAAAAAAAAAAAAAGCGTAACAATTGGAAAGGAAGAATTAAACTGTTATTTACAGATAACATGGTTTTGTACATGGAAATTATTCAAAGGAATAAGCAAATTGCTAGAACTAATTGAGTTAACATGATTGTGGGGTACAAGGTCAACACACGAAAATCAACTATACCTCTATATAACAGCAACAAACAATTGGAAAATTAAACTTTTTTAAGTTACCGTTTATAACAGCATCAAATGACATTAAATACCTTTGAATAAATTTTTTAAAGATTTTATTTATTTATTTATTCGTCAGAGAGAGAGAGAGAGCACAAGCAGGAGGGGCAGCAGGCAGAGGGAGAAGCAGGCTCCTTGCTGAGCAGGGAGCCCGATGCTGGACTCAATCTCAGGACCCTGGGATCAGGGCTTGAGCTGAAGGCAGCCACTTAAGCGACTGAGCCACCCAGGTGCCCTGAATAAATTTAATAAGAGATGTGTAAAACCTCAAAACTGAAAACTACAAAACATTACCAAAAGAAAGAAGACAACAAATGAAGAGATACACAATTTTCATAGAATGGAAGCCTCACTATCATTAAGATGTCAGTTCTCCCTAAATCAATCTATAGATTCAGTGTGATGCCAGGAGATTGGGAAGTGGGGGATGGGTATTATATTGCTGAGAGTTTAATAAGGCACAACCTCTTTGAAAAATCTGGCAATTTCTAATTAAGTTAAACATAGAGTTACCCCATGACCTAGGAATTCTCCTCTCAGGATATACCCCAAAGAAACAACTAAATATATCCACTGAAAGGCTTGTCCAGAAATGCTCATTAAAGCTTTATTCATATAAGTTCAAAACTGGAAGAATCTCAGTTGTTCATTAACAAGAGAATGCATAAGCCAAGTATGGTATATTCGCACAATGGGATACTACACAGCAATAGAAAGAAGAGCCAATTGAAATATGTTGGAAAATGAATGAATCTCAAAAACATTATCTATTATGATATAAAGAGTACATACTATAAGATTTCACTTGCATGGAGTTCAAGAATAAGGAATATTATCATGGTATTAGAAACCAGACCAGTGGTTACATCTAAGTGAGGGGGCTCTGACTAGAAAGAGGCATGAGAGAATTTTCTGGAATAATGGGGCTGTCATATATATGTATACAAAATATTTTATATATAATGGTGTATTATTTATATTATGATGTGTATGCACACATATATGTATATAAAATTCTCAAGCTGGTCACTGAAGATTTGTCCATCTTACTGTAAATGAATTAAACCTCACTAAAGTATAAAATATATATTTTGGGTGCCTGGGTGGCTCAGTGGGTTAAAGCCTCTGCCTTCGGCTCAGGTCATGATCTTAGAGTCCTGGGAACTAGCCCGGCATCAGGCTCTCTGCTCAGTGGGGAGCCTGCTTCCCCTCTCCCTCTGCCTGTCTCTCTGCCTACTTGTGATCTCTCTCTCTCTGTCAAATAAATAAATAAAATCTTAAAAATAAATAAATAAATAAAATAAAATATATTTTTGCCCACACTCCCCATCCCTCTCCCTGCTTTATTTTTCTTTATGACATCTAGCCCATTTTAACTTACTACATGATTTTTTTATTTAGCTTTAGTTTTCACATTGTCTATCTCCCCTAGTAGTATGTAAGTTCTAGAAGGGCAGCGTTTTGTTTAGTGCATTGCTGGATCTCAACAATGAGAACATTAGTGTATAACAAGCAGTCGAAAATACTTGTTGGAGGGAAGAAAGACATCTGAATTTTGGTATCAGATACTTTGTATCTCTTTTAATTTTCTTTTTCCTGTAATACTATTTTTCTTCTCATCTCTTTATCACTAGACTCTCAGACATTGGGTCTCCTCATAAGGCTGTACCTATGTGATACCAAGAGCATATCATTTTTTAACACATCCCCTCTCTGATGAAATTATCTTCAAGAATATCCTTGTAACGAAACAAATAATAATGGCCAGAAAAGAGTGAAAATTTTCTCCCTATAGAGGCTCATGACAGAAAAGCATTATTAATAAAAATTGAAGCAAATATTATAATACTAACAAGGACAAATGTAATGGATTGATACTTTTTTTTTTTTTTTTTTGAGAGAGGGAGAAAGAGGTGGCTGGGGGACAGAGGGAAGGAGAGAATCTTAGGCAGGTTCCACGTCCAGTGCAGAGACCCACTCGGGGCTTGATCTCACAACCCTGAGATCATGACCTGAGCAGAAACCAACAACCAGAAGCTTAACAACCGACTGAGCCACACAGGCACCCAGATAGATACTTTTAAATTAGACTTATTCTTTCGTCTTGAAAAATAAAGGAAAACTTATGTATGTACCATTCAATCTTAGTAATGAATAATAAATAACATTATAGTTTCTGCCTTAAAGTCTAACTGACCCCACCAAAGCTGATCTTTTCTGCATTTTCATGCAGCAAACAGTACGGCTAGGTTTGTCAACCTCTTTGTGCCTAGAGGTGATCAAAGCACACTTAATTAGTTTCAATTTCAAAAGTTTATTTCACATAAAGCAACAGAAGTAGAAAAAGTCTTAAAGACAAGCCTAAGTTTGACAGGACATTTAAAAATCCTGTTAAATTCCAGAATTTGCAATGCTGTCTGCATATTTACTTCTTTGGGATAGATTCTAGCGGCTTCCAAATGTGCCTGCGGCCCAGAAATTTGAAACAAAATTAAATCTCCAAATGGTTACACAGAATAACAGATCGAAGCAATTTGATTTCTATGTCTTTGTCATTACAATCAATGCAGTACTATTCTTTGTTTTCCATCCACTGCATAAACACAAAAATATGTAGTTTTACGGGGCTCGGACACATAGACCACAGCTGAGATGAGCTCCAGCAGACCTCAACTGTGACATAGTCGCTCTCAACACAACAGAAACCTGAGTCCATGTGTGGCTGGGCTGATGAGATAACTAGGCGTTCTCTGAATTAGTATCTATGCGGAATCTGATGCATACTACAAAATAAGAAGTTAAACTTTTCTTCTTTGAAGCTTGCATATATACCTTTAAGAGCCACAACAGTGGGTTACGAGTTGGACCAGTAAAAGATTTTGTCCCACCCGTCGGGGCAAGTGGAAAGCAGTCAAAACCTCTAAGCACAAAGTTTCACTGCCCAGAACTTTCCGTGCAGGGAACATAGCAGTCTTGGGAAGAGAAGAGAATCCCAAAAGGAAGTGTCAGGAGCCTCAAGCCCTCAGATGACAAAGCAACAGTCCAGAGACTCTAGACCTTTGCTTTGTGGAGTGGTCTGCATAATAATGATTTGGATAGAAAACAGAGCATGGAATCAGAGGAAATAGTGATTCTTACTGAGATACTGGAGAACTCGGAAAATAAAAGAAGAAAACAAGTGTTTAAAATGGCTGTGTGCAAATAATACTAATTACAGTCATTCATGTGAGCTAATTGCCATTTTCCCTAATCATCATACAGCATATTAACAATAGTCCATATCACCCCATATGTGTCAGATTAACTAAATTTAATTGGGCAATGTGTATTCTGTCATCATGGTCTGTAGCTCATAGAGCTTAACCCAGCCTCTCTGCCCATAGGTTTAAAGAATTTAATGGAACATTTGTCCCAAGAATTTTTTCCCCATCAAAGCTGAATTCTAGGAAGCTTTGGGCTTTCCACAGTTGGGAACTCAATCACTGCTCCCCGCCTTTGTTTATGTCTCTCTCCGTGGCCATCCATTGCAACTGCCGCTGTGTTTCCATCTGTTAGAACTCCGGCTAACTTCGAAAGACAAAATGGACACGTCCCATGTTTCAACAAGAAACCGTTTGGCATTGTTTCATGGCAATTATTCAAGAAGGCAAAAACAAAGAGCTTTGCCTTCTGAAGGCTTGCATTGTCATCCACTGACGAAGGAGATTGTCTTGTCTATGATCACTCGCTGAGCCATCTAGATGATAACCAGAGGTTCCAGATTTCCCAAAAGCCCAGATTGCAAATACTCTGTCCTCCAATTTTCAGTTCAGGAAATGTGGTTTTTGAACGTAGGGCTCGTGACTCTGCAGCTGCATGTGACTCGAGGGCTAGGACCTGGGACAGCCAGGAAGGGGTTTCGTGGGGGGCTGGTGCCAAGCGCTCTGTAATGCTGTTCAGCGGTAAACCTCCCTTGGAGAGGCAAATGGGATGACAGTGACCATGGACGTGTGGGTAGGCTGTGTCCTGGAAGCTGGTCACACTCCATAGCCACGGACCAAACCCCTACACGCAGACCTGGCTGCATTAACTTAAGTACTATTTCCCACTGTTCACTATTTCAAAACAAGAGCCTGATTTGGAAAACTGTGGTCCATGAAGACAACAAGCAATGATTATCAGTGACGCTTGTATTAGTTCCCTATCGCTGCTGTAACAAATGACCACAAACTGAATATATTTAAGCGAGATTTATTTATTATCTTGAATTCCGAAGGTCAGACATCCAAAATGGATCCGTAAGAGGCTCCAGGAGAGAACCTGTTTCCTCGCCTTTTCCAGCTTTTAGAGGCTGACCGTATTCCTGGCTCTCGACCCCTTGTCTCACGCCAACCTCAGCTACCAGGGTCACGTCTCTCAGATTCCCCCACCTCCTTTCCTCTGAAACGACTGTTGTAATTATAGCAGGTTCACTTCGACAATCCAGGATGTTTCAGGACAACCTCTCCACACCAGAATGCTGAAGATAACCGCACCTGCAAAATTCCTTTGGCCACGTAGTAGAACACACACAGATTCCAGGATTGGGATGTAGACATCTTGGAGGACATGGGGGGACTGTTCTGCCAGCCACAATGATCAGAAAATGTCAAAGCAAGGAAAAGCATTCTTAAAAAAAAAAAATATTGTATTTATTTATTTGAGAGAGAGAACACAGTGGGGAGGGGGGCTGCGGAGAAAGGGCAGAAGCAGAAGGAGAAGCAGACTCTCTGCTGAGCCAGGCGCCCGATGCGGGGCTCGATCCCAGGACCCTGAGATCATGACCTGGGCCGAAGGCAGATGCTTAACTGACTGAGCCATCCAGGCACCACGAGGTAAACCATTCTTGAAACAACATTAGTTGAAGCAAAATATGCAACTGAAATTATTTGGCATATAAAAATGCACACATGAAGTAGGAAATCAGATTTAAATAAAAAAAAAGTTCTGTAAAAAGAGGAGGCTTGTGTATACTTATCATCCTCCCTCACTTCATCTCTAGTCAATCATTTCCTTTAATTCTGGGAGAAAAGGAAAGAGTCGACATTTGTCAGAACACGCAGAGTAATTAAAATTAAAAAAACAGTAAGTTTTTCCTTTATCTCAACAAATAATTAAATTAAAAGTCCCATTTTCATTCCTGATTTGTAATAAAATGGAAAAAAAATAAATGAAGGAAAGCAAAGACCACAACAGCTTGGTCAGATGGAAGAGTAATTATCACTTCAATTTCATAAGTCGGTCAAGTAAACAAAAGTAGTATAGCCATTCATATTATTGAAAGAAAGGGTATTATGGGAATCTAGAAATCTAACCCTGTATTGATTCTTTAGAAATTCTGTTTATAGTCTAAATTCAATTGTTATCAATTTTTATAACAGCTTTCTTAAGATATATTCCACATACCGTAAAAATCATACTTTTGAAGTATACAATTTGTGTTTTTGAATACACAAAAATAAAAGTTGTGCAAGAATAACTGCGAATTTGGGGCACCTGGGTGGCTCAGTTGGGTAAGCATCTGCCTTTGGCTCAGGTCATGATCCCAGGGTCCTCAGATCGAGCCCTGCATTGGGCTCTCTGCTCAGTGGGGAGCCTGTTTCTCCCTCTCCCTCTGCCTGCTGTTCTCCTTGCTTGTGGACTCTCTCTCTCTGTCAAATGAATACATAAAATCATAAAAAGGAAAAGAAAGAAAGAACTCAGTTAAAAAAATAAAAATAAACTGCTCATTTTAGAACATTTTAATCACCCTAAAAGAAACCCCATACTCATGAGCAGTCAGTCACTCCCCATTCCCCCCTACCCCCAGCCCCTGGCAATCACTAGTCCTTTTTCTGTCTCTATTAATTTATCTATTCTGGACACTTCACATAAATGGAATATGGGTCTTTTGTGACTTCTTTCTCTTAATATAATATTTTCAAGTTTCATCCATGTAACATGGATCAGTATTTCATTAATTTTTATGTCTTAATAATAGTCCGTTGTATGGATATACCTCATTTTATTATCCATTCATCAGCTGATGAACATTTGGAGCGTTTCCATTTTTGGGCTATTATACATAATGCTGCTGTGAACATTCGTGTACCAGTTGTCGTGTGGGCATAGCTTGCATTCTCTTCAGTATATACCCAGGAGTAAAATTTCTGGGTCATACGCTAACTTTATGTTTAACATTTTCAGGAACTGCCAAGCTATCTTCCAAAGTGGCTGCACCATTTACAACCCTACCAGCAACGCATGAGGAATTCGATTTTGAGACGTCCTCGTCAATACTTGCTATGACTCTACTTTTTTTTTTTTTAATTCTAGCCAACTTAGTAGGTCTGAACTGGCCCCTCATTGTGGTTTTGATCTGCATTTCCCTAATCATAATGTTCCTGAAACATCTCTCCGGGTCCTTATTGGCCATTTGTATGTCTTCTGGGGAGAAATGTCTCTTCAAATCCTCTGCCATTATTGTAATTGCATTCTTTGTCTTCTTATTGAGTTGTAAGCATTCTTTATATATTTTGGACACCAGTCCCTTGTCAGATAGATGATTTGCAAATTTTTTTCCATTCTGGGAGCATGTTAATTTTTCAAAACCAAACACACTCTAGGCACACCTATTGAAGACTGTAACAACGCCAGAAAACGTACTCTGGATATTACTCTTTTCACATTTGTTTTTCTCTCCATTCCTTTCTCTTCTGTCTAAAGTTCCATGTTACCATTCTGAAGTTATTTAACGTGTAATTGTCAAAGACAAATAGTACCTTGAAGACATAGTGGGGTTCCTCTCTATGAGAAACTTGTTCTTTTTATCTGGTTCTGCAGTTTTTATTTCTTTGTATCTGTAACTAACCAAAAAAGAGAGAGAGCAAACGAGAGGGTGAGCGAGAGGAAGGTCTTTGTAACAAATGCTCTTGTCTTGTCTGTTACTCATAAAATCGAACATTATGCCCCGTCTTGTAGCTCTAGGTGGTCCCCACGAGTTGCTTCTGTCCAAATTCAGAACAACTAAGGATGAACTTCCTGCTGTTAGGGCTGCTTTTTTTTTTTCTTTTCTGCTGTCAGAACCTGGTGCTGTGCTTTGTAAAATGAAAATCTTTTTAGGAGCCATAATCCTTTACTGTGCAAGCGATAATTTCTGTCTAGGCCGTCTCAAGATGTTAATAACCCAGAAGTCTGTACTACAGGGAACATCAACCGAAATAACTGTCCTGGAATAGAATTATCCCAGATACTACTTTTTTCTCTTTTCTTTTCTTTCTTTCTTTCTTTCTTTCTTTTTTTTTTTTTTTGACTTTGCCCATTATTCTTCTATCTTCAGGGAGCTATTCACATGCTATCAAATCATGTCACTTATTTCTTTCACGGGCTTTTCCTGTGACAAGATAACTGTAATCTGACCTGAGATCTTTATTCTGCTGTGAGTGCTTTTTCAGTCTCTGGGCCTTTGTTCAAACCTAAACTGTGAGCATTTAAAGTTCTCTCTCAATATTCTTAAAAGGCATTTTGGTAAAATGGTTTCCATAGCAGAATCTGTCCCCACAGCTGGGTGGGAGTGACGGTCATCCTTTGGTGATCACATAGCATGAGGTGTAATATTCAATAAGGCCAAGGAAGAAGCTTTTTGGTCGTAAAATGACTGCAAAAGGCTTGAGTTAAATTTCTAATCTGCTATTCAGAATTTTAAGGATATTTATTTCTTTTTAGGGAAAAAATACCCTGAAAGCCTATATGGTTGATTCCACTGTCATTTCTTTATACTTGACTCTCATTCATATAAAATTCTCAGGAAGTTCCCTTCTGGCTTGTGCATGTGGTTAGCTAAATTATTAATGAGATAACTAAGTGAATTAGTGGACAATGACATAGTGAATATTACATGTCTAGTAAATATTTATCTGAACTGTTAATAACATAAAATAATGCTCATGATTAAATGAGAAAGCAGGGTATACAATTGTAGTTTCATTTTGATAGCCATTATATAAATATAAATGCTTTTAAAACATTGAAAGGATATACCCGAAACTAATATAATACTGTGTGTTAACTGTACCGGAATTAAAATGTTAAAAAAAAATTGAAAGGAAATACACCAAAGTATTACTGTCCTCTCGAGAGTATCCACAATTGTTTTCTTTGTTTGTCAGTAATTTCTAACTATTCTGCAGAAGCATTATTCATTGATTCGAAGATGCCTCCTTTCACATGTTAATGGCTCAGGGACTGGGATGCACCTTATGGTCGGTCGCTCTCCGCCAGGCAGCACTTGTGACATAACGATCATGGTCTGTGCATGAATATCCACACTGCAGACTGCCTGAAGTTTGGAAGACTATTCCAGAGTGGAGAACACTCATGCAAGCAATGCAGCATCGGTAACACCCTTGTCCTCACAGAGGACAGTATCACGTGGAAAACACTAACTTTGATGATCTTGGGTCAAAAATCATTTAGAGGAATTGCACTATAAGCTGAAGAAGTTTTAGTTCTACCTTAACCAATTTATTTTGCTTATTATGTTTCTTTGGGACTTCTTATGGTTGCACAAGAGGGAGATATGATTTTTTTTTAATTTCTGCAAAAATAAGCCTAGAAGAGTCTTTTTTTTAAAAAAGAATTTTTGTTATTATTTTTAAAGATTTTATTTATTTGAGAGAGTGAGTGAGAGAGTGAAAGAACGAGTGGGGGGGAGGGGCAGAGAGAGAAGGAGAAGCAGACTCCTCGCTGAGCAGGGAGCCTGGGGGGGGAGGAGGAGGGTCCTGCTGTCCCAGGACCCTGGGACTGGACAATGACCTGAGCTGAAGGCAGACACTTAGCCAACTGAGTCACCCAGGCATCCCCCCAAAAAAGTCGTTTGAAAAACAAAGCTTTCAAGTAATAATAAAATTGGGAAGTAGTAATTTGAAAGCATAATTTCTTTCTTAGTGGCATCTACACTAATACTGAATCTATGATATCTTAAATTGGGTGGCATGTTACAGACACTCCAAATAACAGTGGTTTAAATGAAATAAAAATTTATTTCTCGGTAGGTAACTATCTGTAGGTAACTATCTGTAGTGATCTAGGGCTGACACTTTTACTGGTGACAAGGTCACCTAGAGATTTGGCCTTTTTCCATCTTGTTACTCCTCCATCCCTAGGGTGTTCCTTTCATCTACATGGTTCACTATCACACTCATGTGCCAGGAAGCAGGAAAAAGGAAGGTGAGCAAAGTATGCCCCTCCTACATAGCAAAGAGGTAGCCCAGGTACATGAGCCTGAACTAAGCACATGGACCCACCAAGCGAGCTGCAAGGGAGACTCAGAAGTGTTGTCTTTATTCTATATTAAGGATCAGCAAACGTTTTTCTGTAAAGGTCCAGGTAGTAAGTATTTTAACCTCTGCTGTCCTACCTTCTGCTCCCTTGAAGTGTATTTAATAAACTTCTATCGCCTTAATAAAAAAACAACAAAACAAAAAACCAAAACCAAAACCAAAAAAAAAACCCATTCTAGTCAAATAAATTTTCTTGCATCTACCTCTTCTTATTGGTCCTTGGCCTTCAGTCAAAACCATATAAAATGAGGGGCGCCTGGGTAGCTCAGTTGGTTAAGCAATCGACTCTTGGTTTTGGCTCAGGTCATGATCTCGGGGTTGTGAGATCAAGCCCCGAGAGGGCTCTGTGCTGGGCATGGAGTCTGCTTAAGATTCTCTCTCTCCCTCTCCCTCTACTCCTCCCCCCTCCCTCTCTTTTAAAAAAAAACATATAAAATAAGGCAAATCTCTTTTTCAAATAACATCTTCTCAACTGTTTGAAGAGAGCTGTAATATGATTTATTGGTCTTCTCTTCCTTCATTCTTTTTGCCATTGCTCAACTTGACTTGTTGACTTTATTCTAGAACTATAGAATAAACCAGAGCAAATATTTCTACTTTTCACTGAGGTCTAAATGCATTCAGTAAAGAATGTTAAGTGTACAACTCAGTGAAGGGTTACATCTATTTATATTTATTCAACCATCCCCCAGATCAAGATGTAAAATATTTCCAGTACACTAGAGGCTCTCGCATGCTCTCCCGAGCCAATCCTCCACTCACAACAGTGCCAACCATGATTCTGATACCTTCCATCATGAGTGGCTTTGTCTGTTCTTGAACTTCATGTAAATAGGATCATGCTGTATTTATTCTTTGGTGCCTGACTCATTGAACTCAACATAATGTCTACAAGCATCATCCATGCAGTGGGTAGCAGTATTCAATCCATGATATTGCAAGGTCGAATTTTATATTCTATGAATACATCACAATTTATTCATGTGTTCCTATTAATGGATACAGGGTTGTTTCCAGTCTTAGACTCCCATAAACAGAGTTGCTGGAAACGTTGCCATATGTGTTTTTCGGTAGACATATACATTCATTTCTCCCGAGTACATTGTCAGGAGCTTTTAGAAAATACTGCCAGTTTTACAAAGAGGTTACTAATCTAAACTCCCGCCAGCAGTGGACAAAATAGGGAGCCCAGAAATAAACCCACACATAAGTGGTCAATTAATTTTTTACAAAGGAGCCAAGAAAATATAATGAGGAAAGGATAATCTCTTCAAGAAAGGGGGCTGGGAAAACCGGACACCCACATGTAAGAGAATGAAACCAGGCACTGTCTTGAACCACACACAAACAGATTAAAGACTGGAATGTAAGACCTGAGAACATCAAACACCTAGAAAAAAACCTAGAAAGGTGGTAAGCTCCTTGACATCAGTCTTGCTATTGAATTTTTGGATCTGACTCCAAAAGCAGGGGCAACAAAACCAAAATTAAACTATCGAGATTGAGATTCTGCACAGCAAAGAAAACCATCAAGAAAAGGAAAAGGCAAAAAAAAAAAAAAAAAAAAAGAAAAGGAAAAGGCAACCTCCTGAATGGGAGAAAATATCTGCAAACCATATATCTA
The DNA here is from genome assembly GCA_028534135.1 of Potos flavus. NCBI lineage: Eukaryota > Metazoa > Chordata > Mammalia > Carnivora > Procyonidae > Potos > Potos flavus. The sequence goes on from CM052897.1 coordinate 104,156,397, forward strand.
ATAAAGGGTTAATATCCAAAATATATTAAGAAGCAAACAACTAAATAGGAAAAAATAAAAACTGAATAATCCACTTAAAAAATGGGCAGAGGATCTAAATAGATACTTTTGCAAAGAAGACATCCAGATGGCCCACAGGCACACGAAAAGCTGTTCAACATCACTCATCACCAGGGAAAGGCAAATCAAAATCACAATGAGATATCACCTCACACCTGTCAGAATGGCTAAAATCAAAAAGACAAGAAATAACAAGTGCTGGTGAGGATGTGGAGAAAGAAGAACCCCCGTGCATCACTGGTGGGAAAACAAACGGGTACAGACACTATGAAAAACAGTATAAAAGTTCCTCAAAAGACTAATAATAGGACTGCCCTATGATGCAGCAATTCCACTTCTCTATTTATTCAAATAAAATGGAAACATGAATTTGGAAAGATACACGTCCCCCTGTGTGCATTGCAGCATTACATACAAATAGCCAAGACATGGAAACAACCTAAGTGTTTATCCACAGATGAATGGGTAAGGGAGATGTTGTGTGGATAGACAGATAGATAGAATATTACTCCACCATAAAAAAGAAAGAAATCTTGCCATCATGACAGCATGGATGGACTTAGAGGGTATTATGCCAAGTGAAATAAGTCAGACAGACAAAGACAAATACTGTATGATTTCACTTACATGTGGAATCTAAAAAACAAACAAACAAACAAAACAAACAAAAGAATAAAATTCACAGAGAACAGACTGGTGATTATTAGAAGGAAAGGGGTTTTGGGGGCAGGTGAAATAGGTGATTGAGGTCACTTGTATGGTGATGGATGGTAGCTAGACTTACTGTGGTAATCACTACATAGCGTATACAAATATTGAATTATTACATAATTATTATGTATACACCTGAACGTAATATAGTTCCAATTCTATCTCAACACAAAAAAAGTGTTTTCAAATGTCCTAAAGAAATGTATGTGGAGCACACAGAAGTAGTAGAAGCTATGTCACATGTTAAATTAATGATTAGGGAGTATAATTCCAATTTCTGTTGGTCCATATGACTTAACCTTTATCTGCATTTATATCCTTAGATGTTCCAAAGGAATATTCATGACCTATCTTATTTGGCCCTGATGAAGAAGAAACTAAGACTAAGTACTCTAAATCACAAGACAAATATAAATTATCAGCTGATTAATAATCAATGACTTTCAGCCAGGTTGCTTTCCCTGTTCTGACATCTATCGTTTCTAAAACTACCTTGGAGAGGCTTTTGGTACCTTAAAAAAAACCCAGGAACCTAACTCAAAAGTGTGAAGTTGCAAAACCCATCATTTTAAGAGCATGATCCTAATATAGTAGCATAAAACCTTACCTTTCCTTTTTCCTTTTCTGTGACACAGCTGTCATCTTAGCTTTTACCATGGCTGTTAATATAGTCTATGACTACTTTAATTCCAGCTGAGCAAAAGAAACTGTAGTTCATTAAAATCCATTTCTTAATTCAAACAACTGCCAGCCATACAAGCTGTCCCAGCAATTAAGGAAATGTAAAGTGATCCCCCACAGAAAGGCACGAAGTCAAGTCAGAAGCTAGGCCAACAAATCATTTTCTTACAGCTTCCCAGAAAAGCTTTGGCAGGGGATATGACCAGACCATGAACTAGAATAAATAGACGAAGGTTTGTTTGTATCATGCCTCTGTATATTCACCATATGAAAGGATTTTTTTTTTCCAGGCTCCACTAGATTCTGGATTCTGTCCAGATTCCATATACTTCCAATAACTCTGCTGCAATCAAGTTTTATATTATCAAGAAATCTGGAGAGTGTTAAGAATGATCACAACTTTGGGTAGATCAAGTCCACAGTGCTTTACTTCCGAATTCCCTTCATTTTAAATGCAAATAACTCTCAAGCGGTTACATACAATTCTACTTCCCAATGCATTCTCATAACTGAACTATACATTTCTTTTCACTTGAAGTAATTCTTTTTCTGTCTTTCAGCATAAGAAAATATGAATTCTGCGCACGATATATGCAGTGTTTATTTTAAAAGTCATTTACTCCATGTTTTCCTGAAAAAAAAAATTATTTTATTAAACACCTCATGGCTACCTTCCTGATAGATTTTTTGCCTTTTAATTCTAATACCTATCTAGGTTGTTGCCTTGATACGTTTTAGAAAAAACAGGAGAACTTGAGTTTAGTTCATTGCCATGAATGATTCATTTTGAAACCTTGCTTAAACCAGATATTAATAATCAAGTACAAAGTTGCACTCTATCAAGTCTAACCATCAGAAGCTGCTTGGAATCCATGAAGTCAATACGGAGAAGTATGATCACAGTTGCATGAACCCCAGACAATTTGCCAGCTACTCCATTTGTCCCAAGCCCCATAATTTCTCATCACTTCTTCCTTTTGTCCTTTTTTACTAACACTTTTTCCTGCCACAGGCACACAGACACCCCTACACACTCCTCTGTTCTTTGAGAGATTTAAATCAACCCAATAAGAAAATCGTATGCAGAAAATTAAGCAGTTGACTTCTTCCTTGATCCTACATCCCATCCCCAATCTCTGAACATCTTCCAGCTACTTATTGTGCTGAATTTCCACAAAAATAAACATGCGGACCAATGGAATAAAACACAAAGCCCCAAACAGATCCTACTCTAAATGGATTTCTATGGTTTCAAATAATAGAAACATCACAAAGGAAAATATGAAGGTTGTGTCCACCCAAGTACTTGTGTCCCCTGGGGAGGAGGTGTGGGAAATCTATAATCACAAGACACAATGGAGAGGAAAAGGAAAAGAAGTTGCAGTTAAAACCAATAGACAAAAGATAAATATCTCTACCAGATAAATAGCTCTTTGAGTTGTATCAAGAAAACATCACGAATTCCACAGACACAAAATGTGCATCTTAGGAATCAATATTAAGACAGTTCTGAAGTACCATTGTATGCCTATTAAATTCCTTTCAGAAAATATTTTATAAATGCTGGTGAAGCCAGAATAAAAGGGTAATGTTAATAGTGCTGAATAGTAGTATAAACTTCTGGAAAAGTAACATGATGAAAAACTGCATCCAGAATTATGAAGACATTCATACCACTGAACCCAGTTACGCAACTGATCAATATATATTCTAAGTGTTCAATAGAAACAAAAAATATCTGCTGAAATGTGTTCACTTTAGAATTATTTTTATAATAAAGCAATCATTTAATTATAAGAAGACATGGGGCACCTGGGTGGTTCAGTTGTTAAGTGTCTGCCTTCGGCTCAGGTCATGATCCCAGGGTCCTGGGGTCGAGCCCTGCATCAGGCTCCCTGCTCAGCGGGAAGCCTGCTTCTCCCTCTCCTACTCCATTTGCTTATATTCCCTCTCTTGCTGTCTCTTTCTTTGTCAAATAAATAAATAAAATCTTAAGAAAGGAAAAGAAAAGAAAAGAAAACAGTGTAGCAGATGAATATATTATCTGCTAGAAGTTGCTCACTGCAGCCTAACTTACAGTGATGGAAAAGGAAAAGCCTAGAGTCAAATAACCAAAAAGGGTAAATGATGTAAGTAATGAGTTCCATGAAGTATGATATCACTATTTTAAAAGATAATAATAATTGCTATGCATAGATCTAAAAATGGTATCAGTAAAAAAAATTATGTGATTACAAATATACAAAATTATAGAATGACTCATGGGCTGTTCCCTCCCAATTTTCTTTGATTTTTAAAAATATGTTTTAAAAATCAAAACAGGGACCCTTTGTAAATAGGTCCATAGGAACCCTACGGTGAAAGCAAATTTTCCTTTGTGAAATAAGAAAATTCCTCACTGACTTGTTTCTTCTTCTCTTTGGGCACCAGCCTCCTTCACCATTTGGCTAGTGACTAATGGGACACCAGTGAATGTCACTGCCACATCTGGCCCATAAAAACATCCCACATGAGAATTTGTGTTTCTCTGTGGATCCACAAGCTTGATAGAGACAGACAAGCACATGGACCTGGGAGAGCCATATGTGATATGTAGCACAGCCCTGAACTAGTAGGAGCCTGAGTCCCTGAGTCACTATTGGCAGCGAGTGGCATACTGATCCATTTTTGGCTTGACAGTAACCCGTGGAGACTTTGAATATATTGGTTAGAGTGGCCAGCTTTCCTATCTCCTGACTTCCAGTGTGAGGATCTCTGTTAGTTTTAGCCGGGAATTCGTAGGAAAGTTGGAGCTCAGTCAGGCCAAAATTCCAAGGTAGAACTTTCTAGCTCCTATGCAGATAATCCTGATTCTATTCTCTCTCCTTCAGTGAAAACCGTTCTGAGGGAGGAGCAAGATGGTGGAGAAGTAGGAGACCTGATATCATCGGGTCCCAGGAGTTCAGCTAGATAGTTATCGAACCATTCTGAACACCTACAAACTCAACAGGAGATGGAAGAGAAGAGCGGCAATTCTAGGAACAGAAAATTGACCACTTTCTGGAAGGCAGGACGTGTGGAGAAGTGAATC